>CM053626.1:184943938-184991533 GCA_028646595.1 Phalanger gymnotis
TCATTATGTATAACCCTTCCACAATACTCATGTCGTGAAAGACTAACTATATTTTGCTTCTTCCTAACCTATCCCCCTTTATTGGATTTTCTCCCTTGACCCTGTCCCTTTACGAAAGTGTTTGTTTTTGATTACCTCCACCCCCATCTGCCCTCCCTTCTATCATCCCCCTCTTTTTTTATCTTCTTCCTCCTTCTTTCCTATGGGGTAAGATACCCAACTGAGTATGTATGGTATTCCCTCTTCAGGTCGAATCTGATGAGGGCAAGATTCACTCATTCCCCCTCACCTGCCTTCTCTTCTCTTCCTAAAGAACTGCTTTTTCTTGCCACTTATATGCAAGATAATGTACCCCATTCTATCTCTCCCTATCTCCCTCTCTCAATATATTCCTCTCTTATCCCTTTTTCATCTTCAGCTCACCCTGTGCCCACTTTCTCTGTGTGTGTGTATGTATGTATGTATGTACATACACACTCACATATACATATATATATATATATATATACATAAACAAACACACACACACATACATAAATACATACATGCGTATTCCCTTCAGCTACTCTAATACCGTGGTCTCACGAATCATACACATCATCTTTCCATGTAGGAATGTAAACAGAACAGTTCAACTTTAGTAAGTCCCTTGCAATTTCTTTTTCTTGTTCTTTTTCTTGATTACCTTTTCATGCTTCTCTTGATTCTTGTGTTTGAAAGTCAAATTTTCTATTCAGCTCTGGTCTTTTCACTGAGAAGGCTTGAAAGTCTTCTATTTTATTGAAAGTCCATATTTTGCCTTGGAGCATGATACTCAGTTTTGCTGGGTAAGGATCCTGTTTTGATCCAGTGCTGCTCATTGCCTTAGTAAATGCAGAGGTGGAGGGTAGTGGTGTTTTAATTGAAATTAGCCAGCAGTTTTATCCTTTTTTAGGTCTTAGTCTTCAGAGATAGTGAATAGGGACTAGACCTGTGATTTCAGTGATAAAGTTAATTCTCAGATGAGAAGTCTGCTAGCATAAAGTTGACACCATTTCAGTAATTTATAGTCCTAGACAATTGTCTGTAACGATAAAAAGTAAATGTTAAGGGTCACAGCCAAGACGTTTCAGAGGTATGATTAGAGCCTAAGTCGTCTTGCGTCTGAGGCTGGCTGTTTGTTTCCCCAAGATGCCCCTTGTTAGTAAATTTTTTTTTAAATAATTCTCTCAGGGTTTTGTTGTATCCTGATTATGAGCCTTAATCTGTTGTTTGTTTATTTCCAAAGGGGACCAGTGACTTCACAGGATGACTTCTTGTGAGGCAGGATTGCACAAAGTCCTCAACCTTACTTTCTCTTCCAGAATCATTGGAAGTCCAGTGGCAGGACAAAAGTCAAGATTACTGGCAATAATACAGTGGTGCCCCCTTGGTGTCTTTGGTTTCTGCTTCAACCACCTTTATGGCCATTGGAACAAATTGTTCTCATCTACCCGTTCTGCCTAGGAATGTCTGCACATGCTAGGAGTAAACATCCTCCTAATTCCCTGAGGCCTGTCATTTACCCTCAATCCAGTTTACCCCATCTGGTGGAAATATTTTACTGGAGTGTGGCCATTGTGCACTGGCCCGAACAGGAAGATAGCTAACTCTGGATAACAGGATTCAAAAAGATATTGATAGCCCAGAAAATTGGCCTGAATGGATCTTAACTTGAATTTTTAAAAAATCTGTTACACAGGTACAAGAAGTGTGGCTAAATAGTTGTTCTGAAAATGATCTTGGTCGAGTATAACCTCAGTAAGCAAATAACTCAAAGAAATTCATGGCTTTACTAAGAGAATAGTGTACTGAGTAAGGGACATTAAGGTCCTGCTATATACTCTGACCTTATCAGGCTACATTTGGTGCAGTCTCAAAATCATGCCATGTGAAGGAACCAGAGGTGTTAAAGATTGTGGTGTCGGAGATGGGATTATAACTATCTAAAACAGCTAAACACTGCCCATCTTCCTACCCCTGCTCTCGAGCCCTAGAGGAGGAACAGCAGGCAATGTAACTCAAGCCTAGGTCCTGACCAGTCTCCTATGTTGGCCAGAGGGGAACTGGCTTCTACAGTATGATCTTTCCATCTACTTATTTTCACTGAGGCTTGACCCCTTTCTCTTCCCCACAACCCTGCATCTCTGGCCATACTCTTCCAGCACCATCTGTACCTCCACCTCCGCTGAGGAAGTTGAAATAGGAATTTTTTTTCTCATCATTGCCATTTCTAGAATGTCTCTTTGCCTCTATCACTCAGAAACCCCTTCTTTGAAGGAACCTCATTCAGATCATTTTGGCTATATCCTATCTAGTCGAAATCCAGTTCGAGATGTCCAGTAGACAGTGAAGATGCAAGATTGGAGGTCAGCAGAGAAACTGAGTCACAATAGGTAAATTTGACAATCACCAGCATAGAAGTAGTAATTAAATCCATGAGAGTTGATATCACCAAATGAAGTGGTATAAAGGGAGGAGAAGTCTCAGGACAGAATCCTGTGGGACACCTAAGATTAGAAGGTGTGATGTGGATGAGGATCCAGAAGAGGAGACTTAGAAGGAACAGTTTCAGGTAAATAGTAGGAGAATCAGGAGAGTGAGATGTCCCAAAAACCCAGAGAGAAGAGAATATAAAAGAAAAGAAGGTGGTAAGTGTCAAAGTCTGCAGAAAAGTTGAGGAGAACGATGATTGAGAAAAAGGCCATTGGATTTGGCATTCAAGAGATCATTGGAAACTTTGGAGAGAACCAATTTGGTGGAGTAATGAGGTCAGATGCTAGATTGTGAGGGGTTATGAAGAGTGAGGATAGAAAATGGAGGCACCTGTTTTAGACAGTCTTTTCTAGGAGCTTAGCCACAAAGAACAGAAGAGATTGAGGACTTTAGTAAGTGGGAAATGATGAAAGGATCAAGTGAGGGTTTTTTGAGGATGGAGGAGACATGGCATGTTTATAGGAAGTAGGGAAGTAGCCAGTGGACAGGGAGAGATTTAAAATAAGTGATAGAATGAGGACGATAGAGTAAGCAGTCTTTTGGAGAAGATTGGATGGAAGTTTGCTTGTGCAGGTGGCACAAGCCTTGTTAAGGAGTAAGGGTACCTTTTTATGTAAGACATGAATGAAGAAGGAGAAAGTAGTTGAAGGTAACTGAGTGATAAGATGAGGAAGAGGGGAGAAGGAACTCATGACAAATAGCTTCATTTTTTTCTGCAAAATAGTAGGCAATGTTCTCAGCTGGGGCATGAGAGGTTTGAGAACAGATAAAAAAATTTGGAAGATCTGTTGTAGAGAGTGAGATAAAGTGAGTTGATAAGGGAGCTTAAGTAGGATTGCCTACCATTGAGGTTGTGTGACATAAATTTGTAGTGGACCAAATCAAAATGGTTGAGTGATTTTTCTCCACCTTAATTCAATTGCACATGAGTAGGAGTGAAAGTGGTACATAATGATGAGAGTGATCCAAGACTGAGGCTTGGTAGGGTACACTCCACTCACTTAGAGGTTCTGATCCATAGGTTTTTTTTCTTTAATCCATAAAATAAGAAGTTCAATGGATTAAAAGATCTTTAATGTTCCTTCCTACTGTGACTTCTATATCTTTGTGTCAGCTTATGCCACTTAACAGTGGATTCAACCATCATATTTTCAGATATGAATGTATGACACATTTCACCCACATAGGCAAAATTTATCACATAAATGTTTAATGTTTTAATGAAACATTAATTTGAATATGCTGTAGAGCTAAGCTTAGCTGTGTTCATTTCTGTTTAATTTGGAATTCTATTTGAGGATCGATATGAAGAAGAAGGGCTGCTACCTTTGTTTATCATTTTTGTAATATAGAACATTTTTTAAACAGTTGTTTCTGAAATGATTAATATAGAATCATCAATATAGGAACTATTAATAGTACATCTCTTATGTTTGCCTGTATATGTGGCTTAATAAATTTCTTATAATTTACTCACGAAAATGAATTCCAGCTTGAGGTAAATGTATAGTTCCTGAGTTTTTAAGATTATTTCCATGAAGCATTCTAGCATTGCTTGTCTTAACCAACTTATAAATCTGACATTAATTCAGTTTTCATTTTAACATTGCTCTTAACGTGAATGCTAATTCTTGGATATTTACAATGGAATTACAAGTGACTACTACATGAATACTGAAAGAATCCATTAGTTTGATATTGCAGTAAATACCAAAAGAGGGAATAATGATTTTGTATTTATAAAAAATGAATTGTCCATTTTACTTTGGAAATCTAACCACCTGTGTTTACTGTACATACTATATTAGTAAATGTACAGTATTAAATGCTCCAGATGAAGGCAGGGTTAGAGTTTGTAACATTTTGAGTAAATGATGTAGATACTTAAAGAATAAGCAGATTTAATATTTGGTTTCTTACTTAGGAGCATATATTTTATTTTAAAGTGTAGGCAGTTTCAGTTTACGTATTTTTGGTAGCCCAGTACACAGTCAGATAGCAAGCAATTGACATGATTCAGGTCAGATATGGAATTTACTAGTTAATTGCCTTAATTATTTCTGAGGTTGTGAATGGAATTATAATAAAATTCTGTAATGTAGCATTCATGAAATAATGAAAAAGCATAATAAATTTGCATGTTTGGTTAAACAAGATTGAAAAGCCAATTTTTTTATCATCTTCGTACCTGGGATATGTATAGAAGCAATTTATTAACCTAAAAGATGAAATTCCAAATCATATGTGCTTTTTATGGGTATGAAAACAGAGCAGTTGTTAAGAATTGTGTTCTTTTGAAATTTTTTTTGACTATTGTTGGAAAAACCAGTACTGATGACATGTGGCTTTTGTAGGCTGTTACATTTATAAAGTACTTGTTTTAGGGCCTCCGTGTTTTTGTTTATTATCACAAATCTATTATGAATATTTTTCTTCATTTAGATCTTTTGCTACCTTATAGCTTCCTTGAAGTATATTGCTATTTTGATGTTTAAAAACTTAATTTCCTCCTTTTTCTTGAAAGCAATTCTGTGCAAAGAAATCAACTTGAATTTTCTATTCCTGAATAGGTCTTCACTGTATGTTGACTTAAAGCTAGTGTTTGTGGATTATGGATTCTACTGCAAATTTCTTTGTAGTCTTATTGCTGTGAGGAAAGAGATGGAGCTATTTATGAGTAAAACACTGGTATTCCTATAAAGAAAAGACACAAAGGCTTTTGGACACAGTGTTGGTGTAGTATAGAAAAGACATTATACTTGATATGTGCTCGCTTGAATTAAAAGAAAGATACCATATATACAAAAACATTTAGAGTTATTCTTTTTGTAGTAGCAAAGCACTAGAAGGATATTGGGGAATGGCTAAACAAATTGAAGAGAGTGTGTGTTTACATACATATGTATTTATATATAACAGACTATTATTGTACCATAGGAAATAATTAATATGAAGAATTCACAGAAACTGAGGATGACTTGTATGAACTGATTCAGAGTGAAGCAATTAGAACTGGAACAATTTGCATCATGACCATGATAATAGAAAGGAAAACAATCTTGAAAGCTATAAAATGTAATCATTTAGTGTAGTGACCAGTTGTGACCTAATGGTGAAGCATTTTTCCTGCCTTTGGGCAAAATGCTAGTAAGAAACAGGTATGAAAGGATAGATGAATTCATACTTGGCCAGAGTTGCTTTGTTTTTTGTTTTAATTTTTTTAATTACATTTCAAGTGTCACACTAATTCCTACTATTGAGAAAGCCACCATTTGACTCAGAGGGATGTGTGTGCGCGTGCATACTTATGTTTATCAGTTCTTTCTTTGGAGGTGCATTGCATCTGCCTTCATAGGTCCTTTGTAGTTGATTTGAGTATTTGTAATACTCAGAATAACTTAGTCATTCATAATAACTCTGAATAAACTAGTCGTTCACAGTTACTTTTCTAACAATATTGTTGTTACTGTATCCAACATTGTCTTCATTCTGTTTATTTCATTCTTCATTATTTTATGCAAGTCTTTCCATGTTTTTCTAAAATCAACATACTTATTGTTTCTTACAGCACGGTAGTATTCCATCACAATCATATGCCACAACTTGTTTAGCCATTCCCCAGTTGATGGGCATCCCCTCAATTTCCAGTTCTTTGCCACCACAAATCAAGCTGCTATAAATATTCTAGAGCATATAATTTCTTTTAATTTTTCCTTGATCACCTTTGGGAAGCAGACCTATTGCTGGTATGCACAGGGGTATGCACAGTTGTATAACTCTTTGGGCATAATTCCATTTTGCTCTCCAAAATAGTGATCAGTTCACAGTTAACACCAACATGTATAAGTGTTTCAATTTTTCCACGTCCTCTCTAGTGTTTGGAGCTGCTCCAGTATTATCCTATCTAAAGCCAATCTGATAGGTGTGAAATGATATCTTAGAGTTGTTTTAATTTGCATTTCTCCAATCAGTAATGATCTAGAGCATTTATTCTTATGGCTACATAGAGAAGTCCTGAACAACATTTGGCCCACCAAAGGATTTTGGGTGGCCCAAGAAAAATGTAGGGTTGCCACTGCACACGCTCCTGTTTGGGGCGTTACCTCACTCAAAGTGAGAACCTGAAAAGACCTTAGCCTGAAAGGGCCAGGGTCTGCCAATGCATCCTGAGCCATCTTCCAGTAGTCCTGGTGAATATCAGGCCATTGGACTCAGATGGCTCTGGAGGAGAAAATGAGGCTGGTGACCTTACACAGCCCTCCCTCACTCAAATCAAAGTCAACTGCAAGTCATGTCATCATTTCTCTGATGTCATGGTCCTTTTCAAGAAGGAAGAAGAAACACAACTTCTAGTCTAACCTATCTGCAGCTGTAAGGAGTTAAGCCTATTTTAATTTTGGCTCCTACCTACCGCCAAGTTGTGTAGGTCTGATATAGAGCTTTGATTTCTTCTTCCAAAAACTGCCTGTTCATGTCCTTTGATCATTTGTCAATTAGGGAATCATATTCTTATAAATTTGACAAAATTATCTATATATTTAAGATATGAGACCTTTATCTGAGAAACTTTCTGTAGTCTCCCCCTCCCCCATTTTCTGCTTTCTCTTACAATGTTCTCTCTCATTTATTCAAAAATTCTGCTGTCCGTAAGTCTGATAGGTAATATGTTCCATGTTTTTCTAATTTATTTATACTATATCCCTTTATATCTAGGTCATGTGTCCATTTTTGACCTTATTTTGGTAAATGGTATAAGATTTTGGTCTATACCCAATTTCTGTCAGACTGCTTTCCAGTTTTCCCAGCAATTTTTACCCAATAGAATAGTTACTGTAATCATTTGCTACTGCATATTGTATGTCTACTCTGTTCTACTGATCCACCTTACTGTTTCTTAGCCAGTACCAAATAGTTTTGATAATTACTGCCTTACAATATAGCTTAAGATCTGCTACTGTTAAACTTCCTTTCTTTACCTTTTTTAAAAAAATTGTTTTGATATTTTTGACCTTTTGTTCTTCCAAATGAATATTACTGTTTTTCCTAGCTCAATTAAATAATTTTTAAACAATTTAATTGGGATGGCATTGAATAAATTAGTTTAGGTAGAATTGTCATTTTTGTTATGTTGGTTCTGTCTATTCTTGAGAAATTAGTGTTTCTCCAATTATTTAAATATTACTTTATTTGTTTAAAAACTATTTTATAGTTATGTTTGTGTAGTTCAACAGTTATTTTAAATGGGGTATTTCTTACTATCTTTTCTTGCAGGGTTTTGTTGGTGATATATAGAAATGCTGGTGATTATGTGAGTTTATTTTATATCCTGCCACTTTGGTAGAAATGTTGTTTCAACTAACTTTTTAGTTGAATCTCTAAGATTTTCCAAACATATCATAATCTTCAAAAAGAGAGTTTTATTACTTCATTGCTCATTCTTCTCATCGCTATTGCTAGCATGTCTAATACAATATTAAATAATATTGGTGATAATGAGCATTCTTGTTTCACTCCTGAGCTTACTGGGAATGCTTCTGGCTTATCCCCATCACAAATGATGCTTACCAAGGGTTTTAGGTAGATACTTTTCTTATTATTTTAAGGGAAAATCCATTTATACTATGCTTTCAAGTTTTTAATGAATGTTGTATTTTGTCTAAAGTTTTTTTCTGCATCTATTGATACAATTATATGGCTTTTGTTGCTTTTGTTACTGATGTAGTCAATTATGTTAATAGTTTTTCTTATGTTTAAACCAGCCCTGCATTGCTGGTATACATCTCACTTAGTCACAATCTTTGTGATTTATTATTGTCTCCTAGCTAATTTTTATTTAGGATTTTTTGCATCCATATTCATTAAGTAAAATTGGCATATGATTTTCTGTTTTTGCTCTTCCTGGTTTAGGTAGCAGCACTGTATTTGTTTCATTTGGAGTTTGTAGGATTTCTTCTTTGCTTATTATTCCAAGTAATTTATTTAATATTGGAATTAGTTGATCTTTAAATGTTTATTAGAATTCACTTTTAGATCATCTGGTCTAGATGCTTTTTTCTTACGAAGCCCATTTATGGCATATTCAATTTCTTCTTCTAAAATAAGTTTCTTTAGATATTCAGTTTCTTCTTATGTTAATACAGACGCTTTATATTTTTGTAAGTATTCTTCCATTTCACTTAAATTGTTAAATTTATTGGCATATAATTGGGCTAAATTACTCCTAATAATTGCCTCGATTTCATCTTCATTAGTATCCTTGTCCTTTCCATTTTTGATACTAGTGATTTGGTTTTCTCTTTTTTTAAATCATACTAATCTTATTGAGTTTTTTCCATAAGACCAATATTTTTCATAATTCAGTGGTTTTCACAATTCAATTTTATTAATCTCTTCTTTAAATTCTAGGGTTTTCAATTTCATGTTTAATTGGGGATTTTAAATCTGTTCTTTTTTTAGTTTTTTTTTTTAATTGCATACACAATTCACTGGTTTGTTCTGTCTCTATTGCTATAAGCATTTAGAGATATAGATTTTCCTTTGATTACTTGTCTCATTATAATTATCTTTAATAAAATTATTTATTGTTTCTATGACTTGTTCTTTAACCCATTATTTAAGATTAAGTTATTTAGTCTCCAGTTAATTTCTAATTTATGTGTCTGTGGTCCATTATTAAATATAATTTTTATTGCATTATGATCTGGAAAGGATGCATTAATATTTCTACTTTTCTCCATTTGACTATAAAAATTTTATGCCCTAGTAATGTAGCAGTTTTTTGAAAAGGTATTACTGAGACAAAGGTTTATTCCTTATTACTCCCATTCATTTCTTTCCAGATATCTCTCATACCTAGCCTATCTAAGATTCTCTTCATCTCCTTGACTTCTTTCCCAGTACTTTCCAAAGTCAGCCTAGTACATGGGTTGAAGGCTACTGCTTTCCAGTGTCTTTTGTGGTCCAAATATTTTGCTGTCCCATCAGTAAACCATGTGTGTTTCTTTTGTTCATCAGTTAATCCATCATATCCCTCATTCCATTTTACCAAGGATTGTACCAACTATTGCTTTGGTTCAGGGGGTATATCATTTCCCTCAACATCTATGTTTGCTGTAGATTCATAGAGTAGAAACTCCCCTTTTGCCTGTTTTCGATCTATTCTGAATATACCATTTCCATTTAATTATGTTATCCTTTTGTGCATGTCCAATTCTGTGGGAAGCTGGGGTACTCAATACCCAGGTCATAATCGGGATTCAAAGCCTTAATACTGTCTAATGGCCCAGAGTCAGTTGTTCAGTCTCTACTAAAGCCCAATATGCAAAAAACTGTTTTTCAAAAGGGGTATATGGAACTCCAGATGAAAGGAATTTCCTAGAGCAAAATTCTAAGGGTACATTTTGGCTTTGTTGTTTTTGGTATAAACTCCAGTTTGCCTATTCATCCTATATAGTCACTTGGAATTCCACCAGGCCACTTTGCATAGGCCATAAATCTAGGGCCAATTGTATGGTAGCCTTGGCTTCTTCAAAAGCTTTATTCTGTTCAAGTCCCCAATCAAATTCATACTTTTTCCTGGTAATTATATATAAGGGTTTTAAAATCTGTCCCAGATGTGGAATGTGGTGCCTCCAATATCCAAATAATCCTATAAATTTTTGGGCCTCTTTCTTATTGGTAGGGATAGGAAAGTCCTGAATCTTTTATCAGGCTTGCTGGAGAATCTCCCCGCAGCCCCTTATTCCGTTGTATACCCCCAAATTTTACAGTTTGAGCTGGTCTTTTGAATCTTTGCAGGGTTAATTTCCCACCTTTTGCTTTGCATATGCTAAATGAAAAGCGTCAAACTCTTTTCTCCTTCTTTAACATTTTTTCCCTGTATCATAATATCTGTATAGTGGGTAAGCTATACACCAGGTAGCTCTAATTCATCCAAATGTTCAGCTACAATCTTTTCATTTATTCATCTATTTATTCATTTATTTATTTAATATTTTTAGTTTCAGCATTGATTTTCACAAGATTTTGAGTTACAAAGTTTCTCCCCATTTCTACCCTCCCCCACCCCAAGATGGCATATATTCTGATTGCCCCTCCCCCCAGTCTGCCCTCCCATCTGTCACCCCACTTCCCCACTCCTCCACCTTACCCTCTTTCCCATTACTTTCTTGTAGGGCAAGATAGATTCCTATACCCCATTGCCTGTATATCTTATTTCGAGTTCCAAATTCTCTCCCTTCTTTCCTTCCCACCCACCCTCCTTGAGAAGACAAGCAGTTCAGCATAGGCCATATGTGTATCATTATGCAAAACACTTTTATGATAGTCATGTTGTGAAAGATTACCTATATTTCCCTCCATCCTATCCCCCTTTATTTAATTTTCTTACTTGACCCTGTCCCTTTTCAAGTGTTTGCTTTTGATTACCTCCTTCCCCTATCTGCCCTCCCTTCTATCATTCCCCCTTTTTTTGAATTCCCTTCCCCCTACTTTCCTGTAGGGTAAAGATACCCAATTGAGTATGTATGTTATTCCCTCCTCAAGTTGAATCCGATGAGAACAAGATTCACTCATTTCCCCTAACCTGACCCCTCTTCCCTTCCAACAGAACTGCTTTTTCTTGCCACTTTTATGTGAGATAATTTACCCCATTCTGTCTCTCCCTTTCTCCTTCTCCCAATATAGTCCTCTCTCATTCCTTAATTTTATGTTTGTTTAGATATCATCTCTTCATATTCAACTCACTCCATGCCCTCTGTCTGTATATGTGTATATTCCCTTCAACTACCCTAATACTGAGAAAAATTTCATGAGTTACAGATACCATCTTTTCATGTAGGAATGTAAACAAAATGGTTCAACTTAAGTCCCTTATGATTTCTCTTTCCTGTTTACCTTTTCCTGCTTGTATTTGAAAGTCAAATTTTATGTTCAGCTCTGGTCTTTTCATCAAGAATGCTTGAAATCCTCTATTTTATTCAAAGTCTGTATTTCGCCCTGGAGTATTATACTCAGTTTTGTTGGGCAGGTGATTCTTGGTTTTAATCCTCTTTTGACCTCTGGAATATCATATTTCAAGCCTTTTGACCCCTTAATGTAGAAGCTTCTAGATCTTGTGTTATCCTGATTGTGTTTCCACAATACTCAAATTGTTTCTTTCTGGCTGCTTGCAATATTTTCTCCTTGACCTGGGAACTCTGGAATGTGGCTACGATATTCCTGAGAGTTTTCTTTTTGGGATTTTTTTCAAGAGGTGATCAGTGAATTCTTTCAATTTCTATTTTACCCTCTGGTTCTAGAATATCAGGGCAGTTTTCTTTGATAATTTCTTGAAAGATGATGTCTAGGCTCTTTTTTTGATCATGGCTTTCAGGGAGTCCAATAATTTTTCAATTATCTCTACTGGATCTATTCTCTAGGTCAGTGCTTTTTCCAATGAGATATTTCACATTGTCTTCCATTTTTTTCATTCTTTTGGTTCTATTTTATAATTTTTGATTTCTCATAAAGTCGCTAGCTTCCTTTTCTTTTTCTCTTTTTCGGAGCGGGGGGAAGGCAGGGCAATTGGAGTTAAGTGACTTGCCCAAGGTCACACAGCTAGTGTGTCAAGTGTTTGAGGCTAGATTTGAACTCAGGTCCTCCTGACTCCAGGGCCGGTGCTCTACTCACTGCACCACCTAGCTGCTGCAAAGTCACTGGCTTCCACTTACTCCATTCTAGTTTTTAAGGTAGTATTTTCTTCAGTTGTCTTCTGTACCTCCTTTTCCATTTGGCTAATTCTGCTTTTTCTTCTCCTCATTGGCTTTTTGGAGCTCTTTTGTGATTTGGGTTAGTCTATTTTTAAGGCGTTATTTTCTTCAGTATTTTTGGGGGTCTCCTTTAGCAAGTCATTGACTTGTTTTTCATGATTTTCTTGCATCACTCTCATTTCTCTGATGGCTTTGAGGCCTCATGTGGCCATCTGGGTCCTCAAGTGTGGCCCTTTGACTGAATCCAAACTTCACAGAACAAATGAAGTTTTAACTCAGTCAAAGGGTCACATATGAGAACCTAGAGGGCCACAAGTGGCCTTGAGGCTGCAGGTTCCCAACCCTTGATCTAGGAACTTCAAAACAGCGTATTCCTGTGAGTTTTCATTTTGAGATCTCTTTCAGGTAGAGATCAGTAGATTTTTTTTTCTATTTCTCTTTTACCCTCTAATTCTAAAACATGAAGGCAGTTTTCCTTAATAATTTCTTGAAGTGTGGTGTCATGATCAAAAACTTTCAACTTATTCAACAATGCTTATATTGTCTCTCCTCGATCTATTTTCCACGTATGTTGTTTTTCTAATGAGATGTTTCACATTTTCTTTTTCTCTTTTGATTTTTGTTTTCTTATTTCTTGGTCTCATATGAAGTAGTTAGGTTCCCTTTGTCCAATTCTAAGGAGATATTTCATTCTATAAGGTTTTGCATCTCCTTTTAAATTGGTTGACTTTCTTTTCATGACTTAAAAAAATTTTTCTTCCATTACTCTTACTTCCTAATTTTTCTTCAGCCCTCTGTGATTTTTAAAGTCCTTTTTAAGCTCTTATGAGAACTCTTTTTCGGCTTGTGATCATTTTACATTTTTCTTCGAAGTAGAAGTAGCTGTTTTGACTTAACTGTCTTCTGAGTTTGAACTCAGATCTTCTCTATCACCATAGTAGCTTTCTATGGTTGGCTTCTTTCCCTTTTACTTACTCTTTTTTTGAAATCGATTATTTCTTGGCTGTTAAATTTGTGTTAAAGTCAGGCTCTAGTCTCAGAGTATGGGGGATAATCAAGCGTCAGGTTTTTCACACTGTTGTTTTATGAGCTCTATCTGGGCTCCTGACCTCAGGTACCCTTCTCTCCCTGAGCCATGACCAGGACCCCCAACAATGTTAATGCAAACACTCTTTGGTCCCTTCCGCAGCTACAAGCTTCAGCTCACCCCTCTGTCTTGGAACCAAAACCAAGGACTCCTGTTATCCTTTGAGTGACCATAGTCAACAGGGCCCCACCCCTCTGTGAGCACAGATCATGACCATGCTTTTTCCTCCTTGACCACAACCTGGGACCTGTGTGGTCAGCGCACTTGGCCCCTGTATCCAACTTTACCTGATTAGCTGCCTGATCTTCCCACTGTGGGGTGAAAATTCCCAAAGGTGAGGCTACCACAAGGCTTGTCATTTCACCCCTTGGATACCTGCACTTCAGTCATGCCAGACCATATTCTGGGAGGTTAAGTCTTTTCTAAGGTACTCCCAAGTTGTCTTTAGCTGGACAACTGCTTTGTTCCAAATTTTAATTATTTCTGCCACTCTAAATTTCACTTTGAGCCATTGTTTTTAAATTATTTGTGGAGGAATTTGGGAGAGCTAGGTAACCTCCTGTCTTTTTTTTTTTTTTGCAGTTTTCTGTATATATTTGATTTAATATTTTAGTTTTCAACATTGATTTCCAGAAGATTTTCAGTTACAAATTTTCTCCCCATTTCTACCCTCCCCCCCATTCCAAGATGGCATATATTCTGATTGCCTCGTTCCCCTGTCAGCCCTCCCCTCTTTCACCCCATTCCGCCCCTCCGCCATCCCCTTTCCCCTTACTTTCTTGTAGGGCAGGATAGATTTCTGTGCCCTATTCCCTATATATCTTGTTTCCCAATTGCATGCAAAAAAAAATTTTTTTAAGCATCTGCTTTTAAAACTTGAGTTCCAAATTCTCTTGCCTCTTCCCTTCCCACCCACCCTCCCTAGGAAGGCAAGCAATTCAACATAGATCACACACGTATCATTATGCAAAACATTTCCACAATGCTCATGTTGTGAAAGGCTAACTATATTTCCTTCCATTCTGTCCTGTCCCCTTTTAGTCAGTTTTCTCACTTGACTCTATCCCTTTTCAAATGTGTTTGCTTTTGATTACCTCCTCCCCCTATCTGCCTTCCCTTCTATCATCTTCCCTTTTTTTTTATCCCCTTCCCCTTACTTTCGTGTAGGGTAAGATACCCAATTGAGTGTGTATGTTATTCCCTCCTCAAGTTAGATCCAGTGAGAGTATGATTCACTCCTCCCTCACGTGCTCTCTCTTCCCTTCCAACAGAACTGCTTTTTCTTGCCACTTTTATGTGAAACAATTTACCCCCATTTTATCTCTCCCTTTCTCCCTCTCTCAATATATTCCTTTCTCACCCCTTAAATTTATTTCATTTTTTTTTTTAGATCTCATCCCTTCATATTCAACTCATCCTGTGCCCTCTGTCTATATTCCCTTCAACTCCCCTAATACTGAGAAAGGTCTCCTGAATTACACACATCATCTTTCCATGTAGTAATGTAAGCATAACAGTTCAACTTTAGTAAATCCCTTGTGATTTCTCTTTCTTGTTTATGTTTTCATGCTTCTCTTGATTCTTGTATTTGAAAGTCAGATTTTCTGTTCAGCTCTTGTCTTTTCATTGAGAAAGCTTGAAAGTCTTCTATTTTATTGAGAATCCATATTTTGCCTTGGAGCATTATACTCAATTTTGCTGGGTAAGTGATTCTTGATTTTAACCCTAGCCCCTTTGACCCTCCAGAATATCACATTCCAAGCCCTTTTATCTCTTAATGTAGAAGCAGCTAGATCTTGTGTTATTATGATTGTGTGTCCACAATATTCAAATTGTTTGTTTCTGGTTGCATGTAGTATTTGCTCCTTGAACTGGAAACTCTGGAATTTGGCTACAATATTACTAGTAGTTTTCTTTTTGGGATCTTTTTAAAGAGGCAATTGGTGGATTCTTTCAATTTCTGTTTTACCCTCTGGTTCTAGAATATCAGGGCAGTTTTCTTTGATAATTTCTTGAAAGATGATGTCTAGGCTCTTTTTTTGATCATGGCTTTCAGGGAGTCCAATAATTTTTAAATTATTTCTCTTGGATCTGTTTTCCAGGTCAGTGGTTTTTCTAATGAGATATTTCATATTGTCTTCCATTTTTTCATTCCTTTGGTTCTGTTTGATAATATCTTGATTTCTCATCAAGTCACTAGCTTGCACTTGCTCCAATCTCATTTTTAAGGTGGTATTTTCTTCAGTGGTCTTTTGGACCTCTTTTTCCATTTGGCCAATTCTGCCTTTTAAGGCATTCTTCCTCTCATTAGCTTTTTGGAGCTCTTTTGCCATTTGAGTTAGTCTATTCTTTAAGGTGGTATTTTCTTCAGTATTTTTTTTGGGTCTCCTTTAGCAAGTCATTGACTTGCTTTTTATTGTTTTCTTGCATCACTCTCATTTCTCTTCCCAATTTTTCCTCTACTTCTCTAACTTGCTTTTCCAAATCCTTTTTGAGCTCTTCCATGGCCTGAGCCCAATTCATATCTTTCTTGGAAGCTTTTGATGTAGGCTCTTTGACTTTGTTGACTTCTTCTGCCTGTATGATTTGATCTTCTTTGTCACCAAAAAAGGAATCTTGAGTTTGAGTCTGAGTTTGTTTTGGCTGTCTGTTCATGTTCCCAGCCAACTACTTGAGCTTTTTATCAGGATATGACTTCTTGTAGAGTAGAGAATACTTTGTTTCAAGCTTTAGGGTCCAAGCACTGCTGTTTTCAGAGCTACTTCTACTCCACCATCACCCCAGGCTCTTGTTACTGCAGCGCTCCCCCCCTGTCCCCCAGGAACAGCCAACCAGGACCGCAATTCAGATACAAGCAGGGCATAGCAAGAGAATCTGCCTTTGTATCCACAAAGCGCTCCTTGCATTCTCACTCTCATCTGCTGCTAGATTCTTCCCACTGTGTGAGCCAGGGACTCGTTAAGCTGCTGACACTCTGGAGGCAGCCTCAGGAGCTTCCTGCTACTGCTACCACTTCATGACCTCCTCCACCCCCAGAGCTGCCGGCTGGTCTGCTCTGAATTTGATCCCGCAGTTTCCCCCTAACCTGTTCTTTGGTGTTTGTGGGTTGAGAAGTGTGGTAACTGCCACAGCTCACTGTTTCATGGCCCCAAGGCCTGTTCCTGCTGGCTGATTCCGGGTCTGGTCTGTCCTGGCACAACCTATGCCATGGTCTACCCTCTGCTCTCAGCACCGCCGGACAGACCCTTCCCGGAGATCATCCAGGTTCTCCTGGGCTGCAGATGTGTTTCCCTCTGCCATTTCGTGGGTTCTGCAGCTCTAGAATTTGTTCAGAGCCATTTTTTTACAGGCGTTTGGAGGAATTTGGGGGGGAGCTTAAGCAAGTCCCTGCTCTCCTACCACCATCTTGGCTCTGCCCCTAATTTCCTGTCTCATTCCTCCATCTTTCCAGAATCCTCCCCAAGTTCCTTTATTTTGCATTTGATAAGGGAGGAAGGAGCTAGAGAGTTACTGGGAGGTAATGTAATAAAGAGAAAGAGCCACCGATCAGGCTTTTTTCCCTTTTTTTTTTTGGAAGACAGATTTGGGCTAGATTGTATAATTCCTTGAATTTTTGAGCTAAGGAATATGTCCTGTAGGCAGTGTGATTTACATAACTTAAGTAGTATTTTAAGAAGATTAATCTTCTCCTGGTATTCTGGGTAGCTGAGGGGTCTAAGAGCTAAGGAAGTCTCTTTCTCTAGTCTAGGCATGAAGCGATAATGATAAGAGTGACTGGAATAGAAAAGAATTGATGGATGGAAGAGATAATTGCAAAGGAAAGGATGAAGGGGACTTTGTTATTGATTGATTGCAGATGAGGTTAGAGAAAGGTATTAAAGATAAATTGGAGGATGACTAGGAGTAATGATGGTCTTTAGAGACCTAAGCTATAGTACCATGAAGAATAATTGGGGGCAGGTTGGAGGGGGAGTGTTAATGTACATCAGGAGTTCCATTTTAGATTTGTTGTGAAATACTCAATTGACAATGATCAGAAAATAATTGGAAATGTGGGACTGTTGCTCAAGAGGGAGATCAAGGTTGGGCATACAGATTTGGTTGTTAGTAAAGTTCTGGGAAAGGGTGATATAATCATGCATTTATTAAGTCTTAGTATTTGCTAGGCACTGTGCTAAGCTGGGTATGATACAAGGATACCTCTAGAAGGTGGGATGGGGAAAGACATCTTGAAGAGGGAAGTATTTGAATTGAGTCATAAAGAAAGCCAGGGATTCTAAGAGATATATGTGAGAATGGAGGGTATGGGGGATAGTCAGTACAAAGGCTCAGAAATGGAGTGCCATAACTTCAGCAGCAGGTAGGCCTTATATAGCTGGAATGTGGAAGGGAGTAATAAGTAAGAAGACTAGAAAGATTGGAAGAGTCCAAGATATGTGCTTTAAATGCCAAAGAGTATAAAGTTAGTTCTAGAAGTAATAAAGAACTATTGCAATTTATCGAGGGGAAGGGGTTTATGGGATATGGTTAGACTTATGCTTTAGAAAAATCAGTTTGGCAGCTCTGTGGAGAGCATGGATTAGAAAAAGGAGGCACTTTGAATCAGGGAATCCAACTAGAAAGCCATTCTAATCGTCCATATAAGAGGTGATAATGGCTGTGTGAAGAGATATGGGGAAGACAAGATTTGCAACTTACTGCATATGCAGAGTGAATGAGATGGAAAAGCTGAAGATGATATCAAAGTTTTGAATCTGGGTGATTGGAATGATGGTGGTGCCCAATATTGGGAAGTTTGGAAGAAGGTTGCGGGAAAGATAACGAATCCTGTTTTGGGAATGTTGAGTTTGAGATGGTGATGGGACATCCAGTTGTATATGTTAAAGAGGCATGGCTGTATTTCATCAAGGTGAAAGATTAGGACTGGTTATTTATGTCTGGAAATCATCTGCATAGAGAAAATTGAACCCATGATCACCAAATGAGAATACAGAGTGAAAAGAGAAATGGGAATCTTTTCCCAGCAACAGAGAACAAAGAACAAGAAGACTGGTGTAATTTCTTATCTCTACTTCCTCAGCAGAGCAGTTTCTAAAAATACAGAAGGGTTACAGGGTGGGGGTGGATGGTAGGAGAGGTAAGGTCTTGTCCCATACTGTGGGGGCTTCACTATTTCAGCATTTTGCTCACCATGATCACCAAATGAGAATGTAGAGTGAAAAGAGAAGAGGGCCCAGATCAGAGCCATGGAGTATACCCACAGTTTATCAGTGCAATGCAGATGATCATCCAATAGAAGGGATTGAGAAGTCAGGTAGGTGAGAGTCCCAAACAGTACCTACAGGATTGTTGATTTCCTCCAGGGATGGAAGGTTTAGTTCAGGATGAATGTGGCCAGACAGAATAATGATAGTGACTGTG
The DNA here is from genome assembly GCA_028646595.1 of Phalanger gymnotis. Lineage (NCBI taxonomy): Eukaryota > Metazoa > Chordata > Mammalia > Diprotodontia > Phalangeridae > Phalanger > Phalanger gymnotis. The sequence goes on from CM053626.1 coordinate 184,962,710, forward strand.
GTGTGTTTGGCCCTGTCTCAGCCCTTCAATTTCATATGCAGGACATGCCTACACTTTGTCTACGGTAGATACCCAAGGAACTGTGTCACCTAAAAACCTATTCCCTTTGTTTTCCTTTGGCTTCTGTTAAGAGAGAACAAACATGTCACTTATTACAGAGGTCAAGGAGGGTACAGATTAAGAAAAGGACATTAATTTTGACAGACATCATTGATGACAGGAAGAAATTGTGGTGAGAGTACAAAGGGCCAAGAAGTAAACTTTGGGGAATGCCTGTATGTAGGGAACAGAATTCTCTAAGAGGAGTTAGCTAAGGAAGGAGACAATGCAGTCTCATTGCTTAGAAAGCTGTTTCTATGAGGACTTACTGCAGTGAAAGGCTGAAGTGACTATGACTTTGAGATAGGGAAATTACCTCTTTGGTCCTAGTTAGATGAGTACTTTCCTGTAGAACATTTCTTTTTTTTAGTTACAGATATCTCAGCTTTGTGTTTAATTTTGTTGCTTCTAAATTATTAATGTTTCTGAATCAAAAGTTTAAATTCTTGATGTCTGTGTGAGATGATTCTTACTCTTTCACATCTCTTGGTAACTAATTTTAAATATTCTCATCAATATTTTAGAAAGATAATTACCAGAGATATTTTGATTTTCTGAATCTGAAAACACTAAATGGATTCCATTCTTGGGAGTCATGTTAAAGGCAAATTCCTTTTATTCTTTTAAAGCAGTGCTTTTGTTAGAGCATATAAAATTTACCTTAATTGCTATGTAGCTTGGTAAAATACTCATGAAAAGTTATAACTTGGAGGAATTTAAGTGAGGGGTGTAAGTGCGCAGTGATTAAGATGGGGAAAAAAGAAAAGAGCACCGATTAAAAAAAAAAACCCTTAATACACAGAAGACAAGTTTAGAAAGGGATAGAGAATAATTTTATTAAATTTACTATATACTTTATCTTTAAAAAATGAATTTTTGTTTTGACATTACCTAGATTTCCCCCTTTATTCCTCTCCTCCCAGAGCCATTCCTTATAACAAAGAATAAAGTTTTTTAAAAAGAGGAATAAGGGGGAAAAAGTATTCAGTGAAGCCAATGAATATATTGAAAAAAATCTGATATTTTTTGAAATGTTTCAAACCTTTTCTCTGCAAAGGAGAAGGAGCAATACGGTAAGGCTTTTCTTTTTCCTTCTTTGGGGTCAGACTTGTTTTTTATAATTTCACAACATTCAGATTTAATTTTTTTATGGTTTTTTCTAATTATATTTTTGTAATCATTTGTGTGTGCTGTTTTCCTGGTACTGCTTGCTTCAGTTTGTATTAGTATATATTTTTCATGTATCTCTGTTCCACCATGTTCAATGTTTCTTACAATATAGTGTAATTTTCCACTATGTTCATGTTGTTTTTCAGTTGTTTTAGTTGTGTCCAACTCTTTGTAACCCCATTTGGAATTTTTTTGGCAAAGATACTGATTTTACAGATTAGGAAACTGAAGCAAGAGTTAAGTAACATAAATCTTCCTGACTCTAGGCCTGGCAGTCTATTCACCATGCTACTTAGCTGCCCTTACATTCATGTACCACAATTTGGTTAGCCATTTCTAGGGACGAGTACTGTCCTAACTTCTCTTTTGCTGTGAAACTTTCAGAACAGTTTGTACTTGCTACCTCCACTTCTTCTTATCCTACTTTTATCCCCTCGCATTCTCAATAGGCACTAGTGACCTCTTTATTCTCAAATCAGTATCTTTTTCTCAGGATATTGAGGAGGTCATCTTGACCTCTCTGTACCACAATTGCTATTTTTTGCATACTTTTTTGTCACTTGGCTTCTGTGACACTGTATTTTAATAGTTATTTTATGGTCTCTCTGACCAATTTTTCTGGCTCCCATTCTGGTTCCTCTTCTTCTAGCTCCTAAAATGTTCCCTACAGGCTCTATCCTTTTCTTTATTTTCTTGTGGCTACTTTGACCTCAATGATTCCATTTACTATTGTGGTTTCAACTTTCAGCCCCATGTAGATGATTCCCAATTACAATCTTGTAGCCCTAAATTGTTTCTTGAACTTCTATCCCACATTTTCTTTCTTTTCTTAAAAAAAATTTATTTTAAACAGTCATTAAAAATTTTTTTTTTGTTGAGTTTTGAATTCTCTTCCCTTATTCCACATTTTCAGTTGTTGAATTCTTTTATCTTTGAGGGAATGTGATATAGTAGTTACAGTGCTAGACTTCAAGTCTGAAAATTCCTGGGTGCAGATACTGCCGTAGAAACTTATTAGCAGTGGTAAACCTTTTGCCTTTTCTCTGAGCTTTAGTTTCCTCATATGTAAAGGAGGGAAAATAATAGCACCTATTTCCCAGTGTTATAGTGATTGAATGAAAATGATGGACATAAAGGATTTTACTAACCTTAAAGTGCTATATGAAATGCCGAATACATCTCTTCTTTGAATCTTACTCTGATTACTCACCAGACAAAAGTAACCTCTCTCTCATATACACCTTAATGGCATTGCACTTTTATCATGTTCTACTTTTTATTATGCTTCAGTACTTCGACAGATCTGTATTTTTATCAATCAGGATACTACCCAGTGATGCAGGTTGTCTTAATGGACGGTCTTCATTACTTCATAGAAACATAGTATTTAGAGTTGGAAGGTACCTTAGAGATAATCTAGTCCAACTTCTTCATGCAAATACTGTTACTCACTGTAAAATTACATACTGTTAAATTCACCATTGGTGGTGGTTCTTGACTGTAAGCCAGTCTGCACTTAGCTAGGCCAGTTCTTGGATGATAGATAAATCTATGAAAGATACAACACCAGAGAACTTTATTTGATCTTCTCATTATTAATAGCAAGTGAGACATAAAAGAGGGAAATGTATGCTTACCAAAAGTATGTCATTATCATGAAAGATAGTTGGAGTAGTGTCTAAATTGAAGAGGGATTCCCCATACATAGTGAAGTCCACAGAGGCACCTGCTTATTTTTTAATATGACAATTCACTTTAAATTTTTTGGTGTTAAGAGTTTAAGACCCAGTAAACATGTAAAGAAGAAGACAAAAAGGATTATACATACCACATCTTTTTGCGCCTGTTGCCTATAAACATGCTTAGCTCTCTCTAATCCTCAAAAACCCCAACTTGATCCATCCATTCCTATTTCATAAATTTCCTTCTTTTATGGCTAAACTCCTTGAGAAGACTATCTACAATGGTACTTCTACTTCCTTCCCTCATTGTTGTCTTAACTCCACAGTCTGGCTTCAAAACTCATAATTCAACTCAGACTGATCCTTTAAAGATACTAATGGTCTCTTAATTGCCAAATCTAATTCTCATCTTTCCTGACCTTTCTATGGACATTGACACCATTTCTCTCTTTTTGATATTTTCCTCTTTGAGTTTCTATGATAATACTATCGCCTGGTTCTCTTACCCTGTCTGGCTGTTCTTCTCAAGTCTGCCTTGTTGGATCTTTGTCCAGGTCATGCTTGCCAACCTGCTGGGTGGTGTCTCTCTGGGACTGTCCTGGGCCCTCTTCTCTTCTCTCTCTATACTATTTTACTTGGTGATCTCATCAGATTCCATGGATTCAATTATCATCTCTATGCTGATGATAATCAAATCTACTTAATTAGCCCCAATCTCTCTGCTGACTGCTAGTCTTTCATCACCAGCTCTTTATTGGACATCTCAAATTAGATGTCCTGTAAACTTCTTAAATTCATTTTATCTAAAACTTTTCTTATTTAAAATTTATCTTTCCCCCTAAAACTTTTTCCCTTCTAAACCTCCTTATTACTGTAAAGGTGGTCACTACCTTTCTACTCAACCAGGCTCAAAATCTAGGTGTCATCCTTGACTCTCCTCCCTTAGTCTCTGTTGTGACCTCCCCTACCCCATCCAGTCTATTGCCAAGGCTTGTCAGTTTTACCATTGTAATATCTCTTGAATACTCCTGTTTCTCTCCTTTAACACTGCCACTATTCTGGTACCTTACCCCTGCACTAAGTTGGTCTGTACTGTACCCTATTCTCTCAAACTCTAGTGACTTCCTATCACTTCCAGGATCAAATATAAAATCCTCTGTTTGGCGTTCAAAGCTCTTCATAAGCCCCAGCCCCTGCCCCAGCTTTTCCAGTCTTCTTAAACCTTGCACCTCCCCCCACATTGTTATTCAGTGACACTGTTCTTAGACAAGATACTCCATTTCCAAAGTCTAGGCATTTTCACTGGGTGTCTCTTTCTCCCATGGCTCCTTATCTCCATCTCCTGGTTTTTCCTTCCACATGAAATCTTTTGTGATTCCCCTTAATGCAAGTTCCTTTCCTCAGTGAATAGTTTTACTTTCTTCTTGCTTTAATTTTTACTTAGCCACAGAAATGAGATCGTTCTAGTATTCTCCAAAGGGGAATTTTTTTTAAAAAAGTTTCATTTTCTCTTCAGCTTCTTTACCTTCTAAACACTATATTAAGAGGCATCATGGCATTGTAGAGTCAAGGAGATCATAGCCAAGTCACTTAACTCTCAGAACCCCAGGCAGCTCTGAAGCTATAAATTTTGGATGAGTTACTTGTCTCTTCTGCATTGAGGGATAGAGCTTCCATAGCAAGAGTTTCTACAGTAAGAGCTTGTAGTAGGAAGGCCAAATTTATAATCTCAAATATAATCATGTATATGTTTGAATGGTTCGAAATCACAAAGTATGAGAGATTCTCTAAGTAGAACACAATAAAACATTTATTTAGGCTTCACAGAAACAGATTCACGAACCAGCCTCCCCATTTCAACACTTTGATCACAAGCTTCCAGACCCAATAAGTCCGCCTCACAAGAGTAACAAGGAGGCCACAGAAAAACAAGATAGTATTTAGCCAAATCATATTTACTGGCCTCAAGTCCTTGCTCGCACTCCTGGGTCTACACACGGGTCAGCTCTACTTTCGGGTCGGCTCTGCTTCCGCAGCTCCTGTTTCAGCTTCAGCTTTCTCTTCAGCTTCGGCTGTAGCTGTCTCTGCTGCTGCTTCCGCCACACTCTCCAAGCTGTATTCCAGCTAGCTGACTGCTTCCTCTCTCCTTCAGCTCTTAACTCCTGTCACCAACAACCTCTCCAGCTGCCTCCCCACTGCTTCTCCAACTGCCTCCAACAGCCTCTAACTGCCTCTTAGCTCTGCTCCAATTGTTCCACAAGCTCCTCCCACCACAGGCTTCTATTGGCTCCAGTGCTAGCCACTCCCCCCAGGGTCCTGGGAGGTTCACATCCACATAGGTTCCATACCCAACAGGGCTCTGGGCCTGGGGCTTAACACTTAGCAAGGCTCAAGGAAATACACTGAATTACTCAAAGAAAACAAAGACCATTTTGCTTGTCAACACAGAGCTTTACTTTGATGAAGTCACAGGTCAAGGTTTTTAATAAATCTGGGGAAAAAATTAAATTTTGTTATAAATTTAACGCATCACAAATAAAAACAAAATAATAACTATCTCTTCTGATATTTGATGTGTGTACCTGTGTGTAATGCCAATCACAGCAGCACATCTGAGGACTGCTGCTATGAATAATTTTAAGGGTCTAATCGCATAGTATAATGAACTCTCTATTGAGAACTAAACATTGTTCAGCAGAGTAAAGCATGACATTCATAGCAATATCCTTAAGCAAAACATATCATATTCTCATTCTCTCTCTCTCTCTATATATACACACACACACACACACACACACACACATATGTGTGTGTATCTATCTCATAACACTGAGTATGTCATATGATACATGGCATGTCATTGCATCCCCAAAATACTTGTTTACATAAGCAAGGGGTCCCAAGCCAGGGTCTTCCTTAGCACAACATACCATCCTTAAGGGGTCACAGAAAATACAAACACCATCCACCCCTGTGTACAGTAAGTTACAGTCTCCTCAGTCAATACAGAGTGTCCAAGTAAAGTATTATTTTAATTTGACTTGAGGCTGACTTCCAAATCCCATGGTTCCTCCCTCGTGGGCTGACCGCTCCCAGCTCTTGCCTGGATTCATACGAAGGCAGTTTTCTACTCCTACTCCTTGTCTCAGCTCACGGGGGCTGCTCCACTCCAAGTTCTTCCTGCTCCTGCCTGATAGCAGGCTCCAGGGGCTCCTGCCCACAGCTTCTATTTCTGGAAAAACAAAGCTTAACAACAATATTTACACATGTTACCAACATCATCATTAGCACAGAGCAACACATTAACACAGACCAACACACAGTTTCTGTCTGAGAAATCAACACATAGACAGGGCTTCTGTCTGAGAAATTAACACAGATCAACAGGGAGCCCCGACATCACATTCTTTCTGTTAGGCCTCCCCACAAGCAAGTTCCCCCCTGCTCCCTTCTTTCTCAGCCCTGCTTCTCTCTGCCTACACCTCTCCCTCCAAGCACTATATACTGTTCCCAATCCAAGACTCAATGGAAGGCACTTGATTGGCTTAGTGCTGAGAAGAATTCCAAAAGAAAAAAACAGCAAAAAATCTCACTTTGCTTGCCATTACGCTATGAAGTGGTTGTTTTTTTAAATCATTGTGTGTATTCTGATTCTGCTTTATTTACCTTGCAACATTTAGGATAAGCCTTCCTATATTTCTTTTTATTTTAAATATTGTATAATGGAGTCAGAGGACCTGGGTTCAAATCCTGCCTGTCATATGATATGTGTGGCCCGTAATGTCACCTAATAATCTTACTGATTCTCTCTCATTTCCCTCATCTCCAGATTGAAGTAGTTGAACTAAATGGCTTATGAGGTTCCTTCCAGCTCTAGGTCTTTGATTCTCTGTATAATTTTTGATGACATGTAGTATTTCAATATGTTGACATGCCATAAAATTATACAGCATTTTCGGTAATTGGATATATAGGTTATTTTATAGTTTTCTCTTTTACAAATAAAGACATGTTCGGTGGGGTTTTTTTAATACAGAAAAATCTTTTCATTTATTTTAATAACATCTCTAGAATCTAGCCCTAGTTGTGAGATAAAGTCAAAAGTACAGTCACCCTTGCAACTCTTGCGTGTTGTGCTTAAGCTGGTATTAATTTAACGTGTATGAAAATACCTCTACTGATTATTGAAAAGGAAAGAAGAAAATATGTGCTGGATTGGCAAAGAAAAGAGATTTAATTTTCTATGTAAATGAAGTAGGTTGTCTTTATACAGTGTGATTGCCCACCTCCACCCCCTCTAAAAAAAAAAGATCTTTGTTAAGTGAAATTACTTTTTATATTTTAAGACATTATCTTAAGAAAACACCTGTTAAAAGTAAACATATTCCCTAAGAAGGATCAAGGTTATCAAGGTTAAGGCTAACTTTTGGATAGGAGAGGGAGGAAAGAAAGCTTTTTTAGATGGAATGTTAAAATGAAGGATTGGGGCCTGTTTTCAAAGGGCAGCAGGTTGAGGTTGAGTCTAAGAGACAATGCTGAAAGGGATAGGAATGCTGTGGTTAACATAGGTCTGTTACCAGAGACATATTTTACCTACTTTATAACTTGTTATTCTTGGTTTAGACCTTATTTGAAGCCATATTGATAGTTAAAATCTTCTGTAGATAATCCACATGAAAATAATTGCATTGACTACATCAAGATAGATATGACAACAGTGGAGTATAGGTTGATTGTATTAAGTTCTGTAATGATTGATTTCTAATTTTTGCTTAAGCATTCTTTCTATATGAGAGGGGGAGATACCACATAATCTGTTGTCTTATGACTCTTTTTTGCCCTTTGAAATTATAGGTTTGTGGCTGTATTTTTAAAGACCTGGTCTGACAGTTACATTTTTCCCCAGTGGTAATTTTCCTCTTCTAATTGTGGAAAGTGTACAGCTGTAAGAGTAAAGGGGTTTCAAAATCAGCACTTGTTAGCAAATAACAGTATTCCACTTAAAGGATAAGCTTCTTGGGTAGCTCCTGGCTCAGTTTATATTTAAATGCTCACTGCATTCATTGTTAGGTGTGTAATTGTGATGAGCTTCCCAAATTGATTCTGTGCATGGAAGCAAAATCTTTGACTTGTACATAACAAAATCTTTTATATATTTTAATGTCATTGTATGTCAGTCAAATTATAATTGGCTCTACTTAGAGCTTCATAGGGTAAAGCATTATTTTCTTGAAGTTGAGGGAGTAGGGCAGGACAAACTTTTTGTTGTTGCCTTGAACAAAGATTTTCTTCCCATCTGATCTTTTAATTTGAAACCTCTGATTAGCATATATGAGTGTTTTGTACATCAATTTTAATAATAATCAACATTTAGGAAGGAAGATTTGGTCTAGAGCAGCGTGACCCACAGTTTAAGAAGTACTGAAGAGGTTGTGAGTGGAGAAAGTTTAAGAAGTCCTGATCTAGAGCTATGGTCTCCAGACTTCTTTATTCTCTCTCCCCCAACCCAATTTTGCCTAAATAGCTGCCATCAGGTTAGAACTGAGGAGCTCACACATTGCCATGGGAGTCTTTACAGTAGGAGTGGGTGGTATATTTGTGTTGAACACAAACCTACAGTTAGCTATGAGGGGAAGGTGGGATATGTGACCCCATTACCTTCCGGTTGATTATTCTTTTGGGTCTGGATGGGCTAGAGGTTAGAATGATTATTATAAACAGCAATCATTAAAATTATATGTCAGGATATCTCATCCCTACAGATCTGAGAAAGGTTCCAGAATTTTCATGACAAATTCTGATGAGGGAAAACCAAGGAAAAAAATAATAGGGGGTCTTTTTCCTAGCCAAGGTTGGCAAAGGGAGACAGGTGTGCGGACATGCCAGGAATGGCTGCCTGGAACATTGTATTGCAGGGAGATGCTGTAACCAGGGCAAGATGAGGTCCTAAATCCTTCACAGAGGATCCTGACCTTGTACAGAAATAGATGCCAACTGGCACCTCTCTTGCTCACTGCTCAGATTCGGATCATAAATCCAGGGCAGACTGAGGACCTGTTCCTAGGAGTGGTGTTCCAGGGAGAGAAAAGCACAGACCCTTGGTTTTGTACTAAACAGATAGCAAGTTCAGAAGCAAGCAGTAGTCCTATGGCTCTGATCCCAGGTACTAAGGGGCATCTCATTTATTTGCTATAGCCAAGTCTAAAGCTTACAAAACAACCAGGGCAGGAATCTCAGACCAAAGGGGAGCCTGCAGTTCTGGTACTCCAGACCTCCAGGACTTTTCCAGCTGGCTGAAAATAGCTGAGTCCAGCAGAAGTCTACTGGAAGTCCAAGGAGGAGTAAACCTATAGTTATATTGCTGAGACTCAAACCCAAGTCAAGAACTTGCAGAGCTCAAGCTACTGTGGGAACACTGAAAGCTTAGAGGTCCCAGGCCCAAACTGTCCCTAAGATCCTAGAATTAAACAACACTCAGTACCCCAAGAAAACAGCGGGACCAAAAGAGGACAGAAGCTTAGCCCAGGAATGGGGAACTTGCTGCCTTGAGGCCACAGGTTCCCCACGACCCCGACCTAGACATTTCCATCAGCATTATACAGAGTGCAACCCTAACATAACGTTCACAGTTAGGAATGAAATGAATAAGTAAACAAATGAGAAAACAAACAAAAAAAAAGAATCCCATCATAACAAGCTTTTGCAGTGTGGTGTGGTGGATAGAGTGCCAGGTCTTCCTAGGAAGACCTGAGTTCAAAAATGGCCTAGGACACTAGCTTTGTAACCTTAGTCAAATCACTTAACCCTCTTTGCCTCAATTTCCTTATCTGTAAAATGAGCTGGAGAAGGAAATGGCAAACCATTACATTATCTTTGATAAGAAAATCCTATATGGGGTCATAAAGAGTCAGACACAACTTAAAAATGACTAAACGAAACAAACTGACAGATGTGTGAGGTGCAGATCTGAAAGGAGATAATGACTTAAGAGTATCTACTCTGTAAAGCCTAAAAATAAAAAAAAAAAAGTTTTGACTTAAGTGCAACTAGAATTCCTGAAAGAGATGAAACAGGAATTTTTTTTTAAGGAGTTTGGAATTTTTTTAAACAAGTGAAACGAGAACATTAGAGGAAAAAATTAGAAAAGAAATGAGAACTGTGGAAGAAAGTATGGGAAAGGGAACTCACAGCTTGGTACAAGAGGTATAAAACTTTACCTGCTCAACAAATTACTTGAAAATTAGAATGGACCAATTAGTAGTTAATGACTCCAACTAGAGTCTGAAAAAATAGAAGAAAACGTAAGGTATCTCATAGCAAAAAACAACTCATCTGGAAAACAGATCAGAGAGAGATAATCCAAGGATCATTGGACTACATGAAAGCCATAACCAAAAGAAAAGAGCTTAGACATCCTCTTTCAAGAAATGATAAAAGAAAATGACTCAGATCTCTTTGAGCCAGGGAGCAAAGTAGAAATAGAAAGAATCCACCAGTCACCTCCTGAAACGAAACACAAAATGAGAACTCTTGGGAAAATCCATAGCTTCTAGTTTAAAGGAAAAAAAAAGTGCTGCAAGCAACCAGGAAGAAAGAATTCAAGTACCAGATAGAGTTTGGATCACATGCGATTTGCAGTTAGCATTGTAAAGGAATAGAGAGCAAAGGATCTGGGCAAAAGTGAGTATAATCCTATGGGGGTGGGAAGGAGAAATGGTCCCTTAATGAAATAGAAAATGATGAAATATTCCTCATGAAAAAACAGCATTGTAGAAAGTTTGAGGTGCAAATAGAGGAAATGAGATACATAAAAAGGTAAATATGAGCAAACAAAACGGATTAAGTGTTTACATTATAATATGAGAAGGTGATACACATCCTCTTAGAACTCTTGTTATCAGGGGTCATAGAGAATCTAATGAGGCAGAGGTTGCAAAAATGGTTCTGTGGTTTTAGTGATCTTAAAAGAAGAATGGAAAGGGAGGGGAAGAGAAATACAGTAATCCGAGGAAGGATGAGCAAAATTATCTCACATAATTGGCAGAAGCGTATACAAACAGTTTCAGGGAGGGGGCAGAGTGGGCTACTGGTCAGAGGAGAGAAGAATACACAAAGTTGGGCATAGGAATACATTTCACTCAGTAGGGAAAAGGAGTAAGAGAAAGGGGGAATAAAAGAAAGGTAGATTAAGAGAAGGATTGGTCCTGTAGAAAAAAAACTAAGTATGTGTAAGAATATTTACAGCAGCTCTTTTTGCTGTGGCAAAGAATTAGAAACCGAGAGAATAGTCATCAATTAAAGAATGGCAGAACAGGTTGTAGTACGTGAATATGATGGAGCATTCTTGTGTGTGAGAAATGATGAAGTAGACAATATAAAATACCTGGGAATATACCTGCCAAGAGAAACTGAGAAACTATATGAACATAATTATAAAACTTTTTGTACAAATAAAGTCAAATTTAAATGATTGCAGAAATATTAATTGTTCATGGATGAACAGAGCCAATATAATAAAAATGATAGCTCTACCTAAAGTAATCAACTTATTCAGTGCCATCCCAATTAAACTACCAAAAATTATTTTATTGAACTAGAAAAAATAATTAATTTAGAGGAACAAAAGATCAAGAATATCAAAGGAATTAATGGGGAAAAACTGTATTATAAAGTAGTAATTATCAGAACTATCTGGTGTTGGCTAAGAAGTAGAATGCTAAGTCTGTGGAATAGAGGGGCTATACAATTCATGTTAGTAAATGACTGTAGTAACCTCGTGTTTGATAAATGCAAAGATCTAAGCATTTGACATAAGAACTTGACTATTTGGTTAAAAAAAAATTGCCAGGAAAATTAGAAAGCAGTCTGGCAGAAACTAGATATAGACCAACATCTTAGATTATTGTTGGGTTTTTTTTTAATTTTTAAATTTATTTTAAACTTAAATACAAAATAAGAAAAGAAAAAAATGCCATGTATGTAGCAGAACATGAGAGGATTCAATATAAAGCAGTATATTTCCATTTCAAGAAAAACTACATAATGAATACCACACATTATTTTCAGAGCTATCTTTTCTTTGCTTCCTTATATGTTTTCTTTTTGTCCTCTGCTGTGTACTTTTTAATTTATTCAAATCCCTAATTGACAAATGGTCAAAGGCTATGAACAGGCAGTTTTTGGAAGAAGAAATCAAAGCTATCTATAGACATGAAAAAATACTCTAAATCATTGTTGATTAGAGAAATGCAGACTAAAACAACTCTAAGATATCATTTCACACCTATCAGATTGGCTAAAATGATAGGGAAAATCACAAATGCTGGATATGTGGAAAAATTGAGATACTAATAATATACTGTTGATAGAATTGTATACTGATCCATTCATTTTGGAGAGCAATTTGGAATTATGCCTAAAGAGTTATAAGACTGTGTATATCCTTTGATCCATTATTACGTCTGTTACCTAAGATCAGGGAAAAGGGAAAAGAATCTATATGTTCTAAAATATCTGTGGCAGCTATCTTTGTGTTGGCAAAGAACTGGAAATTGAAGGGTTGCCCATCAGTTGGGGAATAGTTGAATAAATTGTGGTATTGCAATACCACTATGCTGTAAGAAGTGAAGAGCAGGTTGGTTTTAGAAAAACATGGAAAGACTTGCATAAAATAATACAGTGAAGCAAGCATAACCAAGAGAATATTACATATAGTAATAACAGCAATAATTGTTTGAAGAGTAGCTATGAATGACTAAGCTATACTGAGTAATATGATTATTTATATTAACTTCAAGGACTTATGAAGGAAAATGCTATCCACTTCCAGAGAAAGAACTGATATATGGATGTACATATTGTATGGTTCGACATGTGTCTATATCAAATGTTGGCTTTCTCTAAATTGGGATTGAGAGGGAGACAAATTGGAACTCAAAATGTGTCAGATAAATACGTTAAAAATAAAAGAGAGAGAGAGAGAGATGATGAAGAGTCTGGCTTCAGAAAAGCCTGGGAGGATTTGCATGAACTGAAGTAAGTGGAACCAAAACAATATATACAAAAACAAACTGTATTATAAAGATAATTCTGAAAGACTTAGGCACTCTGATCAAGCAGTGGCTAGCCATGATTCCAGGGGATTCATAAAACTCATTACCCATCTATTTATAGGCTCGGAGTACATATTGAGACCTATTTTTTTTTTTTTTTGATGTGGCCAATTTGGGAATTTGTTTTGCTTTGCTCTGCATATTTGAAACGAGGATTTTGTTTTTCTTTCTCTTTCAATTGGGATGGAGTGGAGGGACATTAAGGGAAAAGTAAAGTTTGGATTGAAAAAAATTGGAGAAGATTTTAATTTAAAAAAACTAAAAACTTTGATTGTAGAAATGGGTTCCACTGACACAGGATTCATGTTTTCTGATAAATTATGAGAGTCCTAAGTGGTCTTGAAGGTAGGGTTATCTCAAACTCCATTTAAAATGACTGTTTAAAATAAAAGCAATATCATTAGAATTTTAGTATTTATCTCGTGGACCTAATTTACTTGCTTCTCTGGATAACTTTTCAGTTATTGTTATTGCCTGATAATTTGGAAGGTAACATTCCAATTTTGCATAATTAAAACCAGGGCCTGAGTCTATCTGCTTTACTCTTTGTTCATTAAATATTTGAGTGTCTGTGGTAGATACAGGAATTGAGATCAGATACTACCTCAGCTACTGTTTAGCTTTGTAACCTTGGGCAAGTCACTTAGTATTTAGGAATCTGTGTCTTTATCTGTGAAATTGGGATATTAAGCACCTACCTTACTGAGTTATTGTGGGGATAAAATGAGTATAGCGCTTTGCAATCTTAAAATATTGTACAAATGAACTAGTCTTTTCCCTCTATTTCAGATGCTTTGGGAAAGTGGTAGTCCAATGTATGTTTAATAAATGACTGTCAAAATTGATTGCATTGTGGGGGTAGGGGAGGAGGGAAAATGAACCTGATTTTTGATTTCTGATTTTAAAGGTTTTCATCTTTAAAGGTATATGCTTTTTAATCATTTGTATGGGATGCTGGGTTAGAGAAATATTGGAGCTTCACCACTCTGAGGAAATTTTGTCCTGTGGAATCTTATGAGCTTGATATGGAGTCTGTCTATAGGCTGCCTTTGGTTTTCAACAAGTAGAGGTTTTCAGTTTATTCTGTACTATCCAAGATTTCATTGAAACATCTCTAGACATGTCTTGAAAGTGGTTTTTTTTAAATTTCCTCCTCTCTCTCCCTCTGAATTTTTACCCATGGAAAATAGGACAGAAGGACCAATAATTGCAAAATGTGTAATGTGACAAATAAAACTGTGTGGGATGATGACCACCAGGATCACAAGTTCAGAGTCTGAGTCAGAGATCAGAAAAGGTTTTTTTTTATTCTTTCTCATGAGAAAGGGCACAGCCCTCATCACTCAAGCAGTGTCAGCCAGGGGAGTACAAGATGCAGAAGCTCGAAGGCTTCCTTTGTCCTGATCCTAACCCCACCTCTAACTCCTGTCCTACCTCACCATTGGCTGGTGAGGGAAGCTCACAATCTTCTTACTAATGTCTAATGGATGCAAAGCAATTTCAGTTTTTCATTACCATAATTATTCGTAACTAATCTGTACCCTATCAGAGGAGTGTGTTTTACAAAACCTCATTAGGCGTTTCCTTTCACCAAATTTGGAGTCAGAAGAGGGCTAGTATGGTTTCCTTTCATGAGTTACTCAGGAAACGAAGCTGAACAAAGAGATTAGTGAGGAAACTTAACCGTAGGCCATCTCTCACAGAATGAGACAAACTCTATTATAGGTAACGGCAGTATCTTATAGCAGCCTTCTGTTTAAAGTAATATCGAGAATTGTAAATCCCAGAGCAAGAGGATATAAAAATAGGACCTAAATAATAGAATGTAGCTAATTTTTATCATTCATTTTGGAGGTGGTCCAGACCCCTTACTTCTGTTTCCCCTAACTGACTTGTGTTCGTTACTTTTTATTATTATTATTTTTTCATTCACTATTTTTGTTATAGGTTGTCTCAACTTTTCACCTTCAGCTTATTTGAAATTAACTCCTTTGGTACTCCTGTTACTCAGAGGTGAAGGGAGAGGGTGTCTGGGAGGAGATGGCAGCTTTAAAACAACCTCTTGAGGCCTGTTTCCTTTCTCAGTAGATACTTATGCTTCCCTTTTGTATCCTCTTTAACCCCATGTTGACTGCCTTTAATATTGTTAGATATTGGGAGGGAGAAAGAAGGGAGAGAGCAAGAGAAATTTTGTAAAACTCTCACAATTAAAATCCCTTTTGTGTAAACCTTCAGATACATATATGTGGTAGTGATTTTTGAATACTCTGCTCATTACAGGGAAAATTATGGAGAGATAAAGAAGGTATATATATTTTCCTGAAGAGGTGGGTTTTTTTTTTCTTAACAAGATCTGTCTTATAGACCATAAAAAGCTGCTCCAAATTCCAATAAAATGAAAAAAATTGATTAATATTTATTAGGCCACATTTCTGAAATGGTAGAGTTAAAACGTTTCTTTATTCTCTATATACTTTATAGTATATTGAGCTTAGTGTAATGAAATTAAAAAAATTAAACTTTAAATTATTTATATACTTGCTTGTATACATTATTAGTTCCTTGGTTAGGAACACAACCTTCAATTACAGCATTTATTTCAGCAGGAAGTTTCTCTCATGATTCTGCTTGATATAGTTTCTAGGAATGCAATTCAGGGAAAGCAAATTCTGTGATTCTAAAAAAAATTCACAGAATTAGTTTATCCATGAATTTTTCTTGCCCTGCTATCACAGATAGCAGAAACCGTGTTGGGCCTGTCATCATCACTGTATCTAGTTGTTCTCCCTTCCAGGGTTAGATACCTTGGCGGGGGGTACACAAACTCTGCTTATTGCCTTCACTCTGTCATATCCCATTCGTTTCTGTTCTTATTATTCCACTTAAACTGCTGTTTTCCAAGGTCACCAATAATCTCTTTGTTGCTAAACCCAATGATCCTTTCCTTTGTCTTTATCCTCCTTGACTTCTCTGCATCATTTGATATGGTCGATTCCCTTTGAATAATCCTTATCCCTATTTTTTGACACTAGTTTTTTCTAGATCTACTTGTTTCTGTCTAACCTTTGTTTTTCTGTTTTCTCTGCAGGGTTACTCATATCATACTATTATTCATGGGTCTATCCAGAGCTCTGCTCTAAGCACTGTTCTCTTATACATGTTCTCCTGGTGAACTCCTCCCAAGGCCTTCCTTTATAGAAGGTTCAGATTTCTCCATCTAATTTCATTTACCATCTACTGCTTTGCTTGATTTTGATTCCTACCCTGGGTACCCTGTGGGGCCCATCCCCCTACCCCTCCTTCCTTGGCTTCCTTTTGTGTACACTCTTCTATAGATTGTAAACTCCTTGAGAGCAAGGGGTCTCTTTGTTTTTATTTGTATTCCTAGCTTTTGCCACCATGCTTGGCACATAGTTGGCTTTTACTGTTTATTGACTATTGACATTCACCTCTAACTCTGTGTTTCCGTGATCTCTTAACACTTAACACTACATCAGTACCACTAGAGCATACAGGTTATCCATCACCTATCCCTTATTTTTATGCCCGTGACTAGCCCATCCTCTTTTTTGACCTCCTAGTATCTAGACATCTTTAGGACATTTAGTCTCTAGGACATTTAGTCACTAGTCCTAGAGAACTTGGACTAATGTTCTTGGGTCTCTGGGCTCTAATTGGTGAGTTTTCACTTTATCTTGTCTTTTCTTGGTATTACCACACCACCTGGCCATCTCCTAGATGTGCCCTTATACTCTTTGACCTTACCCCTATAATTCTCTTACATGTTTTGACTTCCCTTATTGTAAAGTAAGCCCCTTGAGGGTAGAGACTTTTTGCTTGCTCACATTTATATACCCGGTTAGTAAGCATTTATTAGGTACTTACTATGTGCCAAGGTGCTGTGCTTAAGGGCTTAGGAGACAAAGACAAAAAATAGTCCATATCCTTGAGGCGCTTACAACTACCATAATGCTTGGCTTGAAGAAATCATTTAATAAATACTTTGTCTTACTTTAATCCCTTCATCCATCTATCCATCTAGCCATCCATCATGACTGATACCCTTAATGCAACTTCTATTTACAGCTATTTCTCCATTGCCCTTTGAGTGACCATCAGCTTTTTTTTCTTCAGAGATTGGTATTCTCTGTCTCACTACTTGTCATATACCTCATGTGTCTTATAGTATTTTCTGTCAAAAGTTGTTTTAAAAGTAGCCTTCGTTTCTGGTAGAAACTTGGGGTCATTAAAAGCACTTATTTCCTAAAAGCAACACAATTGCAAATTTCTTATTTAATCGTTATGGAGAGCCTTCAACTAATGAAAGTGTTGGTGCTCTCTTTTAAAATTTGTTTATACAACCAAATTGAAATAGTGCTATCCTGCCTCTTTTTTGGAGTAAAATTTTTCTCAAACTTCTCTCCCAGTATTCAAAGACTTGTTGGTCTTAAACTGTAACCTTACTTGTATCCAGCAATCATTTCATTTTATAGAAGTGGTAGTGCATTGTTAGAAAGATGTAAAGTTTGTCCTCCACAGAAAGAACTGTTTGGGAGTCATGTGATTAGGAAAGAGTAATACTGGAAAAGGAAGGAACAGTTCTCAGAGAGGAAAACTAGTTTCAACTGGATTTGTGCTCAAAAGTAGGGCATAGGGTAAGCTAGACCTGAAATACGCATGCTTAATAGCTTCATGCATAGTAACTAACACATCCCACATAAAATTCGAGTCTCATTAACTGTACGTGCATCACATGACCAAGAGGGAGATCATGTCAAGAAACAATATGTAATGGCAATATATGAGAGATTGTAACCCAGAAGAGCTGGGACCAATCCCAAGCTCTGAAGGGATGGACCAGGAATGATTAACCTTACAAAAGTGTGTTCTGCTTCTGTATCTCTGCCCCTGTGCATTCCATTATGGGTGTCCCACCTCTGAGAGTCACAGTAAATCTTTCCTTCATTTACTCCTGTGTAAAAATTTTACTTATGGACATTTCCAACAATATGATTTTGTATGTTTTAGAATAAAAGAAAAATTAGCATTCTGTGTTCTAGTTTTGCCCTGTCCTTCAGTAACCACTCACATTACTTAATTAACAAGCATTTGTTTTATTTTATTTTTTGGAGGCAATCAGATGTGACTTGCCCAGGGTCACACAACTAGTAAGTGTCTGAGGTCATATTTGAACTCAAGTCCTCTTGTTTCCAGAGCTGGTGCCCCATCTGTTGCACTACCTAGCTGACTGATTCAATTAACAAGCTTTTATTAAGTGATTATTGTGTGCCGGGGACTGCGCTGAGCTCTGGGGATACAAAAAAGGATAAAAATAGTATGAAACTCCAAAAGTTTTATGAACCTTTTTCCATCTACATAATTTAGAAATCTTGTATTTAGGTCACACTAACACATTTAGATTTATGTTATGCAAAAAAGGGTAGGTTTTTTTTTTTTTGCTTTTTTTGGCAGGGCAATTGGGGTTAAGTGACTTGCCCAAGGTCACACAGCTAGTAAGTGTGTCAAGCGTCCGAGGCCAGATTTGAACTCAGGTCCTCCTGACTCCGGGGCCGGTGCTCTACTCACTGCTCCATCTAACTGCCCCAAAAGGGGTAGATTTACTTAGAAGCAAAATGTTTTTTAACTATGGGAAAATTTATTTTTATTTTTGAAGTTCTTTCTGATCCAGTTCAGTTACTCAAAATTTGCTTAATGATTCTATCCTTGTAAGTATTGTTGTCAAGTATCTCTGAATGTAAAGAGCCGTCTTTAGTACAGTCAGTAATCAAAAGAAGCCAAATCAGATATGGGAATAGAATGTTATGTGTGAGTAACAGCAAGAAGACCAATTTGACTTTATTGTAGAGTGAGGGAAAGTAGGGAATGATATGTAATAAGTTGGTTGGGTCCAGGTTGGGAAGGGATTTAAATGCCAAACAGAGGAGTTTATGGTCCTAAATAGTAGGTGGCTACTATAGTAGAGATTTTTTTTTAAATTTTTTTCCTTAGTTACATGTAAAAACCTTTTTTAACATTTGTTTTTTTAAACTTTGAGTTCCAGATTTTCTCCCTCACTCTCCTCTCTGCTCCTGGAGAAAGCAATTTGATATTGATTATACATATGTAGTCAAATAAAACATATTTCCACATTATCCATACTGCAAAAGAAAACACTCCAAAAAAAAACCCAAGAAAATAAAGTTTAAAAAGTATGCTTCAGTCTGCATTCAGACTTCATCAGTTCTTTTCTCTGGAGGTGATAGTACTTTTCATCGTAAGTCCTTCCAAATTGTCTTGGATCATTGTATAGCTGAGAATATCCAATTCATTCACAGTTGATCATCCTACAGTGTTTCTATTACTGTGTGTGTACATTGTAACTGCTTACTTAATGAACTTTGCTTCATTTCATGTAAGTCTTCCCAGGTTTTTTGAAATCATCCTATAGCTGGGGTTCTTGATCTTTTTTTTACATCATGGATGCCTCTGCCTCTGACTGTCCAGTGAAGCCTGTTGATCATTTCAGATGTTTAAAAATGTATAAAATAATCCTGTAGGATTACAAAGGAAACCAATTGATATAATTATCAATACTTTTTTTTTTTAAGTTCGTGGGCTCCAGGTTAAGAACTCCTTCACATAGAATTTATTGAGTCCAGGGGAGTGACATGATCAGATCTATACTTTAGGAAAATCACTTGGGCAGTTGTGTGGATGGAATTAGGTTAGATTGGATTGGAACATGGATTGGAATAGGGAGAGATTAGAAGCAGGGAGATCAATATGAGGAATTAAGGAAAATATTGAAGTTCTGAGCCTAAGTGACTGGAAGGATGCTGGGGCCCCCCACAGAAATAGTAAAGCTTGGAGAAGAGGGCTGGCTTTGGGGAGAAAAATAATGAGGTGAGTTTGAGATGTTTGTGGGACGACTTGAGCTCAGGAGAAAGATGAAGATTGCATATATAGATTTGGGGATCTGCAGAAAAGATCTTCTGGAAGAACTCAGAGGAAGCTGAGCCCATCTGAACCGGTTACCTCTTGACCTCTTCCTAATAATTTCTCTCCAATTCTCTGAGTGTATAGGACCAAAGCCAAATTGGGGCTCATACAAATGAAGCTGAAGACCTTGCAGGGGACTCTTCATTTCTGCCCATTACCAAAGAAGCATGTCCTGTGCTTTGGACTAAATGAGAAGAGTGCTGGACTGGATGGGAATCTCTGCCAGTAATTTGAATAACTTCTGAGTCTGATTCCTCATTTATAAAATGCAATTAATGATATTTGCATTACCTGTATTACAGACTTGTGAAGAAAGTGCTTTGTAAACTATAAAACTCTGTGATGTATTAAGATATTTCCAGCTTATGAAATTCAAAGGTACATGAACCAGAGGAGTATGACCTGCATTTATGTAGTTTTTGTTGATAAAATTGCTAGTTGTCACATCTCTGTGGTGCCCAGAATTTGTTGAGACATAGAAAAGACGTGGAAAAGAGAGACCTAGAAAAAACTACTTACTTTTTTGTACTATTAGGTGCCAGCAAAATTAATGGCATCAGGCAATATGTGCTTTAGACAGATTGTAGACAGATCCTGTTTCCAACAGGAGTAGTTTAGGAAGGATTCATGGAGGGGAGGTGCAATTGAATCGAAATTTAGAGTAAACCCAACAGCCTTTTGTGTATATTAAAACACAAAAACATTAAGGCCTTTTCTGTTAATGTATTTTAAAAATCATTTAAGGGAATAGTGCTAAGAATAGAGAGGCCTGTCTACCTGAGTTGACTTGCTAGAATCTTTCTTCCTGTCTCTTTTTCATAAGCACAGTTGTATTTGTGAGTAAGAAGCCTGCTTTTGACATTTGAGAAGCTCTTTTATTCTAGGTTCTGGAGAAAGAAATTTGTTCCCCCAACAGACTATGAGACAAGACCATGAGGGTGGCCTTTTAGGCAGTTCTATAAAATTAGAAGACAGATGCTGCTGGTTTTTTTGTTTTTGTTTTTGTTTTTTTTTATCTCACACTAGAGTCTTTTTATTTTAAATGTCAAACATTATTTAAAGTTAAAGCTTTATTAATGCCTTTTGTTTAACTAGTCATTTCCCAGTCTATTTTCCCCCTGCTCTGAACCCTCCCTTGTAGCAAAATAAAGTCATTAAGCAAAACAAACCTATAATGACAATACCTACAGTAGTTTGGGAAGTGCATCTGTTCTTCAAGATCAGGATTGGTCATGGCAATTAATCTGAGTCTGGGCCCTTTTAGTGTTGCCTTTGTTTACCTTATTGTAGTTACTATGTTGTTCTCTTGGTTCTTCTTTCTTCGCTCTATTATATCATACCAATCTTAATGTTTTTCTGCATTTTCATATTTCTTACATTCATATTTCATAGTTTTTTCAGAAACTTAAAAACACAGGTGAAAACTTTAAAAAAAAAACACCTTATTTTTGTATGGAAATGCCAGCTTCCTTGTGCCATTTAGGACAGTGGTATCAAATTCAAACAGAAACTGATCCCTGTTGACCAGCAGTGTATTGACTTAGGAAACCAAAAATTAACATTGTCTATGTTATATTTTTAAATATTTCCCAGTTACATTTTAATCTGGTTTGGCAGAAGTTTGATAGTTCATATGTAAACTGATCCTTTTATGATATGGTTATTAAGAGGGCATTGAAGAGAAGAAATGTGACTATAGACTATTTGTTTCCCATCCTGTGAGCTGGAAAGGAGTTTTTGCAAGGGGGCCAGGAATCCGTAAATAAGCAGACATACTTTTTTTAGACTGAGTAAATATCACAGATAAATGTTTTGTTATTTTTTCAAAGTTAATAAAATATTAAGTTTTTCTTTTAAATTAATGAATTCATAGGATTTTGACACATTTTATCAATGAATAGCACAATTGCAGGGAGTACATTAATTTTAAAAAATTTTTAATATGGGCCTTCATATGAAATTTAAAAGGGTTGCGAACCATTGACATTAGAGGAAAGAACATTCACTGTGTGTTAATATCTAGAGACCTGACTTCTAGCTCTCTGTGTCATTAATTGCATGTATGATTTTGGACAAATCATTTCATCTCTCTGAGACTAATCTATAAAATGAGGAAATTAGACTTGATCTCTAAAGGTCCTTCCAGCTCTACAATTTCCTAATTTTATAGTTCATAATTCTATGATTCTAGCTTCCCTTGACTTTATTAGATATTTGCTTAGCTATCTATTCAGGAAATTTGAATGAACTTTAATAGACTGAGAAGAACATAAAGAGAAAGCCACTCTTCAGATAAAATACATCATTATGCATATTTCTTCCCACTCTATAGCTCCAGAGTTTAAATTTAGAAGTATAAACTGGACTAACTGTGGAAAAACAACTGTGAAAATCAAAGGTATAATACCATTTCTGGTGGTAAAATTAAAAGATTTAACATGGATATGCAATTGGGGGCAATGTTCCCAGAAAATGGCACACAAAAGTAAAAAATGGGAATATTGATACATTGATGTTAAAGGAAATGGGTGTTAGGTTCCTGTAACTATCAAACCTGTAATCTTTAGCTAGAGATAGCCAAAAATAGACTTTTCCGCATACAGTTCTTTATAACAAAACATTAATTCTCATAATATGTGCTTTTCCTAAAATAGTAACCATGAAATAACCCATAATATGAAGTACGCAAAATAAAGTTAAGTAATATGCAAAACATTTTTCCTTGCTAGTAATTCTCTAGAATTCTGTGAGCTTTTGTGCTGACACCTAAATTAAAAAAAGTTATTTCAGACAATATTTACTTTTCATAGTGCATGAAGTACCATGAATATTTCCTCCTTTTTTTTGGATAGTTGTTAACACCTTACTCTTGGCCAACAGCAGTTGCAGGCATTCTGGCATCAAGTTTATCTAACACCTTTGTTTTCTCATTAAACAGCATCACTTGACTTTGCATGCTTAAAACCCAAAGGACTTGCACAGCTCTTTGGGGGCATAATTGCAACACAAAACTTGAGTTTTAAAGGTAAACAATGAAAATAAGCAACATGCACAGGGAGTGCTTTACAGTAGTAGGGTAAACAAGACCAGTGAAGCACTTAGTAGGGGACCAACTGTGTGCATTGTGCCTCTCATTTTTTTCTCTATTGGGCATAGCAGTGAATATGCATGGTTGCCAATGTGGAAGTGAAAATGTGGTTACTAATAAATTTGTTTAAGTTCTCTAAATCGCTGAAGTTAAATACCCTAATGTTGAGGATCGACTATTATTCTTTTCAGATACTAATAAGAGCATTTGGAAGAAAAGCTGTGGAAATCTTGGGTAATACTTGATTAAAAACTGTTTTAAGTTTAAATTTAAAGTTAAAATGTTTTAAGTCTTTTTTTTTTTTTTAAGTAGTGAACAAGAGATTATGGGAACCATTATCCATTTTGGCTGCCTTTTGGTCTGGGGAGTTTTTATGTTGTTTTTGTTTTTGCAGGTGTGAATTAAGGTTAATGGTAGAATTAGGTGGAATCTACCATCTTCATGCATCCTGTCTGTATGCCTTTCATACATCCCCTGTAGTAGCTGAATATTAAGAGCAGTGATTTACTGGTTTGGGGATACTCTCTTGAATCCTTTGCCCTGATGTCCTGCCTTGCCAAATCTTACCTTGGATTACTCTGACCATGTTCTCCTCTGTTCATACTTAAATGCTATTGAATAGAGCTGAAGAAACTCACAAATATCCTGGCGGAGTCCACTACAAATTATGTTATTTAATCTTAACTGGACCTCATTTCAGCAAAGCAGTCTTCTAACTTATACCTAAATGATTCTCTGTTATACCCCCCACAGTGACTGTTCTATGCCTTTTCTTCTTTCAAGCTTTTCATACTACCCCTACTCCACCTTTTACAGCTGTGAACCTTGTGCCTTATATTACTGAGGAAAAGAGACCATGTGCCATGAACTCCCTCTTATACCCTTTTCTGTATCAGAAATGCTTGATATTATCCTTTATTTTCTCATCCTTTTCATCTGTCTCTGGAGAGATTGTCCCTCTCTTCACCAAGACCAACCTAACATCTCTATGTGTACCTTGATCCCATCTCCTCCTTTCATTTTCATAAGATTGTCTCCATAATCTTTCTCCTCTTTTCCCCTATTCTTAAATATTCCTTATCTCCTGACTCCAGTGCTTGGCACAGTGCCTGACACATGTAGTGTCTAACAAGCACAATTTCTCCCATCCTTTAAAAAGTAACCAGATTCTGCTATTCCCTCAACCTTATCATTATCTTTCTCCTCCTTTTTACAGTCAAACTCAGAAAAATTGCCTCATCTTTTTGCTTCTGCTTCTACTCCAGCTGAGTTTCCATCCATTGAAATTTGGCTTCCAAACTGCTTTCCCCAAAAAGTAGCATTTGATGTCTTAATTTCCAAATCTAGAGGCCTTTTCACGGTTCTTGTCCTTCATGATCTCTCCTGCAGCATTTGACACTATTGACTATCCTTTCCTTTTCCTGATTTTTGTGACACTGTTCTCTCTTGGTTCTCCTGTCTGATCGATTTCTACCAGTTTTCTTTTCTGATTCATCATCCATAGATGTACATATACACCCATAGCTGTACATATACCCCAAGACTACTATCCTGTCTCTTTCATAGGTTCTTGCAGATCTCTGTGTGTATAAATCCAGGATCACTTAGAGATTTTGAAATACTATAACTCACAGCCACTTAGGCATTTTAAAATAGATGTCTGTGAGGAAGGTAGGTAATGCAGTGGATTGAATATAATGTGCTTTGCAAACTTCAAAACACTGTAAATGCTGTCCATGAAGATGATAATACCCCTTAGGCATCTCAAACTCAATTATATCAAAAGTTGAAAATTACTATTTATTAGTTTCTCTGTACCCCAGTCTATCCTCCCTGTAATTGCCAAAGAGATTTTCCCAAGGCATAGATCTGACTCATTCCTTCTTCTACTTAATAGATCCTAGTGGCTCCCTGTTACATCTACTATCAGATATTCACTCTTGTTTGACATTTAAAGACCCTTATAGCCTCTCCCCAACCCACCTTTCCAAATCTTATTACTATTACTTTCCTTCATATATGTAATGTATGGTGAATGTTCTTTATGGAATAGTCCAGCTGTAAAGAAGAATTATAATCAATGGAATGAATAATGAGAAAGGAGAAACAAAACCAGAAAAGAAAAAAAAAAGAGAGAGCAAATAGTTTGCCTCAGTCTGCATTCAGACTCTGTAATTCTTTTTCTGGATGTGCACACCTTTTTCCATCATGAGTCTTTTGGAGTTGTCTTAGAAACTTGCATTGATGAGAGGAGCCAAGTCTATCTGAGTTAGTCATCACAGATACAATGTATCTATAATTGTGTATAATGATGTTAGCTATTATTACTGTTATTATTACTACTACAAAATAAATTACAAGAGGAAGAGGCACTAATAGCTGGGGGGATTCAGGAAAATTCACATACAAAGTGCTTGAGCTGAGTCCAGCAAGGGGAGGTAAGGAAGGAATTTAAGGCTTGAGGTAGAACCAGTGCAGACTAACATCTATAGAGCACATTAAGGTTTGAAAAGTGTTGTTCATATGCCCAAAGGGCTATAAAGATATGCATACCCTTTGACCCCACAATACCACTTCTAGGGCTGTATCCCAAAAAGATCACACAAGTGGGAAAAGGACCCATATGTGCAAAACTATTTATGCCGGCTCTTTTTGTGGTGGCAAATTAAAAATCAAGGGGATGCCCATCAATTGGGGAATGGCTCAACAAGTTGTGGTATATGAATGTAATGAAATACTATTGTGCTATAAGAAGTGAGGAGCAGACAGACTTCTTTACAACCTGGAAAGACTTATATGAACTGATGCTGAGTGAGGGGAGCAGAACCAGGAGATCATTATACACATTGTATCTGTGAAAGAATTACAGAGTCTGAATGCGGATTGAGGCAAACTGGTTGCTCTCTCTCTTTTTTTTTTCTCTTCTTTTCTGGTTTTGTTTCTCCTTTCTCGTTGTTCATTCCATTGATTATAATTCTTCTTTACAACTGGACTATTATGTAAATAAATTTAGTGTGAAGGTATATGTAGACCCTACATTGGATTTACATGCTGTCTTGCGGGGGGAGAGAGAGAAAATTTGGAACCCCAAAACTTGTGGAACTGAGTGTTGTGAACTAAAAATAAAAAATAAATTTATTATAAAAAAAGGAAAGAAAAAGAAAAGTGTCATTTAGTCATATCTGATTGTTTGTGATCCCATTTGGGGTTTTCCTGGCAAAGATATTGGAGTGGTTTGACATTTCCTTCCCCAGCTCATTTTATAGGTAAAGAACGAAGGCAAACAGAATTAAGTGACTTGCCCAGGGTTACATAGCTAATAAGTATCTGAGGCCAGATTTAAACTTAGGAAGATCAGGCTTCTTAGCTGTGTCACCTAGCTGCCCAAAAGGACTTTGCAATGATTATCTCACTTGACCTTCACAACAGTCCTGTAAGGCAGATGCTGTTATCACCATTTTCCAGATGAGGAAACAGGCTGAGAGAGACTCAGTGCCTTTACCAGAGTAACAACAGCTAGTAAATATTTTAAGGCAGGATTGGAACTTGGTCCTGTGGCTAAGTCCAGTACTTTATCCCACTGTGTCATCTAGCTGCCTTATTTTAAATATACCTACATAGGTACAAATAAGCACTTTGAGGGCAGGAATTTCCACTTTTTCACTTTGTATCTCCAGCACTTTGAAAAGTGCTGATACGCCATGCTGGCAAGATATGTGAAAGTATCAGAACCATTCATTTTAACTACTCTAGTGTATGGATTACAATGGTAGAGTGGCATAATTTCAGAAGGGTTAAAAATCACTTACCTACAGGTAGTCATAAAGCTAAAAATTTAGTCCATTTTTCCTTCAGGGTTTCTTCAACTATATCTTCTTTTGCTAGCATAGTTTGGATAAAGTTTACAAGCCATAAAGGATTCATTTAGTTTTTCTGTGCAACATTTTTACTTAATTTCAACCACTAGTCAAGGAGACACAATTTTATACTTTTTTAGAGTCATTTTGTTCTACAGGTATTTGGAGGGACTTGGGGGAGAGTGCAAGCAAGTCCCTGCTTTTACTCCACTGTCTTTACCTACCTAAACTTTCAGGTTTGTTTTGTTTTTTCTGTTGGTATTGTTACATATATATTTTCCAAGTTCTGTCTAATCATTGCACCAATTATTGTAAGTGTGTGCATGTTGTATGCAATTGTTCATATTTGCCAGATCTTGCATGCAATAACATTTTGTTACATTCATGTACACAGTTTGTTTAACCCATTTGATGGACATCTACCTTGTTTCTTATTCTTTTTAACCACAGAAATGGAGGGAGGCCTTAGAGGCATAATTCCAAATGGCTTTCCAGAATCATTGGATAAATTCACAAAAGCATTCAGTGAATTAGTGTACCTGTCTTCCTGTAGCTCCTTTAATATGCACTGTTTTCATCTTTGCCAATTTGCAAAGCTATAGGTGAAACCTGTAACTTTCATTTTTGAAAGATATGTGCTGGATTTTTTCTATTTCCACCTTGCCTTCTTGTTTGAGTAGTTCTGGGCAGCTTTTGTGAGTGATTTCCTGAAATATTATGTCCAGGTTCTTTTTTTGGAACATGGCTTTACGATAGTCCAAAGATTCTCAAATCAAATATCTTTGATCTATTTTCCAGGTCAGTTGTTTTTACTATGACACATCTACCTTATATTTTCTTCATTTTTTTTAAATTTTGTTTTAATATTTCTTGTCTAATGAAGTCAGTTACTTCTATTTAGTCCATTATAATTCTCAAGAAGTCTGTTGCTTGGGTAAGGTTTTCTGCCTCTTCAACTATGCTGTACTTCTCCTTCCAAACCTTTCTTCCCAAACTCTTTCCTTTTTCTTTTTATTTTCCTCTCGGGTTCTCATTTTATTTTAAAATTCTTGTTATATTTCTCCAAGGCATTCTAGTTGAACTTTTGACCAAGCTATGTTTTTCTTTGAAGCTTATCTTGTAGATAGTTTGGAATCATTCTCTTCTTTGGGGTTTGTGTCTTAAGCATCACCATAACAGCTCTCTCTGGTGGCAGGTTTTTTTTAGGGGGCTTAAGGGGCACAAAGAATTCTTGAATTGGGTTCTAATTTGTAGTCTTTGCTGTTGCTTTCTTTGGCTATTGTGTTTCAAGGATCTCAGGGACAGCTCAGGCCAGGAACCTGTAAATTTTTAATGTACCAGAGTGGTCTGGTCTGGGTGAAGTCTGATCACTGCCCTTCTGGTTTCAGTTTTGCAAGCTTCCCACCCCATTTGAGTCTGCGTGAACAACCCTAGACTTCCTCATTTCTAGTTCCAGTAGACTTCTTTTGTGGTCAGCCACCTTCCAACCAGGAGGGCTCTACAGGTTCAGAACAATAGAACTGCAGATTCCTTCTTATTCTGGACTTGCTACTCAGCTGCCTGACCTAAATAGGGACTGTCTTGAGATCTAGTATAGGAGTAGTTTCCATCCTTAGTCTGCACTGAAAATGAAACTCCAGCTATTGGATAAAAGTGAGGGATAGAACTGCTACTTGGCTTTTCATTCTCCCTGTGTCAGGTATGAGGTTGGTCCTTACTGAATCTGGGGCCACCTCTTGCCCTGCAGCTGTGTAGCTGCAGACCCCAGTTCAGTACTGGTACTAAAAGGCTCCTTGGAACCTTCCTGGCTAGACCTG
>CM053626.1:184991633-185081807 GCA_028646595.1 Phalanger gymnotis
GATGGCTAGATTTGGATAACTATTTCAAGGTGAATACATTTCTCTTTTTTTGAAACATAGGACTCAAGACAAATAAGTGACTTGTGCTGGAGGAGTACATTCCCTTAATCTCTGACAACAGTGGGGAAAATATTTACACTCTTTGTATATAACTCAATCACCAAAAATTGGTTTCCCTTGAGTATTTTACCAGGTTCAGATCACAGATTTTGAGAGATAAGCTGTCAGCATCATGTATAAAAATTAAAGCATACCAAAAGAAGATATATGAGAGGGAACCTCATTGCTTTCTTGGGTGGATGAAAGAGTCCTATCACAGGGACTATGAGTATGGAACACTTCATATAATTTCAGATTTTTTTTTATATGTTGGATAGTTTTGCTGAATTGCTTTTAAAAAATCTGTTGAAAGAATGGCTTTTAGGGAGAGGAGAGAGGAGTGATATATGTAGAAATATAGGTGATATAAAGTTAAACGATAGTAAAAACCTTTTTTTAAGTAGAACAAAAGATTGCCCTTTATTTCAGAATTCTACATTTCTGTATCGTTTGTTTACATTGGCATTCTATGAAGAGCTGATGTTTCAAATTGTATGTCCATTTTGTGAAGTATGTTTTTGGGGGTTGAGGATCAGGATAGCATGCATTATTTCTCTCATAATCCTAATAAATAACTTACCTAGTTATTTTTTAAAATCTCCAGAAAATGGAGAGGAGGGAACAAAATGGTTGACCATTAAAAAAAAAATTTATTGGGAAAAAAAAAGCAACCTAGCTCTTGCAGTTTATTTTCAGATGTATACATCCTGAAAAGAAAAAAAAAAGCCATATATCGGGCTAAAATTACTTCTTTGGAGCGGGAAATAATTTTTTAAAATTGATTTACTTTTTAAAGATAACTCTAATAATTCTCTTACAGGGTAATCACTTTGATCAGTATGAAGAAGGACACTTGGAAATCGAACAAGCATCACTAGACAAACCTATAGAATCGGTAAGATGTTCATTGTTTATTCTTTGGGCCACCAATAAGCTAGATAGCGTTCGGATGGTGTTTGATGTGAATGCAGTTAAATTTGTTAATGATGAATTGTAGCAGTGTAGAGTTGCTGTTCTCTAGTCTGTACTTTAATTTAGTTGGGTTGGGGGTATAGTCTAATGTTTATTTTGGTTCATAATTTAGGCACTTAAAGACAAATTAAATTTTTTTAATGGAAATGTACCATTTTGGCCCATACCAGTAAAAGTAGCAAGATTTAAGCTCTTTTCCCCCTGTAAATTTAAGGAGTAAAATGTATTTTGATCCTTTTAAACTTTTTATTCATTTAACTTATTTTTACTTAATGAGTCAAATTACCTTGTGTAGAATGATGATTTCCTGTTGAAAACAGTAAGGGATGATAAATTTGCATTTACTGGATTAATGGAACCCATTTGATTAAGAACAGAATAGCTCAGTATTTTTGTTTTGTATTTTCTTTCCCACCTTTCCCTGCTTCATCATGGATATATTTAATTCCAAGTTACAAAGTAGATGAAGTTACTTTTTCTGAATTTTCCAGTGCCATAAAGCATAGAAGAATGTCTAAACCTGGGGTGGTATCAACACTTAATATTGGTAGTAAACAGGTTTAGCCTCATTGTCAATGGTGGAGTATGTATATTCAGTCGTTTTTCAGTCATATCTAACTCATATTGGAGTGGTGTGCCATTTGCTTCTCCAGCTCATTTTACAGATGAAGAAACTGAGGCAAACTTGCCCAGGGTCACAGTGTCTGAGGCCAGACTTGAATTCAGGGAAGTAGTCTTCCTGACTCCAGGCCTGGCACTCTAATCGTTGTGCTGTCCAGCTGCTCCTAGGAGTACATATAGTAAAACCTTTAATGGAGAAATAAGTGATAAAGTCTTGACCTTTTAGTCAGTCCTGGATTTTTTTTAAGGGCTTAGATCATAATTGTTTTCCAAAAGAAAACAAAAAGTAGTCATTATGTATATTATAGCTATCGTCTCTTTAGCTTTTATTTTTTCAAAAAAAAAAACCCAAAAAATTCTGCAACATTAGCAAAGGATCAACATGCATTTATATTCCTGCGTAGGGTTGGTGTTGTGTATGTTTGTGTGTGTGTTTAGATGTTTACAGAAATTTACACAACTTGGGGTGTTCGACATTTTTCTTCCACAGCAGTTGGCCCATATTAGCTAAGCAGCCATGATCTGGTTTGTATTGCACGGTCTGCCTTTTTTTTTTTTTTTAATTTCTTCTCTAGGGTTTCTTTTCTCCCCACTTCCCCTTCTTATTTCTGTTCTTCTGGTCCAGTGAACACTGCATATAGTACCTTCTGTCTTAATGTGCTGGCATGACGCTAGTCTTAGGCATGGCAGTAATTGATGACGCATGTGATAATGCTGCAGAGGGAGAATTCACATCTGATGTGCTGAACAGCCTAGTCTTGTGTTTTGAAGTAGGAATTTTAATTGAAATGCCAAGCCCACTCTGCTCTGTAAATTTCATAAGAAAAAACTAGCATTAATGTCTTGTTCTATACCACTCTGGGAATTATCACCAAATTATTCAAATAATATCTGTAGGTTACACCAGTGTCTTACACTTAGAAGAGGGCCCTCTTTACCCTACTCCTACCTCCCATTTGATGCATGTTTTGAATATAAATATTAACTGGTTAAAAATTAAAGGATAGCTAGATGTGGGAAGCCTGGGGAAGTTGGTTAATACTTTAAAACAAGGTTTTAATTCATTGAGGGTACTCTGTCCTGGCAACAGTAGGTAACTGTGAATTTACAGCCCTGAGTATTCGTTATTCATATGCCCATCTTAATCGAAGGATTTTTTTAAAGTATTGAATCAAATAATATTTTAAATTTTTAAAGGCATCTTTTATGACCAGAGTTTTAGAGCCTTTGAATAATTGATTAGAGCTTACCTTTTCTCTTGTCCTGTGGCAGGTATGGCTAATATTTGACCAACCACAGCTTTTTTGAGAGACCAGTTTGTTTTTTAAAACATTTCAGAATTCAGGAAATGAATTCTAGTTCATATTATGAGGAGAGGAACACTGTCAAAGGACAATCCATTGAATTTTTATTATTTTAAGGACCAAGGTAGGTGCTTTATTTATAAAATAGAATCATCTGTCCAAACAACAAAGGTACAGTATTTTAACCACAACAGAGAAATATTGACATTCCTGAATTCCAAATGCTCAGTGATAGCAATAATGATTATAACCTTTGTGCGATCTTGGAATTCCTTGGGACCAAAGGTGTCAATACACAAGAGTTTATCTGCTGAATTCAGATCTGTCTCTGCAGCAATATCTATTTGAGAGGTGCTGACTGTTTTGCTACAGCATGCAACTCAGAGGTGGCTGGAAGTATGCAGGTTTGGGAGTCTACCGATCATTACAAGGTCCTAAAAGTCTAGTGAATGAAACATTTTTTTTCCTTAAAATACTCTGCAGAGTCTGGTAACCATGAAAGACTGCACAGTTTATGCTGAGTATGTGTTTGTGAGTGTAGAATGAAAGTCTTTTTTTTTTTTTTAAGAGAGTGGATATTAAGCAAAGCCACCCCAGGTTGGGAATAAAAACTCAGAGGTGCAATAATGTTATACCTTTGGACAGCTTCTAAAGCCTTACACGTTAAATCATTGAAATGTCAGATCTTTTGTTTCTTATAGTGTAAGAAAATACATAAAAACAGGCAGTTCTGAATTATTTCACAATCTGTGATTAAAAGTTAACCTGCCCCTGCTCCCAAACATATTTATTTCAACCAAGTAATTATCTTTAGTATGGTTCCAGATGACCTTTCTAGAATAAGTCTTTAGAAGATAGTTAAGATTGCTCAACTTATTATCTGTTTTGAGTTTAAGGAACCAAGATAAAATTCTGATGATAAGGCCTTTTATATGCCAATTACTAAAATAATAATAATAACTTTTGGAATCTTGATGAAAAAACAGCCATCTGTACTATATGGACTCCACGTATTTAAAGTTGATATGCAAAGAAAAAAGTATTCGTTTAATTAAGAATGCTGCAACACATGAATGTGTGAATCTCACATGCCCTTGAATCCTTATTTCTACAGTTGGATTGATTTCTTAGGAAATTTTTCTCAATTCTTAAATGAGATCAAAGAGTAGAGGAGTGAATGCCTACTCCCTAAAGCTGTGCTTGCCTGCAGCAGAGTTAAACTAAGCTGTCATTGTACAAGTTAAATTGCATATCATCCGTTAGTTTGTATTTGGCTACATTTAACTGACAAAATCCTTCCCCAGAGCAGGCAGGTTGACTGAACAGGCTTTGAAAAATCCATGAAAATCCTTAGATTTCCGTTACTGCTTGTTGGGGAAAATTGGTCTGTTCAGCTAGACTTTAAGAAATTATATGCAGTTGAGTTTTCTCACTTTAAACTTTGAAGTTTGGCTTTTGTCATTTTGCATATTTTTTGAATCTGTGGACTCCTTTAGTTCCAAAGTGTAATTGTAAGACTACTGACATTTAGCAGTGACCATATGTGGATTGCACTATAAATAATGTGCTTCTTGGAGCTGAATGGTGTAGCATTACTATTTGGCTTTTCTCTCCAGTCTTCATTGTGTCATCTGTAGTGAGCTATAGGTTTTGTTTTGGGAATCTTTTACAACGTGTTGTTTGCATGGGTTCACCCAGTAGCATCCAGTCCTTGCTTATGGATTTCTCGATACACAGTCAGCAAAGCTTACAATCCACTCAAGAGGTTTGCCATTTTTTGTCAGTGTTGAAAATGAGCTAAATTAATGTGGCTGTCAACTAAAATAGAATTTAACATGGAACTAAGCTAGTTATTTATCTATGATACATTTGATTTTACTGGTTTATTTTGTATCTAGTCATTGATGCTAGATGTAGCCCTACATAAATTTTGATCTATATTTTAGCATTTCTCCAAAGTTCCTGTTTCACAGGTTGGTACTTTAAAAGTTGATCACACACCATTTCACAGAATAGGGTAAAAACCTAAGAATTCGCTGCTTAGGAGATAATTCACAAACAAAAATACTGAGGAAATGTTTAAAGGATTGGCAATGCATTATGTTCATTTCTGGTATTAAGTATTTTTTTCATGCTTTTTTTTTTAAATGTAAGTAAATGCTTCGTGCTCTCAAGGATTTTCCCATCTAAATTATCTTATTTCTCCTTAAAAAGACACTGCCCCCAGTCCTCAACACCATTTCCCTCTCCTCTCCCCATATAAAAAGGCATGAAATAAGGAGAGAATAGGGACCAAAAAATATTTCAGTTCCATTATGCAGTGGTCCAGAAATGCAAAAAGTAGGGACCCACTGAAATGTGATCTTCATGAAATGAGTTTGGATTCTTATCCCAAATCCCATGGCAGCCAGAGATAGAGGTATTCATGGTCCACTTCTCCTAAAGTGACATTGAACATAGATTGCCAGCATCCAAATCATAGCTATAGATAGTAACACACAAATGAAGTGTGGAAACTGGTCTACTCCAGTGGATCCTGTGAAAAACTGACATTTTGCAGAGCATCCTTGGGAAAGCATGCATGCCTGAGTTGTCTTATTTATCACTACTTCATAAGGAGGATTTCTTTGCAGATAGATTCCAATTAGAATGTAAGTAAGGTTCCTCTGAGTAGAAATTTTCTTTTTTTGTATTCCCACCTTAGTATATAGTAGGCACTTAAATATACTTACCAGCAGCCCAACACTGCTGTGTCTTTACTAGTCACAACCTATTTGTGATGGAAGAAAAGATTGTGCACAATATTTGTGTCAGATTTTCATAAGATTATAATTGAACCTTAATTTATATATGTTATAGTAGTTTTTTTAAATTTTTTTTTTGGAGTGGGAAGGCAGGGCAATTGGGGTTAAGTGACTTGCCCAAGGTCACATAGCTAGTAAGGGTGTCAAGTGTCTGAGGCTGGATTTGAACTTAGGTCCTCCTGACTTTAGGGCCAGTGATCTACTCACTGCGCCATGTAGCTGCCTTGTTATAGCAGTTTTTGATAAAGGATTTCTAGTCCTTCCCTATTTCAAGAGATGTAACCCATTTCTGATGTAGCTCTTTCTAGATTGCCTATGGGGACCATAAAAAGTTTCCAAGTGATACAGTTTAATTCAGCCATCATTTATTAAGCTTCTCCTATGTTCAAGAATTGTACTATGCACTGGAATACAAATACGGAAATGAAATGACCACTTTCAGCAAGGACGTTATATTAAAAGCATTTATGGGAAATAGCTGGGGAAAGATAGAAACAACACTCTACACAGGGTGAGTGGATTAATACATTTTTGGGAGGAGCAAGAGCTAGGAAGAGGGTGTTGCTTGCCCTATTTTAAACATAATCACTTTAATGAATACTTGAGAGAGATGATCAAGATCATTTCATGATAAAATAATTTATTTGGCTCTGTTATTTTTCCTGTCCAATGCCTTCAGGGCCCAGAAGCACTAACAATACATTGTTGCTTCTCTCCTTCTGGGGGAAAAAAAGAGCCATACTGAATACTGACTCTCTTGTCACTTCATTTCTAACCCTGGTCTTCCCCAGCAAGAAACAGGTGATATTCCAGGTGAAAAGATAAGAGCGACTGTTCTTCCTCATTTGGTCTAGTCATGTATGGGGAAGTGTAAGGAGAGAAGTAACCTATTTTGCCATCATTGCCATTGCCTTCACTGCATTCAGAAGGAAATGCTAAATATTGGTATATATTGACATTTTCACTCCAGCAGTTTCATTGCCTTTTCAAAACTGGGAAAATAAACTTAAGCAAGTAGAAGATATTTTTATTTATCCCAAAATTTTTTCATCTAAAATTTTATTTTAGAAAGCATATGTTATTATTGTTACGATTACAGGGATCCTTGTAGCGAAAACTTTTAAACCTTTTTCTAAGAGGTCACAGCCATCCTCTTGAGTGGTTTGTAAAAGTGGTGCTAATGTGTATAACCTTCCTAAATTTTTCTTTTCCCTACTCTTCTCCCTTTAACATTTGTTATTCCCTTCACTGTGTCAGTCACAACACGCTGCTCTTGAATCTCTCAAGCTGGTCTTGACTCGTGAATTTACTTTATGCTTTCACTCTTCTTTAATAAATACATTACTTGCAAGCAGTGAATTGAAAACAAGACAAAAAAAAGACCATTAGTGATTGGACAGTTTCTTACTTTGTGTTACATTTAACTGTTCTTTTGACAGCCCAGTTTTTAAAGCCAGGTTCGTATGGAAATGCTTTCACTCCACTTGCACTGCTTTTGGAAATAGCATACTGCTTCATCTGTCTGTTTATTTTAGTGCATTCATAATACAATACAGTCAGCATAATGTCTCATCTCCACTTAGCAAAAGATTGTCATTTTCTCTTTTTAAAAAGCCAGCAATTTTTGTCAGCATTGCTTAAGTCCCCAAATCCCCGCCAAGTAGAGTAACAACATAAGTATGTTAAAGATTTAGCAGCCACTTAATCTAGTCATCTAAACCAATGGTCATCTGTAATATGTAAGTACATCAGAATATTGCAGTTCTAGAAACTGTAATGTTAAACTAGCATTGTATAAGGTAAGTTTGTCTACATTGAAAGCAGAAAAATGTTTTATTATGCCTTGTTGCTTAACATGGGAAAATTATTTTCCTTTTCTTTCTCTATTGAAACTTTTCCTATGCAGGTTTAAACTTCTGCTTGAAATTGTTACTATTTATGGGGCACCTAACTCTACTTGGGAGGAACCTGTTCTAGCTAGATGCTGAGCCTCTTAATAGTCTTAATTATTGATCAGAGTGGGATTAGTCCATCATTTGTGAGGCCTGACAACATAGAAGACTCCTAAGTCTTAGAGCCCAGATGATATATGATCTACTAACTTACCCAGTTTCTTCAAAAAATAATTTCTAGCCTTTTAGCTTTAAGGACTGGCATTTTGTAGGCTTAAAAATATTTTTTCTGTCATTTTATAACTTTCTCTTTCTTTGTATTTACTTCTACTCCAGCAATTTTTTAAAAAGCATGAATTTAAAACAAAGCACAGTCTCAGCAGATTATTTTTTTCTCACCTAGTGGCTTTGAGAAAGAACAGCAGAGGCAGTATTTCTCACCTCCATGGTGCCAAGGTGTATATTATTTCACTCTACGTAGAAGGTCAGACACCAGGTGGTTCTAAGATATTTAGTTCAGAGATCTGTGGGAGTGTACTGACGTTAGGAATTTAGATGTGGAAATTATAGAATTTATTTTTAGACTTATTTCACCAAGTGACTTATATTATAACTATTGTGACTTAAAGCTAAGTACATGATTGGTAATAGCCGTATACAGATTACTTTCTGTGTATGTGGACAGCTTTTTTAAAACTGGTAGCATTTTTTTAATTACAGAGATGCTTATTGTAGCATTGGCATGATAATGGATCAGTAGCTGACTTGACAAGTTACCAAGTAAAAGGCTGCCACTTCTTCCTAAATACCTTCATGACTTTTCACCCTTTGTCCAATAGCTGACATTTAATTGTGGTTTCCAATGCCTTTTTACCCATTTTTATATTGAAAAATTGTTTCTCCTGTGCTCCTTAGGAAGATGAGACATTATGTTTGTTGTTTTTTCCCCTACATGCACTAATGGTTCCTTACTGTTAACTTATTGCTAGGCCTGTTTCATTCTAACATCTTAGCATTTTTGTTAGATTACATGTTGAAATGCATCACCCAGTCTGTGCTTGAACTCATTTTATTTAATTTTTGTTTAATCAATTTACTTTCTTGTTTTACTAACCTCACTGTTTTTTCAGTTTAATATTGGCTGCATGCTAGTTTATATATTTATATTATATATATAAAACCCAATCAAGTCTAGCCTGGATTTTGCTCTGATTGTGTTTTCGTTTCTAGTGGTGGGGCAGTCTTGCACTTACAACTTACTTCGTATCATGAAAGCCTGACACACAAAATGACTAAACATGATGTAGATTTTCTTTTTACAAAATCTTAAAGTGGTGCTGTCTAGGTGATGGATATGATTGTATAAGTAGCTTGATTTTATGCTTTTTAATGTCATTTTTTTACTGATGAACTTTTATTTTCTCCCACTTTTTTTTCCTTTTGAAAGTGTTATGCACAAAAGTTGCCCAGCACACCATCAGAAAGTACCCTTACCCATATGTTCTTCCCCTGGAAAAATACTAGCCAGCAGTTTTTTGACATTTATTTATTTCCCTTTTATTGGGTATATTTGCCCTCTTAGCAGTTTTTTGCATGCTTATATGTAGAGTTATCTTTTGCTCATCACGTGTTTAAATGTTGGTAGGAGGGGAAGAATATATTATTGGAATATTTTTGGTTTGTCTTTCTGTTCTGTCTGTCAGGATAATATTGGACACCGCTTACTCCAGAAACATGGGTGGAAGCTGGGCCAGGGATTGGGGAAATCTCTTCAGGGTAAGTTTTTTAAATTTCAAAAAAGAGAGAGAAGGAAAAAACCCCCAATGTTCCTAATGCAGTCTGTGCCAGATTTTTTGTTGTCTTTGAAAGATGTTTGGTTTATTTTATTTCTGCTTTTTCTCTAGAGTAGATTATTTTTATTTTTATTGATGTATTTTAAAAGCACATTTGCAAATAATTTGCAAGTGTAAGCTGCTATTCCATTAAAATCTACAGGTCAAACATATTGTGTGTGATTTACTTTGTTTATTTGAAAAGTAGGGTGCTGGGAATAAATAAGCTATTATTTTTCTGCCCATTAATGATAATCAGTTGTCCAGGCTGCCAAATTATAAAGGGATTCATCCAACTGACATAGCCCAACTTTTGTCTCTTGGAAAGGAAGCCTCAAAATACCTTAGCACAGTCCACGATTGCTCTAAATGTTTTGTGCTATCAAAAGCTATCCATTGAGAGCAAAAGAATCTATTTGAAGTGCTGAGTAGTTACAGAGGTTTTTTTTTTAGGGTGGAAGAAAGCCATTTCTCAACTGATATCTCCAGGATGTTGATAACAAGCTCTGGTAGGCATATGGTGTAGGGCTTCCATCATACTATTTATTTCCTTCTAACCATACTTATCATAGGGTAAGGACAAAGTGTTTTGTTTCAGATGTACTTGCTAGTTAGTTGGAAATCAACCAACTCCTTTCACTTTTCAGCTGTTTCAACTTTGGGGGCCACATTTGTTCCTTGCAGATGTCAACACTAACTTGGTAAGGACTGGGAACGCTGACTGAACTGCTGTACCTAATCATTGACCCTCTTACTCCTTAGCAAGGGACTTTTAGAGCAGAGCTGTGATAGAATTGACTCTTTGAACATTAGAAATGGGTTTTCACAATTTGAATGGGGTTCTGATCATTCAAGAGTGCGTATAAAGAACACTTCATTTCAACAGTTGAAGGCTTCTCTTTATTTTATTTGCTCATATTATCTATAAATGTTGTTCAGCAGTGAATGATTAATCTACTGAGCAATAACCTATTTCTTGTAGAATTGAATTGAGAACTCAGATGTTAGTTTGGTATATTTCTCAATTAAACTTGTTGAGTACTCCAATTATGCTGCTTGACAGTTGAATGAGCTTAACCTATGAGGTTGAGATTAATTTTCTTTCAGACTATTTTATCTTGAAATAGAGGATATCCTTTAGCTACAAATTGTGCTTCTAATAACTAATCAGCTGACTAGGTGGGGGAAAGGGTATGCCTTTGGTCAGTCACAGATATTCATAGAACTTATGGGTCTAGTTCATCAGACATTTATTGAGCCCAATATTATCTATGTGCCATATAGGGAAATGAAATCGTTGAGATTCCTGCCCTTTAAGGACCTTACATTATAATTAGGGAGATAAAACTAATCTGGGGGATTTAATATGGTCATTTGTATTTAAGTGACAAATTGTGTGCAGTTTATAAATGTTCAAGTGTACAACTTATAAATGCAGTAGGAGTTCAAAGGGTAGGAGAGAAAGGAACCGTAGAACTAGAATAATCAGGGAAGACAGACCTCTGTCTTCTTCTTTTCTTTGTAGAGGAGGTCACCTGGATATGTAGTAGTTGGAGAAAGGTGCATAACTCAGTACAGTCTACCTCTGCTCTTAAAAAAACAACCCAAGTAAAAAAACCAACCCAGCAATTTATAGGGCATATCCTATTCAGGGTTGGTCAATAATGGTCATCTTTAATATCAATAAATGCTTATTGAAATCAGTGAAAA
Source organism: Phalanger gymnotis (assembly GCA_028646595.1). NCBI lineage: Eukaryota > Metazoa > Chordata > Mammalia > Diprotodontia > Phalangeridae > Phalanger > Phalanger gymnotis. The sequence continues at coordinate 185,002,868 of CM053626.1, forward strand.
ACAGTAAGACTGTTATTACTGGGATATTGGATAAGATATTCAGGATTTTAGGAACTTTTAATTAGATGATCTGCCATTTCACAGGGACTAACAAAAATGTGTGCACCTCAAAATTTTGTGTTGTATCCATAGGATGGAGGGCCTAGACTTCTCATCATATCTGTCTAGATGAACTTCTTCTACCAGTGTCAATAAGTAACTCTTCTGAAAATTATGGTTTTAGAGAGGTGATTGAGGCCCTGAGAGTGACTTGCTGAGGGTTATATTGTTAACATATATGTCAGAGACAAGACTTGAACCCATCTTCCCAACAGCAAGGCTATCCCTCTCTGTCTGTGGCTCACTCTTAAGCCTTACATTGGGGACCTAGAAGGCTTTAAATGTGAGGATAAACCTTATAGTGTGTTTCTTAAGAATGGAGAAGCAAACAGTTGCTTCCATTGATTCAAACAATTATCTGTTATTTGTGGTTTTAGAACTTTTTGTAACTTAGCCCTGAAAAATTACCCTTTACATAAGTTCCTACAAGTACATGTAATTTTAAGTTCCAGCTGGAATTCAGGGAATAATATTGGAATAACAGGGACATCATGAGTTTCTTTTAAGTCAGTTTTTTCCTGGTTGAATCCCTTTCATTAAGTTTAAATTAAGGTGAAATATAAATTAACATGTTTTGAATGTGTAGTTCAGTGCCATACACTATTCTTTTTTTTGTTATTTTCGCATTGCTTTATATTAGTTCAGGTTGAAAAATGAAAATATTGGCAGATTTTACATTAATAGTAGTTGTGGTTGGAAATTTATCAGTAGCTTTGCAGCAGCAAGATCCTATATGAAGGAATCACCTATGAAAATTACAAGTACTTCCCAGCATTCTAAAGAAGTTTGTTGGTATAAAATCACCTAAAATAGAGAAATTCTTAGTAAGGTATAATTTAGGATAGAAATTCTTAATTTTTAAAAAAAAATTTGCCTATTTCAGTATAATTGATTTCCTTTGTAATCCTGTATATTGTATTTTATGTATTTAAACACATTCCGAGACAGGATCTATTGGCTTCACCTTACTGCCAGAATTATCTATGATATAATAAAGTTAAAACCCCTGGTCTAGGATAATGGCATAAAATTTGACTTTGAACTTTGAGAGGGGAGAAATAACCATTTCCAGGAAATCAACCACATTTATAACGAGAAGAATAAATTGAATGTTAGGACTGAAAAGACATTATAAGTTATGTAAATTATTGATATCTCAAAAGCAGTTCCTTCCAAAGCTTTTTAAAATAAATCTTTTTGTAATTAAAATATGTCTAGGTCAAGATCTTCCTTTGTTCAGAGTCAGGTAATATATTAAGTGTTCCATGTGTGCATATCCAAAATACCAAAGTTTGCCAACAGTGAAGCTGTCAATGCTGTAAGGGGTAAAGACAATATAGAATATTGGCACCGATATCCGAGTTAGTAAATTGGAAAAACATTTCAGACTGTAAGTTCATAGACATATATAAGTCTATGCAACATATAAGTTGCATAATTTGTAATTCCGGAACAAAAGTATAACTTACATAGTAAAAACATTCCCTGGAGAATCTGCAGGAGTTCATTGCTATCAATCACATTAGAAATAGTGTTTTGATTTTGCAAAGCACAGAGTGAAATTTTCTGCTTAGAGAAGAGCTAGAAAGCAGAAATATAAAAGTAGCATCAGTAAGGAAGCTCTTACGGTACAGATCAATAAGCCAGTTCTGCTGACCTTTGCATTAAGTTACAGAACTTCTTTACCAAAACCAATTCAGCCTCTCCTGTAGTAACACTAAATGTACTTGCAGATTATATTTGTCTTCATATCATTTACTCCCCTTATCCCACTAGATTTGTGATGAAGAAAAAGCAGAAATATCCTAAGTAGCTAAGGCAGGACTTAGGTTTTAAGGACCAGGGACCTGTGAATTCCTTGGTGTAAGAAACCCCATTTTTTACCAGTAAACATTGTTAGCAGCTTTGCAACTTTGTCTCAGAGTCTGATTCAGCGCCGCCGCCGCCCCCCCCCCCCCCCCCCCCGCCCAGTCAGGGAATTAAGTGACATTTTAGAGGCAGAACTTGAACCCAGGTCTTCCTGATTCCGAATTTGACTTCTCCCTCCATTATATGACACTATCCCATATCATTTTTTACTTCACAATAATATTTCATTACATTTATATACCATAATATTTTTAAAACTATTCTTTAGTTGGCAGGAACCTACTTTGGTCCTAGTCCTTTGCTACCAGTGAATATTGCTAAAAAAAATACTTTTTTTGTTCCTGTCTTTGACTACCTTGGGAGTGGAATCATTGATTCAAAGGTTAATGATGTCTTAACTAAGTGAATAAAATATGACATCACTGTGCTTGGAAATACAGTACTATATTTCTTACCCGGGGGAAGCTTATAGTCTGATTGGAGGAAGATGATGTAAATTTATATAACATTTTCATGAATTCTTTAGTTAGATAACCCAGACTGAGATTCTAGTAAGAAACCTTATGCACAAAGATCCCTTCCCCCCCACCCTCCTTTTTTGGCTATACTCATTTCCTCTTACTTTTGCCACCTCCTACCTTACTTTCTGTTCCCTTTGCTTAGTAAGACCCTTTACTAGCTACTACCACTAATCATCTGACCTCTGCACTGGTTTGGGATAGAAGTGACGGGGTTCAAAAGAAAAAAAAAAGGGAGTGACAGGGTTCAGGCTTGTGCAGATGGGCTGCTTTTAAACCAGGCAAGGCTCCTGAGTTTTGCCCATGTCAAAAAACAGAACAGACTGCTGCCACAAAAGCGTTCAGTGTAGCATAATTCCTTTTCTAAAAAAACGTGGATCTCATTGTTTCCAACAAAGATATCACTGAGTTTAGAAGAATGTTGGAAAGGATAGCTTGCATGTAGCCTCCTGATCCCAAAACAACGTATGACTTTTTAAAATACAGATTGAGCTGAGAAAGAGGTAGGATAATTTGCAAGTATAATTGCTGCCAGCTTTCCAGGCAACCATTAGGAACTTTATAAAAATGTATCAGAGACAAGTAATCATTTTGTAGAAGTGGAGTTAATTGGTATGGCAGTTATTACTAAGTTCTGGCGTGCCTACATCTTTCTCGTTCAAATTTAATGAATACAGTTATCCCTTCCATATTGCAGGAGTTAGGGGCATGGATCTGGAAAACCCAAGCAATATTTTTTGGCCTTCCCTTTGTACCAGAGAAGTCTGAATTATTATAGTATTAAAAGACAAAATATGTTGATATTATACAATGCTGTACACATATTTTATACATTTCTGAGTTTCTAAACTTTTTCTGTCATCTGCTGGCCTTTGTGTGTTGTCTGTGGCTTCTGCAAAACTCTCCAAAAATTCCCATTTAATTTCTTATGCCAATCCTCGACATAGTGAAACCTCAGTGGGGAAAGTCATGATGTGGAAGGGATGACTATATAAACAAAAGTAATGAACCTAAATCAGAGATAATTAGTCAAAGTTTGGTAGTCAGCCAAACCTCAAGAAGTCCAGAGTGCTTTGTGCTTGGCCATGTAAATAGTAAGGATAGAGGAGTTGAGAAAAACTGGTGTGAAGCTTGTGCTAAGGTTAAACTAAGTGAAAACAGAAAAAGAATTAAAATTTCACTTAAAGGAAAACACCAAAGGCCACTTAATAACTCATCTGTAACATGAGATGAGAATAACTAAAGCAACTAAAATAAAATGGCTTTTGAAGTTTATTATTGATATCTTTGTGGTTTTGCTACCTTCATTTTCAAATATCTCTCCCTGCCCAGACAGCCATCTCTTATAATTAGGAAAGAGAAAATAAGCAGTTCAGAAAAAGTAACCAACCAATTCACGTTTTGTCAAATTGTCAGCATGTACTTTGTCACCTCTGCAAAGTAAAGAGGGGAGGTGCATTCTCAAATATCTTCCAGGAGTATGGTGAGAATGAATGTGGTTATCAGGCTTGGTTATTACATGGCCTTTGACTCACACAAAGCAAGCACTCACCTGGAGGTCAGAAGAAGCTATAATACAAAGACACTCGAAAGGTATCTCTGAAGAACTTTGGAATTGATTATGAGACATGGGAGACACTGGCACAAGACTGTCCAGCATGGTGTGCCCATATCAAAGAAGGTGCTGTACTCTGTGAGCAAAGCAGAATTGTGCTAGTTCAAGAAAAACTTGAGATATGTAAATTTAGAGTCATCTTCACTCCAAATGTTCATATGGACTATTTGGGCCCTAGCCACAGTGGATACATACTTGACCCCAACTTAGTGATATCATTTTGATCCTCTTTGAGAATGAAAGACAACTACCACAAGCTAATAATTTTTGTTGTATTTTTTTTCCCAATTTACATTGCAATCATTATGTATATTATTTTCTTCTGCTGCTGCTTTGCATCAGTTTCTTTAAGTCTTCCCATGCCGACCTATATTCATATTCATCATTTCTTATGGTGCAGTAATATTGTATTATATTCATGTACCACAAATTGTTTAGCCATCACCAAGACTTTGTCTTCAAAGTATAATAAAAAGTGTCACCATACATATTTTTGGTGTTTATATTGAACCTTTTTCTCTTTGACTTTCTTGGGGCATATGCTTGGCAGTGAGATGTCTGGACTAAAGGGACTGGACATTTTAGTTGCTTTCATAGCATAATTCCAGGTCACTTTCCTGAATGGTTGGACTAATTCACAATTTCACCAACCAAGTAGTAGTATGCTTGGAAAATAACTAATTTTTTAAAGTTAACATTTGTGGAAAATTTGTTAGGAAGATTGTTTTGCTATCTGAATCTCTTTAACTTAGAAAGCAAAGATACCACTGCTTTATATACAATATCAGAGAGGCAAATTATAGCATTAGCAAAATATAGAATCTTTCAGAAAAGCCACCCATAGGCAAAGAATAAATTCAGAAGCGGTTTGGTACAAAGGAACTAGATGATCTGCAGGGTCTCTCCCATTCTAAATCTACACTCTTAAGAACCAAGAGCAAATATTTAAGTGCCTATTGTGTGTACTGGGCACTGGGAGGAACTTATATAAATAAGAAATAGTCTCTTCACTGAGAGTTTGTGTTCTAGCTGGAGAAATAAAACATGCCTCTCTACCTATGAAAAAGCTGATAACATTACGGCATTATATAAAGACCAGAAAACAAGCATGTTCAGAAAAGGCAGAGGTAAAAGAAAGCTTCACAGAAAAGGCAAAAGTTGAGCTAGGTCATGAAGGACAGGATAGGAAAGGGCATTTCATTTTGAGGAACATTGTGAACAGTATTTAGATTTAGCTGGCTGGACCAAGGTAAGAGATGAAGTTGGGACCATATTATAGAGGGCTGCGAATTACAAGCCTTAAACTTTATACTGTGGGGAGTTTTTTTTTTTAAAGATTTTTGAGTAGGTGAGTGAAATAGAGTCTTAGAAAATCCAGAGATGGAGAACAGTACCCTTAATGGCCAAAACAGTTAATTACCTTGTCCCATTCTCTAGACCTCCTCTAGACTTTGCTCCTTCTTTTTGAGGGCATTACCATCCTTCCTGTTACCCATGATCAAACCTTAGAGCTATCCTCAACTATTTCTTTTCCCTTGCCTCTAATTTGCTAAATTCAGTCAGTTGATAAATCTTGTGAATTTACTTCTGCAATATCTCTTAGATTTGTCTCCTTCTCTCCATAGCAACCACCCTGGTTCTGATTGATATCACTGCTTGCCTAGACTACTGTAACAACCTTCTACATTGTCACCTTGCTTCCATCCTCTTCTTTCTCTAATCCACCCTCTCCATAGCTGCCAAAATAATCTTCCTAAGACTTAAAGAACTTGATACAAAATGAATTGAGCAGAACCAGGAACATTGTAAACTGTAACAGCAATGTTGTAATGATAATCAACTTTGAAAGACTTAGCTACTGATCAACACAAATGATCCACCACAATTCCAAAGGACTCAAGATGAAGAATTCTCTCTGCCCTTAGAGAGAGAACTAATGAACTCCTGAGTGTAGATTGGAACTACTTTTTACACTTTATTCATTTGCTTTCCGCCCCCCTGCAACATGGCAAATATGTTTTCACACATATAATGGGTATTATATTTCTTGCCTTCCTGATTTAGGGGACAAGGCTAGAGAAAGGAAGGGAATTTGGAACCAAAATTTTTAAAAATTAATTATATTTAATTAATTAAATTTAAAAAAGAAAACACTTAAAAAACAAAAATAATCTCCCTAAAGTATAGGTCTGACTGTGTCATTTACTTTCTTGAGGAGCCTTCTTGGTAACTTCCTTTTGCTCCTAGGACAACATAAAAATTCTTCTGCTTGGCATTTAAAGCTTTTCACATTTTGACTCCAGCTTACCTTTCCAAATTTATTTCACATTATTCTTCTTCCTGTTCTCTATTATTCCAAACTGACCTACTTGTTATTTCTTGAACTTAGCATTCTACTTCCTACTTGCATACCTTTGTATTAACTTTTCTGCATGCCTAAAATGTGCTCATTCTTTATCTCTGCCTCTTAGAATGCTTAACTTCCTTTGATGCTTAGGTGTCAAGTACCATATCTTATAAGAATCTGCCTTTTCTAATCTTCCTAAAGTGTAAGTTCTCCCTCCTCAGATTGTCTTGTATTTGCCCATCTGTTTGCATGTTGTATCTCTCAGTAGAAGGTAAATTTCTAGAGGGTAGGAGACTTTTTTGCCTTTGTGGCCTCTAAAATCTAGTACATTGCTTATACCCAGAAACATCTCACATTCAACTTCTCCAAAAATGAACACATTCTATTTCTCTCCAAACCCTTCCTCTTCCAAATTTTCCTATTTCTGTGAAAGCTACCACTGATCATCTGTGTTTCAAAAACGTAACCATGGTGTTACGTTGACTCCTCATGCTATATACTACCATTCCACAAAGCCAGTCAGTTTTCAAATCTTGCCATTTCTACATTCACAACATCTCTATTCTGACCCCTACCCTCTACTCACACAGCTTCCACTTTAGCTCAATTCACTATCACTTCCTCCCTAGATTATTACAGAACCCTCCTAATTTGTTCCCTGTCTCAAATTCCTCTGCATTCCAGTTCATCCTACATACCGCTGCCAAAGTGATTTTCTTTTAGTGCTGATCTGCCATGTGATGCTTTTCTTACATTCTGTAAGCTAGCAAAACCACCCTCTCTGTTCATTACATATGACAATTCATATCCCATCTCCCTCTCTTCTTTTGAGACACTATTCAAGCACCATCTTGAAAACATGAAGCTTTTCATGATCTTTCCAACTTAAAGTACTACCTACTTCAAACTGCCTTGTTTTAACTACTTTGTATATATTTGTTTTTATTCACTGTCTACTATATATATTTGTATGTGGGCTTATTGTCTTCACCATAATAATGGGAAGTTCTTACAAGTAGGGGGATTATTTCATCCCCAGTATGTAGTCTCATGTACATAAATTCAATACTTCAACAAACATTAGGTACAAGACACTTCCTAGGGTCTGGGGATATGAAGGAAAAAAAAAATGACCATCCTTGCCCTGAAGCAGTTTATGTTCTACTGATAGGGACCAGACATTTAGTAATAGATAAATAGAATCCACATAAGGAAAAACCTCAAAACAATGCTGTAGGAAAATTTGAGGAGAGACAGAACATCTTCAGCCAGGGTGTGTGGGAAGATAAGGAAAGAAATAGAGAATGCTTCTTAGAGGAGACAATCCTTTGAAAGGCAGATGTGAGGAAGGAGAAATATATTCCAGTAATGGGGAATGTTGTAAAAAGGCATGGAAGCAAGAGGCAGGATAGCAAATTCATGGAATAGTTAGTGGTCCTATTTGAACTAGAACATAGTCTTTGTGAAAGGAAAAGTATTGTAAAATAAAACTGAAAAGGAAAATTATAGAGAATTTTACATTTCAGACCTAGACTGTTTTCTTTAAATTTTATCAGACAGTGTGGGGGTGCTAAAGAATTTTGAGCAGGGAAATGCCATCATGAGACTTCTGTATCAGAAAGATTTAGCAGCTGGATGAAAGCCAGATGGTAGAGTGGCAAGACTAGAGGCAGGCTAGTCTCCATAGAGGACATTAGCGTATTCTAGACAAGAGGGCAGGTATTGGGAAGATAGGATTGACAAAATTCAGCAACTGACTGAATGTAAGTAGTGAAAGAAAGGCAAGTCAGAAAGTATTCTTGAGCTTTCAAGCCTGAATCGTGGAGGGTAGTGGTAGTCATTCAACAAAAATGCTATTTGGATTGAAGTAATTCACTTCATTTAATTCAATGGGTTGAGCACTTACTGAGCTATTATGCTTACTCGTACTTCAGATTAGTTTCATCTTTGTCTGTTATTTCATAATTTATTTTCCTTTGAGCTTTACCAAGCGACATTATAGTGGGGTTCTACAGTATTATGATAGGAGTAGATTATAATGTGTAATGACTGTTGTGAAATTTGTGTTGGTTAGAGATGCACAGTGCTTTTTTACATCATATTGCCTTTTATAATGAAAAGGGTATTTTAAGAAGATCAGTTTGGCACTGAAATGTAGCGTGTGCATTCTTGGGAAGACTTATTTAGAATAAACTTTTGTAACCTGAAAATATTAACTTAGATTGTAGAGGCAGCAAGTCGGTGAAGTGCTGGGGGTGGAGTCAGGAAGACCTGAGGTTAAATTCAGCCTCATTTACTAGCTGTGAATCTAGGCAAGTAACTTAACCTCTGCCTATCTCAGTTTCTTTAACTATAAAATAGGGATAATAATAGTACCCACATCCTTTGGGGCATGAGCATCAAGTGAGATATTTGTAAACACTTAGCACAGTTCCTTGCACATAGTAGGAACTTAATAAATACTTGTTCCCTTCCCTTCCTCTTAAATAATGACTATGGAAGTGATTTTAAACTAAATTTAAATAACTAAATTAAATAATAATAAAGGGTAACTGCAAAAGACCATATAAAGGAAGAATCACCTAATGGTCACTATATATCAGCCATGCAAATATTTAATTGGAAAATCCTTATGCATTAAGTTTAATGTTTATTTATCTGAGGAGTTGATGATAGGACTTCAGGAACACACAGTGTGCAAGAAATTGGTTGGTGGTTGGTGAATAGTGGAAGCTTAAAGCTGCAGAGCCATGGCACTACCTTCCCTTCTCTCCCTAGAAAATGACAGTGTGGGTAAAGATGGTTCTTTACCACAGGACATTTGTCAAGGCAAATTCTAAAGTTGTCTCATCTTCATAGCCAATACATATCTTTGAAAATTTTCCAGCAACTTAAAACTAAATTGGGGGATGGTTTGGGGGTGTAAAAATATCAAGAAGGAGTTAGGACAAATTTTAAAAAGAATTTACTTTAGAGGAAAGGAAATGACCTAAGAAATATGGTACTATGTTATAAATTCTCGAGAAAAACCAAAAGCTCTTTCTTTCCAGGGAACCAGTAAAGAATATGAAAAGTCCAAGGAAATAAATGGTTTAAATTTTTTTTTAAAGAATAAAGAAAATAAATGGTGATAATAATTCTAGGGATGAATTTAAACCATTTAGCTGGAGAGGTAATGTAAGTGAACTATTTATCTGAATTGGGTTCATAAAATATTTGCTTAGCAACTATAAAGTAATGTTACAGATTATGGACATATATCCTGATTTCCATTATTGTATAAAATTTCCTTTGGAAATAGGCTTACATCATTTGATGGCACTACAGGTGTGCAGTGTAGAAAATTATACTTAAGGAATAGATGATTGTTTCAGAAAAAAGTTCTGAGATTATTAGAACAAAAAAGGAATAAAATTGTTGAATAAAACCTTCCCAGCAGTACTTTCTAGTTGGTAATAAGTAAGTCAGAAGTCTTTGGATTGATGGAATTTCCTCCTTACTCTTAAACCGAGCAGCAAGGCTTTTTCTACAAAATGAAAAAGAAAATGGAAGGTGGATTCTCAATACAGTGTTAAATAGGTAGGGCAATTGATATTTTTAGGATCAGTTTCCATTTTTTTATAGGCAGAGAATTTGGGGTGTTTCTCAAGGTCATATGTTATATAAGCTGATTATGGTATGAGCCCAGGACTTTTCACAAGATCATGTTACTGAAATGAAGTTCTAAGAAAACTGTCTATCTTCCTGATTGAAATGAATTAATCAGTCAATAAGTTATTAAGCACCTACATGTGCCAGGAACTTTGCTAGGCTGAGGGGATAGAAAAGGAATAATCCTTCTTCTTGAGGATTTTGCATTCTGTTGGGGAGACAACATATACATATATGTTTAAACAAAGTGAATAAACAGAAAAGTGTTGTTTTATCAGAAAGGCACATAAGTCTGTAGAAATCAGAAAAGGCTTCATGTTGAATGGTGATTCTTACTTGGGGGGAGGTATTTCTGAGCTTTTAAAAATATTTTGATAACTTTCAGTATTGGGTTTTTTGTAATTCTCTGTACATTTTTATTTTATGCATTTTAAAACATTTGACTTTAAGACCACATTGCCAAGGAGTTTTATGATAAAAAAAAAGGTGAAGAACTGGTATGGAAAGTTGACACTTGAACTAAGTTAATGTAGGCTAGGATTCTAAGAAACACCTGAGAGAATGCTTTCCTCCAGTGGCAGCTGCCTGTGTAAAGGCACAAACACCAGAGATTGATATTCAATGTAAGGAACAGCAAAAAGGTTAGGTTGGACTATAGAATATAAGAAAGATAATAAAGTATAAGGCTTAAAAGGTAGGTTGGAGCCAGAATGTAAAGGACTTTAAATGCCAAAAGAGTTTTTATTTTATCTTCCAAGTAATAGCTCTTGGAATTTAGCAAGCAGGAAAGTGATATTATTGGACCTGTGCCTTAAGAAAGTCACTTTGGAAGCTTCGGTTAGATTAGAGAAGGAGAAGACTTTCTTAGGAAGCCAGAGGAGTCTGTTGAGTCCACATGAGAGATGATGAGTGTCTAAAGTAGGGTGGTGGCATTGTGAGTAGACAGAAGGGGAGGAATTCAAGAGGAAGAGGGGAGGTAATACCAATATGATTTTGTAACTGATCGGGGTGAGGAAGAGTGAGGACTCCAGTATGACTCCAAAGTTGGGAATCTAGGCAACTATAAGGATTGTATATAAGTTCAGAAGAGGGTTTGCGTTTGTTTTAACAAGATGAGTCTTGTTTTGGATGTTTTGGGTTTGAGATGCGTATGGGAGATCCAGCTCAAAATGTCCATTGGGGGCAGACTAGAATTAGGAGAGAGACTAGGGCTATCTGTATAAATAGATATGGGAGTCATCCATGTAGAGATATTAATTAAACTTAGGGGAGTTGAGGAAGTGAGAGATAATGGAGAAGAAGAAAAGAAGAGGGTCTAGGACAGTCTTAATACTTCAACAGTTAAGAGATGTGATATGGGTGATAGCATCATAAATTTAGGTAGACAACCAAAAGAGAACACTGTTGTGAAAACTGAGAGAGACTAGTCAAGAGTGCCAAATACTTCAGAAAGGTCAAGAAGGCTAAGAACTGGGAAAAGGTTACCAGGTAGTTAAAGAACTGATACTTCAGATGGTAGCTTTGGAGTGAACAATTTCTGTGAATGGTGAATTCGGAAGCCAATTGCAAGGGTTTGAGAAATGAGTGGGAAGAAAGGAAATGGAAGCAGTGAGATTAGACAGCTTTTTATAAGAGTGTGACTAGGAAAGAGAAAAAGATAGGACAGTATTTTGAAAAGAAGATCTAGTGAGTAGAGGAAACCTGAGTGTGTTGGGTAGGTTGGTAGGGATAGGTTAAAGATGAGATAGAAAACAGATTATTCAAGACAGTTGATTCTTCTATCGATCAAAAGAATAGTAGTGACTTGTGTGGCAGTAATGACCTTTAGTTGTTCAAAATAGTATTCTCTGGGTTTATGTGTTTCTAAGTTTTTTAGTTCTCCCTAATTTGCATGGGAAGAACACTAGGCATATTTAAAACAGTTTTTGAGTTCTGTCACTTAATAGCTATGTGACTAGTCATTCAGTCTTTCTGAGTTAGTTTCCTTACTTGAAAAGTGAACAAAGCAATACTTATGCTCCTTGCCTCACAAGGTTTTGTGAAAAAAGTGCTTTGCAATCTTAAATCATTATGTAAATGTTATTATTCCCACCTCATTTTTATAGTTCTTGGTGCAGCTGAGATGCATTTTACATAGTCTGAATAAAAGTATGTGATGAATTGGCAGGTCTTTATTTGGGATAATTTCAGTTTAAATGTTAGAGGTCAAAAACCAGGTAACAAAATCAAAGTGAAAGTTGTGTATAGAGCACCAGATTTGGAGCCAGAAGTTCAAGTTTTGAATCCTGGCTCTACCACTTAGTACCATTACTATCTTGGTCAAGTTATTACCTTTATGGTATCTGGGTTAGGGAGGTGATGCCGTGACATGGAAATGAATTGGATTTAAGTGAAGGAGGACTATGCAAAGTCACCAGCCGTGCTTTCTCTTCCAGAGCCATCTGGGTCCAGTGGCAAGATAAAGATCAGGATGACTAGAGATGGCTCATTGGTTACAATAGGAGATCTTGGCCTTTTTAAGCTAAGGTCTTTAACAAGTCTCGAATTCATAGAATTTAAGAATGTATAGGACTCATCTAGTCCAAACCTCTATGCAAATTATAATAACTCATCTTTACACTTTATGGTAGAATTTTGTTATAATGTACTGATGATTTTATTAGAAAACTGTTGATCAGGGCAGCCTTACAAAGGGTTTGCCTGCTAACCATCTTAGTTGGAACTGTCTTTGTTACTGGAGTTCATCTCTTTTAGAGACTGTAATCAAACCCAAAGAAGTAGAAGTAGAAGTGAACATTTGTTTGGGGATCAAGAAGTTCTAGAGCTTGATAAATAGGATCTTACAAAATGGGAAAACATTATGTGTTCTAGGGAGCCAAAGAGAGGAGAGGTATTTGATGCTTTATGATTTCCACGGGATTTCCACATATGCATTGTTATTTGTTTGTCACAACAACTTCATGAGTTGAAGAAAAGAGGTATTGGTATATGTATTTTGCAGATTAGGAAACTGTCTCAGAGGGGCCAAGTAACCAGCCTAAGGCAACAAAATTAGTATGCGACAGAGCTAGGATTTTCCACTGCTCTTTGCATGCACCAAGACAATATAATTCCTAGTTGTCATTAGCTTCCTGGTGTGGATAGTTCAATATCCAGCACTAGATTGGCTAACATCTTAACCTCATTTTTTGAAAATGTTTTCACAACATGGAATTTTAGAGCTCTACTGTTTTTTTGTGTTCAGTTAATCCAACACTTTATTTTGCAGATAAGAAAACTGAGGTGCTGAAGGTTTTTCGACACCTCACAGTGACAGCGTAAGGACTAGAATCCTGGTTTCTTACATTCTGGTTCTGTGTAACTTGATGTAGGGAGAAGAGCACTGGATTCCCAATGAAAGGAAATGGATTTGAAGCCTGCCTCTACTACTTGTTACTTCTGTGTCTTTACGCAAGATATTTAATTCTCTGGTCCTCAGAGAAGGTTAGGTTTCAGGGCTTCTAAAACTTTTTCCACTGGTGACCCCCTTTTGAACTTCGTTGGTGTTGCGTGGCCTGAGGGCGTGCCAGTTCAAAGTGTGCATGCTGTGTGTTCAGAACCAAGGCTGCAGTGAAGTGGTAAGACACAGGCAAGCAGCTAAAAATAAAACAGAATAAATATAAGATAATTTCTCGTAGCTTTGAGGATAAGGAAATTTGATGTATGGAAAGTGTTGTTTGAACTTAATTCCAAAGAAAACTAAAGATTCCAAAAGGCTAAACATGAAGAAGGAAATTCTAGGCAAGGAGGGGTAACCCTGCACAAAGGCATAGAAATGTATCAACAGCAGAGTTAGTTTGGTTGGACTGAAGAGAGCCTGGACTGGCAAGATGGAGTCAGTATGTTAAAAGCTTTAAATAGCAAACAAAGGATGTTATATTTGATTTTAAAGGTGGTAGGGAGCCATTCGAATAGTAGAATGACATGTACAGATGCTTTAGGAAATTCACTTTGACTGCTGTAAGTTGTATGGACTAGAAAAAACAGAGATTTATGGTAACAAAAGCCCCCTTGTATTGATACACTAGTCATAAAGGAAGTTAAATTCAGGTGTTCGGAGGTGAAAGTTAGACTCTCAGATGAGATAAAAAAAAATTCTGTCATCATTAAATGTTGTATAAATATAGGCTAGTTTTTAAGCCTAGTATGATACCTTCCAACTAGTTAGAACTAGCTCTCTTTTTTTGTCATTAGCCACAGATTTTCCAATTCATTATAGATTTTTATCTACAATGGAAGAATTCAGAAGTTCAAACATTTATTCTCTTTGCCTTAATCTTGATTACAGAATGTATCCCCCAACCTTTTAGCTCTAGGTAGATAAAATGTAATGAAGCGCTGTATGTTTGAAGTTTAGTTAGCTTTCTCAAAAAATGTAATTTCCCTCATCTTGAGCTCAAGGTAATTTAAAAAAAATCTTTAAATTGTCTCTCTCAACCCCACCCCCCTACCCCTAGCTAGCATACCAGCAAGTGTTTTTTAGGGGGAAATAGTGCTCAACCAGGCAGCTCCGTCTGCAAAGTCTTCTGTTACAGTTACCAAAAAAGTTAATTGCATCAACAGATATTCATGAAACACCTATTACATGTTAGAACACTGTTATATAGTGTAGGGAATGGTGTTCAGTCATATATGACTCTTCATGACCCCATTTGGGACTTTCTTGGCAGAGATACTGAAGCAGTTGGCCTTTCCTTTTCCAGCTCATTTTACAGATGAGGAAACTAAGGCAAATAGGGTTACATGGGCACATAGCTAGCAAGTGTCTGAGACCAGATTTGAACTCACAAAATGAGTCTTACTGATTCCAGGTCCTGCAAGCTACCCACTGCACCACCTACCTGCCCTATTGTAGAGAATACAAAGAAAAACAAAGATTTAGTCCCTGTTCTCATGGTACTTACATTGTAGGTTACTAGTCCTATTCAATACATATAAGATATACTTGCTAATATAATGAAAATACAACAAGGAAATAGGAAGTGTTATTTAAATAGGAAGGAAAGATTACCTCTACAGAAGGAGTAAGGAGGAAGAACAAGGAAGGTGTTATGGAGGAAAGAGTATTGAGCTGGGCCTTGGAGAAAAATAGAAATTGCATAGTCATAACTGGGTGGGGGGTGCTGAGAAAGGAGTATTGAGGCAGAATAGAGAACAGAATAAGAATAAGCACAGTCATGGAGGCGAGGCACTTTGACTCTAACTTTGAAGAACAGTAAACATTTCTGTTTGGAGCATAAAATCTGCTGTATGAGGTAGAAAGTGATAAGACTGAAAAGCCAGGTCAGAGCTAAATTGGAGAGGACCTTGAATCCTAAGGATTTTTTAAATTGGATTTTATTTGGTAATCTGAAGTCATTGGAAATTTGGGGCCATGCAGAAAACAGCAGCATTAGTTAATATGATCACAACCATCAAAGAGATTATTGTGGCAGCAGTGTATAGGATGGATGAAATGAGGAGACAAAATGAAGGAGGGAAGCCAGTTTTGAGGCTCTTGGTAATTTAAACAAATAGGAAGCTAAATTAGTGTGATGGCAATAGATGAAATAAATACTTAATGGGAATCTAGTTAATTTGGCTGTTAAAATTGTAGGTGACAGAGAGAGGACTATAGTCCAAAGCCTGAGTGAATTCATAGGTGAAATGAATTGTATTGCCATTCACAAGTAAAAAAATCTGGGAGAGGAACTAGCTGGCTTTGAGTTGGTCAGGACATGTTAAGAAAGGTTGACTCCAGAGATACAACTTTTGGGAGTCACTTGCATGAAAGTAAAAATGGAACTATCAAAGAGTATTAGAGAAAAGGGAGCCAAAGAACTGAGTTCCTCAATATAAACTTAAACTTTTTTCTTTGTATTGTATTGTATTTGTCAGGACTTGTTTTACCAATATAATTGGTAGATTTTAAAATTTTTATTTATTTATTTTTAGTTTTCAACATTCACTTCCACAAGATTTTGAATTCCAAATTTTCTCCCCATCTCTCCCCTCCCACCACCCCAAGACAGCATGCATTCTGATTACCCCTTCTTCCAATCTGCCCTCCCTTCTATCACCCCTCACCCCCTTATCCCCTTCCCTTCTATTTTCCTGTAGGACAAGATAGATTTCTATATCTTTATTTCCCAGTGGCACATAAAAACAATTTATAACATTCATTTTTAAAACTTTGAGCTCCACATTCTCTCCCTTCCTCCTTGCCCACCCACCCTCATTGAGAAGGCAAGCAATTTGATAAAGGTTATACATCTGTAGTTATGCAAAACACTTCGTAACAGTCACATTGTGAAAGACTAATTTTATTTCCCTCTATCTTGTCCCACCTTCCATTTATTCTAGTCCCCCCTCTGACCTATCCCTCCTCAAAAGGGTTTGCTTCTGTGATTACCCCTTCCCCTAATCTGCCCTCCCTTCTATTTTCCTCCCCCCCTTTATCCCTTCTCTCCCTGCTTTCCTGCTGGGTAAGAGATTTCCATACCAAATTGAGTGTGTATGTATTCCCTCCTTAAGCCAGTGATTGGTAGATTGTAAGCCTTAATCTTCCATTTAGTTGCTCTGTTGCTATTGGAAAAATTGTCCTTAGGAACATTTAGTAAGTTTATTGCATCATTCTGTGATAATTAAAATAGAATTACTTTTACAAAAATAAAAAAAGGGGCTTGTTACTCATTTTTGTTAGAAAACATTTTAAAGTTTAATTTAGCAGTATTATATATGCCTGTATTCTAAATTTAGTGTTTTTCCTCTCCCTCTTTACCTAGCTTAATTGATCTTTCGTGTGTTTTCAAAGTATATAGTAGATCTCGAGCACCATTACTATTTACTTTTTAAACTGAATAACATTTAGTGCTTCACTCTAGAGTAGGGAGGGAGACACATTTGATATATTTTGGTTCTGAAATGGTCCACTTGGAGACACAGGAAATAGTTGAGATATCCCCTCCCTCTTGAGTTATTTTTAATTTTTAAAAGGTTGAGTTTTCCAGAGAATAACACATTAACATTTTATTGCCACCCCTGTGCCTCACTCCTTTTTTGTCTAGTCAAGCAAATTTACTTATTCCAGGCAGTAACCTTTTTGTCTAGAATTCACAATAGATATAGAAATAATTTTTTTTTAAATTTCATTAGTATAGGGAAACTGCTTGTAATTTAGTCAACCAGCATTAATTTATTAATTTATAAAGTGCTCACCATGTGCCAGTCACTGTGCTAAGCAAAATACCTTCAAGGAACTCACATTCTAACGAGGGAGATAACATGCAAACAACTATGTACAGATGAGATAGATATACAAGGTAAACTGAAGGTAATCTCAGATGAAAAGCTGTAGCCACTGAGAGTCTGGAAGAGGCCTCTTGGAGGAATTGGAATTTGAGCAGAACCTTGAAGAATGCCAGGAGGGAGAGCATTCCAGGCATAGGGGACAGGCAAGCAGGGCAAGGAATTTGGGAAATGGAATGTCATTAAGTGAGGAATAGCAAGAAGGCCACGGTTGGTGGATAGCAATGACCACCAGCCTCTGGACCTGTGGTCTTTTAAGAGATAGAAGCTTGGCTATTAAAGAACCCAGCACTAAAATGAGGAATATTTACCACCTATATCTCTTGGGGGAAGTCATTCCTTTCTACACAGATCATCAGATCAACTCATCTGTTAATTTAAAGTCTTAGAAAGTTGCCTGGGCCATGCAGAATTTAGTACTTCAGCCCTCTATCTGATACCATTGGGTGCTTTAGTTTGTTTTTTAAAACTCTAGTTATTTATTTTCTGTGATTTAACTTTTTGAGTAGATTAATTTGTAAATCTAGTAGCTTTTAGGCCCTACTCTCTAGAGTTCTTGGTCTGCAGCAAAGGTTAGCTTTGTTCAGTGTTATTGGTGCTTGGAAATGCTTATGAAGAAACAAAGCTCAAAGGAAATGACTCGAAAAGACTGTTAGGCATTCACAGCAGAACTCGAATGCTATTTGGCTCTCTTAAGATATGAAAATCAGAAGTTAAACTCAAGTCTTTTGGGTCTTTTCTAGGGCAGAGATTCTCCCCATTTTAAAATTTTTTCCTTGAGAATTTGTCTTCCATTGATATGGGTGGCTAAAGCACTGACTTTGGGACCCCAAATTATATTTGGCAGCATGATATTTGAGTAGAGAAGAGACCATGGAAAGCTAGAACCAAATGATTGTCAGTCACATATAAAACCAAAAGTCTAGTTTTCGACCATGTGAGTAGACTGAGTGTTCAGTCCTATGAAGTTATGAAAACAATCCAAATCTATGCCAAACATCATTTCAAACCAAAGTAGATAAAAATATAACCAGACAAAAAGTTGTTACCCATTTACTCTAGCTTCAGTCTGTTTTAGTATTTTAAATTGGCCAGTACTTCTTCCTCTCCTCTCCTATTCCATCCCCAGTTTTGTATTTTCAAGCAGGAAGAGCTATACATGTTACCGAGAAATAATACAGAAATCCCAAGTCCTGGTGTAACTATTGTGAAAACTAGTTGGTGATGACCACTTTCTTCCCCAGCCCCACTCTGAAGTAGAGGGAGGGGAAAAGTCCAACTGTTAACTTAACACATCCTGTCTGCCTGCTAGAAGGCCTGTTTTCCACCCTAATGGTTTCTGCCTAACAAATGGTGTTTCTTTCTTACAGCATTATGATCCTGGACTTGTTGTGGTGATGGTAAACTTAGCAGTGGTAATTTTTTATTTTCAGACTGAATTACTCCTTTTTGTCATCAGTGCACCAATATGTTAGGCTTACTTTCTCTGTTGTAGCCTTCATCCCTCTGCTTGGTCTTTTTCATTTTCCTTTCCTTTCCTTTATGCAACTTGTCTGATCCCTGTTCATTAAAGGGTAATGCTAAGAAGGGATGTATCTGTTTGTGATAGAACTGCCACAAAAAAAAATCATTCAAAACATAAAATTCTAATATTGTTCAAACTTGATTTACCCCACAACATCATGGGCGCTAGCACTTGCTACTGCAATTTTCAAATAAATAAATAAATTGAAACAAACTTTGACTGCCTTAGAAGGCAAAAGTACTGATGCAGTGTTTATGTACAGGGGTTTACATAGTTATTGAATCTGTACCAAAAGTCTTCATTCTTGCAAAAACAAAGCTTAACAGATAACAAAAAGTAGAAAATAAAATTGAATTCTTTTGACTTTTTTTTCAATTATTTCATTAATTTCTCTGACTTTACCAGTAAATCCCTGATTGAGACGTTTTGAAAGTGATATCGCACTTAAGGACGTCATTTTTATAACCTGTCTTTAATTTGGTCCTTTTGCTAAAGATTGCAGTCACTGCTTATTTATTATACCATTGGGCGAAAGGTAGTAATGTGGTGTTTTGGTTTTGGTTTTTTGGGTTTTTTTGTTTTTGTTTGTTTTTTCCTTTTTTTTTTCTTTTTTGTTTAACTGGCAATCTTTGAAAGAATCTAAATGAAAGCTGTACTCCAGAAACCTTTTTTCTTTGCTGGCATTGATGGATTTTTTTTTTGTTGTTGTTGTTTTTAAAATCCGAAATTTTAATTGCTCCAATTAATATTTCTGTTTGTTGCTAAAAGTAACAGTTGGTCTTTGGTGATGCTTAGGTAAACTCCTGGATTTTTACCACTGCCTGAAGACAAAAAGTTAACCCTATAAATACAGATCAGTTGAATACAAATTCCATAAACTGTTGCATGGTGGTTTGAAAAAACCTAATCCTTGTCACCCATAGTCCAAGATCCAACCAAGGTCATGGCATTTGTTGATTTTTTTAAAAATGCCTCATTGTTGGCCTGATAAAGTTGATTTTTTTTTTTGGCCCAAAGGTATAATATGTATATGTGTGTATAACAAAAGCAGTTTTTTACACCAGCCTGAGTGTAAAAGATGAGGGAAGTAAACATTGTGTTTTTTCACTCAAGGTATACTACGGATAAGGTAAGTCCTCTTTTCAAGTGGGCTTACATCACAATAAACAGCGCAAGTTGTGATGTAAAACAGCTGTGGTAGTAAAGTGCTTGTCTGCCCCATTTTGCTTTGTTTGGCTGGTTATGAGTGGATTAAAGATACATAAAAACAAATTTCAGCATAGTTTGATTAGTTTAAAGTCAATTTTCTTCGCAACTAGTCCTTTTCACAGCTTACTGATTGCCACAACCTATCTGGGAAATGAGAAAATAGCATTACTACTTTAGAAAGTTCCAGTTTATGAATGAAATCATTTTTGGCTACCCAAGGGTACCTACTAATTCATTTAATTTTTTATACTACCCCTTATTTAATTGCCAGGGTATGTTTTCACAAATAAAATTAAGTTCTGATTTTACTAAGTTGACTTTATAATTTTCTAGCATTTTAGTTGAAAATATACTTTTGCGTTTATATAGGTTGAGATGGCTATGGAGGGAAAGAGGTTCTTAGTATAGGATGTGAATGACTTGTTTTTGATGGGAGGATCTTTTAAGTCAAAGAAAAAAAAGTTTTTAAAACTTCCTGCTGCCGGTATGTAGTGTAATGTTTTAGCCTAACCACCAATCTATTTTTGCTGGAGTGGTTAGTGTCCTGTGAATCCCAGGTTGTTAGGTTAGGCAAGAGTGGTTGGGTTTGAGCTGAAATAAGTAGGTTTGGATGTAAGCTGTGAGAATGGCTTGTGTTTGGTTCACTGTAGCTTTCTGGTCTCTGCACTCCAAGGCAAGATCTCTAACCACCCAAACCCACTGTGTAAAGTGAGCTGTTGACTTGGCTATGTGCCTCACCTGCTCATATGTTCCTGTTTCAGGGAGAACAGATCCCATTCCTATCGTTGTCAAGTATGATGTCATGGGTATGGGTCGAATGGAGATGGAGGTAAGTTGATCTTGCTAGTCCATTACCTTATGAAATGTGTGAGCTAAGTTACGTTAACTCTGCATATAGATACAGATATAAGAATATCCATGGAAGATGGAGTGATAGCTGTTAATAGTTAATTGTATAGTACTTTTTCTTTGGATTAAAAAAATGTTTCATAACATTTTGTGCTATGATTCCTTAAAGGGAAGGAGATGATTCAATAACTGTTTTATCTTTGGGGAACCTGAGTCACAGAGAGATTTGTAGATTTACACATGATCACAACTCTGTGGCAGAGTACAGGGATCCTTAAGCTCCTGAGTAGTGTAGTATTTTTCCCATAGGCAGCACTACTTGTCTTAAAATTTTAAGTTACAATAGAAGTCTTTCCCCTCTAGAAAGGATCATCACTCCTGGTTCCCTAGACTTCATTACCTGAAATCTTTTCCACGTCCACTCTTAATTCTTTGGCATTGAGACCTGCATTTCCATAAAGTGAAGTCCATTACTGGCAATGGTTATGCCTGCTGGGAACCACTGCCATGGAAGGATTAATGAACTGTTTTGCATGCATTTTCTCCGTGAGGTGACAAAGTGGGAGACAGTTAAGTAAGATATACAGAGATTTTTTACAAAAGTATTATATTTGACAATACAATGCTCTTTAGGCTAACTGGATCATATCAGGATTGTAACACTAATCTGATTTGGTTCTTGTTAAGCTTGATTATGCTGAAGATGCTACCGAACGGAGACGTGTCCTAGAAGTAGAAAAAGAAGACACAGAAGAGCTGAGGCAGAAGTACAAGGTACTTGATTAGGATAGTCTGTGTATGGAATCTCCAGGGTAAATGTAAAGACTACTTATTTTTTTATGAAGAGGAGCAATTTATGATAATAACATTTTAGCATTCATTGATGAAACATATCCGATCTTGGCCTGTTAAGACTCCTGTTGCTTCTAAGGCTCTTTTGGGAACTTAATTGTTTTTTGATGTGATTGTAAGCTTCTCATATCCATATGTATCATTGGATCTCATCAGTTTTGTATTCAAAATTATCACCTCTGCTTAGGTTTTTAAATTATGGCCAACAAAATACATTGTAGTTATTTGGGGTGGGGGCAGGGAATTCTTCTACCACTAGTTCTTTGGAAATGTTATATTAAAGATGGGGGCGAGGGGGCAGAGACTGATATGTGGAGTAACAGAAAGCCTTGTAATTTGGATTCATTTAGAGCAGCCATCAGATACTATATTGCCACCTGAAGATACTCTACTGCTCTAACTATGTTTCAGCCTTCCAGACAATTGATTGGAATAGTTTATTAGTGGTTTATATGGTGTCAGCTTGTAGCAGAAATGTATGGAGTTAACGACCTTGTCAGATTCTGCATTACACAGATGCTAATTGTGTGTGTTGGGGGTGGGGTGTAGTATAAAGGGGGAAAAAAACCCACAACACACCCATAGCCATCTTGCTATAGCAATTGCTGAAGAAACTTTTTAATATCATACAAATAAATTGTTTGATACTTGATGGATCTGTGATCTCGTTGATGTGGATGCTCCAGCTGTACAAATCATTTGTAAATTACTTATTAGTCTTAAATATCTGTAGTCTCATGACTATTTTGAAATGGGATGGAATTTTATATCCTGACTTAAGACTTTGGTCTCGAAAAGTTAGCTACCATTTGTGGAAAAAAAGTACTATACATTTTCTTTAATTGCTAAAAGGTGTACTAGTTGAGAACATTTCATGAAAGTTTCCAGAGGCTTAAGAGAATTTTTGTTACTGTTTCAGTCCTGTATTGCTGTCTAGTTAACCTTAAGTTACTACAGATAATGCAGAATGAATGGGAGTTTGGAGTTGATAAAAGCTCTTCAGAGAGAGAGAGATGTGTGTACCCCAAGCCATCATGCTAAGGAGCTGAAAGCAGCAACAGCTGCGGGACATATTGGTGGATAGGATGTACTTTTCTTTCTGTCATTTGGGGGTGGGGGTGGGGCAGGGAGTTGAGGGAACAGATGGGGCAGAGGAATGGGACTTAGACCCTGTGATTTCATTGGTTTGGGGAACTTCCCAGGTAAGGAAACTCCTACTAATCTACTGATACAGGTCAGCACCTTCTTTGCAACATAAAAGAATCTTAGTTACCTGATACACTAAGAGGGTAGATGACTTGCCCATGGTCACTTGGCTAGGTATGTGTCAGAGGTAAGGACTCTGACTTTGAGGCTGATTCTGTTATACCATATTTCCTCTCTTTTAATCATACATAACAACAAACATCTGATACTGCACTGCAGTTTTTGCATTGCTCTTGGTGAAACTTTTATATCTTTAAATGCAGCTAGATTTGAAAGTATTTTAAACCTAAGAGCTTTCATTTTGAAAGCTGACTCAAACACAATTATTTCAGTGCTTTAGGTCAGGCTAACTGTGGCCATTCATAAAAAGAAGTTGTAGGTCACTGACAACTGGAAATAGAGTGAAAGCAGATTTCAGTATCTGATTTCCTTCTTTATAACTTGTGAATCATTATTATTATTATTTGTCAAAATATTTATTATGACCAAAACGACCGTTTTAACCTTTTTCAATTGTTAATTTTGAAAAGAAGGTGTGTTCTGGTTCTCAAAGCAGAATTTTTTTTTGTCTTTTCCTTTTCTTTCTTTTGTAAATGATATTGTTACCATTTTACTTGAATAACTTTAGAATCCACACATAAAGATGTGTGTATAAATAGTTGTTTCACATTCACATTGATGAATCTTTCTTCATAGTGGATCTCAGATTTATATGTTAACTATTAATGTCTTTGTAACATTTTTTGTGTGTCTGTAGAAGGAAGTTTCTTTTGCCATGTTCTAATTAGAAATGGGACTAGGGTCTCTCCATTTACAAGTAATTAAAATATTTAACGTAGTAGAGAAGTGATTTGCCCACGTTCATGTAGAGCTAACTAATCCAGGAGTCAGAATCCAGATTACCAGTGTTCTTTTCACTGTATCACACTGCTTCTCCCTTACCCTCCTATGTTGCCTTATAAATTTATGCTAGTCATGCAGGAAGTCTTAACTTTCAGAGCATCCACCAGGAAGCATAAGCCTCTAAATCAATCCTGTCTCAAACCTGTCTAGCTTAATGATCAGTGGAACAACATCAACACTCTAATATGTCAGTTTTCAATAAGAATAGTTGGATTCAAGGACCTTGTCAGATATTTCACCTTCTCTAGCTGACATATCCCCAAGTCATCATTTAAATGGGGTTTCATTTTTTTCAAAAGTAATAACATTAATAAGCAAGTTATAGATACAGAGGTCAGCAGTTGGCTTTGAAGAAATCTAGAGGAACAAAAATCTTGTCTCTAGGCAAATATTGTAATTATTAATAATGTCACTTATAAGGAACACTGTTTATAAAAATTTTACATAGGAATCTTTTCAGATAATAACTAAACATAACTTTGTCTATATTTTCCTTCCATTCTAAAATGGTCCCTACTCATGTGAAATCTGAGAGCAAATTTTTGTGGTATCTTTGCCTAAATATTTTTAAGTATATGGAATTTAAAACCTCAAATCAAAATTAGACATCTATAGAATAGTGTCTTTCCAAACCATAATCCCATGTGTTTTACAAATTCCCGTGATTTTACAAAGACAATTTTTTTTTTTGCTAGTTGAGTAATTTGAACCCTTCATTTACAAGTTATTGAATTAAGATATCCTTTTTCAAAGTAAAAGCTTAAACTTTTGCAGGAAATCTACTTAATCATATTTTGATTTCAGTGGTCTGTCTACTTAATCCATTTTGGTTTATAAGGATATAATTTTATTTTTAAGTACAATTTAAGCTTCAAACTTCATTATCATTAGATGTTTATGAATAAATCACAAAATAAGCCCATATTCACTTTTACTTTTTATATTCATTCTCAATTTCATCTTCACAAGAACTATGTGAAATAGATTCAATTCAGCAGGCATTTATTAAGCACTTGCTATGTGCTAAGTGCTTGGATATCTATAAGCAGTATCGACCTCAAGAAGCTGACTACTACTACCATTGCCAGGAATCAGAGGAGGAGGAATAATGACAAATAACAGTTCAAGTTTTCAGAGTGCTTTACAATTATTATCTCATTTGGACCCTGTGAGGTAGATGCTATTATCTCTGTTTTACAGATAAGGAAACTGAGGTCCATAGAAATTAAGGGACTTGCCCCAGGGCCACACAGCTAAAGGGTTTCTGAGGGGGGGTTTCAAACATAGGTCTTAATCCCTCTACAGCTGATAATATTTATTAACTAAAAGGCTAGCTGGATGAGGCAGAAGTTCTCAGGGAGGAGGTTGGTGCCCAAGGTGGCTCACCTGTAGAAGCACACTTGCAGCTTGGCTGTATTTAGTTCTAAACCTGGAACTAAAATCCAGTGCTCATACAGTGGTATAAGCACAAATCCTGTAATATATGTAAAATTAGTTTACTCAATACAGGTGTGCAATTCATTTTGAAAACATTCTAAATTTCTTGGGCTCTTGTTTTGAGTGTTTGTTATTGTTGCTTTTTTGCTTTGTTTTGCCACTCCTGTGATTTCATTGGTGTAAGAGAAGTCTTGATGAAAAAGCTCACTGTACTAGTGTTGGGACAATACCTTATTTGCCACTTAGAGCCTGAGGGAATTGCTTGTGCCCTGGAGAGGTCATACATACTGTTAGATACAGGACATCTGACCCCAATCCTGCAGCCAGCTTTCTCAGCCATGCCATGCTATCTCTCAGTTGTGTCTTTTAGAAAAAACTACCATGGGGGCTTGGCTGATTTCCCCTTATAAGTAAAACCCTAAAAGTCAGGCAGAAGGAGTATTTTCAGCTTTTACTTTTTTCAGTTATCACAAATTTTTAATTAAATGAATCCAAATAAATGTTAGGAAAACTGAAGCTCATAAAGAGGGAATTACAAGAAATTCAGGTCTTGACTCAGTGGTTGATTATTTCACATTTACTGTGTGTATAATTTTTGTGGGAAAATTTGAATATGGAAAAGACAGTTCTAACTATTGAAAATTTTAATTAAAGAGGTCAGTTAAGTGCTTATTGTGGGAGGGGAGTACCATTGACAAAGTCTGTTTCATTCCTATCTGAATTAAACATTTGTATAGTGCTACTATCAAGGGACAATTTATCCTTTTCATCCCTCATACTCTCATGTAATTGGGGAGCTAAGTAGCACAGTAGATAGAGGGTTGGGCCTGTAGTCAGAAGATCTGAGTTCAAATTTAACCTCAGATATTTACTACCTATGTGACTCTGGGCAAGTTACTTAACCTTTGTTTGCCTTAATCCACTGGAAAAGAAAATGGCAAACCACTTCAGTATTCTTGCCAAGAAAACCCCATGAATAGTAGTTATGTGCAGTGGTCCACCAGATCACAAAGAGTCGAACGCCATTGAACAACTGAACAACAGCAAACTTACACCAGTGAACAAGTTGTTTGCCTGAAAAAAAGACAAAGAGAGTGGAAGACAAACCAGAGAGGCAGGAGTTGCAGAAGTCAAGGATGTGGATAACACACTGGCTAACAATCAGCTACTGAACAATTATGACCTGACCTTTCAAGAAACGGGGTGACTGCTCCCAGGATGTCTTTTAGGACACAGAAGGAAAGTTCTAACATTCTTCAGACCCTTGAAAACTGGAAAGTCTTTTGGGAAAGGGGGAGGGAGGAGGCTTCACTATAACCAAGGCTTCCTTCCCACCCTGCAACCTCCTTAAAGGTATACTGGGAAGCTGCCTGCTCCCATGTCTGGAAAAGCCTCCTACCCTTCATAACTCAGTGCTTTTATATAGTACCCAGAAGGCATGATAAAATCCCATAGCCAGTTGGAACAGTCTTCTTCTGTATCATTGTTTCTCTTCATCAAATGACATTCAAAGATTTTTCTGTGGTATTTTGATTGATTGATTGAGACTCGTTCTCACCTATTTAAGGTATCATGATTTACAAGTATAAGTCACTTTAAGTCAATGTGGTTTTTTCCCTCTTTATAAAACATACTTTAAATATTGTGTCAGCGTAGGAAAGGAAGGAATAGAGCATATGTCCTCTACTTTGTTCCATGTTCACTATGTTACACAAGTCCAGTATGGAGTTCAAACTGCTTCAGTTTACAGATTCCTTATAGTCAGTCAACTGTAGTTTATGTCATAGGAATACCTTCTTTGCAAAAAATTCATGAGAACTAACCAGATTCTTCATGGTAGAAACCTCTTTGGTTTGTGGTTTACATGGATTAGCTTCCTGGAATGTGATTTGAAAATGTAAGCTACTTTTCCTGAAGTGATCTTGGGTTGCCAGACTCACTTTTTTAATCAAAAGTTTTATTTATTAACCAAACACATTATTAAAGCTAGATTGCCTTTAGCTTATAGGGCCTTAGTTACCTGTTCTCAAAACTATGGACTTTAGTAATAATGCTCCTCTCTGAGGTTGTCTGCATATCATATCTTTTTGAATAAGTTTATATGAAAATATCTGTTGGTTCAGTTGTCCAGATTTTATATTGCCTAATTGTTCCTTAAGTGAACTTTTGGGGGATCCGTGGTATTGATGAAAAAACATGTCCCCTTTTACTTGTGTTCTTTTTAATTTAAGTTTAATTGATTTGATTTTCCTTGCTATTATAGGATTATGTTGATAAAGAAAAAGCCATTGCCAAAGCCCTAGAAGACCTTCGAGCTAATTTTTACTGTGAACTCTGTGACAAGCAATATCAGAAACACCAGGAATTTGACAACCACATCAACTCCTATGATCATGCACACAAACAGGTGGGAAAGAGTTACCTGCTTACAGGAACCACTAGTTTCTGGTTTTAATACCTTCTCCTCTGCATTCTTGTTTTATATTTTTTATGAGTTGAACTTTTCCCTACCCACCTATTTTCTTTTCCTTCCATTCTAGGATTCATTTTTGGATGCTCTGGGTTGTGATTTCCCATTTCCAGAAATGCATCTCTATACACACATTCATTTGGAAATTTTGCCTTTGACACGTTTGTGTACTGACTGCTATATTTTCAGATTAAATTTAAAAGAAATATTTGGTCGCTATCTATTTGCCAGTAGTGAGGCCCGAAGCTTTGTAACTAACACGATAATAGAATTTTCTCATGGAAACAGTCCTGGCACTCATATCCCCTCTAGATTTGAAGTGAAAAGAACCGCTATGAATTGCAGATTTTTAGGTTTTCATCAGATACATATTGTTATGTAAAATACAAATTAATGCTTGTCATAACCAGCCACTTTACTTAAAAAGAATAGTGGTGGAAGGTGTTGACATCTTTGTAAAAGTATGAATTGTCTTTATCATCTTTTTTTATTAACACGGAAAAGAAACTTGGGGACATCTTCCTGCCTCATGTAGAAATCAGGAGGTTAAAGAAGAAAATAGTGATTTCCCTAGGTGAAGCTTGGAAGGGAAACAAGCCTTCAATCCCACAGCAAGGTCCTATCTGGATAAAGGGTTGGGAACCATCTGATTACCAAGTATTGGGGGACTTTGGCAGAGTATGCTGGCAGAGTGTTCAGAAGTTGCACACGTTCAGCCAACATTTCTTTGGGCCTTGGAATTGGCAAGATTTCGGTCTTGTTGGTCTTCCAGCCATGAAAGTCCGTGGAAATTTTAAAAGACAGGCTTTGGCTATTGAAATTTTACTTCTAGTAAGAGATGGGTTGATTTGCTTCGCTGGCATGTGTGGTTTGGGTTTTAAGCTTTTAGCTGTGATATAATAAATGTGGATTTGGTCATCTATGGGAGACTTTGCCTGACCCTCACCCACTATGGATTTAACTAGATTATAAAAAAGTAGTTGTTCTTAAATACATTTTGAACCTAACGTTTTTAGCATTGCTTTCAACATTGTCAACATGATTTTATTTGAAGAAGTTGTTAGCTAAGTCAGTTCTATAGCAGTAGCATACAGACAGTTCACATCTCCAAATTGTCCTTCACAGAAGAAAAGATGAGATATGTAATACCAGATGCTGTTACTCATCTAGTTTTCAGGTTCACTACTTGTGAACCTGAATCACGAAACGTGATTCGTTGCAGTCTTACAGTTGAAAGGGGAAGATAGTTTTCAGTTGTTCCTTATTGTTTTACCACTTAAGAGATTTTTAGAATTTTAAGAATACATCTTTCCAGTTTGGTAAGAATTTCTCTTAAGAGAGTTCGTGTCATTATAGAAATAGCAGGGGAAACATTTAGAAAGGCTAACTTTTTAAAAATCAGTATAGAAGTCTCTTGAACAGGGTACCTAATCCTGATCTGTTTTATACCAGGAAAAATCTAGGGGAAAATGCAGTTCAGCAACCCTATGTACTGATCTAGAACAGTTAGTTAATAAGTAGATTTATACATTATACTTACCTTAGTTTTTACTCGTTTTGGCATTGCATTGCTGTCAGGTGCACCATAAAAGTTATTTCTTTTTGTTCTGCCATTTAAGCAATGCTAATCTCTCTTTTACTGAAATCATTGATCTTTGAACTGATGTTTGGTAAACAATTGAATCTTGAAATAGCAACATTATAACTACATAAAACAGAAATTTGTGGGGCTGTGGTATAACTTGTTTTCCTTAGCTCATCTCTTCACAGCATTTTGAATTCCCACAAGAAATTTTTAATGTTAGCATATCACAGAAAAATAACCTTCTCAATAGCAAATAGATTCTGTTTTTCTTTGATCATCATAGATGCATGCCTACAAAATTAGCATCCTTTGAAACTTCCCTTGTTCCTGCATCATTAAGACCTTGTCTTGCCTTTCTGGAAGGCATACAGGGTTGTTGTGAATATGAGTCAGTAGATAAATGCATATGGTGGTGGCTCTAATTTGCATCTTCCAA
The DNA here is from genome assembly GCA_028646595.1 of Phalanger gymnotis. NCBI lineage: Eukaryota > Metazoa > Chordata > Mammalia > Diprotodontia > Phalangeridae > Phalanger > Phalanger gymnotis. The sequence continues at coordinate 185,032,765 of CM053626.1, forward strand.
GTTTTCATTGTCGAAAACTAATAAACCATTAGAAAGGATATTAGCTGAATGGCCTAATAGTGGATTGCTAGAATGGGCAGTCTCAGCACAATTCCTTCTACTAGCTTGAATAATCTTTCTTATGGTGAATGGTAATCACATTACTTCAACTCTTTATTAAAACTGTGAACATTTTATTTATACATTGCCCTCAGATCATTCTCTATTACTACTTTTTCTTATTTTAGCTAAAATTAAAAAATTTACAGCAGAGAAGCTTAATTTTTGAGAAATGGTTTATCTTTCACAGATATAAAAGCTTGCGGGATACAGTAACTATGCATCCTAATGCTGTGTCATAGTGATACTTTGTTGAATTCTTGAATTTTTCCAGTGATGCTCTTGGTTGTGTCCTAAAGAAAACAGTACAGCTTTTGTGACTTTTCTAAATTCTGGTATATTTCATATGCCTGGCCAGAAAGGCAGAGTTGTAATTGAAATGAAACTATCATCTCTATCACTATATTTTCTTGTCTCACCTGACTCCCCAAATTTTATCATTACACAAAGATTTTAAATCAAATGAGGAAACATTTTCTATCATTTTCAGGAATCCCAAAACCAAATTGGACAGACGATTAGTGTATTTTTTACTGTGATCTTTGAAATTCAGTATGTATGTTCAACCCTTGCTAAAGTAGAAATTATTTTTTTAAAAGAAAAAAAAATAAACATTATACTCCTTTATTAGGAATCATCTTTTTAAATTCCCTCTTCATCTTCAGCCTAAGATAGCTCTCTTTGTGGCAATAGTTCCACTTTAAAATTATTTGTCTTCTTAATTATCCCCCACCTTCTTATCCTACAGTATTTTGGCCACTAAAAATACTTCTCAGTATTTCCCCAAGCTCTACCCAATAATTTTGTGTCTGTATTACTTAGACAAGTTCCCTTCAATCCCAACTGGGGATTAACTTTTCCAGATGAACAGCTTATTAAAAAGTTATCCATTCCTCCAAACCACCGTATTCCCTTATTGGCCCAGCACAATCAATTTCCTTACCCCCTTCAGGATCCTCTTTTATAGTTTTGCCAGTTTAGACTTGATTGTCTTAGATTTGGTTTTTCTTCCACACCAGCACCTCTTCTGCTAAGCCTTAGGGCAACTTCAACAACAACCAATTTTATATAACATATAGCACAGCAATAGTCTGTTTCAGAAAAGATGCCTTCAGCCTACAAACCCAGACCTCTGTTCTGTGGTCATGACTCCAACATAAGAATAGGAAACACTACCCATATTTCTGAAAAGAAAAAAGTCCTTTTCATAATCTTAGGCTATTGGCTCTGTCTTAGCTTGAGTTGTGGTTTTTCTTGTTGTTAAGAACTGAAAGACTTTTCTTTTGTGAGACTAGCCTATAGCAGTTACCAAGGCCAGTTTTCTCTTCTGGTTGTTATTCATAGTTTTAGTCATTATATCATCATTCTGGTTAAGAGTAGCTGAATTTACTTTTCGTTCTCTCTGATAATATTATAGAAAGTCATGGCCAGTTGACTCGGTACCTAATAGTGTTCTATATACTAGTTTTTCAGTAACTATTAGTGACTGGCTAAATTTGTAGATATTTCATTATACAAACTATTAACTATTATAGTTGGTGGCAGATGTAGAACAAGAGAAATATAGACATAGTAACTTCCTGGGTTCCTGTTTTGCTGGTGGAAACCATCACCGTTTTGAACTTCATCATTGGGACTTAATGGCATAGATGGTAGTTGAAGTTATCTTCTTCACTGATTAGACATTCAGAGTAGCTTGCCAATAGCAAAATATCTGCCTCTTTCAAAAGACATTTCAAGCATAAGATTGTCTGTATATTTGGTGTTTATGGGGTTAGAACAACAAATATATTGAAAACAATTGGATCTAAAGCAGATCAAATGAAGCCCTAAAGACAGACTCCATGTAACATAATAGAGAGAAGAGAATGGCAAGTAATCAACAAGGTGAGAAAAGATAGTTGGGGTTTGGGGATTTGGGAGGTACTTGCCACTGCTAGGAAGTTAGAGCACTAAGGTCCCCATTATGTTATGAAATAACAGTTTCATTGTTATTGCACTTAAGCTCTTTAAGCAGCAGAATGGCAAAGTAGAGTATTTTGGCCCTTATGATTCACTCCCCAAAAAAGATTTTACTGTGAAGGAACCATACATGTCAAAACTTGGGAAAATGATAACTTTATTTTAATAGTCTAAGGCAGATAGTGAAGACAGTAAGTTGAATGGGACCTCAGCTGTACAAGAGATAGATTCTTTCTCTGGAGCTGCATTGTGTGGTAAGTGAATCATTATTCTTGCTGACCTTCCTAGGGTTGGACTTTTTCCCCTCTCCTTCTTATTTCCATGTTGTACCTTATATACTCACCACCTCCTTGGAGAAACAGAAAAATAGTTTTCTTCCTTCATTCATCTTCCCGAATGCCAATTTCTCTTGAAAACCTGAGCCTGCCTGAAGAGTCCCCTGTGGGCTAGTGAATAAATTTAACCTCAGACAATTAGTTTAGGAGCAGAGGTTGCTCCCAAATTCTGCATTCTCCTCTTAAGAGTTTCCCTTCAACTTCTTTATGAAGTTTGCTTATGTAGTCTTGATTTCTTACCTGTGCTGTAAGGTGTAGCCATTTTTTTGCTTCCATCAGATACTTTGGTATGGGTTAATAATAAGCAATTAGCTAAATGTATTTAAAGAATATTGCTTATTCTAGCAAAATTTTTCATGTATTAGCACTAGTATTGATTGATCTTTCAGTGGTATCTAGGTATAATTTTGGTAGTTAATAAAGTCAGGCTAGCTCAGTTTTTAATAGTCCCAAGTTAATACTGCTTCATTTCAGTATTTTGATTTGTTTCCTTGTATCATGTTGGATATATCTAATGCTTCATCCTGTGATGAGATTGTGAATGGAAATAACTCTAATGGCAGCCCACCTATATTAGTTTGATAAGGTTTTGTCTAATGCTGGTGAGAGGAAACTTTCTTACTGCTGATTTGCTTTGGATATACACTGTCCCTCCCAACTGCTTCATTTGTTGCCTTGTGTCATGTGTTTGGGTTTAATCTAAAGACATTTTTGAGTTTGTCTTAGGGACTCCTTGCACAAAACTCAAACCCATCTCAAATTTGGAGAGTTTCCTTATTACTTAGAATACCTCAAAGAAGTGTCTTGTAAGGTATATGCCATGTCTTAAAAAGGCCGATCATTGAACTTCTCGTAAGAAGCTAGTATGACTGAAGATCTTTTTATCATGAATTAACACTAATTGCTGCAACTCTTATTCCATAATGACAGGATTCGCTATGGTTACATCAATTCCTTCTCTCTCTTTTTTTTTTTAAATAAATTTATTTATTTATTAGTTTTCAATAATCACTTCCATGAGATTTTGAGTTCCAAATTTTCTTCCCATCTCTCTCTTCCCCCCGACCCCTTTCTTTCTTTTAAACTATTTTAGTTGTGCCTCAAATTGAGGGCCAGGCACACAGTGCTAAGTGAACAAGTAGTGAGCTATCAGTATCCAACATGAATTCTAATTAATTCAACTGGGAACAGAGATCTGTCCAAAGAAATAGAATCAGTCACTGCAGCTTCAGTTAGTATGAATTATAACCAGTTATCGGTGCTTTCTCTAAATCTTTTAAGGTTGTAAGTAAACTTTTCTATATGGGCAGCAAATTAATGAAGGCTGATCATAAACCTTATGTAGATTAATCTAGCTGTGATATGCATAGTGTTGCAAAGTTTTTAGACATAGTAAACAATTAACATAAATGACTATAATTATTGTTTTTAAACAGCAGAATAAATTTTTATAATTCTTTTTATCCTCTTGTATCTGTAATGAGCATCAATCATCTGTCAAACAGCATAGTTTCAGTCTCATAAAGACAAAAATATGAATCTAATTCTCCATCACTTGTGGTTAACTATTGCTACTAGCCCTTTTCCTTCCACCATCACCTAGGTCTAAGGCCTCTTCTGCTCTTTCCAGGGTCAGCCCTTGATTCTCCACCTGGTATACTGGTGCTCAAACACTGGAAGCAATAGGAACTCTAGGTCCTTCAACTGTGGACGCCTGCCCAGGGAGCCCACGTGGCCATCTCAGTGTGGACTGGGATGAGGGAGATTTGAATCAATGAGTGGTAGTGCATGGAACAATGGAGTGGGATAGGCTCTGGATCCTTTGTCCCCAAGATTTTGTGAGTGGGGGTAAGGGTGGCTTTGGATAGGAAACTATGACAGTTGGTCACACTTTTAGGAAAAGGGAGCAAAGGGTTACCAGTTTTATCTTAGACTGACTCCGAGCACCCCAGGAGGATTAAATAAAGGACTAAACTTTAAAAAATAGGAATAATGTGGTACCAAATATAATAGGAAAGTCTCTTCCTTTCCAAAACAGTATAGTTCCACATGCTTGGTGATGCTTCAGATTCCTTTAAGGGAAAGTAAAAGTTTTTCTTCCAAAGAACAGTCATAAAAGATCTAAAACCCAAATACTTGGGAGAAGTAACAGTGTAGTGTTGCCAAAAGTATATTGGATTTAGTAACTGATTTCAAGTGACATATCAGCCACTTGTACCAGTCAGTTAGCTTTTCTTAGCTTTATTCATCCAATCTGTAAGGTATAATCAATCAGCAGATTTTCATATCTGGTATCAGATTCTGTTTTGATGAGGGTTCTTGAGTTAAAAACAAGGAAATAGACAGGAAGAAAGAGAAGCTGAGAATACAAAAGACCGATTTGGCCGAGACCTGTGTTTATTCTGTTTGCTGAAATTAGTAATAGAAGTTGTAAGCAGAGACTTATATCTTTTTTTGTATCCAGCTTGAACATAGCTTTAGCCATATGTATCAGTAAGGCAATAATAACAATATAGATGATAATTGTCAAAAAGCCTATGTGGTTCTGTGTAGCAAAGTATACAAAACTGTCCACACAGAAGGTAGAAGAAGTAAACCATTTATTCAGACGCCAGAGAACCATATTCCATAAGCCATCTACCCAATCCATCACAGCAGTGAAGCAGTCGATACACAATATCACAACATGGAGCCTCACCATCCCAAAACCTCTTTGACCCCCTGCTGTGCTGGGATCTTCTCAAAAACAGATCACAGTATAGGTATCATCACAGTCTGTTCAGCTATCAGAGGTCGACTTTCATTACCTCGGCTCTAGCAATCACAGTGGCCATTAGCAGCCATAACAGCTCATGCTCTCCCTCTCTCTCTCTCTCTCTCTCATTCTCACTCTCACTGTCTCATTCTCTCATTTCTTGTTGTCAATAAGCTCCTCCCACCACACATGACTTAGGTTTCCTGTGATGTAGGTAGGTCACATGGCCTATCAGTGGGTCTGAAAGATCTTCAAATCTAAATTGCTATTACATCATAATATTTCCCATCATCATTGTGAGGAAGTAGCATATCCCAGTCTCTGAGTTGCTTTCTGTGGAAATAATACATTTATTTTCTTAGAGCCCCTTTTATTTTTCCATAGTTTGAGGGTTTTGTTTTCAGATCGACGCTACTGATGGTTTCTTGTCACCCACAATAAGAAATTGTTTAGTAGTCATAATAGAATAGACTATACCTGTTCTGCCTATCCAAAACCTATCCTGGGGGTGAAATAGATAGGAAGTTATTATCTGGGTGATCTCTTCCCTCTGAATCTCCTATACTACATAGGATCTCTATCTTATTATAGTTTCCTTGGCTTATTTCAGAATCATATTGTTATGAGACCTATTCTTAAACAAGACTGTATTGTCTCCCCTGAAATTCTTAAGAAACAGGACTCTTGCTTTTCTTCTCGTATCCCTAGTGTTTAATGCATACTTGTTTCATATAAGTGCTTAAAAAATGCTTTTTTTCTTTCAGTCAGTCCACAAGTATTTATTATAAGTAATCTTATAAGTTCCAGATGGTAGGGATGCAAAAATAATAAACAGTTCCTATTCGCAGTTCATCCATACCCTGTACAGCATACTCAATGGTCATTGAGCCTTTGCTTGAAGACCTGTACTGTGGAGGAACCTGCTACCTCCAAGAGCAACTTGTTACACTTTTAAATATCACTTTTAGGTTTTTTTCTTATATCAAGCCTTAATCTGCTTCTGCCACTTTCTGTCCATTACCCCTAGTTCTACCCTTTGGGGTAAGGAGAGCAAAGATTCTATTTCATATTACTTAAAGATAACTAACATAGCCCTCTTGGGCATTAGGTAGTGCAGTGGCTTAACTGCCCAGGCCTGGAGCCAGAAAGAATAACCTTCCTAAGTTCACATCTGACTTCAGATACTTACTAGCTATGTGACCCTGTGCAAGTCACTTTTGTTTGCGTCAGTTTCCTCATCTGTGAAATGAGCTGGAGAAGGATATAGCAGACCACTGAAGTATCTTTGCCAAGAAAACCCCAAAATGGGGTCACAAAGAGTTGGACACAGTAACAGTCATATCCCTCAAAAGTCTTTAGGCTTAAATATCCATAGTTCTTTCATTCCTCATCCAGCACGATCTTAAGACCTTTTATCTCCCTGACTGTCCTTCTTTAGATACTTCCACTTCCCATATCCCCATTTTCAGACCCTATCTTGGGTGTTTTGGAGGCAGGGGTATAGAAGAGGGAGACCATGGCTAGTAAGGAATCTTTTCCCCCAGCCTTTCTACCAATATTCACTTCTCTCTTGTCTGGACATTGACTCTACCCCTGTGGAAAGGAATCTAGAATCTCTGCTCCTTTCAAACCCTATCCACTTACATAGCAGACATAGATGCTCACTTTCTTGAGTGAACTACTAGTAACCAACTATAATCCTAATGGTAAGAGAAAGGACCACTAGGCCTTTAAACACTTGCCTTGCCACTATGCTGTACAAACTCACAGGCTAGGAGTCCTAGACCTTGCCTTCTATGCCAGTATTGATCCCTTAGGACTTCTGTTCTTTTCCATACATCCTGAAGGTGAGCTCTTCTGTATATGTCCTTTTCTCACAGTTAGATTATGAGCTTCTTAGAGCAGTCACTGTCACTTTTCTTTGTAACAATGCTTGGCATATACCTATTAGCTGTTTTATAAATGTTTCCCCCTCGTTCATTGTTAGTTTCCTTCCTAAAATTTGGAGCCCAGATTAGGGAAGGTGAAAAGAAGCTGCTCTAGATGCCTTGTCTCTACATTTCCTTGCCAAGGAAAAATACAACAGAACTATCACTTTCATAATTCTTTGTACCTTTTAATTTAGCCTATGATCCCATTATCACACTTTCACGCTGTTCCTTGTCATACTGAGCTTGCAGTCAACTCAAAATTTTGAAAGATTTTCTCAGATGAGCTTCTTACTACCTTGCCATGCCTTCCCCCAGCTTGTACTTGTCATGTTGACTTTTTAAACCCACGTGTACGATTTTATATTTATCCTTGTTCATTATTTTATTTGATTTGGCCAAGTGTTCTGGCCTATCAAGATGATTTTGAATCCTGATTAACATCAGTTAATATCCTTTGCAGTTTTGTAGCATTTTAAAAATCGAAAAGTTTCCCATCTGTATATTTATGAAAATCATTGATAAAAGTGTTAAAGAGCAGCATAGAACCAAACCCAGATGGATCCCAAGAGCTCTCCCTCCACCAGAGACCTTCTTCAGAGTTGCATGGAACCATTAATGACTATTCCTTAAATCTAAATCTAACAATAAGCCATTCCAATTCTTCCTAATCCAATCAAGTTCACCTCTCTTTTTCACAGGAATAACATAAGAGACTTTGTCAAGTATTTTACCAAAAGCTATTCATTCTTTCCTCTTACAGGAAAATAAGAATATCATTAATCCTTCTTTAAACCTCCAATATCTTGCCCATTTTTTATAATCTTTCAAAAATCACTGACAGTGGCTCAACAGTCACATTGCTAGTTCTTTCAGTATCTGTGGTTTACCTGACCCTAGTGAATTGAATTCATCAAGGATAGCCAGGAACTTGCTTTCTGTCTTCCCTACTCATCTTGAGTACTCTCTGAAAAGTCCTTTTCAGTACAAGAGCATTCTCCTTGGTAGAGAAAATTACCTTTTATGCATGTCTTCAAAATATTTCTTGATAAGCTTTCTGCATCCACATTATTCTCTTTAAGCCCGTCTTTGTGCCTTGAGAATTTTATTTTCAAGAGTTTCCCATCCTTCCTGAGCTAATCTGTCCTGTAGAACCTATATATTCTTTCTCTGAACTCTTTTAAAAACTGCTTTTCCAAAATTTAGAGTTCATGAGAGACAGTGTCATACAGTGAATAGAGTGCCAGGCCTGGCATGAGAGAGACTGGAGTTCAAATTACAACTTTGACTACCTACTTATGTGGCCACAGGAAAGTTACTTAGTAACCTCTTTGAATCTCAGTTTCTTCATTAAAATGGTGATAATACCTTGTAGAACCTATCTTACAAGGATGTTGTAAAGCTGAAATCAGTGAGAAATTCTATGTAAAGAGTTTTGTAACTTTCATGTTAATGTTGGATATTAAAGTCCACCATCATTGTTACCATTTTAACTTGTGATCTATTTGGTTTTTCTGTCTAGTTTATATTGTCATATTTTCCCCAGTGGAATGCAAACTTCTTTAGGGCAGGAACTATTTGGTTTTTGTCTCAGTGCTTGACACGTAGTGGGCACTTAATAAATGCTGACTTGAATGAGAGGAATTGCCCAAGGACCCTGGTCCCACTGTGTTTCCCACTTGAACATCTGTGTGAGCTCAGGAAACTTTGTCAGGGAGGTAGAAACAATTTTACCAGCAGTTAGACATACTGATAAATAGAAGTAATAGAAGCCAGGATTTTTACCTGTGTTGTCAGGTATTGAGTAGTGTAGTAGTAGATGAGATCCCACATTTGTATACATATGGCGACATTTTTCTGCTTATATAGTTTTCTCTCTGACTTTATCTTAGATTCTGGTTGGTTACAGAGTAGCCCAAAGAGCCTTAGTCATGTTGATATGAAGTGCCAAGTGGTTGATGAGGTTCTCCTTCTCCTGTTAGAGGAGGATTGAATCTAGTTAGAGAGTTTAAGCTTCTATAGCAATTTGATTGAGACTGAACTGGAGCGTGTCATTTGTTTCAGAAGCTCCTTCCATTTGACACTGGATTTATACATCTTAGAAATAAGCTGTTGATTTGTCAGAAAAACAGAATCCTCCAATATTGCATATAATATTCAGGGAAGAAAGTGTCCCCTTGTGGTCACTTTATCGATCAAAATGTGTTTTGGCCAGTAACACGTGGTACTTTTTAGTGCATTTTAGTAACACGTTTTAATAACAAGGTACTTTAAAAATTGTTTTTGTTTTTATAAACAAGCAAATATATAAATAATCTCAGGAAGTATGTTTTAGAAGTGTATTAGAATTTGATATAATGTAACTTTGGGGTCAGTTTATAAGCACAGATAACATTTCTGGGGAATAAATTCTGTTCCAGCCAGATGAGTTAGTCCTTCCTGGCAGATAGCTGTAGATTGAAGCCACATCTGTTATTTTTGTCACCTCCCCAATACTGAATCTCTCTTTTCTACATAGATAGGTTGGCTGCTGCTCCTCTGACCCCTCCCAAGGGTTCAGTTCTACTAAATAATTTGAACTCCAAGTATTAGGAGAAAAGTAGAAATTACAGTAATGCGTGTTTACAGTTTTAATTAAGAAACAATTATGAATGAAACCCCACAAACTGTGAATAAGGCTTTGTACCTTGGTGGCGGCAAGTCTTCTTTTATTGCCAATGATGGTATTTCTACAGATGATGTTTGAGGTCTTAATCTGTGCCATTTCACCCCTTCTGTCCCTGTATTAGAGAGAACTAGGGCTGTATACACTTTGCATTTGTTTTGTTTTCTTTACAAATGAACCTTCTCCACTAACTGGAAAGTGATTAGTTTTTAAAAAATAAGAACTGAATGACATTTTTTCATTGTAGGACATTGTAAAATTTCCTGTGGAACAGGATGGTGGGTGTCATTTCACATCGGTTTTGCCTGAATATAATAAAATATTGAACTTTTTTGGAGAAAACATTAGGTCCTCAAAGGCCAAGTTGAAACTTAATGTTGGTGTTTTGCAAATAATAGACCCTGAAACTAAGGGTGGAACCAGATGACTTTTCAAGTAGATTATTTTTATCAAGTAGATATATTATTATCATCTTAGACATATGATGATCCATTTGCTTTTTAAAGACCCACGAAGATTACTCATCCACCCCCTCACTGACTTTTTTTTTTTTTTTTTGAGAATTTAATGGTCTTCGGTCATGTTTATCCTTTTTCCTGTTGTCTTCAGAACGTTCTCATCTTGAAGTTATGTTGAACTTCATGTTGAAGGGGAAAGGGAGGAAAACCCCAGATTTAGGAAAATATCAACATAGACTTTAATAGGATTAAAGTGAAACTATGGCCCTTCCAATTCCACCTTTGGGGCCTCGGCTCTCATTTTAGCTTTGGGAAACAGGCTCCTGCCACAAGCATTGTGGAAGGAGTGTGGCAACTTAACCTACATCCTTTGCAGAAACAGCTAACTTCCCAGGGAAAGACTGCAGCTTATACATTTTTGTTGTTGTTCTAATCATCCTTTTACAACTAAGTGGAGAGGACTTAGATATGAAACCCAGAGTTTTGTGCTCATAGTCTTTATTCATCTGTATAAGCAGTTCCTAGAGGCCTTTACTGATTAAGGAACTACCCACACATACAATTCAGAAAGTCGGTCACATGAAGAAGCTAAATTTCTCCGCTACCATTTAATCTTGTCACAGTATTACTCACATTGAACTGAGTGATAGAAGCCAATTGGACTGATTTTTTTAATTTGAAAAATAAATTTTTACATTTCTAGCCCCAAATAAGTGTTTTGCCTCCTCTTAATTAATTGATTGTCTCCTCTTAAGACTCTGCTCAGTTAAAAGTGGAAGCAAAAAGTTTCCAGTGTTGACTCCACGATATCATAGTACAAAATGCTAAGTTAGCTTCTATAGCCCCTAGTGCTCCTAAGCATGGCATTGTCCTATATGTGTCATGATATATTTCTTTCTCCCTCTGTCCACTCCTCTATTTTCTTCCCATTCCCTTCTCCTTTCCTCTCTTTCTACCCCTTTCAAACTTGGTATTAACTTCTGCTGACTACACACAATATATTTAGCACTCTATAGACATGGTTCCAATAGACAGGCAATCTAATTGAGCATAGTAGGAGTGAGGAACCTAGGAAAATGGAACCCCCCAGAGGGTGTTCAGTAGTAGCATTTTATGACTTTTCTTGAGCATCATATAATCAAGAAGTACCTTCCCAAGAGGAAAAAATGTGAAAGGTGGTAAAGAGAAATGACTGAGCAGAGAAACTGTTTTCAGCTCTGTTTGATCACAAGGAAAGTGCCAGATGAAGGATAATAGGTCCCTTTTAAATCTGTGGCTAGAGAGCCAGTGACATGTCTGGAGAAGAGAAAAAGTTAAAAAGTTTGGGGGCTTCAAACAGGCACAGAAACATTCTACTGTACCCACCCTGTCACTTTGTTTTGATCCTTAGGGAGGAAATTATCATTTGTCTTTATTGAAGACAGTGGGTCACAACCCACAAATGTTACCTTAAAATGGATTAAAAAGTTCAAAATCTTGGCAGTCAGGCTGTGAAATTATTTTCCCAATTGTTGATGACTTGAACTTACTATAAACACAGGTGATCAAAAAAAAAAGCCAACCACTTGAAACAGCAATGTGCATTCTTAATTTTTTATTGAAAAAAACAGTCTCATTACTCAGGGTGGGATTTTTAGTCAGTGTTTTGTGTGTGTGCATGTGTTGGGTGTGCATGTTGTTTAGGTGCTTGGTCTTACCCTCACCCCCCACTGTATTAGAGATGATGGGTCCATCCTTCTGTGTTCACTATAATAGCTTACAGATTCACTGAGAGAGCCTGTGTAGTAATGCTTGCTTTTATTTTTTTCTCTTCCACTCTTGTTTTATTTTTTCCTTTTTTTTCTTTGTGATGTGACATTTTCAGCTGATGTATTGAAAGCAAATCCTTCTAATTTGGGAGCCCAGATCACAAGAGTGAGTTTTTCTACTAGTGTCTTTAGCTGTATATCTTTTTTGTGTGTCTTTTCCACTCTTTCCCCCTTCCTTTCAACTCAGTAACAATTCAATCACATTTCATCAATATTAGGTAAGAGAATTCCTCTGTCTGTCAAACTTCATCTTTTTCACAAAGCAATGTCCACTTTATATTGGGTCAAACTCCCTTTCGCAGTGTTGTTGTAAGACTGATATGTTTGTTAATTTTTGGTTTTTCCTATTATCTAGCATATTGAAAATATCTGGGTTCTGTCCCCTTTGAATATTGATGATGATGTGTCATGGCACCATTTAAAAATAGTTTTGGAAAATTATATGATAATCTCCTGGAAGTAAGCTTCCCCCATTCTAGCAAGTCCCTATATTCAAAAATAATGTGACCATTGACAAACTTCTTTGACTTATCTCTGTCTCCCACACTCACCTCCCTGCCCCCTGGAGCTTCCTCTCAGGGCCTTCTAAGAAAGAAATACTGCACAAATTGCTGTCTGTTTTCAGCAGACTGACTGAGAGAAAGTGGTCAGGTTGGTTAGCTGTGTTCATGCTAGTACTGGGAAGACCTCTCCTGAGACTCCACTAATCAAATAAGCAGGAAAAGTCTGTTCAAACTAGAAAGATGGGGCACCACTTTTTTATAGTAAAATGAATTGTACTTTGTAGTCATGAGTTCTGTCTCAGAAACTTGTTCCCCATGTAATCTGTACATTGCTTTTCAAGATCTTGTACCTGGGTAATTTTCTGCACTAGCTAATCCCTTTCTGTTCTCTTTGGCCTATGTTATTAAGACTTCTGTTATGCTCTGTTTGTCAAATACTTTTATACCCTAAAAGAGCAGACAATTAAACAGTCCTTTTACTTTCAATGTTCTGAGATTTGCTTGTTGCTTTTGAAATCAACATTTTATTGTGCAATATTGTAAATAACTGTCCTGATTATAAATGCAGATACATCAATGGCACTGCCAAAATTGATCAACCATTGTTTTCAATGACCGTTGGAAAGTATTGTAATGTGTTCTTGGGGACCAAGAGACTTTCAGCCTTAGCTCAATAACATTGGTTGGGGGTGGAGTTTCTAGAATCCCAGCTTCTCATTTCCCAGCCTCTTCTAATTCTCTCTACCTACTCTTTCCTTGCTTTCTGTCACCACAGAGATTGAAAGATCTCAAGCAGAGAGAGTTTGCTCGTAATGTCTCCTCAAGATCAAGGAAAGATGAGAAGAAGCAGGAGAAAGCTCTGCGACGGCTGCATGAATTGGCAGAGCAGAGAAAGCAAGCTGAATGGTGAGCCCCTCTTTCAGAGGGCCTGGGATTAGTTGTAAACTAACAGTTTCAACGACCAAACATTTTCTTGTTCTTGTACCTTTTCATTTGTAAAAAACAAAAGGGGGTGTGGTGTTAGACTGAGGATGGGAATATAAGGGGATGACTAACTCTGAGGCTGTTCTTCCCCTTTACCCCCATGATCCCCATGAGTTATTTTCATTTTATTGGTGGAGAAACTGAGGAACAGAATGAAGCATTTTTTTTTTAATATACTCTGTACTAAGTGGTAGGTATGGGACTATTAAAGAGGGAGAGATTACTAAAGAAATTGAAAATGCAATCTCGATGGCTCCCTCTCCTGAGTTAACCATCCAGTATTATGTCTATTTTGTAAATTTATTACCTTCTTGAATATTTCTGACATACATCTTAGGTCTTGATGCAGGAAGGAAGGGCCTTAAGAGGAATTCTGGAGAGAATCTGTTTTATGAGATCTTGGAACAATAGTGAGTTACATTGCCTTTAAACCATGTCAGACCCTACTCAGTTCTCTGGCGACTCCTTTTGGAGCCATAAACATCCATTCTTCCAAGGAGTATTGCTAGGGTTCTTAACCAAAATGCATTTCAGTCAGCTGATTCCAACTTCAAAGTTATGTTTTTTTTGTTGTTTTTGCTTAAAAGCATTATGCTAAACCACTTTTATAGATCTTGATTGTTTTCAGGCTTTTGTTTTTCCTAATGCAATTCAGAGATTTCTGTTATCCCCAAAAGCTTCAGTCTTTCCTGGGGACAGTTTTAGCACCTGCAAATAGAACTTAGAGCAGGCTTTGGAGCTAGTGCAGACTTCTTGAGACTCATGATGTGGAAAGGACAGAACAAAATTTTATGTTCTTTAATAATTTGTAGTGAATGGCTGTGTACTCTACAGGCTTTGTGGTACAAAAACTAAAAGGAAGATAATGATTACATGTCTTTTGGACAGTGGGGTTCTCCTCAGTGGTAAGGGTCCCCATACTGAAATTCTGCTTTTCAGCATTACTAATTGAGTACTTAGCAAATCTTAGAGGAGACCATCTGAATAGATTAGATATGGCATCCAAGAATTAAACAACAAACTCTTGGCCTTTGACCCCATAGGGCTAACATCCTTGGTGACACAGGTAAAATTCTATAGACCTTTTTAAGTATGAAGGAGCAGGAAGAAATGAGATGGCATTCCTCTTCTAAAACTTCTAATACAGTATCCCTGTCACCATTTTGCTGAATGAAATGAGGGCTAGTGGTCACTCTTTGATAAAATTTGGAAAACCATTGACAGCCTACCACAGGGTAGGATGATGTTGCCTGAGAAAAGATCAGGAGCAGAAGAGGATCAGACTATATCAAAAAGCATTGAAAGAGAGTATAAGCTGTGAAAATCTGTACTTTTTGCACTGAGGGGCAGGGATGGAGACAAGGTTAGTGGAATGAGATTTTCCCAGCCTCTTTCTGAGGAAGTTCTTACATTATAACAGTGAACCAAATAGGATATGTACTATTATCTGTATTTTGCCTTTTCTGCTAGTGGACAAGCAAAGGCCAGTGAAAGGAAAGGTTTACGAAAGCCAGAGTAGAAGATAATAAGTAGTTTGTGAAACTTGTGAAGTGTGCCCCTAGTAACTCACCTTTCCTTTTTCCAAATCATTGGGCAGTGCCCTTGGAAGTGGCCCTATGTTCAGACCAACCACAGTTGCTGTAGATGAAGAAGGAGACGATGACAAGGATGAGTCAGCTGCCAGTAGTGGCGTGGGAGCTTCTGCAGCTTCTGGCCTGAGCACCGAATTCACCACAGACAAAGGAGGCCCATTCATTTCAGTACAACCTAGTGGCACTGCTGGTCTGGGACAAGCTCCTATTTTGGCTCCCCAGGCTATCAGCTTTGGCATCAAGAATAATTTGGGCACTCCCTTGCAAAAGTTAGGGGTCTCGTTTTCTTTTGCCAAGAAAACCCCTGTCAAACTCGAATCAATAGCATCTGTCTTCAAAGACCATGCAGAGGAAGGTAGCTCTGAAGACAGCACAAAAGCTGATGAGAAGGGCTCTGACCCAGGAGCATTACAGAAAGCTGGAGACTCTGATGGCAGCAGTAATCCGGAAGGCAAAAAGGAAGATGAAGATGCACATGAAAAAGATGGTGGGTCACTTGCCTCAACACTGTCCAAGCTTAAAAAAATGAGACGAGAAGATGGCGCTGGAGCTGCAGAGCCTGAATATTACCATTACATCCCCCCAGCTCATTGCAAAGTGAAACCCAACTTCCCCTTCCTTCTCTTCATGCGAGCCAGTGAACAAATGGAAGCAGATCATAGCACACACCCAAAGAGTACCCCTGAAAGCAAAAAAAATAGTTCTCCCAAGCTTAAGAGCTGCAGCAAGCCAGCATTGAGCCAAGGAGCAGAAAAGGTGGTGATTGAAAACCCCATGCAACAGAAGGAGACAAATATGACTGAATCTGCAGAGCTCAGAGGCAAGGCTGAAGCAAAGGAGAGCCAAATAGATGCAGGTGAGCAGAGTGGAGACAGTCAGCAGCTTGCAGAAAATCAAGTCCTTGTATCTACCCCTTTTAAAGAAGCTGCCCAGACTACCCCAGCAAGGAAAGAAGGCCCAGAGGGACCTAAATATCCTACTGGCCCTTTCTTCCCAGTTTTCAGCAAAGATGAAAGCACTGCCCTCCAGTGGCCATCAGAACTATTAATTTTCACCAAGACAACACCATCTATTTCATACAGCTGTAACCCTCTGTACTTTGATTTTAAGTTGTCAAGGAATAAAGATGCCAGAGCAAAGGGGATAGAAAAACCAAAGGATCCAGGAGGCCTCTCGAAGGAACATTTCCAGTGTTCTGATCTTGGAGATATAAATAAGAACAAGGAAGGGGGGAATACAGGTCATAGTTCAGGGGAGAAAACAGATGCTGTGCCCTCAGGGTCAGCATGTAGCAGCCTTCATAGGCAGGAACCTGGGGAGAATTGTGGAGAAGATGTGGAGGACAAAGGCAAGAGCCTCCCAAGCAGGAAAGAGCGGGCTGCCAAGTCTCACCGACAGAAGAAGAAGAAGAAACACAAAAAGTCCAGCAAACATAAGCGAAAACACAAAGATGATCCTGAAGACAAGGGCTCTAAAACTGAGTCTGGGGAGAAGTCCAAGAAGCGCAAGAAGCGAAAACGGAAGAAAAATAAATCATCAGCCCCTGCAGACTCAGAGCGGGGACCTAAACCTGAGCCCCCAGGGAGCGGCAGCCCTGCGCCCCCCAGGAGGCGTCGGCGGACGCAGGAAGATTCCCAGAGGAGAGCACTTCCAGCTGATGAGGGGAATAGCAGCAAGAAAGAGGAGGGGGGTGGTGGCAGCAGCAGTGCCCAGGATCATGGTGGCAAAAAGCACCGAGCTGATCCACCTCCATCTGCCTGCCAGCGAAGAGCAGGTGCTAAACGAAGGAGCAGCCAGCCAAGCAGTGGAGATGAAGAGAGTGATGCAGCTTCATCACACAGGCAGCACCAGAAATCTCCATCCCAGGACAGTGAGGACGACGAAGACGACTCTGGCAGCGAACACTCCAGGAGCTGTTCTCGGTCTGGCCGGCGCCATTCTTCCCGCCGCTCATCTCGACGATCCTATTCGAGCAGTTCAGATGCTTCTACGGACCAGAGCTGCTATAGCCGGCAACATAGTTACTCAGATGACAGCTATAGTGACTACAGTGACCGGTCACGAAGGCATTCAAAACGTTCTCATGACTCAGAGGATGACTCAGATTATGCCAGCTCAAAACATCGGTCCAAGCGGCACAAATACTCATCCTCAGAGGATGACTATAGCCTCAGCTGTAGCCAGTCACGGAGCCGGTCACGGAGCCATACCAGAGAGCGATCAAGGTCCAGGAGCAGGGGCCGGAGTCGGAGCCGAAGCAGCAGCTGTAGTCGCAGCCGGAGCAAACGAAGAAGCCGGAGTACTACAGCCCATAGCTGGCAGAGGAGTCGGAGCTACAGCCGAGACCGTAGCCGCAGCACCCGAAGCCCCTCCCAGAGATCAGATTCCAGAAAGGGCTCAAGAGGTCATGAGAGCCCTGAGGAGAGACGATCAGGTCGCAGGGATTTCATCCGTTCTAAGATCTATCGCTCCCAGTCCCCACACTACTACCGGTCAGGTCGAGCTGAGGGGCCTGGGAAGAAAGATGGGAGAGGGGAGGACAGTAAAGGTTCTGAGCCACCTTCCCAGAATAGCACTGGCCCAGCAAGGGTGTCTGATGGTGACTGCAGCCCAGAGGATAAGAATTCAGTCACTGCTAAGCTTTTATTAGAGAAGATTCAATCAAGGAAGGTCGAGAGAAAGCCTAGTCTAAGTGAAGAGGTACTAGTTATCCCAAACAAGGTAGGGCTCAAATTGAAGGATCCCCCACAAGGTTACTTTGGGCCTAAGCTCCCACCCTCCCTTGGCAATAAGTCAGTTCTCCCATTGATAGGGAAGCTCCCAGCCACTCGCAAACCAAACACCAAAAAATGTGAAGAGTCTGGTTTGGAGCGGGGCGATGAACAAGAACAGTCAGAGACAGAGGAGGGGCCCCTGGGCATCGTTGAGGCCCCATTTGGACACCAGTGCCCTTCGGAGGACACAGCAAGGCCCGTATCAGACCCACTTCCTGAAGAGCCAAAGCCTGAAGAAGGCGCTGCTGAACACTCCACAGCTCCTTTGATGACCACCCCAGCACTCCCTAATTGCTATCCTGGGGATTCCACCATACCCCACAACTACCTCCCTGAGCCCAATGATGGGGATGCACTAGAGCACCTGGACGGGGCCAGTCAGTCCATGCCCAGTGAATCCAGTGCCCTCCCTTTAGTCCCAGACATGGAGCACTTCTCCAGCTATGCACCTCCAAGTGGAGAACCTAGTGTTGAGTCCCCCGATGGAGCTGATGATGCCTCACTGGCCCCCCTGGAGAGTCAGCCCATCACTTTCACCCCAGAAGAGATGGAGAAATATAGCAAACTCCAGCAGGCAGCCCAGCAGCATATCCAGCAGCAGCTCCTGGCCAAGCAAGTGAAGGCTTTCCCAGCCTCAGCAGCGCTGGCCCCTGCAACACCTGCTCTCCAGCCTATCCACATTCAGCAACCTGCCACAGCCTCAGCCACTTCCATCACCACAGTACAGCATGCCATCCTGCAGCACCATGCTGCTGCTGCTGCCGCTGCCATCGGCATCCACCCTCATCCCCATCCCCAACCCCTTGCCCAGGTGCACCACATTCCCCAGCCCCACCTGACCCCCATCTCCTTGTCTCACCTCACTCACTCAATTATCCCTGGCCACCCTGCCACCTTTCTTGCCAGTCATCCCATCCACATCATTCCTGCTTCTGCTATCCACCCAGGGCCTTTTACCTTTCACCCAGTCCCTCATGCAGCTCTCTATCCCACACTTCTAGCCCCACGCCCTGCTGCAGCAGCTGCCACTGCTCTCCACCTCCACCCACTACTGCATCCTATTTTCTCAGGTCAGGACCTGCAGCATCCACCTAGCCATGGGACATGAGTGGATGCAGAGGGGGAGGGACAGGTGGGGAGAGGAGGAGTGATGACACCTGAATCTCTCACAGAGAAGGGGGCTGAGCCATTGGAACCAGTAAGTGGAAGTTGGGGTGGGGAATTTTCTTTTGACAGCCAAAGAGATGAGTCTTGGCTTGCAGGAATGGTTTGGGATATGAAGTTTGCATTGGGCTTACTATCAGGGATTTTTTCTTTCTTGTTTCCCATTCCCCCCCCTTCTTCTCCAACCCACCCCTGCCTCACCACCACCACTTTGTGTTTTCAGCACAAAGAACATCTCCAAGTGTTGTTCCCCTTGGTTTGCAACAGCATCTCACCACTGAAAATCTTAACTCTTCTTCACACCCCTCCTACCCCATTCCCTTCCTGGTCTTTGCCCCCTCTGCCCTCTCTTGTAAATTTACAACTAGCATTTCCTCCTTTCTAGCCAATGGGTTGTCACTAGAGCACTTGTAATAGGCCCAGCTGCTCCATTCCTTGTCAGCAGTGCCAGGGGGCAAGCTGAATTTTCCCTAATGGGCAGTGGTGACATTTGATTGAAAAGCATCGCTACCTTGGGTTGGGTTCCTTGGCTATTGATCCCATGGTGACCTGACATATTGTCCCAGTTACGAGGTGGGAAAGAGGTATCTGACTTGGACAACAAACTATAGTTAGATCCACTCCTCACCTAAACAGAGAAAATTGCTCCTCACTGCCCTTCACCCTAAAAGAGTCATCTACACGGCCCAGAAAAGAAGATTCTGTCATGAATTGGGTGTTGTGGAACATGGAGTCCCCTGTATGCTTCCCCAGAGAGGAGCTTGAGTGTCTAAAGGGTATTCTTTCTTCTGTCATGTTGATGTTTCCTTCTTAATTTATAGGAATTTTTTTTAATGTAAAGAATTGCACTGAACTCTGTAAACGTAAATGCTGCTTTTTGTAGCTCATATAAAAAAAAGAAAAAAGGTTCCATATTTGTAGTATACTGCAATAATATTTTTTACAGCCAACTCTAAGTGATCTTTGTTCTGGTGGCTTTGTGTAAATATGTTTGCTGTAGTTTGATTAAGACACTTTTAAAGGTTGCAAAATGAGAACAAAATAAAAACAAATTTGTTTTCTGCTAGATGCAAAATGACTAAGCATGTATATTTTATCAAGCTCATGTATTTTTGAAGTTATGTACTATAAAATGTAAAAAAAAAAAAAGCAAAAGGGGAAAATCATTTAACGTTTTTTGTTTTTGTTTTTTGAGTTTTATTTTGCTGAGAAGAAATGTTGAGTAATTACAGTAAAATATGTACTCAACACTGGGACTCCTAAGAGTTAATGGATGGCAGCCAGTGGGAGGTGTCAGAGGGACATTCATCTATGGAGATGCCAAATGATATGATATGCTAAGCTGTCATGTTCCAAAGGGGCAGGTCCCTAAGGCAGCAGGCATAGGGAAGTTGAAGAGCTAGGAATTTTACTATCTTCATGAGAAAGTCCAGAGTAATTGTTTCATTAAGCTTCTGCTATTCATTATTGACATGACTGCAGTTCTAGTCCCAAAAGCCTTCCTAGTACTTCAGTTCCTCTGACTTTTTTTTAATTGTGCCTTTTGGGTTCTAAACTGAAGCAGAAAGATTGGAGGAGGAAGTTGGGGAAGGGTCAGTTTTTTTTTTTCCTTTTTGAGAGGTGAGCATATTTCTGTACTCTTTCTTTCACCTGGTTAAAGGAGTTACTATTCCTACTCACATAAAATGAGATCTTTTTCTTTTTAAAGACACTGACCAAAAATGTTTTTACCTCAGCATCCCTTCCCCACCTCTCACCTAGGCTTTTTCCTTAACACTGTACACTGGCCTGAGCTGGTGCTGAGGCTTTAGCTCACCTCTTTACTTTTAATAATGAAAATGGCTCTTTCTCAACCCAACAGACCTTCATAGCTAGAATTGATTGTGTGAATCAGGCAGGATGGCTACCTGAAAAGGTGAGAAATTAGTATTCTGGGCCAAGAGTGCCTCCTGCTTTTTTCCAACCCTTTCACCACTACTCTTCTGCTCCCTGCCCCCAAAAAATAGCATTTTGAGAGCTAGGAACAAGTTCTAAACAAACCAAAAGCTTTGAGCTTTTACCCTGATCTGTGCTCCTCATTAAAATAACAAACATTGCTTTTAAAATTAATAGCACTGGAAAATAAAATCATCTGTTTTAAGTGAAGGGACTTATTTTTTTTCTTTAAGTTAAGATGTAAATATTTAAATGGTATGAATGACACAGTATTAACATTTTGATGCTGCTCACCATTAGCTTGTAGATGGAGCCCATGGATTCTAGCAGCCTTGCTGCTTTTGTGGGGGCAGTTTTTCTTAAACTCCCAGAATAGTGATTTAAAAAAAAAACTATTCTACTTACAAGCATAACAGTCTGTATTTAACTTTATCACATAAGATATATATATATATATATATATATATGCTGTAAAATGAGGGGAGAGAAAACTTTCTAATAAACCAGTGATTTGTGGAAACAGCATATTGTCATGATTCAGCCCCTTTCAGTATGGGGGAAAGGGGTCTACCTTTGTGTCCACCTTTTAAGGCTGCCAAGGTATAAAGTCAAGTCAAAACAGTTTGGGTAGATTTGGATCACATACCTGTTGAACCTGCTCAGAACCTTTGGTGGAGAAGTAGAAGGATGGGGACAAGCCAGGCACCTTGTCCTTGGTGGTCATGGATGCAGAGCACTACCCTTTTTTTGTGGGTGATTCAAAAGTGGCTTCCCATTGACTTAAAAGATTGGTCATAGAATGATGGAGTTTAAAGGCTCCATAATACTTGCCCTTCACAATGAGCTCTACATTCCAGGCATAGATTTTTCTTTTTGGAATGTTTCTTCTGTAGCATTCCAGAGATGCAGAGCTTCCGATGAACAGAAATATACGAGTGAGAACATGCTACAATTGGTGCTAAGCAGATAAAAGACCAGTAATAATCCAATTTTCATGTTACTTTTTGTTTTATGGCTTTGCCTTTAGATTTTTTTCCATCTGAGAAGCCAGTTTCCCTCCTTCTAGGTTGTATTGTTTGGAAAGAGAACAAGGAATATTTATTTTGCCTTTTCCTTGCACACATCTGTTCTACTTTTAACCAGAAGGGAACTTCTCAATTGCATAGTTGAGAAGGCTGTAATTAGAGTTTGGGATTAGTGTGCCTAGTTGATAAGCCTTGAATAGCAGAGATCTGCTATATGTGAGTTGTGGTCAGGGGGTGGGGGAGAGGGAAGGATGGTAGAGGAAAAGATAGAGCTCCAGTACCACTAGCTCTACTTCTACTAAGAAACAAGTCAGATTAGTTAACAAATCTTTATTGCCCACTGTATTCAGAAGAGCATGCTGAGTGCTGAAAGAAGTGACACCAGTCTTATTCTTGGGAAATCATAATCCCAAAGGTAAAACACCTACAATTATATTATTCTTTGTGTCAGTGGTACCACCGTTGTTCGAGTCACAAACACAAAACTTTGACATTCACAACCACTATGTTGTTACCAAGTGTCCTCAATTTTTCCCTCCAGGTGTTTTATACTGTCTCTTCGTTCCTATTCCCCTTTCAATCACTTGAATCCATTCATGCCTGGATTACTGCAATAGCATTACAAGCTGGTCTCACTAACTCCCATTATTTGCTTCCTTCAAACCACTGACAGACAGTACTGTCAGATTTCTCTTCCATTTTAATCAAATTGCCCTCAAGATACAAAGTTCAAATTTGCATATCTATTTTTCATTATCTTTCATAATCTGGCCCTTCTTATCTAAGTCTCATTACATTTCAGTGGGATCCTTTTTCAATTAGTTGACTCTTCACTAACAAATGTGCTGTGCTCATTTCCTCCACTCTCTTGCTCTTCCTCTTCACCACCACATTGGAATACCCTTCCTTATTCTCATTGCCTAGCCAAATATTAGGGTTGGTATGAATAGTTCATCTACTCCAGTCCCTTGTAACACCCATGAAAGGTGAACGTACAGTCTTTCCTTGAAACATCTCCATTAATGTAGGATTCACTATCAAGGAGACCTGTTGTTGAATCATTAGGCAGTTCTCAGTTTAAACTGAGTCCGAAAAATCATCAACTTAAACCCCATTAACCCTAGTTCTCCCATTTGGAGAATGTCTTTTTCATCCAATTCCACAAACATTAAGCAGGAAAAGCTACCTCCACTGGCAGGTATACTTGTCTTCTCTTCCCATTCCTCATCTAGGCTACTTAACTTCACATCCCTTGAAAGAAAATACCAATCAATTTCAACCAATGGAAGGCCAGCTGCCAACCCTTATGCTTTGCCCTGCTGCTCTATGTTGAGGTCCTCCAGGCTTTACGTATGCTTTGCCTCTGTGACCTGAAGATCCCTTTGGCACTGCCATTAATCTTCTAAAGGGCCCTGGTCCTTGATGTTAGCCTGCCTGCCCTCATGAGACTTTTAGGCCTTTCTGTCCTCCCTGAAGCTGAACTTGATTTTATGTATTGTCTCCCCCAATTAGAATGTGTGTTCATTGAGAGCAGGGACCATGCCAGTTTTCCTGTTTTCTCCAGCACTTAGCCCATAGTGAGTGCTTAAGCATTCATACATACGATGAAAAAGTACTGGTTCTGAGTGCCAGTGCTGCCACATAATAGCTGTTTGACTTTGTTTCTCCAGGCCTCAGGTTCGTCTGCAAAATGACAACCTACCTCACAGAGATAGTTGTGAGAATCAAAACTGTATGCCAAATGCTCTATAAAATATTGTGTTAGAAACAATTTGATAATTATTATGTACAAGACACTGATGATGCAAAGATGAAATAAGACAAACCCCTCTAGGAGCTTTTATACTCTTAATAGGAGGATAAAATAGGCAAGTAATTGATGAGGCAAAATGTTAAGCAAAGAGATGTGTGAGTCTTGCCATGAGATTTTAGGATAGAGATCACTTTCATCTAAGGACTTTAAGGAAGGTTTTGTGTTTTGTTTGGGGAAGGGGTCTGGTTTTTAAGTTGTTTAAGTCATGTCTGACTCTAAATGATCCCATTTGGGGTTTTCTTGACAGACATTGTAGTGGTTTGCCATTTCCCTCCCCAACTCATTTTATAGATGAGGAAACTGAGGCAAACAGGGTTAAGTGACTTGCCCAGGGTCTCAAAGATAATAAAATCATTTGAACTCAGGAAGATAAGTTTTCCCGACTCTAGGCACCACACTCTATCCACTGTGCCACTTAGCTGCACAAAGGAGATGGTTAAGGAAGGAGAAATACTGACCAGCCTCCAAGAGATCCATCATGGTAAAACAGCATTGGCCTGCCATACCTTCTCCTGCCTACTGTGTCATGGACCGTGGATTCAGAGGACAAAGCAGCACCACCTCATAAGAAGCTCAAGGAGAACCTTCATCCATCTAATTACCTGTTTTCTCATCTACTGGTACTCTACTCAATGGTTAGCATATTCTCACCCCCTTTTACTCTCCCTATTCCAGTATTACTAGAAGCTCTACTGCTGAAGCCCTTCCCAAACCTCAACTCTCCCTTCTTCATTCCCATCCAATTCACTCCTACCTCAGCAATGTTCAAATCAAAGTCTGCCTGCTCTTTTCACTTTGCCTGTGGAATGCCTGATGAGTAAGTAACACTTTATCTTCCTCCCATGCTTAAGCATTCACTGAGACCTGGTTCTCATGATAACAATGTTTCCCAGAGTACTCCTTGTCTTCTTCCCACCCCAACCCCTAGGGTCCTCATGAGATAGTCAAAATACTCCTTGATTTCCTCTGCCGCTTTGACCCAGCCTCTAAATCCAGATTTACAATATAGATCTTGAATTATCTGCTGACTCTCCTAATTCTCCAATACATTCTCTTAATGAGTTTAATGTCTGGCTCCCAGTCTTCAACTCCTCCCACTAGGGGATTTTATCTCTCTATATATACATATGTGTATATATTGATATACAATATATATTGATGTTCCCTCAAATATCCTATTTCTTGTTCTTCGGTCTATTTCATTTCTAGGACCTATCTCTCCATTCCACCTTAGCAAGACTCAGTCATTCCTTTGATCTTGCCATCACCCATGAATGTACCTATTTCATGATTATGAAGCCCTAATTCCATTGTCTGACCATCTGTTATTCTATCTATAGCATATGACCCTAACCCTGTTCTATCCTCACTTTCCCAGACCATCACCCCAACAGTGGGTACACTATCATCCTTTACCAATCTCAACCCTTTGGTGAGCCAGTTATACTCCCAATCCTGGATTACAAGCATCATCTGCTACTTTTACTTAAATGCTGCTGAATAGAGCTAGGGAGGTCACAAAACTGCTTGTTTGACTTTCCACAAAATTGTTAATGGCCTTTGTTGCATCAAAGCACTTCTTTCCCTAATTGATGCTCTGTTACACTCTCAATGGTGGCTGTTCCAAACATCTCTTCTTGCCTGTTAGTTACTGCACTCCCTCCACCAACCATCTCACGTTGCCTCATACTTGACCAAAAAGATTGAGGCTCTTTCTCTTTACAGTGTTATTATTGTGTAAATTGTTCTGCAGATTCTCTCTCTTCACTCTTCACCTCTTCATATAAATTCTAGCTCTCTCTGAAACTATCCCCTTCATTTCTTACAGTAAAACAGTATTTCATTATGTTCATATAATTTCTTCAGCCATTCCTCAATTGAAGGACACCTTAGTTTCCAGTTCTTTGTCACTACAAAAAGAGCTGCTAAAAAAATATTATTTGCACTTTCTTTCCCCTTTGGGCTACCTATAGGTCAGTGGTATCAATCAGCTTAGTAATTTTGGGGGCCATAGTTCTAAATTACTTTGCAGAATGACTGGTTGAGACCAATTTTTAGCTTGACAAACAGGAAGGAGAAGAGAATAAGCATTTATATAGTGTCTGCTGACCTTGTGCACAATGGAATTCATGGGGAGGCAAAGGAAATAATCAAGTGGGAGAAGTTAATCATCAGATATCAGATATGTATTTTGAAGGCATGGGACAGGAAGGGGGGATGAATTAATTTGAAACTTACTTTAGTTGTAGTGCATCATTACCAGTATGCAGTTAAGGGTACTCATGCCAGACTTGGTTATATCTGGCTTAAAGGGTTGCTGTCTTGAGGATTCTCATATCCTCAGTGGAACAACATTATGACTATGTATGAAATAAACACAGATGGGATAGAAACCTCGTATTTCAGTAAGTGCATAAACAAAGGGAATAGCCACAAGGTACCTGGTATGTCCCATGCACTGTTATGTATACTTTCTGTCATAAAGGAGCTCTAGATTCTATCGGAAGGGTATAGCAAAAATGTAAACGATTAAAGACAAAGTATAGGTGCTGAAGTGGATAGAGTGTGGAGCCTGAAGACGGGAAGACTCGTCTTCCCGAATTCAAATCTTGTCTCAGACGCTCACTAGCTGTGTGATCCTGGGCAAGTCACTTAGCTTTGCCTCAATTTCTTCATCTGTAAAATGAGCTGGAGAAGGAAATGGCAAACCACTAAAGTATCTTTGCCAAGAAATCCCCACATGGAGTCACAGAGAGTAGGCCATGACAGAAACGATTGAACAACAACAAAATATACAAAGTAACTTCCAGGGGAAGGCACCTGCCTAATATTCAGAACAATGTAACAGAGCTGGGGTTCCAGATGCCACAATGGATGGATTGAGCAGAGGGATACAGGAGGGATAGGCATCTCTTCTTTGCTGCTGACCTAACTCTTTGTCCTGCTTCCTTGGTTACTGCCATTGCTGTCCCCCGTGCCCTTTTTCCTCTTCGTGCCCTGTTCTGGAGAGCTCCCCTCACATTCCCATGCCACCATGTTTCCATTTCTCTCCAGTTCAGCCTTACTGTCTGTCTTCTGCTGATTGGCCGGAACAGACTAAATGCCAGAGGCTTCGGGCACCACTGCCTATGCTTTGCTATGACCAGTCCACTAGATAAGACCTGAACGACCCCAACCCCACTTCCTTAGAGGAAGCTGCAGAGCTGTGATAACAATCATTGGTCATCAGAAGCAAGGAAACAGCTGCCACTGATACTAACCTGTTGTATCTGCCAGGCAAGGGGAGAAGGTGGGGGAGGGGAAAGAAGTATTTTCTTCCTCCATTGGGAGAAAGTTAACATTTTGCCCCCTAACCATAGGGTGCCACAGCTCTCAAGGGACTCAGTTCTGAATGCCAGTCCAATGCATTCACCTCCTGAGCGGTTTCCTCCACCTGCCTAACCACCAGACTCAGTGGGCAGTGTTATAAGAATGTTGTTGCATCTGTCATTCAGTGAGTTATTTTGGGGGCCAGCTTGATAAGGAGCAACTTCCTGAGGTTGGCAGGGGTGGGGTGAAAGAAAAGAAGAACTCGTCTTACAGAGTTCTATTCAAGGGGCATAGGCAGGAGGATGGTTAGAACTCTGTGCCTGCTGCCTTCTCTGTGGCTCTTGAGATGGATACAGCTGCTTCTGGTACCTGGTTGTGGTCCCCCTGTCTGGGCGCTGAACTTGGATGCTGCACAGCCAGCCTTCTATGTGGGCCCCAATGGCAGCCATTTTGGATTTGCTCTGGATTTCTACGAGGATGGCTATGGCGGGTAAGTCATGGGCCGAGGGAAACTAGGGTGGTTGGGGGACCCTGGGCAGACAGGGTGTGAGTGCGAATACAGACATAAACCTTTAGGAACGTTAGGGCAAAGTAGGCTGTCACCTGAGTCCCTCAAATCGTCCACCCACCAACCCAGAGCCTGAAAGTCTACCTTTCATTCCATGGTGTGAATGAAGTCTTTCTCTTTTCAAATACAGCTATCTCTAGGAGAAATCCTACTTTTAGCCCTTAATGAGCATTTTTACCTCTGTGAGGAGTTTGTATGATCCTTTCCAACGGATTGAGAGCAAGACAAAGTTTTGTGTTGGTAGGAGGGAGGGGGTGGGTATAGGTGGGAAAGCATTACATTAGCTAGAAAGAGCAGACTTAAGTAAAGGGCTCTGGACATGCTATAGTCAGCATGAAAACAACCAGAGAATTTAAGCTAGGCAGGAAAAGAAAAGGAATTAGAGGCAGACATTTATTCTAAGAGCTAGGTTGAGATTCTCAATGTGAAATCACACTCTTCCCCCAGCACACACTCAATCTTATGGTTTATCATCCCTAAACTTAGACTTTCTCTCTTCAGTTACCATGAATTCCTGCCCCAGTGTCTCCCCACAATGTTTGATCAGCCTCATTTAACTGTCCCTTCGCCCCTTGGGTGATGCTGACCAGATGGCCTCAGCTCAGGGCCCCCTTTCTGCCTGCAGCATTGGCATCGTGGTGGGAGCCCCAAGGGCTGTAAGCCCCCAGGGGCAGGAGACTGGAGGTGTGTTCCTATGTCCCTGGGCAGCCCAGGGGAGTACCTGCAGCCCCCTGACCTTTGACCTCAGTGAGTTTCCGGCCTTGGACAGGAAGGGGATGGGGAGGAGGGGAGATGGGAGCAAAAGGGGCGGGGAGGTTACTCCACTGGGGAGAGGTCTTAGACCATGGGAAGTAGTCCCTGCTTACCTCCAGCTCAAGTTCTCTCCTCTCCCTTGTAGAGGATCAGACCAGCAAAGTGGGTTCCATCACCTTCAAAACCTACAAGACCAAGCAGGGGCTTGGTGCATCCGTTGCCAGTTGGAAGGACAACATTGTGGTGGGCACTGGGCAAGCATGGGGCTTGTAGTATGGGGACCAAGGCATTGGATTGAAATGGAAGAGCTAGAGCTTGGGCATTGGAAAGGCAGCAGATCTGAAGAGACAACTGCTGAGCACAGAGCGAACACTGGGCAGCCGTGGGCAGGCACGGAGAGGGGAGGAGGGAGGACGGTAGAGCCAGGTCACAAGCCCGAGCTGGGGAGGCTGCGGAGAGGGGAATCCGGGAGCGCCGGCTCGTCCCCAGCACCCCCAGCGTCCCGCCCCTCCCGCAGGCTTGCGCTCCCTGGCAGCATTGGAACGCTCTGGAGCCGACCGAGGAGGCCGGAAAGACACCGGTGGGGAGCTGCTTCGTGGCCCACCCCAAGAGCGGCCGTCGGGCAGAATATGCGCCGTGCCGGGAGAATGCCATGAACCAGCTTTATCTGGGAGACTACCGTGAGCCGCGGCCCCGTCCCCGCGACCCGTCCAGTCCTTCCCTTGGGGTTACCCCCAGAAGTGGCCACGGCCCTCTCCTTAGTCCTGCCCTTTTGTGGTTGGGAGGGGCCTCCTAGCCAGGTGAATAACTGACCTGACGCCCCTCTTTTCGCATCTTCTCTCTTCCTACCGTGTCCAGGCAGAGATTTGCGCTACTGCGAAGTAGGGTTCAGTTCCACGATCACCCAGGTGAATAAGGGGTGCAGAGGCAGAGAGAAATTAGAATTGGAGGGAAGGGATGGGATTCAGAATGGGGGCACACTGCCTTGCGGCCCATAAGAGGAACTTACTAAATATTTCTTTTGATTTGAACTATTCCCTTCTCACCTGTGCTTTCCTTTCAGTCTGGGGAGCTGGTTCTGGGGGCTCCAGGAGGCTACTATTTCATAGGTATCATTCTTCCTGGGTGAGCCCCTTCCCCTCTCATACTCAGCCCCACTTCCCTTTCCAGCCTCGGATCACTTTTGACGTTTTCCCCAATGTTCCCTAGGAGAGACGTGTCAGAATACCGTCCTTGGCACCCTGAGTGACTACAGTGGGAACTCCACCCCACCCAACCCACGATACACCATCCCCCTAGTCTTGGTCTGGGTCGCTGGAGTGCTGCAGGGGAAAGGCCTCACTGACCCTAGACCAAACCGTCTTCCACTCACCAGGTTTGCTAGCCCAGGCTCAGCTTTCTGACATCATGTCCAGCTATAGCCCATCCTCACTTCTCTGGACCGTGCCCTCCCAGCGCCTGAGCAAGGACGACTTTAAGCCGGAGTACCGAGATGCCTACCGGGGTATTGGGTCCTTTCTTCATTCCCCAACCCACAGTCATTTGCCGGGATAATTCCTACTCGCGTCGTCTTGCCTTCACTCACCCAGTCCCTCTTCCTTTTATCACTCCTTCCTTTTGTCCTTGGTCCTTAGCCTTTCCCCCTGGGTGAATGGGTGGAAGAGTGGTGCCCTGTCAATGGATGCTTCCTGTCCACAGGGTACTCAGTGGCTGTGGGAGAATTTAACGAAAACCCTAAAGATACAGGTAAGACAGCTCCATCCACCGAGGGGTTCTGGTTGAGAACAGGGAGATAGCCCTGAGAGGGAAGCATTTCTGGGCCCCTGAAATATGAAGGGAAAATTCTAAATAAGTGGCCCTCATGGACCCCAGGGTAAGAGATTGTCCCCAAATTGCTCAGGGGTTGGTCTATTCTTCTCCAGAATATGTCCTGGGTACCCCCAACTGGAGCACAACACTGGGAGCGGTGAGTTGCTCAGTATTCCTATTCCATTGCCATTGCCCCACCCTGCCCCCACCAACTCAGTTCCCATCCTTTCAGTCCACAATTCCAGAATGACCTTTCCTAAAGTGCCTTTCTCTTTCCCCTCTACCATCTCCCTTTCTATTGCCAGATCATCCCCCAGTGGGACCAGTGGTTAAGGGGATCTCTCATGATTGCCTGGGTTCCCCACAATGGGGCCAGTAGTCAGAAGGATCCTTCATAATTCCTGCCAAGCCCCTAGGTTCCCCAGATACCACCCCTGTGTCTAGTGGAACTGAGGCCCCACCCTCCCCACAGGTGGAAATTTTTTACCAGAATCACAGCATCCTGCATGTTCTTCAAGGAGATCAGGTTGGGGAAGAGGGAGCCTGGATGGGGCAAGAGGGATTTGGGCTATGGGACAAGGCAGTCCATGGATGGGAGGGGCTCTGCCTATCTATACTCTGTTATGTTGTCAATGTCATGTGCA
Organism: Phalanger gymnotis; assembly: GCA_028646595.1. NCBI lineage: Eukaryota > Metazoa > Chordata > Mammalia > Diprotodontia > Phalangeridae > Phalanger > Phalanger gymnotis. The sequence goes on from CM053626.1 coordinate 185,063,648, forward strand.
AGGCCACTGGGCAGGGATGCTTCCAGATGCTGAGGAGTATCTGGATTGCCCGGAGTTGAAAAAGGAGATAGAAACCCTGGAATGTAATACACATCTCCTTACAGGTTGCATCATACTTTGGGCACACAGTGGCTGTGACTGACATCAACAGGGATGGGTGAGGAGTGGTGAAATCCCACTGTGGGGAAGCATCCTACTGGGCATTATTACACCTAGCACTTAAAAAGGTCTGGTGCCTTGAAATGGGACCAGGACTGAGTTCAGATTCTTCCCATAGCCCTCTGCTAGGGTTGGTATCCTATCCTCCTCCTCTTTGGGGTGACAGTCATACCATTCAACAGGAAGGATGACCTGCTGGTAGGTGCCCCACTCTTCATGGAGCACAGAGCCAACCGAAAGCTGGCAGAAGTAGGGCGAGTATATGTCTACCTGCAGCTGCGAGCCCCACATATCCTGGGCAGCCCCAGGCATCTGACTGGAACAGAGTCATATGGGCGTTTTGGCTCAGCTATCGCTCCTCTTGGTGATCTGGACCAGGATGGGTACAATGGTGAGGTCAACGGCACAAGTAGGAGGAGGAGGAGGAGGAAGAGACCTAGGGTCTGAGTGTGCTGGGTGAAGATGCATAACCACTGTTCCTCTTTCCTTTCTTAGATATAGCAGTAGGTGCCCCATTTGGGGGCTCCAATGGACAGGGCCGAGTGTTTATATTCCAGGGACAGGATGAGGGTCTCAGCCCGCGACCATCGCAAGTTCTAGACAGCCCTTTCCACCAAGGTTCTGGCTTTGGCTTTGCCCTGAAAGGGGCCACCGACATTGATGCTAATGGATACCCAGGTGCCTGCCTAGACTGCCCCCATTCTAATGTAGTGTGGCCATTCTTGGGATAGACCTAAACTGGGTAGGAGAGTTCCTCAGATACTGTCTCCCAAAGCCAGTGAAATCTTTCTATCCTGGCGCCCATACCTAGATCTACCATTTCATGGTCTCCAGACCTCTTCCTTTTCCCCTTCTTTGATCTAATCTGAATCCTACATCTAGATCCTTAATCATTCAGCTTTATTAGCCCAAATTTCCATGGGGGATAAGGACAAGAGTAAACAAAGAGAAATCCATAGCTTCTAAGCTAATGATGGGGGGAGGATATAGCCTGCCATGCAGTATTCTCATTTCTGACTCTACATCCTGTGCCCACAGACCTGCTGGTGGGGGCATTTGGAGCCAGCCAAGTAGCTGTATACAGGTGAGCATTGGCATGGTGCAGTTCCCATAAGGGATCTCTGTGGTTCCCTTGAGAAGTATATACTTACAGGGGCCACATTACAGTAGGGGTAGAGAGGCATGTGTACTAGATGGTGTTGCAGTGCATAAAGCACCAGGCCAGGAGTCAGGAAGACTTGAGTTCAAATATGACTTCAGATACCTACTAGCAGTGTGTCCCTGGGCAAGTCACTTCACCTTGTTTGCCTCAGCTTCTTGATCTGTCAAATGAGCTGGAGAAGGAAATAGCAAACCACTCCAGTATCTTTGCCAAGAAAACCCCAAATGGAGTCGTGAAGAGTTGGACACAGTTGAAAACCAAACAACAGAGGCCTACAAGTCTGATGCATCTTCCCTAGGGCCCAGCCTGTGGTGTTGGCCACTGTCCAATTACTGGTGCCAGAGGTACTGAACCCCGCTGTGAAGAACTGTGAACTTCCCAAACCAAAGGCCACAGTTGCAGTCAGCTGGTGAGGAGGAGAGGATACAGAGATGGACTCCTTGAGAGTGATGAGTTAAGCTTTTGCCTGAGAACCTGGATGCTTAAAGACTCCTTTTTCCCTCCTAGTTTCAATATCCATATGTGTATAAGCGTCAGTGGACACAACATCCCAAAGAAGCTCCGTGAGTAGCACTGCCCAGGTTTAGGGAGCGCAGGTCTGGGCGCATCTGCTGGGCTTGCCTACACGAGCATTAGCTCACCTTTCCCTCCCCTCCCCTTTCTTTTGTGTCCAGGCATAAATGCTGAGCTGCAGCTGGACCGGTTGAAACCACGACAGGGTCGGCGGGTGCTATTGCTGGGTTCTCTGCAATCAAGCACCACTCTAGAATTAGAGCTAAGCAGCGGGCATGTCCCCGTCTGCCATGATGCCAAGGCCTTCTTGCGGGTAGAGTAGGGGCAGGATTGGGGTTTATGGTGTCAGAAGTTTAAAAAGCACCAGGCCAAATATTTTCATTGGAAAAATAAGATATTTAAGTAGGATAGTGTTCTAGAATGACATTGCACCAATGCCCACTAGAGAATTTCAATTGATGTTAATTGTGGCAAAGAGCCATAATGGTGGCTAAAAAATATCTAATACCACATTCTTGACATTGCCATGACTATCACTGAGCTTTTCTTCCCTGGCTCCCGTGACTCCTGGTAGTGGAGGCTGGTGAGGTAAGGAATGGAGGTGGGATTTTCCAGGTGAAGGTTTGAAACTGGAGGAATCTCTGATGTGTGTATGGGAGGGAGGCCTTGGGGGCAGGGTATTCCTTTCTCTCCACTCTCCTTATCTCACCTCCAGGATGAGGCTGAATTCCGGGACAAGCTGAGCCCCATTGTGCTCAGCCTTAACGTGTCCCTAAAGAACGAGGAGGCTGGAGGCCCCCTGCCCCTGGTACTGAATGGAGACACTCACGTGCAGCAGCAGGTAAGGGGAGGGTCAGTCGGGGAGCCAGGTTGGACCTTGAGAAAGGAGTTGGTAGAGAAAGAAAGTGAAGAAGAGGCTGAGGTTGCCAGTCATTGTTGGGGGTAATGAGGTAAAGAGAGTAGAAAGGAAAATTTATTCAGTCCTGGACCCAAACTCTTGATGTGCCAACTTGCTCTCTAGACTCGCATCATACTGGACTGTGGGGAAGATGACCTATGCGTGCCCCAGTTACAACTCAATGCCAGCATGTGAGCAGACCCTTCCCCCCCTCCCCAATCTGATATCCTCATCCAATCTTTGACCCTTTCCTCTTGCTATGACCTGGGATGAATCACTCAACATCTCTGGCCTTCAGTCTTCTCATCTTACAGATGAGAATTCAATTCGATGAATAACCAAAAGAAAGCAGGCGTGCCAAACAAAACGAGGGTCACTTCCAGCTCCAAGCTGCGATTTTCTGAACCCTGTTACCTGTATTCCCACCTCTCTCCATCCTTCCTATCCCCTTACCCTGAACCTTCCCCTAACTCCACACCAGTGCCGCATCCCCCATGCTCAATCTCCATCTCTTTGTCCCTCCCACACTATGGGTGCCATCTGGGCTCCACCCCATCTACCTGACTCTGTCACCCCTTGGCTGGCCTGTGCCCCCCAGCTTTCCTCTCACTGTGCTTCTTCTAGGACAGGTTCACTCTTCATTGGGGCAGACAACGTGCTGGAGCTGCGAGTGAACGCCTCCAATGAGGGTGAGGGTGCCTATGAGGCTGAGCTGGCAGTACATCTGCCCCAAGGTGCCCATTTCATGCAGGCCCAGAGTGACATCAAGGTGAGGGCGTCTGATACTGCTTCTGCCACTTGTAGGCACCGGGGTGGGGGGCACTCTGAGCCAGAAAGGTATTTACTCTTTTGGGTTTCTGGCTGCAAATGGATACCCATGAATTCAAATCCCTCTCCTCTTCCCTACACAGAACTTTGAGAAACTACTTTGTATCCAGAAGAAGGAGAATGAGAGTCAGTTAGTGCTGTGTGAACTGGGCAACCCCATGAAGAAGGATGCCAGGGTAAAAGGGCACGGCCTGGCTACAGGAGATGCCTGAAGGCGGGGGAGGGGAGAAAAGGGGGGGGGTAGGGAGGGAAGAGGAGAGGGAGGAAGTGAGTCTGTGCCACAAACCAGTGGTCCTAAAGCATTTCACCTTTAGGCTGGAATGGGGAACAAGGAATATCCCTGACCATGCCCTTCTTTGCCTTTCCAGATGGGAATCCTGATGCTGGTGAGTGTGGGAAACCTGGAAGAAGCTGGGGACAGTATCTCCTTTATGCTGCAGATTAAGAGGTAATAAGGACATGATTGCCCATGTATAAACTCTATCAGACTGCTTACCTTTTCAGGGAGGGGAGAAGGGAGGCAGGGTTAGAATTTGGAGTTCCAAACTTTTTTTAAAATGTTAAAAATTGTTTTAACATATAAGGGAGAGAACAAAATATATTAATTTTTTTAAAAAAGAGATAATGAGTTTACTAGCTGTGTGACCTAGGCAAGTCACTTAACCCCAATTGCCCTGCCAAAAAAGAAAGGGATAATGAGGCTACATACATGCCCTTACCCCCTCAAATTGGAACATCACTGATATATTCATCTAGAAAGGGCTTCTAGAGGATATTAGAAGAGACCTTAGAGTTCATCTGGTTCAAGCCCCTCATTTTACAGATGAGAAAATTGATGCCCAAGGAGTAGGTGACTTAAGGTCACATGAGCGGGATTAGAACTCGGGCCCTCAGCTCCAAATTCAGTGCTTTTTCCTCTGCCATGCCACCTCATCTCACTCATCTCCCTGCTCTAGAGCAATAAGGCTCATGGGCAGTCTAATTTACTTCCTCCAAGGAAAAAGTGAATTCCTTTGTTTCTTAGGGACAGGTTTTAGGGTCTTCCAGGCATCAGTTTTAACCCATTTCTGCAGGCTATAGTACAGGTTAAGTCCCTTGGCATCACCTGTGGCTGCATAGCCTCAAACCTCAGATATGTCCCCAGGGAAGCTCAATCCTAGTGTTCTCCTCCCCACAAGGCCCCAGCAGTGCCCCAGGCTGGAGTGCCTTCTCTTCCTGTCTTCCTCCCCTCCATCTCCATTCTTCCTCTTCCTCAACAGCAAGAATAGTCAAAATCCCAACAGTGAAGCTTTTCGACTGGAGGTCCCAGTCAAGGCCAAAGCCCGAGTGGACCTGTTTGGGTGAGGGGGCTGAGTGGAGGAGGAGGCGCTGGGTCTTTGAAGGAGATGGAAAGCTGCTCATGGGGGAGGGCAGGACAAGAAAGGGGGGACTGGAATGGGAGAGAGGGAGTGGCTGGTGGGAGGGGGATGGTGGAATGAGATGAAAGGATAATATGTGTAGAAGAAGGAGGGGCCTCTGGTGTCTGGCAGGAACTCTTTCCCAGCTTCCGTGGTGCTTTCCTCACCCCCTGAGGAGACCCAGGGGAACAAAGACCTAATAACTGTAGACTGGAGTACCTACAACATGGAAGATACTTCCAAAGTGGAACATGCATTTGAGGTATGAAGCAGCTGGGTTGAATGTGGGCTTAGAATGGACTGGGAGAAAAAATAATCTCCTGTGTCTTAGGGTCCTCGCCCTGTGTGACCTGTGGTCTCCCAGGCTTGGACGAAAAGGGGTGGAGGGTACGGCGTGATCTTGTCAGGGAAGGGAACTGGGAACCCCATGCTTGACTCCCTTTCCTCTTCCTCCCCAAGCTTCAAAACCAGGGTCCAGGGACAGTGACTGGGCTTCGGCTTTGGGTAGGCTTCCCTAGCCATTCCCAGACTGATGACCTGCTCTATGTGGTGGATGTTCAGGCCCAAGGGGGCCTCCAGTGCTCTGCTCAGCCTCCTCCCAATCCCCTCAATGTAAGAATCTGCAAGGATGGCAGGGGGGCAGGTAGGGGGTGGGGTGGGGAACAGGTGGGTAGAGAAGGGAAATCCCCAGAGTACAAGTCGGGGCAGATTGGAGTGACCGAGGGAGCCTTGGGGTCAAGCAGAAAGAAGTCCAAGTAAAGAAAAAAGAGGAAAGATGAAAAGAGGGAAGGGGAAGGAAGGCCAGGACGGCCGCCCCAGAATTCTGAAAGGGACGTCAGAGGTCGGGTAGTCCAAGAACGCCTTGTACGACACGACATCTACATACAAGGGGCTGGAGGGAGGTCTGGGGAGAGAGAGGAAGCTTCCCTTGAGCTTGAGTAGGGAAAGGTGAGGGAGGGAGCAGCATTCAGGTAGGGAGTGGGAAGCCTGATGTTCCAGCTGGGAAACCCTCGGGGTGAGGATGTGAAAGGAGGATGGATGGCAGCATCCCCATCTAGGGAGATCAGGAAAGACTGTTCAGCTCACTGAATCCGAGGACATCCGTGCTTTTACCTCTGCAGCTCAAAGTTGGGCAGCTTACCCCTGCTCCCAGCTCTGCCCCCACCCACCCTTTCCAGCATGAACGAGAGAAGAGGAATGTTTTTACCCCAGAGCATCTAGGGCCCTCTGGGCTCCAAGAACCCATAGTCCTGGTGAGCTATCTATCCTGTGCCCTTAGGTGTGGACGAGGACAGGGCCACCCAGGGAGGAAGCCCTTTGCTCAGCTCTTTTGTCCATTCACCAGAGGCTTCATTCTTTTCAAAGCAGCCTTTCCCCGTGTGTCTAATGATGACTACCTGTTGTTGTGATCCGCCACTGGATATAGGGTCTAGGTGGTCTGCATTCCCCGAGTAAGAACTACGTGAATGGAAAATGTGTTGGGATGGAGGAGCTGGGGAAAGGAGACCAACAAATACTCATTGAGGACTCAGGATTTGGAGTCGGAGGACCTAGATTCAAATTCAGACTCTGCTCCTTAACTATCTGTGTGATCTTGGACAAGTCACATCTCTCCAGGCCTCAGTTTCTCCATCTATAAAACCAATAGGTTGGAGTATTGTTGTTCGGTTGATTCAGTCATGTCTGACTCTTCCTGACCCCATTTGGAGTTTTCTTGACAAAGATACTGGAGTGATTCGCCATTTCCTTCTCCAGTTCATTTTACAGATGAGGAAACTGAGGCAAATAGGGTTAAGTGACTTGCCCAGAGTCACACAGCTCTTAAGTGTCTGAGGCTGGATTTGAACTCAGGTCCTCCTGACTCTAGGCCCAGAGCTCTATCCACTGTGTCTCCTAGCTGCCCTGATGGAAAGGAATAGATGAACTTTAAGGTCCCTTCTCCTTTTGAGTACTATGTCCTGTGAAACCTTTTTGTGTATAAAGCATTTTGAAAGAAACGAAAGGGTACAAGACATTATGCGTGTACATATGTATACACACATGTGTATATATACATACACATGTATACATATATGTATACACATGTAGGTATACGTGTATGCGTGCATGTATGTATGCATGCGTGTATGTGTGTGCATGTGCGTGCAGGTATGTGTGGACATATACGTGCGTGTGTGTATATACATATGAAAATACACAGGAGTATGTGGAGTCATCAGTCAGAAAGACTCAGCTTTAACTTCCACCTCAGACATTTATTGCATGTCTCCGAGCGAATCACTTCTCAACATTTTCTTAGCCTGTGTTTATCTGTAAAATGGGGGTGATAACAGCACTTGCCTTATGGGAATATTGTGACATTCAGGGGTGGTAATGTCTGTTGAGGGCTTGGCAAACCTTAAAGGGCGATCTACATATGGAGTCTATCAAAGTGATGAGCTCCCTCATTTTCTGCCTGAGAGTGGAGGGGATGAGAGGGCTGGGGGCACGGAGCAGAGGGTAACCTGATGGGTTGGTGGTATCCCTGGCAGGACTGCAATGCTTGGCCCTGCACCTGGGTGGAGTGTGAGCTGAAGCAGATGGAGCGAGGCCAGCGGGCCATGGTCACCATATCTACCATTCTATGGATGCCTGGCCTTCTCAAGGTACTGAGGATGGTAGCCAAGAGAGCAGGGGACCAGCTCCGGACTGCTGGGATCTTGGGGAGAGTGTGGGTTGTGTACATGAGACATGTCTATGTGTGGATACAGGTTAGTGTGCTCAGACTCATGCTGGGTGACAGTATTTCCTTTCACCCGCCCTTCCTTCCTTGACCCTCCCCACACCAGAGGCCTTTGGAACAGTTTGTCCTGAAGTCTAAAGCCTGGTTCAACGTCTCCAAGCTGCCTTACGATGTGCCTGCCGAGAGCCTGCCTCATGGAGATGTTGTGGTTGGTTCAGGGGGATGGGATTGTAGCAGCTAGGCCTGAAAGGATGGGGAGGAGGTAGGGACCAGGGGCCCTATCCTTGACTCAGAGTGTTGTGGGGAATATGTTCACCCATGTGCGGAGTAAAGGGCAGACCACCATGCTGGACACCACTAGGCCACTGCCCCGTCTGGAGAGGCGTTTCTCAAACAGAGCTGGGGGGTTGTCCACCCAGGTGGAGACCAAGCTGCTTCGAGTAGACCTGGAAGAAAGGGAGATTCCCACCTGGTGGGTGGTCGTGGGCGTGATGGGTGGTCTACTTCTGCTGGCCTTGCTCATCCTTGTAATGTGGAAGGTAAGGGCACAAAGCGGGGCTGGGGCCTAGAAGAGGCAGGGCAAGGATAGCCGTCTGGGAGTAAGCAGCCACTCAGTTATGTGGGATGATGAGATCTGAGATCACCTGCCCCCAAAGGCTCAATCCTTTGGAATAAGCTTTCTCTCCTGGTAGTCCCAATCTTCTCTTAAATCACATATGAGGGGAGGTGGGGGGGAGAGGAGAAGGGGACAAAGTTATGTCAAGTTATCAATACCTTTGTCTGAATGCATGAATTAGTAACAGAGAGCAGGGCCTGACTTTGCTGTTCTTTGCTATCCACTATTACTCATGTTGAAATGGCTCATAGGGGCCATCTCAGGAAGTGTGTACCATTGTTTGCCTGGAATCTCATGTTGTTCAGTCCTTTAGTTGTGCCCAACTCTCCGTGACCCCACTTGGGGTTTTCTTGGCAGAGATACCAGAGTGGTTTGCCGTTGCTTTCTTGTTTCACAGATGAGGAAACTGAGGCAGGCAGGGTTAAGTGACTTGCCCAGGGCCACATAGCTAGTTAAGTGTCTGAGGCCAAATTTGAGCTCAGGAAGAGGTCTTCCTGACTCTAGACCCAGCACTTTATGCACTATGGCGCCACCTAGCTGCCCTATTTATTATTCACCTAGTAAGGGCTTAATAAATGCTTGCAGACAACTGACTTGGGAAGGTGGGAGTGGGGAGAACTGGACCACTTAGAAAATACCTTGCACCTAAAAGGGTGAAGGAATTACCAGTCAGCCAATAAACATTTATTAATCACCTGCTGTGTACCAGGCATTGTGCTAAGCTGTGGGGATACAAAGAAAGGCAAAAGACAGTCCTTCCTTTCAAAGAACTCACAGTCTAATGGAGGAGACAATATGCAAATAACTAGGTAGAGACAAGCTATATACAGGATAAAATGGAAATAATCCATAGAGGAAAGACACTAGAATTAAGAGACATTGGGAAAGTTTTCCTGGAAAAGGTGAGGTTTTTAGCTGGGATTTGAAGGAAGCCAGGGAAGCCAGGAGGCAGAGATGAGGAGGGAAAGCATGGGGGACAGCCAAGAAAACATTGTTGTTGTCGTTCTGTTGTTTCAATCATGTCCAACTCTTTGTGACCCCATTTGGCGTTTTCTTGGCAAAGATACTGGAGTGGTTTGTCATTTCCTTCTCGAGCTCATTTTGCAGTTGAGGAAACTGAGGCAAATGGGGGTAAGTGTCTTGCCTGGGGTCACATAGCTAGTGGTTTGCCATTTCCTTCTCCAGCTCATTTTACAGATGAGGAAACTGAGGCAAATGGGGGTAAGCAACTTGCCTAGGGTCACACAGCGAGTACATATCCGAGGCCAGATTTGAACTCAGAAAAAAGAGTCTTCCTGACTCCAGGCCTGGCATTCTATCCACTCCCCATCAGAAGATGGAGTTTCTTGTCCAAGGAGCAGAAAAAAGGCCGGTGTCACTGGATCACAGAGTAGGGTGTAAGGTATAAGACTGGAAAGGAGGAGGGGCGGCAGGTTATGAAAGGGCTTCAAAGCTATGCAGAGGGTTTTATATTTAATGCTGGAAGCTATAGGAAATCAGGAGCTGCCAGAGCAGAGGTGGGGAACCTGTGGCCCTCTAGGTCATCAAGTGTGCTGCACTTATGGACCTAGAAGGCCACATGTGGCCTTGAGGCTGTGGGTTCCCCACCCCTGCACTAGAGTTTATTGAGTAGTGGTGAGGTAAGACCGTCCACTCTTTAGGAAGATCATTTTGACAGCTAAGCAGAAGATGGACTGGAGTGGGGAGAGACTTTAGGCAGGGAGACCGACCAGAAGGCCATCGTCCAGTCTCAAGGTGGTGAGTGCCTACACCTGCATGGTGGCAGTGTCAGGCAGCAGGAGTGGGGCAAACACAAGGTAAAATCAACAGATTGCATTTGGAGAGTGAAAGCGAGTGGCTGAAGATGTCACCTTGTCTGTGAGCTTGAGTGACTGGAAGGATGAGGAGTACCCTTGACAACGAAAGGGAGGGTTTTAGGGAAAAGATGATGAGTTCAGTTTTGGGCAAGTTGAGTTTAAGATCTTTGCAGGACATCTGGTTTGAGATATCTAGTAGGGGACTTGAGACTGGAGGTCAGGAGAGAGGTTAGAGCGAGTTGAATAGATTTGAGAATCATCAGCATAGAGATGGTAATTGGATCCATGGGATTCATGAAGGCACCAAGTGAAATACGGTAGATGGAGAAGAGGGCCCAGGACAGGGTGCTGTAGATACCCATTGTAATCGGGTATGACCTGGAGAAAAATCCAGCAAAAGAGACTGAGAAGAGCAAGCAGAGGAGTAGAACAACCCAGAGAGCGTGGTGTCCCAAAATATATTTATATTTTATATAAAAATTTATACATATGTGTGTGCATGTATATAGATGTATACATCCATGCATACATGTGTGCATATGTATGTGTGTATGCATATATGTATATATATATATACACACACACATAAATTCCTTGAGCATAGGGACTGTTTTCACATTTTCTCTGTATCCTGGCCTGGCACATAGTAAACACTTAATAAATGCTTGTTGATTATTTGATTGAAAGTCATGGAAAGGGGAAGAGGGATAAGTGGGCAAAAGTGACTGGCCCATTCCCAGTTTTGCTGAGGGTATGGTAGGGTAGGGGCCGCTAGGTGGCTCCATAGTGCACAGAGTACTCAGCCTAGAGTCAGAAAGGCCCATCCACATGAGTTCAAATCTGACCTCCTTTTACTAGCTGTGTGACCCTGGGCAAGTCACTTAACCCTATTTGCCTCAGTTTCCTCATCTGTAAAATGAGCTGGAGAAAGAAATGGCAAACCACTCCAGTAAAAAAAAAAAACAAAAGAGGTCAGACACAACCGAATAACAAATGGTAGGGTGTGGGTGAGTGGGAGAAGTGGTGGAGACAGAATTAAGAGGGTAGTTAGGACACACATTCTCCTGTTTTCTACTCCTTCTGTTTATGCTGTATTTAAAATCATGGAATCAATGCTGGAAAGTAGGCTGTGAATATTAACTACGTCAAAGAACACATATCCTTCTGAGAGCTCCCAATCCTATGGGGCAGACAAGACCCCAGGTCTGCCTAGAATCTGTATTCTCTTGTTTCCATTCTCCTTGGGAGGCAGCAGGTAGACTAAAGGCCCCAGACCTGAGTTTGAATCTCAGCTCTGCTGAGATCTTGGGCAGCTCACCTCCCCTAGTTGAGCCCCAGGTTCTGTCTCTAACCAATGAGGCAGTAATTGTACTCAGTGACTCATCAGGTCACTTCCGGCTTTAAATCTACAACCTGTGGGCCCAATTTCTTGACTTGAATCTGAACCGGTGCCTCTCTGAATCTCTTTCCCCTCCCCCTATAAAATGTTGGATGTTGGAATAGCTGGTCCTTAAGTTTGAATATTTGATGACTCTATTGTCCCCTCCTTCCCTGCTTTCCCAGATTGGCTTCTTCAAAAGGAATCGCCCACCCCTAGAAGAAGATGAAGAGGAGGAATAGATAAATCCTTCCTTGCCTCCCTCCCTCCTACTTTGAAGGAAGAGCCTGTTGTCTTCCTTGGGTTCGTTGCCCTGGTTGCCCTTCCTTCCCTCCATTGGCTGTATCCACCTGCCCCCATCCCTAAGGCCACTCTTTGTGTATGTGGAGGGAGAAGGAGGAAAGGCGAGGTTGAACCTGGCCAGACAAGCTCTCCCAAATCCAGGCTTCTCTTGCCATTCTCCCTCCGACACAGGTCCTTCTGATTTTGTTATGATCCCCAGAAAGATGAACCCCGATAAATGAATCTGACACTACATCCCATATGGTTCTGTCTTCTATGATCGGAGAGGGAGGGTCTGGGAAGGACTGGGCCCGGGGACCCTCTGGAGACTGTGGTGGTCAGTGGAGGAACTGGAATTAGAGATCGAGGGGGGCATATCTGGGTCAATCTCTTTGAAAGTTATTTTTTTTTGTCTCCCATCACTAGTGATAAATCCCCATTCAACCTCAGCCCTAGGCATCTGGGTGAGGATAGTAAGGATGGAGAAAGTGGTGCTTGGGAGTGGGGGAGGGAGTGTGAGAGGGGGAAAGAGCAAAGATGGGATTAGGAATGAGAAAGTGGAATGGGGGAGGGGATGAATTGGAGGGAGGTGGATGGAAAGGGAGGAATAGTGTGGAATGGGGAGGGAGATAAAATGGGAGGAAGGGGGTGGGAATGGAAGGGAGGGGTAGAATGGAAAGGAGGGGGATGGATGGGAAGGAAGTGAAATAGGAGGGAGAGGAGATAGGATTGTCTGCTGAACTGGGTAGTGGGGAAGGGATGAGAGAGAGGATGGAATCTAGAGGTGGGGGAGCCATGGTTTAGCAGTGAGTAAGGGAGGCAGTAAATCCCTTTGATTCAGGCACTTGGTAAATAGGCGTTGGTGATAATGGAAGGCTAAAGCCAAGAATGAGCTGAGATGTGCAGAAAGTACTGAGTGGGAGAGAAAGGGCTTTTCCACTTAGAAGAGAAGAGCAGAGAAGGTTATGTGCTGCTTGGGGAACATGTGTAATGGAGAGATCTTCATATCAGTACAGCATTTGGCCCAGTCTCATAATGGTGGACAGAAAAATGTGGGCTGGATTACAGATGGATTCTGGGCTGGTCAAGTGATCTTACTCAAAGAATGGGATGTTATGGGGAAAATATTAGACTTGGAGAAAGGGGAGATCCCTGTTCTTGTCTTAATACAAGCTCTGCGACTCTAGGGTAATCATTTTATCTTGCTAAGTCTCAATTTTCTCATCTGCAAAGTGGAAACAATGCTTGTACTATCCACCTCACAGGATTTTGTGAGGAAATTGCTTTATAAATCTTAAAAATGCCTTCTAGCCAGTTAACTTCCAGACAAGAGGACTGCCTTAATAAAAATAGAAAGATCAGCTCCCACATGTCTAAGTGGAAAAAAACAAAACAAAACAAAACACTGAAAGTCAAACCACACCAAATAATGATCAAGACGCTCTAAGCAAAACCAAGATAGGTGACTCCTTTCAGTCCAAACCTACACAACAAGTTAGCCAGAAGCCCATAGGCAATGGGAAAGTGGACCACCAACAAAGCCATCCTCCCCCTTCCCTAGCCCCCTACCACACACGTAGGCAAACAAGCCAGCTGCCTCCCACTGTCAACAGACACTGGCCAGGGAACTGAATAAACTACAGGCTCTATGTCCGGAGGCAACAAGAATGGAAGCTTCCCCAAGAAAGTCACAGCTCCATGATGGTTGGAAATAACATGTAGGGACCAGGAGCAGCAGCAACCAGCGCAGGTGAGTCATAACTCAGACCAGGTCAGCCAAGGAGTCCAAAGGCTCCAAGGTCCCTAACTCTGTCCTGAGATGCCATATAGGTCCCTAAAGATCCATTGTTCTGTACCTCAAAAATCCAGGAAACCTTACCCACTCCCTGAAAATTAGAATAGATCAAACAGAAACCGATGATTCCTGAGATAGCAAGATATATTAGAACAAAACCAAAACACTGAAAAATAGAAGTTAATAAAAGATATCTGATATAAAAAACAAGTGACCTGTAAAATGTCAAGGAGAAACCATTTAAGAATCACTGGACTCCTTGAAAACCATGGGGAAAAAAAGCCTAGACACTCCTTATATCTATTAGAATTACAGGGCAAAGTGAACATACAAAGGATCTCCCAATCCTGTCCTGAAAGGAACCCTAAAAGGAAAAGTCTCAGGAATGCCATAACCAAAATCCAGAACTTTCACATCAAAGAAAAAATATTTTAAGCATTCAAGTAACTGAAGTCAGGATTGCATATGACCTGACAGCTCTCCATACATGAGAGGAGATTTTAGAATATAATATTTTAAAAGGCAAAAAATATGAGCTTAAAACCAAGAATAATTTACCCTGCAAAGCTGAGTATCATCCTACAGGGAAAGAAATGGATCTTTAATGGAATAAAGGACTTTCAAGCATGTCTGATGAAAAGACCAGAACTGCAGAGAAACTTTAAAATACAAACACAAGAGAAAAGAGAAACTTTGGAAAGTAAATTTACTTGAGCAGTTGGACTTGTATGATGATGAAGTGCTAACATCTAATCAAAAGAAGAAACAAGCCTCTTGTCAGAACTTTAATGTCTTCAAAGGGTATGGGGGCAGTGAATTAGTTCTGTTCTGAAGGTTTTAAAAGGAGAAAGAGCAGGAAGAACAAAAGGAATACACACCAGTATAGAAAGGAGGAAGGAGAAGTGAGTGGAACTTGCTATTTTTCATAATTGAGATGCTTGAGGATGCAGTAAATGATGGGAGGGGTGGGCATTAGATGAACCTCTCAATTTAGGATAGACAAAGGATTGAACACATGTACACAAACACAGTTTTGTATAGAAATACATCAAACTCAACAGGAAAACCAGGGAGGGAAGAGTCCCAAGAAAAACAAACTTTCTAATCCTGAAGTGGGGATTAAAAGGAAAAACAAAAACAAAGAATTAGAATCTAAGGGGATTCCCCATCCATTGGAGAATGGCTGAACAAATTGTGGCATGTGAATGGAATGGAATGTTTTTGTGGGAAATGAGAGCAAAGATGATTGCAAAGAGACATAATAAGACTTGTATGAACCGATGCAGATTAAAGTGAGCAGAACCAAGAGAATAATTTGCACAACAATAGCACTGATGAGAGTAAGAGGAAAACAACAGTATGAAAATGTCAGTTGGAAGGTAGTGGTGCAGTGAATGGAGTGCTGGGCTTCAATCAGTATCTAGGATCTACCCTTTTCTAGCTGGAAAGAAGGAGGGAGGGAAGAAGGGAAGGAAGGGGGAAAAGAAGAGAGGGAAGGATAGAAGGAAGGAAGGAGGGAAGGAAGGAAAGATGAAAACAAGGAAGGAAGGAGGGAAGAGGGGAAAAAGGAAGGAAAGATGGAAGAAAGAAAGGAGGGAAAGGAGGGAGAGAAGAAAGGAAGGAAGCAAGGAAGGAAAGATGGAAGGAAGGAAAACACAAAGGAACAAAGGAAGGAAGAAAAGAAGGAAACATTTATTAAGCATCTATTGTGTCCCAGGTACTGTACAAATACTATCTCATTTGCTTCTCAGAACAACCCTGAGAGGTAAGTGCTATTATTATCCCTATTTTACAGTTGAAGAAACTAATGTAGAAAAGTGAGGTTCATCAACTTTCCCAGGGTCACACAGCTGGTGAGTATCTGAGGCCTAATTTGAACTGAGGTCTTTCTGACTCCAGGCCAGTGCTCCATCCATTCAATGACTCGGTGGCCTGAATTTCCTCATCTATAAAATCAGGATAATAATACCTCAGAGGGCTGCAATTAAGAAAGCACTTTGTTGGGGATGCTAGGTGGTGCAGTGAGTAGAGCACTGGCCCTGGAGTCAGGAAGACCTGAGCTCAAATCTGCCTCAGACACCTGACACACTTACTAGCTGTGTGACCTTGGGCAAGTCACTTAACCCCAATTGCCCTGCCTTCCCCCCATCCAAAAAAAAAAAAGATAAAGAAAGCACTTTGCAAACCTTGAAGTGATACATAATGTGAATTCTTCTTTTAAATTATTCTCAACTTAGTGAACAACCTTCTCCCAAAAGAACATTTCTACATATCAAAAAGGAAAGAAAAAGTGGATTCTACAAGAAACCACAAATCTCTATTACATATGACTTGCTTTAAAAAAAAAAATTAAAGTATGGGTGCAGCTAGGTGGTGCAATGAATATAGCACCAGCCCTGGAGTCAGGAAAACTTGAGTTCAAATCTGGCCTCAGACACCTGACACTTGCTAGCTGTGCAACCTTGGGCAAGTCACTTAACTCCAGTTGCCTCACCTCCCCCCTCCAAAAAAAAAAAAAAAGAAAAGAAAAAAAGAAAATATGTAATAAATTCAACATAGAGGCATCTAAGTGCCACAATGGATAGAACATTGGCCCGGAGTCAGGAAGACCCCATTTCGAATTCAGCCTCAGAAACTCACTAGCAGTGTGATTCTGAACAAACCATTTAACCAATGTCTGACTCAGTTTCCTTAAAAATAAGGATAATAGTAACACCTACTTCTCAGGATCAAAAGAGATAATACCTGTAACATGCTTTGCAGACTTTAAGATGCTAAATAAATGCTAGCTATTATTATTATGCACAATTTTATTTTTAAAATATATATAATAAATTCAATGTTACTTTCAAAGCTGTTCTGTTTTCCGTTTCCTTCCAAACCTTTATTATTATATTATTTTTATATATCATATAATATTACATGCATTTTAAAAAATGCATCAATGTTTCTTTTGTCTTTCTTTTCTTCTTTTTTTTTTAGCGGGGAGGAGGAGATGCTACCCTATCCCTAGTCTTCCTCTTCCTCTCATCCCTTTGGAAAAGAAAAGAAAAGAAAAAGACAACCTTTGTGATATGCATAGTGAAGCAAAACACGTTCTCACATCGACTATGTCCAAAAATGTATATCTTATTCTGCATATTAAATCCATCTCGGTCAGGAAGAGGTGTATCTTGCTTCATTGATGGTCCTCTGGAATCACGGTTGGTATTTCATTGACTAGAGTTCTTAAGCCTTTTGAAGTTATTTTGCATTACAATGTTATGATTGTATTTTGTTGTTTGGTTGTGTCCTACTCTTTGTGACCTCATCTGGGATTTTGTTGGCAAAGATACTGGAGTTGTTTACTATTTCCTTCTCCAGCTCATTTTACAGATGAGGAAACTGAGGCAAACAGGGTTAACTGGCTTGCCCAGGGTGACACAGCCAGTAAGTGTCTGAGGCTGGATTTGAACTCAGCTTTCCTGACTCCAGGCCTGGCACTCTCTCCATTGTGCCACCTAATGGCCCCATTTCATTTATCTTACAAATTTTGTGATTGTGTACCTGTTACCATATTGTATATTGTTCTGTGTCTTTCACTCTGTCCGGTCATGGATCTTCCCAGGTTTCACCATTTCTTCTGCTATAATAACATACCGTTACATTCTTCTACTCTTAATTTGCTCAGCCGTTCTCCAATGGATGGGCATCACCTTTGTTTCCAATTATTTGCTATAAAAAAAGAGTTGCTATAAATTTTGTATGAATGTGTCAGTACCTCTGGGTCAGAGGGTACTTACAGTTTAGTGAATCCGGGGGCACAGACGGTTAGTCCCAGGTTGCTTTCCAGAATGGTTAGACCAATCCACGGTTTCACCGACATTCACCCATGTGCTAGGATAGGAGTTTTAGGGGTAAACAGGCTGTGTGAGAGGTGGGGTGCGTGGTATGCTGTCTCTGGAATCAGAGCACCTGGATTCCTATTTGCAACAGCTTGATGGTACAGTGGATGGGGTGTTGGATTTGGAATTAGGAAAAAATGAGTACAAATCCCAGCTCAGCCACCCACTAGCCATGTGACCCTGGGCGAGTCCCTTAACCTCTCTGTCTCAATTTTCCTCCTCTGTAAGATGGGAATAATGCTAGCACCTATCTCACAGGGCCATTGTGAGGATTAAATGAGATCCCATTTGCAAAACACTTTGCCAACCTTAAAATGATATAGAGTGCCGTGTGACTCTGGACAAATAATTATTATGCCAGTTATCGTCACTTAACCTCCCCGGGCCTCAGATTTCTCATGAGTTGAAAGAGAGAGAAAAAGAGACAGACAGACACACAGACACAAGGGGAGGGAGGTGAGTTGGACCAGATGACCCTCCAGGGTAGGGGAAGGAAAGAGCCCTGTCTTCAAATATGTGAAGGGCGTAGTTTAATTAGTGTCTCAGGGTGAGAATGAGGCAGTAGGATCAGAACTAATTGGAGGAAGCTGAAGTGAGGCAGATTTTGGCCTAAGGTGGCTCAGAATCCAACCTTGGGATGGATGGATGGACGGTTGGATGGGTGGATGGATGGATGGATGGATGGATGGATGGATGGATGGATGGATGG
>CM053626.1:185082307-185115425 GCA_028646595.1 Phalanger gymnotis
ATGGATGGAATGGATGGATGGATTGGATGGATGGATGGATGGATGGATGGATGGAATGGATGGATGGATTGGATGGATGGATGGATGGATGGATGGATGGACGGTTGGATGGATGGACGGATAGATGGATGGACGGATGGATGGATGGACGGATGGATGGATGGATGAATGGATAGCTGGATGGATGGATGGATGGATGGTTAGATGGATGGATGGATGGATTGGATGGTTGGATGGATGGATGGATGGATGGATGGATGGATGGATGGATGGGTAGATTGTCCCCCTAAATAGTGAACTGTTTCCCTACCACAGGAAGTTCCCTCAGAGGTTGGACCAGCATTGGGCAGAGACCTTGTAAAGTATGAATGTGAGATTGAACTTGACCTCAGGGTTCCCTTTCAGCTGGGAGGATGGAGGCCGCTATCGGGGGCCGGGACACTGTACGAGGGAGGTTGGGTGTGTGGGGCGATGGGACCCGATGGGGTGGGGGGCGTGAGGAGGAGGAGGAGAGAGGAAGGGAGGGGAGGAGCGGCACTGCCGGGCGCGGCCTGCAGGGGGGGCCGGCGGGCGGGCTGAGACAATCGCGGGGAGCCGGCGGAGCGGGGCTGCGCGGGGCGGGGGCTGCGGGCTGTCTGCCGGAGGAGGAGGAGGAAGAGGAGGAGGAGAAGAAGGAGGGAGGGGCGGGCGGTGGCCCAGGCCTGTGCCTGTGCGCGGGGGCCGGCAGCGGCAGGGGCAGCGGGCAGCGGGCAGCGGGCGGATGGGATGGGCCGCTAGCTGCCGGGGCTGCCAGGATGCCGCCACGGAGCGGGCGTCTTCTCCTGCTGCTGCTGCTGCCGTTGCTCCTTGGAGACGCTTCCCGAGCCCGGGGCAAGTCCCCTCCGGAGCCCCCCAACCCACAGGGTGAGTACAAGGGACCCCAGGGCGGGGGCAGGGGAGCCCGGCCCTGCCAGGCCCCTATTTTCTTCGCAGAACCGCCCCCCTTTTTCTTCCTCCATTCTCCTGCAGCCCCAAATCCCACCCCGGCCCCCTCCCCCAAGGACGCCCAGAAAGCTATTGGAGCTGGGGGGAGGGGGCCTGGCAGATTTCCTCGCTCCATTGGGGGGCGTGGATCCTGTGCTGGAGGGGCGATGGGGAGCAGGGGCGGGGCCAGGGTGTCGGGAAGGGAGACACAATGGGGAGGGCAGGGGCTCCCCGAAACCCCCTCCAGCCGTGGGTTTCTTCCCTCTTTGGCCCACCCAGGCGGGCACTGCCTGAGCCATTGTCTGTCTGAGACACCCATCTTACTACTAGTTGAAGGGTCCCCCGTTGATCTCCCCTCAGTTCCCTCTGAGGCCCGACACCCACTCCTTTGCTAGATGTGGAGACCCTTCATTGGTTCCCCATCCCTCTTTCCCCCCTGCGGGGTCCTGACAATAACCCCACTGCTAGATGTTGGGTCACCCATTGGTACCCTCTGGGCCCTGACACCAGTTAGAGATTGGATACCCACATTGGTCCCCCCCTTCCTTCTGGGCTCTGAGACCACCCCCCACCTTGGTACAGGATTGAGTATAGGGGTGTGCAATCTCAAAATTAGGATTGATGAGGAAGGAGCAGGTTTGTGTTGAAAGTAGGGGACTAGAACAGGGGGGACCCAGGTCCCTGCATTCCTTGTGAACCCTGAGGACATTGTGGGGTGTGGGACCCATCAAACTGGTCTACATTGGAAACCATAGATCTACAATGGTAACCATACTATGGGACAGGAGAAGAGGAGGATGGGAGGCTGGTGGCCTGAGTCCTAGGTTAGCCCAGATTGGAACATTCCTTCCTCTTGTGCCTCAGTTTCCCTATACTCTTCTCCCCTTATTATGGAGGACACACTTCTGTCCTTCCTGGGGCTGAGGGGTTTATAAGGTGGCTGTAGAAGCTGGATTCCTCCTCCCTTCTCCCTTTCATCTCCTGGGTCTTTGCAAGGAGCGAAGGGTTTAGGGGAAAGAAACAGACTTCCTGCCAAGCTCCCTCACAAGGGCTTCTGACCCTGGGCCCCCATTATTTGGTCCCTGACCATCCGTGGCTCTTCCACTCTCCAGCCCCTGCCGGATGTGTTTAATCCTCTTCCTTTCACACACATATATACACACACCTCTCCCTGTCAGCCGCTGCCCCTCTGCTCCCCCTCCCCCAAAGGGGGAGTCTATTGCTTGGGATGGAATTCACCTCCTTCCCCACCAGTTAGGTTGTTCTCTTAATCCTCCCCCACCTCCTATCCCTCTGGGGCTTGGGGTGGGTGTAGGGAGAGGTTGACTTGCTGTTCTGAGCACAGTATTTCCCCTCCCTCCCCCAGGAGCTCAGCAGGAAAAGCAGGGGGAGGGGGAGTCTGGCTGGGAAAGGGGACAGGATTTCCTCCTGAAAAGAGGCAGAGCTGAGCCCCTGGGGTGGGTGAAAATGGAATATAGTCATTTAAGTAGGGGGGGGGGCAGGTCCTGGGTTCCAGGGGAAGTTGAGTAAAGTACCTCCCTGCATGGCAAACTAGGGATAACCTGGATTACAGGGAGGCTGAGAGCTTATGACTGTCCCCTTAGGATGGGGAGCCATCACCTCCCAAATATCCCCTAAACTGGAATACTCCTTTTCACCCCTCAGATATCAGGGATTTCTACCTCTGTGACATAGCCCCTTCCTCACCAGTCTCCCAAGGGAAGAGTCTCCATGGTGCACAGGACTCCTGGCTATTTGTCAGGTTTTAGTTTAGCAGGATAAGGATGGGGGCGGCCAGAAGCAGAGTCTGAGACTTGGGCGGCTCCGAGGCTTTAGTGAGTAACCCTTAGGCTCTGGAGTGAGGGTTAAGATATTTGGTTTAGTTATCACTTTGGATCTCGGTAAATCCCTAGATCCCTAGTTCATCCTCTCTCATTCTCATTCTCATTCTCATTCTCATTCTCTCTCTCTCTCTCTCTCTCTCTCTCTGTCTCTCTCCCCTCCCTCACCCCTATATCTGGTCTATTCCTTCTAAATGCTGCCTTTTTGGGAAACCCTTGGAGGCTCTGGCCCTGGGGCCCTAGAGCCTGGGACATTCCCTAAAGTGCCTACATTCCAGACCCCCAAGTGCCCCCTCCCTCCCCCCAGATCTCCCAGCTGTTGAGTCCAGCTGTTCCCAGCCAGGCCCAACCCCACTGAAAGCTTCTCTGAATTCCTCCTGATACTGAGGGGCCCTGCCACCTCTGGGGACCATCAGAGTGAGGGGTTCAGAGAGAGGCTTTTGCCAGGAGGAACTAGGTGAGAATTCCAGGGGAGGGAGGGGATTGACCTCTGTAGACCTCTGTGAGCAGGAATAGGATAGTCACAGGATTGGAGGCTTTGAGAAAGACCAACAGCTGGGATAGGATGCCAGGGGCAGGCATAGCCACATATGCCCAGGAGCTAGATGCCAAATCTAGGGAGCACCTGTCAGCCCCTGTTGGGGCTTCTGACAGCCAGGGTGACTCTCATACTCCACCTTCAGTACCTGCCCCCATGATGCCAGGTGTAGGCTTATAGGCTTATATCCTGCTGTGGGGCAGGATTCTTAAACCTTTTCTGTGTCATGGACCCCACTGGCAATTTGGTGAAGTCTATGGACTCCTTCCCAGAATAATATTTTAAAATGCATAAAATAGAATATATAGTTTTGCAAAGCAAACCAATTATGTTAAAATATAGCTATCAAAAAACTGACAACTCAAGTTCAAAGATCTCAATTTAAGAGCCCCTCAGAAGTCATTAGTCCAACTTCTTCTCTTTACAAATGAGGAAACTAAAGCCCGGGCAGGGTAAAGACTTACCCAAGGTCACACGGGTATATCAGAGGGACTAGCTTGGGTCACCCAGGCCCCTGATCCTGCTCCTCAATTTTGGACATAGTCTAGGACTGCCTTTCATTTCTTGCTCAGCCCCACTCCCACTCTCTCATGGAGGGTCTCTTAAGAATGCCTTGCTCTTGGCCTCATGCTCTGGCTCTGCTCTGGCTAGGACATTTTCAGCTCTTGGCCAAATAGGAGTGGTGGGTAAATGTTGAAGGTTAGGCAACTGGACTTTGAGGGAGATCCCTGAGCTCCCAAGAAGATGTGGGGGTGTGTGTGTTGGGAGAATGTCTGTCTGGAATGCGCAGGACACCTGGGGTCCCTCCCTCTGTGCTCTGGTAACAATCCCTCAACCCCCCCTTCCCCTTCCCCTGGGGCCCCAGCTCCTACACAGAGCCCTCCCAGGAGGAATGAGGGCATTGTCATAGCAACGACAGCTTGGCTGGGGGTGGGCGATGCTGGCCAGCTCCCAGGGAAGGGCAAGCTATGGGTTAGGGAGTGCCAGGAGACACGTCTGGAAATTGAAGAGTTCCCATGGGTGCAGCAGAAGGAAACCCCTGTGCTGAAGTCTATGTAGGGGACCGCAAGCCAAAGGATTTTCTGGAGGGATGAATTGTAGGATTCGTGAATTAAGGATTGGATGGATGGTGTAGGCTCACTGACCACAAAGCCCGTCTTAAGTCATCTAATCTCTGAAATCCCCCCTTTAAATTTTTCCTTAATTTGGATCCTTCTATGCCAGTTCACTTTTCTGACCAGCCCTCTCCATGCCTGGCTTCCCATTCTCCTGTCTGGGTTCCCTCAGTCCTCCCCTTAAACCTCTGTCTCTCAGACTTTTCCCTGCACCTGATTGTTCTGTTCCCCAACCTTCTCTCCTTCTGCCAGATTTCCCCTTGCCAAGTAGCGCTCTGTAGCTCTTAGACTGCCATGCCCCAAATGTAAGCCCACCCTTTCCCACCTTTTCATGAACTTTTTCCTTCTTACTGCTTCTCCTCAAATTCCTGACTTTCCTCTACCTCTTCCCCTGTTGTCCCACCATCATATCTGTCCCCCACCCTGGACAGCTCCCCCAGGCCTCCTCTTTGGCCCTCTAGGCCTTGACTCCTGTCTCTCCCAACAGAGGTGCTCATCAAGGTCCAGGTGTATGTCAGTGGGGAACTAGCCCCCCTAGCACGGGCCTCTGTAGATGTGTTTGGGAATCGGACCCTGCTGGCCACAGGCACCACCGATGCAGAGGGGGTAGCTACGCTGCCTCTCAACTACCGCCTGGGCACCTGGGTGCTGGTCACTGCTGCCCGGCCTGGCTTCCTCACCAACTCGGTGCCCTGGCGCGTCGACAAGCTGCCCTGTGAGTGTGGGTGTGTTGGGTGGGGCTAGGAGAGAGCATTATTTTCCCCACTCCTCCCTGACCAGCTGACCCTCAGCCCCTTCCCAAAATAGACATGAGGGGCCCTGTTGTTGGAGCAGCTGCAGCCCAGGCTGGGACTGATGGAGTGGTAGAGGCCCAGATAACTTACAGATAAAGCTGTGGGAGTGGAGGGGGAGGGGTCCCTTTTACCTTCCCCCAGTTTGGGAAGTGCTTCTATGTAGGGGAAGTGGGGGAGGGAGGCGGGGAAGGATGCAAATATTTGTGTATTGTGCCCTCTTCAACTGGTCAGAAGGAAAATCTTAAGGAAGGGGTTGCATGTGTTGGGTGGAGAATTAGGGGGATGTGGCCTTGGAGAAGCACCTCATTGGAATAGATGGCCCTCATCCTTCCCACAGTGTATGCCTCTGTCAGCCTCTACCTGCTTCCTGAGCGCCCTGCCACCCTCATCCTCTACGAGGACCTCGTCCACATTCTGCTGGGCTCCCCAGGTAAGGCGTCCCCCTCTCTGCCTTCCCTCACTCAGAATCCTGACTCAGCTCTTCTATTGGAGATGAGACATAGGTCTCATCAAGGCCTTTCCCAAGGAAATTCTCCTTCCTCATCTTCAATGGCACCCCCTTCACACCCCTTCAATCAGCCAATGAGGACTGAGCTCCTATCAGCCCTTCCACTCCTACTACAGTAGTTACAACCCTTCTAGTTCAGGCCCCCATTTCTTTTTGCCCAAACTATTATGGTGGCCTCCTAAATAGCCTTCTTCTTCTACTTTATCCCCTCCCATAGCCATCCTCCAGATACTGCTGCCTTGGTAATCTTCCTAATACACCCCTCCTCTACTCAGTAATCTTCAATGGCTCCCCATTATGGACCAACTACAGAAACCAGAGCCTGACTTTCAAGTCTCTCTTTAATCTGGCCCCACAACCTCGCCTTCTAGCTTCACCTCACATCCTCTCACATAGTCAACGTTCAAAACAGCTAAGCGAGATTATTTTCTGTAATACCTGTCCTTTCCTGTCTCCCTCTGCTTTTGCTAATATAACACCCTATTCTCAGAATGGACTCTTCCTGCCTCCTCCAACTTCATCCCTCCAATTCCAGGCCTTCCTGACCCCAAGTCAGTGCGTCAACAAGTATTTATTGAGTACTTTTTGTGGGACAGGTAGGGGCAGCTGGATGGCTCAGTGGATAGAGTCCTGGGCCTGGAGTCAGGAAGACCTGAGTTCGGATCTGGCCTCAGACACTCAAAGACACTCAGACACCTCTGTTTGCCTTAGTCCACTGGAGAAGGAAATGGCAAACCACTCCAGCATCTTTGCCAAGAAAACTCCACGGACAGTATGATCCATGGGGCCGTGAAGAGTTGGACATGACCAAACAACAATGTGAGACAGGTCTTGTGTTAAGTACCAGGGATACAAAGAGATATGGATTCAGCATTGAGGAAACTGAGGCTGTCTAGAGATTTAGTGACTTGACCAGGGTCACACTGCTAGTAAGTGACTGAGGCAGGATTTGAACTCAGGTCTTCCTGATTCCTAGAACTTAGCATCCTAGAACTTAGTGTCACACAACCAATAGCAAAGAAGATTAGAACGCACACATGCAATCTGCAAATATTGGTTCCTTACTCATCCCTCTGTGCCGTCTCTTGGTCTGCCCTGTCCCAGGAGCCCGCTCGCAGCCTTGGGTGCAGTTCCAACGCCGGGCAGCTCGTCTGCCCCGAAGCTCCACCTATAGCCAACTCTGGGCCTCACTTACCCCTGCCAGCACGGAACAGGAGATGAGGGCCTTCCCTGCCTTCTTAGGCACTGAAGGCAACAGTTCAGGTAAGGCAGGTATGGGATACCTGTGGATGAGACCAAGGATGAGAAGAGAGAGACTATGAAAGAAATGGGGGGAGGGGGGCTTCTATTTGACTCAGCTACATTTCTGTCCCTGCCCCTATATCCTCATCCTCCTGCAGCCAACAGTTCCTGGCTGGAGCTGGCGCCCCTGGCTGCAGTGAGCGTCCACCTGCTGACCGGCAATGGAACAGAGGTGCCGCTATCAGGGCCTGTGCACTTCTCGTTGCCCCTCCCCCCCGGACCTCGAGCCCTTGGTACCAGTAGTATCCCTGCCTGGAGATTTGACCCCAAGAGTGGTACGTCCTGGGCTGCGGGGCCATTGCTGGATGGGGAGAGGAGAGGGGCAAGAAGAGGGTCCTTGTTGGGTAGGGAGATCACGAAGTAACTCCCCCAATTTCACTGTCTCGTTTTCTGCCACCAGGACTTTGGGTACGAAATGGGACAGGCTTGATCAGAAAGGAGGGGCGGCAGCTCTACTGGACCTTCGTCTCCCCTCAGCTGGGCTACTGGGCTGCTGCTTTGGCCTCGCCTGCGTATTCTGGTGAGGAGCCAGTGGGGCTGACAGGGCTGCATCTGGGAGAGACAGGAGGGATCATCAGATCATAGACTGAAAGCTGGAAGGACCTTTAGAGGTCATCTTAGAGTCCAAACCTCTTGTTTTACGTGTGAAGAAACTGAGGTGCTTCTACCCTCTAGATACCTTAGCTCCCACCTCTTATTATACCCTAGCCTCTTTCCTCAACTCTAAGGCATAGAAAAGTTAAGGTACTTGCCCAGGGTCACATGTCTTCAAAGTAGCAGCAGTGGGATTAGAACATGCCTGTGTTGGCAAAGTCAGTATTTTTCCTCTCTTAGTCTGAAGAGGAGAAATCTTACTCATGCCTATTGTGTACAGGGCACCATGCTAGGCTCTTGGGAGCAATAATTTAGATTTGTGTGTGTGTTTAATTTGGAGGTGGGGGCGGGGGTAAGTGACTTGCCCAGGGTCACACAGCTAGTAAGTGGCCAAGGCCCTATTTGAACTTAAGAAGATGAGTCTTCCTGACTCCAGGCCCGGTGCTCTGTCCACTGTCATCTAGCTGCCCACTTTGGCTGGAGTGTAAAGTGTAGGAAGGACAGTAATATTTGACAAAGCTGGAAAATTAGGATAGTGCCAGCTTGTGAAGGGCCTTGAATGCCAGACAAAGGACCATTGAAGGATTTTAAATGGCGGAGTCATGTGGCCAAGTCTATGCATAAGGAGTGCCACAGGGTCTGCGACGTGTCCTAGTAGAGAAAATTGGGTGATGAGACCAGTGGCCGGTCCCTCCCTCCTTCTCTCCAGGCGCAGGGCTGGTGACTGTCACATCGGGCATTAAAGATATCAGCACCTACCACACGATATTCCTGCTCACCATCCTGGGAGCCCTGGCTTTGCTCGTGCTTAGCTTGCTCTGCCTCCTCATCTACTACTGCAGGTTAGAGAACAGCTCCCTGACACTTTGCCTGCCCTGTCCCGCCCCAGACCCCCCCACCCAGACCACGCCACTTCCTTGGCCAATCCATGCTCCTGTGACTCCTCCTCACCACAACCCATCCTCACTGGCCCCCACACCTCTACCCTTCAGACACCTTGGCTCCCGCTTCTCATCACTACCCTTCCAGATGCCCCAACCTCCTTCCCCAGCTCTGAATATCATCCTTTGGATATGCCCTGGGCCCTCACCTTCATTGCCTAGCACAGGCACCTCCATCCTCCCTGACCTTTTCCTGTTGTGGTTTAATTGTTCACTTGTATCCTATTCTTTGTGACCCCATGGACCATACTGTCTGTGGGGTTTTCTTGGCAAAGATACTGGAGTGATTTGCTATTTCCTTCTCCACCCCCTCTTTCCTAGATATACCCAAGTCATACTCTGAACAGTAATTTTTTCCTAGGCCCCAGGCAAGAGCTTCCTTCTTTCCTCCTCACTCCTCACCTTGGAGAGAAGGGAAAAGGGCATCTTTTTCAGTGCCAGCTTTAACCCCCAACCAGCCCTTTGCTTTCACTGAATGCCCATGCTGTGTCCCCTTAATCCACAGGAGACGCTGCCTGAAACCACGGCAGCAGCTACACAAGCTGCCTCTTTCTGGGCCCCTGGAAAGTAACAAGAAGGACCAGGCCACTTCGATGTCTCAGCTCCACCTGATCTGTGGGGGATCTCTGGAGCCTCCTTCCGCAGGGGACCCTGAAGCACCACCCCCTGGAGCCCTGCATTCTGCCTTCTCCAGCTCCCGAGACCTGGCCAGCTCCAGAGATGACTTCTTCCGTGCCAAGCCTCGCTCAGCTGGCCGGGCATCAGCAGAGCCCCCTTGTGCCCGGGGAGCCGAGGGGGCCGGTCTTAAGGGAGCCCGCTCAGTGGAGGGTCCAGGGGTACTGGAACCAAGCCTGGAGGAGTACCCCCGTCGGGCCCCAGGAGGAACTACCTACATCCATGATCCTCCATCCCCACCTCCGCTGCCCTCTCCCTTTGACCACTTCTTAGGGCACAAGGCCAACACAGAAGGCAAGGCCCCTGACTTCCTGCTCTCACAGTCTGTGGACCAGCTGTCCCGCCCACCATCCCTCAGCCAGGCCGGCCAGCTGATCTTCTGTGGATCCATTGACCACCTGAAGGACAGTGTCTACCGAAATGTCATGCCTACCCTGGTCATCCCTGCCCACTACGTGAGGCTAGGGGAGTCAGGTACAGCCTCGGGAGATGAGTCAGCCCCACCTGAAGGTGCTGCTCAAGGCCCGGCCCGGCCCTTTCCCCAACCTGACCCCCAGCGCCAGCTCCTGCAGGGCCACCCAGGTGCAGGCAGTGAAAGTGGAGAGAGCTGGGCAGGTGCCCGATCCACACCAGTCAGTGGCTCCGTCACCATCCCTGTCCTCTTCAATGAGTCTACCATGGCCCAACTTAATGGAGAGCTGCAGGCCCTCACTGAGAAAAAGCTGCTAGAGTTGGGGGTGAAGCCCCACCCACGGGCATGGTTTGTGTCTTTGGATGGGCGTTCCAACTCCCAGGTGCGCCATTCCTACATTGACCTGCAGGCAGGTGGGGGCAGTGGTGGGCGAAGTACCGATGCCAGCCTGGACTCGGGTGTTGATGTGCATGAGGCCAGGCCCCTGCCTAGGCGACGGCCACAGGTCCCCCGAGGGGAAGAGCGGGCCCCGACCCAGGCCCCGGCCCCCCCACCAGCCCCACCCCGCCTGGCCCTGAGCGAGGACACGGAGCCCAGCAGCAGTGAGAGCCGCACGGGCCTCTGCTCCCCAGAGGACAACTCCCTGACTCCGCTGCTGGACGAAGCAGTAGCCCCAGAGGGCCGGGCGGCCACAGTGCCCAGGGGCCGGGGCCGCAGTCGGGGAGACAGCTCCCGTAGCAGTGCCAGTGAGCTGCGGCGGGACTCCCTCACCAGCCCCGAGGACGAGCTGGGTGTTGAGGTGGGCGATGAGGCTGGGGACAAGAAAAGCCCCTGGCAGAGGAGGGAGGAGAGGCCATTGATGGTGTTCAACGTTAAGTAACCCCTCCCCTAGGGCTGGCACTGTGGTGGCATCGGGGATGACCAAGACTCAGGCCCTCCTCAAACGCACACCCTTACCAGAGCATCAGTGCCAGGGACAGGTGATACCCAGGTGCCCCAGCACGCAGCACCAACCTTGAAGGTGTCTGAAGCACTTGAAATGGTCCTTAGTCATCTAGGGCTGTATAGTGTCTGGGATGGGAGGGAGGCCAGGGGCTAGGCCTGTGTAAATCTGCACCTCTCCCCTTTCCTTTCCCTGGGGCTCTTAGGAGTTGCCAAGAGGATGCCTCAGGGGGAGGGGGAGAGTGGTTGGTGGGGGAAGACGGAGGCTGTGGGGAGGGGGAAAAGGTGGGAAGGAAGGGGTTTGTCCCTGATCTCCCAACATGACCATGCTATGCTGGGGGTTACCCCCCCCAAGTGCCTTTTCTCCCTGGCAGCCGGGGAGGGAAAGGGGCTAGGACTTTCGAGGTACATGAAAAGGAATGCCTGGCCCCAAACCCTAAAAAAACAAAAACCCTTTTGGAGGCTGGGGGGAAGGGAGAGACTCCCATCATTCGTATAAATACCCTGTATATAGAAAGCTCTATTGTGGGGAAGATGGGGGTAGGGAGACTGGTCAGAGCCAGGGGAGGGGAGGGGAGCTCAAGGGAGGAGGACAGGATCCCTTGGCCAGGAGTGGGGGAAAAGGGGAGGGAGGGAGGGGTTGGCATGCGTGCTGCTTGTTCACCAGCCTGTGAAGTTGGCATCACGTCCTCTAGAACAACCTGGTCTAGGCCGTTGCCAGGAGTGCCACAGGCAGGCTGCATTGGGAGAGATGATGGGAACCAAAGGGCTGGCTTGAGAGACAATACATAAAAACCACTGACACTGACTGATGCTGGCATTCTTCTTTCTTGGGAAGAGAGGGAGGGAGTGAGGGAGATGGCCCCCACTGCAGGAGCCAAGGAAACGGAGTCGAGAAGGGCCCCTCGGAAAGGGAAAGGGAGGTGTCAGTGACTGCAGAGAAAGAAAGTTCTATCCCCGGTGGCTGGGCCACCCTAGCAACAGACAAGCACTTTAACAAATTGTATAAATTTTATTGTAGCATCATCCCCTTTCAAACATCCCCTTGGGTACAGGAGGAAAGAGCAGTTGGACAAACAGAACCCCTAGAATTAAGGGGAAGCTCACCCCAAACCAAGATGAACAGTCATGGAGAATCCTGGCAATAGAGGCTTCCCCCTTGCCTCTGCGCTGCCCACCCCAACCCCCCAGGGGCTGAGGCTGTGATCTGAGGGGGAAAGGAGGTGGACTGGCATTCCTCCCAAGGAGCTTAATGACCATGACAATGTGGAAGCTGGAGAGGAAGGGCTTGAGAAGACCCAGTGTAGGGGGAGCCACAACTGAGGAGGCCTGAGCAATGTACTCCACCAGTAGTGTCCTAAAGGCCGGGGTGGAGCACTCGGGTGAGAGTGGTGAGCCCTGGGGTCCCATCCCACTCAGAGCAGCATCCAGAGGTTATCCCACCAAAGCTTCTTCCTTCGGGTACACCTGGTGCCCTTGGACGCACAGCGAAAGCCACTGGGGCAGCAGTGTAGGCCATCGGCACAGCATTCACCCTAGAAGGAGAAAGAAGGCACATGAAGGGCAGGGCGGGGAGCAGCTTCACCAGAGAGCACGATGGGGATGAGGGAGAAGGCACAGACCTGGTATAGCGGGCAGCACGCCCAGCCCCCCGTGTTGCTCCGGCAGCAGGTCTGGTAGCTGTGGCAATGGCGCCTGCCCTCACACTGCACATCACCCTCGTCCGTCCCCAGTGTGAGGGGCACAGAGGAAGTGGGGGCCTGGACCAAGCCTTGTTTTTCGCAGGACCTGGCCTTCACATTGCAGGTGTAGCCTGATGGGCAGCAGTGCTCCCGGTCCTCACAGCACACAGCCTGGAAGAAGAAAGCGTGGGGTCCTCAGGGCTCTGGCTTCCCTTCCCGCTCACTTCCATGGAGAGTGGTCCCTGGAAGCTGCCTTTAACCCAAGGAAACAACTTCCACTGCCCACCCCCCCTGCACCCAGGATGGGATGGAGAAGGCCCCACCACTTGGGGAGACAGGCTGGGACTCACATGGGGCAGTTGGCAGCAGGCCCAGCCCCCTCGAATGCTGGGACAGCAGGTCTGGCCATCTGGGCAGCTGGTGTGCTGGTCACAATCCACAGAGGTAGAGACCAAATTTGGGTGAGCCGGCATCTTCTGCAGCCAGGGCATCACGTGATGCTCAGTCTTACACTCCCCCTCTGGGTCACAGATGTAGCCGTAGGGGCAGCAGTGCTTTCGATCGGGACAGCACACAGCCTAGTTTGAGGGAGGAGGAGGCGCAAGAGGCTCAGGAAGGGGCTGCTCTCTGGGTGTGCAGTGAAAAGACACTCACATCCCATCCCTGACTTTCTCAGGGACCTCCCATCTTGTGCTCTTCCCAGGCCGCTTTTGCTCCTTGGAGAGCTGGGCCAGAGGGAGAAAATCCAGAATTCCCTCCTTCTAAGGAAAAGTCACCCTCCCCCCTCCCACTTTGTCTCTCACTCAGCCCCCTCCCAGACCACAGTGGAGACACTGCTTCACCCCAGGGGTACCACTGTACCTGTGGGGCAGGGCAGCAGCCCCATGCCCCTGTTTCCAGGAGGCAGCAGGTAGTCTTGTCGGGGCAACTGGTGGTGTTATCACAGGGGACGTTGCCCGCAGCTGCGAGGGAAGTCATGGTGCTCCCCAACAATGGTATATTGTGGGCCCCCTGTTTACACTGGCCGGCCTCCGTGTCACACGTGTAGCCACGGGGACAGCAGTGGATGTGGTCCTCACAGCACACGGCCTGGGGGCGGAGGATTGACCTTTGACTCTAGGGTCACCCCCAGAACTGCAAGAGGGACAGGGAGCCCAGGCTAGTTTGAGGCTCCTCCCCTCATCTTCCCCATTCCTTCTGCTTCTCCCAGGTACCTCAGGAAATGGGCAACATCCCCAGCTTCCGGACTGCAGGCGGCAGCAGGTGTTACCATCTGGGCAGCTCATTTCTCCATCACATTTTACCTCCTGCACTGGGGGAGAAAGGAGAAGAGAAGAGAGGGGAGGAGAGGAAAGCAGAGGGACTGGTGACCATCAGGCATACATGTGTGGGGAGGGATATAGAATACCTGATCTCTGGACAAGAAGGGCTCTGAACTAGGAAACTTCTAGCCCCGCAAGGGGGAGAGAGGAGAGGAAAGGAGAGGGACTGGTGACCATCAGGCACGCATGGATCTCTAGACAAGGAGGGCTCTGAATGTGGCAACTTCTAGCCCCGCAGGGGTAGGAGAGAGCCCGGACAATGAGTCTGTGCTGCCCGGACTGGCCTCTCTTCCCCAGGTACCTGTTTCTGCAGGCAGCTTGGTAACAAAGTCAGTGGGTTCCCCCTTGTTGGAGAGGCATTTACTCATCTGCAAGTCGCACACAGTGCCTTCGGGGCAGCAGTGCAGGTGGTCTGGGCAACACACGGCCTAGGAAAGGAGGGAAAGCTCTATATAAGCACCTGGCAGAGGGGAGGCCTAGGCGGCTGGGGGAGTCTACCAATTGTCATTGCTCAAGTTTACCACCAGAGGGCAGCGTACGGCAGAGTCCCCAGCCGGCAGGCTCAGATGTCCTGGTGCCCACACCAAGAGATGACTGAAGCCAGGTGGCCTGGATGGGCACCAGCCTGGGAGTGAGAGGAGGGGGAAATCCCAGCGCCCCTTCCTCACTCACATTTGGCAGCGGGCAGCAGCCATATGATCCATTAGACAGCTTGCAGCAGGTGGTACCCTCAGAGCACTGGGAACGGGCATCTGGGCAAATCACTTTGGTGACCATCATCACTGAAAGAAGAGAAAGAAGCCCAAGGTTACTGAAAGAGGCCCCCTGATGAGGCCTTTGCTGAAGACAGGTTCTTAGGATGAGCTGCTCCTTTGGTTTGCTTCCCCTGCCCCAAGTTCCTTACCTTCCTTTTCTTCCTGAATCTTTTTAGCAGGGCTTTTTTGTGCCAATGGGTAGGTGCCACCACCAGATGTGAGGCAGCGGGCATGAGCCACATCACAGGAGGTGCCTTGGGGGCAGCAGTGAACTTTGTCTTCACAGCAAGAAGCCTGGGGAAGAGTTGATTTTTAGATCATTTACGCATCTCACTCAGACCCCATCCCCTCCCACCAGTCCTCCAGGATGGGTACCTGGGGCATGGGGCAACAGCCCCAGGAGCCATCTGGCATCATGCAGCAGGTAGACTCATTGGGGCACTCATACCGACTGTCTGGGCATTTCACCGCTCTGGAACTGGCACCTACTGAAACAATAAACCAGGATCCTAACCTGATCGATTCTCTTCTGGACCCAAACATTTTTTCTTCCCACCTAGCCAAAACTGAAGTAGAAGTATTGGCAGATGGGCCACCATACCTTTTCTGTGGCCCTTCTGGTCACACCCTTAAGAACTCGCCCTTGGTGCTAGGCTCACTTCCCCAAGTCTCCAGGTTACCAATCCAGGTGTTTGCAAAGCTAATGCCAAAATGCCCTCTCTGGTGCCCATTTCTAACAGGTGGACATCCTGAAGCCCAGATACCTGGGTTCTTTCTTGGTCCCAGTTTCCCAGAAGCTTTCACCACCCCACTCTCTACTTCTATCCTACTTCAGGAAAAGAGCTCCCCCGTCATTGGATCAAGGTTTTAGAGATGAAGGCACCTTACAGGCATCTGAGTCCAGTCTGCTCAATGAACAGGCCCAGAGTGATTTGTCTATAGTTACACAGGTAGCAAGTGGCAAAGCCGGGATTCAAACTCAGGTCCTCCAATTCCAAACCCAGCATCCTTTCCTCTATCTTACTACCTTCCCTGATGAATTCTTTTCTTGGCATTCAATGCCCCTGCCCCTTCCTCTCTAGCAGAGGCCAGCTATTTCATACCTTGTACCTTAAAGCAGGAATGACCATCCAGGCTGCAGTGGAAGCCACGAGGACAGCAGTGGTGCCCATTACCACAAACTACCGCCTGAGGTGGGGAAAGAAGGTGGGCAGAGAAGAGCACATTGGCAGAAGGCAACAAGGGGAGAGACTACAGATACCTCCCTTCAGCCCCTCTCAGCCGCCCCTGCTCTCAGCCCTTACCTCTGTGTAGGGGCAGCAGCTGTAGTTCCCCAAAGGAGTAAAGAGGCAGGAGAAGCCAACTGGGCAATGGGAATCACCCTGGCACATGACGCCCTGGTGTATATTCTTTGCTACCGGTACAGATGGCTGTGAATCCTAATGAGATGGGAAAGAACCAGGTAAGGGTGGGGGCTGAGTTCCTTCCTCTACAGGGATCTCTGTATCTTCCTTCTCATTCCCTCTATGCCCAGGGGGCCAAGATGAACAGGACTCACCATTCCTGGCAGTACCTGGGTTTATACCCAGGCAGGGAAACCAGCTTTGCCCAGTAATTTGGGCTTGTGGGCACGATGGGTACCAGAAAGAACCTGGCTAAATAGCTCTGGACCCTGGGGAGCAGCAAGGTTATGAGGGATTAGCAACATCTTCCCTGATACCAGGCTGGGTACTCACCCAAGGCGAATCACAGCAACGGTACCCGGTTCTTTCTGGCTGCCTGCAGCAGGCCTTAGAACACACCTGCCCATCAGGACATCGAATCCCAGCCACCAGCCCTATCACCAGGGGCAGCTGGCTTAGCAGCTTCCACATCATCCACCTGTCAGCCAAAAGAAAGCCAAAGCTTAACTCAACCATAGGTTCTCTCCTGTCCTCCCCAAGCTCCCAGAGCTCAACCTTATGCTGACAGCCAGGACCCTTGGAGTCTCAGGGAGGACGCTGGATATAGTAGGGCTAGTGGGGGATAAAATCCAGCTTCTACATATAGAGAGTCCCCTGTGGGGACATGAAGAGGGCGTCCTGGCACCTCTGTTAGGATCACAGATTTGAAATTGGAATTGACCTCAGAGGTCATCTGATCTAACCCCTTTATTTTACAGATGTGGAAATTAAGGGGCCCAGGGATGTTGGCCAAGGTCTCATAGGGAGCCAGTGGCAGAGCTGGCATTCGAACTCATTATCTCTTGGGTCAGGAGGCTATACCTAACCTCTGGGAAAGAGGGAGTGGGGAGATGGAGCCAGATGGGAAGGTCCCCCAAAGGGAACTAATCCCCATCGCTGTCCTCATGCCTAGGAATCATTCTTGTTTAAACTTGTTCCAAGGCTCTATTTGATTGAGAGAAGAAAGGCTCACATGATTATGCCGGAAACAATGTGGTTGGGAAGCTTTCAAAAGGGGAAACAGAAAGAATCTGTGAGTCAGGGCTCTTCTTTCCCCATCAACCACATTCTACTTACACCCTCCCCTCGGATCCTAAACAGAGGAGCACAGCCAAGGGGTGAAGAGTGTATACCCCCATTCCACACCTAACCCAGCCTCTACCATCTCTACTGCAGCTCTCCCAACTTTCTCTCATTCCCATCTCCAAGGCCTGTGGCCCCCTAGTCCCACACACTGGAATGCTGCCACATCTGGATTGAAACAGCTGCTTCTGACAGTCTCTTATCCCCCCTCCCCCAACCTACCCATGAATCAGCAAGGGAACTGAGTCTCATGTCAGTAATGGAGACACACTTGACCGGCGCAGACTTGTTAGGTCATTGCTTCCTTTGAGCTCAAAGAGGGAAAAGACCGATCATTTCAACAAAGTGGGGATGGGGTGGGAAGAAGGGTTTGGGGGGGTGACATTAACTTCCCCAAAGGAAAGATACATGTAGGGGCAAGAAACTCATATGGGTTCCCTTACCCAGGCCTTGATTAAGAACTTATGGGGGAGAAATGGTTTTATGTCATTTTCACAGAACGGAGAAGAGGTTGGGAAGTATTAGGAGAACATATTTCCAAGATAATGGGCAGCTAGGTGGCGAAGTGGTTACAGCACCAGGCCTGGAGTCAGGAAGACTGGTTTCAAATGAGGCCTCAGACAGTAGCTGTGTGACCCTGGACAAGTCATTTAACCGTTTGCCTCAGTTACCTCATCTGTAAAATGAACTAGAGAAGGAAACGTCAAACCACTCCAGTTACCTTTGCCAAGAAAACCCCAAAAGGGGTCACGAACAGCTACACATGACTGAAAACAACTAAACAAATTTCAGAAATGGAAGTTGGACAGAGGCCAGCTCTTGGGATCTGGGATATGTTTCTGTTTTAATTCTTTGTCCCTTCTTTCTCCCTCTCCATCAACAATTGATGAGGAGATGAGAGAATAGTGAGAAAAAAAAAATCAGGGTCACTAAGACTAACAGCTAAGAAAAGAGAAAGTGTCACCATTATTTCCT
Organism: Phalanger gymnotis; assembly: GCA_028646595.1. Classification (NCBI taxonomy): domain Eukaryota; kingdom Metazoa; phylum Chordata; class Mammalia; order Diprotodontia; family Phalangeridae; genus Phalanger; species Phalanger gymnotis. The sequence goes on from CM053626.1 coordinate 185,100,192, forward strand.
GACATAAGCCACAGATGCTATAGGGGTTGGTAGGGGAGAACAGCTTTAGGCTAAGTCTTTGACATTGCCATCCTCTGCCCTTCACCTCCTCTTAGAAACCAAGTTTCCTTGAAATCCAGATATCTCCAAGCTGGGATGGAGGGAGAGACTAAGCCCCCCAAACCTGATTTAACTAAGTAGGCGAGACCTTATAGTAGTAGTGGTGGTAAATTCAAACCCTGCTCTGCAACAAACTCCCAGGCATCACTTGATCCTGCTCTGCCCTGGTCACCAGAAGTCTAACAATGAAACTCCTTTCCTCATCCTCGGCCCTTCCTTCTTTTCTTCCTGGAAAAATCAGCTTCCAAGGTCCAGTTGGGTCCTACTCCGCTTTATTTCTTGTTTTCCCCCACCAGAGGTAGGTGTCCCATCTGTTTTTCTTTCGGCCTCTCCGAATGTATGGTTTAGAGATGGGCAAACACCGAAGTCTCTAAGTTTCTCAGCCTCTACAAAATTATTTCCTCTAAGGGGAGATGGAAGCTTTTACTTGGGTAATCTGCTCCTCTCTCTCTCTTCCTCTGGGGACCTGAGGCCCGGCCCCATACAAGCCCAACCCCTAGTTCCTCCTTAAAAAAAAAAAAAACCAAACCACACACAAGAGAAATACAACTGAGTCTGCAGAAAAAGGAATCAAGCCTAGGGGAGTGGTGTGTGTTGCACTGTACTGCATGAAAAGAGAAATCACATTTTAGTAATACCAGTTCCCAACCTCTTCCTTTCTTTTCCTGTTTTTGTTTCGGATTGACTTGCACAATGGGCTGTAAAATGGCAGAGGAAGCCAGGAGGGCGAGACACCGACAAGGAAAAGTCATTTGGGAGCCGCTGAACCCTGACCCAGTCTCCCAAAGGATTTTCAGCCTTATTCCATTTCTAGGAATGTAGGGAGCCACAGAGGGGATGGGGTGAAGGGGACCCAGTCCTGAGGCTGTGCCAGGCTGCCCAAGGCTTGATGGTAAAGCCTGTGCCAGTCTCCTCACCCCTTCCCCAGGGACAGAGGTGGGGGAGGGGGAGCAGGTTCTCTACTGCCTTCTTCCTGGCTCTGGGGACTCTCCCCCAGTAAATCATGGCCCAGAGAAGCCCAGGGGTGAGAGAACGTTGGGCCGGGTGCCCTCGAGGATGCCAGGGTGCCCGCTTTAAAAGGAGGTAGGAAAGACGGGACATTAGCTTCAAAGGGGACGGAGATGTGGGCAAGCTCCTTTTCCTCCAGGGAAGGGAGTCACTGAGGTCGCCGTTCTCCAGCAGCCCCCCATTGGGGTCTGGACCCCCAAAGAAGCCCCCCCTTCCCAATTTCCAAGCATGGAGAGCCCACCAACCCCCCCCCCCATTCCTCAAGCAGAGCCCAGCAGTCCAGGGTCCCCCACCTCCTCAGGGGACGTCGGAGATCGGGGATGGTGGGACGGTCCTGCTTACCTGAGTGCACCCTCACTGCCCAGGGCCACAAACTGCGGGGCCGCAATACTCCGAGTGGACCCCAGCCAGATTTGGAGGCCCACCCCCTTTCCTATTGGCTGAGACCTCGGGGCCGGCCCGCTGCCATTGGCTGCCCCCCCTCAGCGGGGCGGCAGGAACCGGACTCCCTCCCACTCCAGCAGCCACTCCCCCCACCCCACCCCCCAATTACGAGAGCGTCATGTGATGGCATGATCACGTGATCCCTGGGCAGCCGGGGGTTCCGTGACTGGCGGGGGGAGGTCGGTCCGCGGCGGGGGGGGGGGGAAGGGAGAAGGGAGTCCGCGGCCCACGGGGAGGGAGGGGAGTGACGGACGCAGATCATTCCAACCTACGCCCCACTCCTGACCTTGCACTTGTCGCGTGACCTCCCCCCCACCCCGGCAGTTCTTTTTGTCACCCACTTAGGCTGCCCCCTTGAACTTGGGGCCAGAAAAGGGGACCTCCAAGGTCATCTGGACCAAGCCTACCCTCCTTTGACATAGTTGGGAAACTGAGGCCCAGAGAGGTTAGATGGTTTACCCATGCGCACACAACTAATAAATAGAGTCTGGATTCGAACCCAGATACCCCGACGTTTCATAGACTTGCTTGTGCAGGGGGACGGGGGAGCCGTGGGGGCAGGGGAGCCCGCCCTCTCTCCACTTTGAGTCAGGAAGAGCTGAGTGCCAGACCCTTTAGCTGCGTGACCCTAAGCCAGTTCCTTAACCTCTGCTTCCCTTAATTTCCGAATCTGTAAAGAGAGGAGAATGGTAACACCCAGCTCTCAGGGCTGTTGTAGGCAGGAAGATAAAGGTTTGTAAAGTGCTTTGCAAACCTTAGTGGGCCAGTACCTGCTGGCGAGTGTTACTGGTTCGTAATCATACGTTATCAGTATGTTAGCAAGGTCCCCAGCAACGGAGGAGGCTCCGAGCCCTTGGTTGAATTGCAAGAGTATTGTCCCCCTGACTGGCGGAAGACAGAACCCTCTCCACTCCCACAACCACCCTTCTTATACCAAAATGATACGAGCTAACACTTACTGATCTGGTGCTTACTCTGTGCCAGGCACTGTACGAGGCACTTTACAGGTACTGTCTCATCTGATCCCTATTTTACAGGTGAGAAAACTGAGGCAAAGAGGGTTAAGTGACCTGCCAGGGTCACACAGCTAGTAAATGTGGGAGTCAGGATTTGAACTTGGCTCTTTCTATCTACTATGGATATAATAGAGGCAGTTTAAGATATTCAAGGTCTGGGAATCACCGCGGAAGTGTTGAGGTTTAGGGGTGCTGGAACCCCTAAGTAGTGACACGTGGGTTCTGCCCAAATGAATTCCACCCAAGCCTTCTTTGAGCCAAAGACAAGGTTTATTAAAACACCGAGAGAGGATGGGTGTGATTCTAAAAATCCTCCATATTGGCCAGACTCTTAGGTAATCTAAGCATTGGCTGGATTCTTAAGGAATCTGAGCCCTGGCCAGACTCTTAAGGAATAGGAGGACTTTCATGGGAAGATAGATCCTTCAAACTGAAGACTGTGGGAACTGAGAAGGCGTCTAGGTGTGCAGACAATGAAAGGGCAGTTAATTAACTGGGAAGGGCTGGTTGCCCTGGGTGAACACCAAGGACTTGAGCCACATGGGAAAGTCCAGGGGCTTTTCCCTTTTGGGGGGTCCAGATCCCAAAGACATGGTCTTTTCCTTTTGGGGATTCAGATCCCATTCCCACCAGAAGTAGGAAGTAAAGAGGAAATTTCTCTCATCTCTCCCATCTCCACTCCCATCCGCATCTGTCATGTAGCTTGGAATGAGAGCTACTTACCCCAAGAGGGTATATCCTGCCCAACAGACGCTTGAAGAGTCAGTTTGGGATGAAAAGTTAAAACTCTTGCTATCTGAGGCCCTGAAGGAGCAGAAAGGGAGGATTCTGCTAGTGCTAGGTTAAAGGTCCCTGTTCTTTTGGTAAAACATAGTAGTACCCTAAACCAAAAGAGCCTTTGGACTGGAGGAAGTAGAGAATCTAGCTGCCTGGTGAGGCATAAACAAACCCTGGTGGAATCTAGCAGAGCTATTTATTCACCAGAGATGCTGCATCCAGTAAGAAACAAGCCCATTCTACAAGCAGAGGATCCTGCCTCAAACTCAGCAGAAAATCACTGAGAAATGGCTAGACCTTGGAGCCTTGGACTGGCACAGCAGTGAGTGGCCTGGAACATGCATTGAATAATCTACATCTGTCACTGACTCCAAATTGGAGTCCGCTCATTAGGGCCTTCTGTAGCTTTATGGCAGTATGCACCACCAGTTTATGGGGGGAGGTAATGTTTTGTAGCTTCTACTCTTATTATGCCATCTCAGTAAATTAATAGCATTGGTAAACAGCTAAGTATGTCTATGGATGTCTGTTAAGGGAAAACATACTGGCTGGAGCTCGTGAGCTTTAGTGTTAGGAGTGGGTACCTCTAAGAGCCCCTGCTAGCTGCTGCTCTCTAGGGACCCAATGTAGGAATTCAGGTTGGGGAGGTGTTACCTTTGAATTTCCTATTCTTGTTTTTTTTACCCAGAAGGTAGACTCAGGTCCTTTGTGGAGATACTTCTGTATGCAGACCCTCATCCAAGTTTTCCCAAGACTGCCTTCTACATAACCACCTTGCCTCCAGGTGATCAAAATTGGATCAGGTACATAGCCTGAAGCTGTGTTGCCAGATTAACCTTCCTAAAACACTAACTTTGTCAAGTAATTCCCCAGATCCAGCCTATACCTGTCTCATACACTCTCTCTCTCTCTCTCTCTCTCTCTCTCTCTCTCTCTCTCTCTCTCTCTCTAAGAGGCAATGGGGTTAAGTGACTTACCTAGGATCACTTAGCTATTAAGTATCTGAGGTTAGATTTGAACTCAGGTCCTCTGGACTTTAGGGTCAGTGCTTTATCCACTTCTTCCACCTAGCTGCCCCTGTCTAGCCTCTCTCCAAAATTCCTACAGGATAAAGGCTCATAGGTGTCAAACCCAAGGCCTGAACCAGATTAAAATATAATTGGGAAATTCTTAACAAAATTAAAAAATATATATATATGTATATATATATAAATATATATGTGTATATGTGTGTGTGTGTATCTATACAGATACACACACACACCACATAGCTAATATTAATTTGTGGTTTTCTAAGTCAATATGTGGCCCTTGGGAAATCTGCTTCAATTTGAGCTGGACACACGGTTTAGCTTATCATTCAAGGCCTTTACCTCTGGATCTAGCCTTATCTCTCCCTACTAGCTAACACAACTAGCTCTAGGTAGACTTTGGTTTTTTCTGGACTATAACTCTTTGTTCTAGTCCCTCCCTTTTCCTCTACACCTTCCTTTTCCTCCTCTACCCTCCATTACACACAGCCAGAAGGCCTATGCACTTTGTCTTGCTTCCCCCAAAGGGCCTTCTGCGACTGCCGTAGTGTTTGTACTGCTCATTGTGACAGGGTCTGAGCACATCTTCTCTGTCTTGTCTCAATTATTATAAGCTCCTAGAGTTAGAATCCAAGAGCTTGGCTTTAGAATGGGGGCAGCTTGAGTACAAGCTGTGAAGCTAAGCCGTTTAACCTCTCAGCCTCAGTGCCCTCATCTGTAAAATGAAGGTTCCTTCCAACACTAAACAATCACTCCAGATTCAGGGTATTCCAGACCTTAGGTTTGGGTTATAATCCGAGCATCCACTGGAGTAATAGAGATGCCTTGGCATGAGGGCAAGAGCTCCAAGGGGAGGTGGAGGGCCAGACTAGAAGCTTTTGGTGTCTCTCCCAGAGGTCAGGTAGTGTTTCCTGGTATTTGAGCTGGACTTTAAAAGATGGGGAAGATTTGGGGAGGAGGGGAAAGGTATTCAAAAATCGAAAACAGAGGCCCAGGGACAAGAATTCACTAAGCTTGTGAGGAGACTATCTGGACTCCAGCTCTTTGGGCAGCAGGACTGTTTGGTTCATAGCCAAAAGAGAGAACAAAAAGAAACCCCTGGCAGACCAAGATAGATGTCCCTGGATTTTAGGAGACCATAGAGTCTAGAGGTGTACAGGCCCTTAGAAACCCAGGCCAACTCCTCTCACTTTCTAGCTGAAACTTCAGCCCAAAGGAAAGTGCCTTGTTCAAGGTCACACAGAACTAAGTAGCAGAGTCAATCCTTGAACCCGGGTCCTTAGACACAGGAGCCAGGCCTGCTTCCAGGCCTTCATTAAGAAGAACCCATTCTTCTTATTTTAAGTACTTATATATTTAATATATTTGTATACTTATATATTAAATTTATTTTAAGTAAAATAATCTTTTCCCCAGCTGACTAGAAGCTGCAATTTAAGAGGACATATGCTGAACAAGAAGTATCAACTTGGCAAAGACCAAATTTCTTCTATGTCTCCCCTTTCTTCTCTGCCCCGCCCCCCAACTTGCTCTCAGGTTTCTGGGTCCCTAGCAGGGTTGCCGCCACCTTGCTGTGGCCTATCAGCCCAGCTGGCATCTCTGTGTCCCTTTCCCCCATCACCTGTCTCCTTCAAGGTTCCACCTTGACATGGGCATCCCCTGTGAGGACACTGCTGTAGCCATCTACTCCCCTGCTCATCTTAGTGGCTTCTCCCTGGCAGACTTGCCAGATAGCTCAGATGCCTGCCTTGGCCTCTTGGCACCTTGCTCAGAGTCCCTGAAGCCAGGCTGACTATTGTATCTCTTGGTATAGGGACAGCAGCACAGCCACATTAGGGGCTGGGCAGAAATGGGCATGGTGTCTTACCTAGAAAGAATCCTAGCCCTTAAAATCCAATGTTTGGTTTACTAGGAGCTTGTTCCCCCTTCTTGCTGAAGCTGGAGGCTTCGTTAGGCAGAAGACCTTAGGCGTTCTTGGACCTTGTCATTCTGCCCTGGCAGGACCTCAGACCTCTGGAATGGAATGTTATAGGGTGGGGGGATTGGCCCAGCAGGCACCTGTGTTGGAAATCCACCTTTATCAGGGATAAAGGGATTTTTAATCCCCTCCAAGGAAGAACTCAAAGCAGTCTGGTCCTCTTGCCTCTGGCCATAAATATACTCAACATACCAAAGAGCTGACATCAGAAGCTTATTTGAGGGCTTTAGGCCTGGAGCTAAGTGCCCTCAGCTCCTTTCTTCTCCTGTTTCTCTCTCTTTGTGTTTCTTTTGCCTGTACCTTTCTCTTCCACAGAACTTGTACTCTGCTCATCCAGGCACCAGGGCTTAGTGGCCTTGCTACCTGGCATCAGAGAGAGATCTGTGCTGGCTACAGGAAGGAGAGCCCAATTTCCCCCACTTTTCCCTCGCCCCCTCAATCTTTCACTTTGAGTCACCTTTACTGTAAACAGCCGTTACAACCAATTGTGGGATCCCTGTCTGTCTCAGCCTCAACCGTACTCCTACCCTCTGCCCAGCCCTCCCAGCTCCCAGCCTAGGATGATACTTCAGTCCTCCTACCTGCCACATCTACCTCTGTCCATCTTTGCAACCAGTGGGAACAGTCCAGGTAGCCAACCAAGAAGGCCCAGGAGGCCTCATAAGGTCAGAAGCCTGTGCATAATGATTACAATAACGCTGTTATTGTCCATGGGGTTTTCTTGGCAAAGATACTGGAGTGATTTGCCAATTCCTTCTTTAGTAGAATTAGGCAAAAAGAGGTTAAGTGACTTGCCCAGGGTCATATCTGAGGCTGGATTTAAACTCAGGTCTTCTTAACTCTAGGCCTAGCCCTCTATCTACTGAGCTATCTAGGCAAAAAGAAGTTGGGTGACTTGCCCAGAGTCACACAAATAGTGAGTATCTGAGGCTGGATTTGAACTTGGGGCTTGCCTGACTCCAGGCCTAGTGCTCTGTCCACTGAGCCATCTAGACCCTCACATGTGTAATCGATATCATATTGCTTTCCTTCTCTAAGGATGGGGGAGGGAGGGAATTTGGAACTCAATATTTAAAAAAAAAATTAATGTTAAAATTTTTACACGTGATTGAGAAATATTTAACAAAATAGAGTGAAATTATATATATTTAAATCTGTGCATAGAATTTAGAGCTGAAAGAGGCCCTGGCAGTCATCTGAAAAAGGGAGAACTGAGAGATACACAAGGGAAGTAACTTATCACGATTACAGAAGTAAAACACGTGTGCCTCTCCTTGAGCTTCCCTCAACCTACATTGGTGAGGGGATGAGGGTGGGAGTGGTAATAGGGGGCTGGCAGGAAAGATTCTGAGGAAGCCTTGGGCTTTTCATGCACAATAGAGTACGGTAGCACTGGAAATGGCCTTGGAAGTCCTAGGATCAGAAGACTTGAGTTAGAACAGACCATTTTGTCTAACCCTCCTCATTTTAAAGATGAGGAAATTCACCTACTCAAAGTCACACAAACAGTAGCAAACGTCCTTCAACAAGAAATATACTGGGTTGGGGTTTTTTTTCCTACTATACAAATAAGGATTGATTATTTTAGGAGCATGGGGAACCCCTTTTTACCATTTTCTAAGCTCTAAGGAGTTTCCAGAGGCACAAGGAAGATGTCACAAGACAATGAAGTGTCAGAGAACAGAATCTGAACCCAGTTTTTCCTTACTCTAAACTCAGCATGCTAATTCATCACACCATGCTTTTCTCCAAGCCCATTCTAAAAGTTATTTTAAAGCTAGAATTATTTTCTATTATTAATTTTTCCCATCCTGATTTTTCTTTACATTAACCATCATTTTAAAAATTCTGAACTTTTCAAGTCTGGCCTCAGACACTTGTGACCTTGGGCAAATCACTTAACCCTGATTGCCTCCAAAAAAAAATTCTGAACTTTAACACCAAATACAATAGGCATTTCACATACATAGTAGAACAGAAAAAAAAATTGTACATGAAACAGCAAATATCTATTTTGTACAGCTTGCTTTTCTTTTAAAATATAATATAAATTTATATAATAAGTTCAGCATGTAACTTTCAAAGCTTTTCTGCTTGTCTATAAGTCTGGCCTTCCTTTTATGCATTCTTTTAAAAGTATTTTAATGACTGTTCTTTCTAGGCCTTTTCTTTCCTTTCTTCCCTTTTCCCCTCTCTTCCTCCCTCCCTCCCTTCTTTCCTTCCTTTCTTCCTTTCTTCCTTCCTCTCTCCCTCTCTTCCTTCCTTCTTTCCTTCCTTCCTCTCTCCCTCTCTTCCTTCCTTCCCTCCTTCCTTCCTTCTTTCCTTCCTTCCTTCCTTTTTATCTTCTTTTTTTTTTGCCTACCCTGTCTTCAATGCCCCTTTCCCACCCTATTGGAAAAAAGAAAAAAAAAACCTTCTTGTCTTAAATAAGCATAGACAAACAAAACAAATCCCCACATTGACCATGTCTGTCTCATTCTGCATCCTGAATTCATTACCTCTCTCTCAGGTGCTGGGTCACAAACATGAGCCATAATTTGTCCTCTGAAGTTATGGCTAGTCACTGCATTGATCAGGGTTCTTAAGTTTTTCAAAGTTGTTCTTCCTTACTATGTCGTTCTTATTGGATAAATTGTTCTGGTTCTCCTCGCGTCACTCTGCATAGGTTCATGCAAGTCTTCCCAGGTGTCTCCGAAATTACCATTTCATCATTCTTTATGGTGCAATAATAATCTATTGCATTCATATACCATAATTTGTAGTTTCAAGTTCTTTGCTATAAAGAGATGAGCTGCTTTAAATATTATTGTATATATGGGTCCTCTCTCTGTCTTTCTCTCTTTTTCCATCTCTCTGTCTGTCTCTCAGTCTTTCTCTTTCTCAGTCTCTGTGTGTGTATGTGTGTGTGTGTGTGTGTGTGTGTGTGTGTGTGTATATGTTTCTCTCTCTCTCTTTTGCCCAGGAATACAAACTGACTGGTTCCCTCATCCCTGCCCCCAAATCCTATTTTGCCCAATTGTAGCTGTTCCCCTGAAGAGCTGGCAAAGCTCAGATATGAGGAAAAGGGATTCACCCCTAGATCTAAAATTCTTCCTGACCCTGAAATGTACCAAGTCTGTTCCAGCTTCCAACAACAGCTCTACTTACCCCTACAAATGTGCCCCACATGGAATATTTAACTGGGGAAAGAAGAATGCTCCCAGGGAACTCTGAAAAGCCTTGGGTATTTTGGCAGCTCGACGGGTCATCCTGAAAGGGTGGCATTTGTTGAGGTTAGGTGGGTCGTGTAGACTCTCTGCTGGCATCCCCGAAGTTCTGAGGAACAAGTGAAAAGACACCACCTAGACCCTCCGACCTTTCACTAGATAACACCAAAGGTACCATAGCATAAATGGAAAGAACTCTGGTCTTGGAGTCAGGAAGCTCAGGAAACCTGACTTAGAAACCTATGTCTGATGCTTCCTCTCTGTGTGACTTGGGCCAGGTCACTTTACTTTTCTGGCCCTGTTTCCTTCTTTGTAAAATGAAAAGGTTGGATTAGGTGGCTGTTCTAAATCTAAATGTCCTTGTCTAGAGTCACTGACACAGTGCCTGACCTGCAGTAGGCTCTTAGTCAACAAACATTAGGTGCTTCCTGTGCATCTGTCATTTGCTAAGCCCCAGGGATACCAGGAAAGGCAAAAACAATTCAGGCCTTCAGGGAGCTCTATTCTAATGGGGCATGTAAATAACTATGTACAAAATAAGATGGATTCAATGACGTTTGCTCTAGCCACCTCACAGAGTTATATGGCAAGTGTTTGTTGACCTTCAAGCATCATTATCAAAGTGAATCATTCTTGTGAAAGTCCTTTTATTTCCTGACTCTCTGAGCTTGGAGCTCAAGAGACCAAGCTGATGATCCTCCCTCCTGCCTCCAAGTTCACTTACATACGGAGGAGACGAGATCCAGGTGAGGAAGAAACGCTTGGTGTGGATTCTGTAGTGTTAAGACCTTTGGGCTTGGAGACAGAGAAATGAGGTTTGAAAGCTCCATCTTCTGCTTGCTTATCTGTGTGACCTTAGATGAGGGACTTTCCCTCTCTGGGCCTCAGTTTCCCCCCTATCCCAAGAAAGGGTGCTGTTAGATGATCTCGGAGGTCTCCATTAGCTCTAAATTCTATGAGCTCAGTGGCTTTTCTGGAGGCATGACAATTGGGGCAGGAATGAATTTGGGCTCCTTCATTTACCACTCCAGTTAGGAAGGAGAAAGGAGAGGAAGCCCCCTGAATGGGGTCAGGACCACTACCTTGGACAGTGGATTTTTATGACTTCAGGGATTCTCAGTATAAACTCATATTGGGGCAGAGTCACTCTTACCTTGACCCTTTACCCCTCTACCAATCAGCTGAAACCTCTTCCTAATATTTTCCCCATCATAGGCTCTGGATCTTGGCACCACTTCCTTTTTCAGCTCTCCTCATTTCTGTGTCTTTTCCCCTCCAGCCCTCCTCCAGGAGCCCTCTCTAATTTACATCACCTATTTGCTTCATCCCCAGGCCCTGTGGTCGAACCAAAGCTCCGCCTTGATTTGTGGAATCAATTCATACTCAGGAGACATTCAAGTTCTTTCCCACTCCACAGATATTCTCAAACCACCTTACAGGAAAGAAGGTGAAGATTGGACCACAGCAAGAAATAATCTGACTGTTCCTGGGGGAAAGAAAACAGATTCCTTTTCTTCTCTAACTGCTCCCCTTCTTCATGCTACCCTCCCCCCACCAAGTATGTAGAATCTGAAAGCATCATCATCAACTCCAGCTTCCTGGCATCCAAAGACCATGCTGGAACACCAACACCCAGGAGAAAGAGCCCTCATATGGTTACCATGGTGGTGGACCCTGAGAGCCTCATCTGGGGCCAAAAGATGGGGCAGAGCACCTTGGGGAAAGACTTCAGATGCTTAGGGCCTCCCCAAAGCCTGACTGCTAAGGTTGAAGTCATATCTAAGTGGAAGAATCCCAAAAGGTAAAAAAGCCAGAGATGATTCCCCCAACTGACCCTAGCTCTTTCCACTCTCCCCCACAATTCTGTCGGTCTTCTCTCCCTTTCGTGATTCTCTCTTCCTAGCTCCCACTCCCCCAGAACCTTATTGAGACTTCTACCCTCCTACAGATCAAACTGAATCTTCCCTCTCTTTGGGCCTACCTGGGATATCTACCTGTCTGCCCCCAGTTCAATTCAACTGAAGTTCATGTGCCTGTGTCAGGAGGCCAAGGGAGACAGGCTACAGATAAAGAAGATGATAATGTCTGTGCCTTCAAGGAGTCTCTGGCCTTCTCTAGGAGTGAAAAGATCCTGGGCTGACTTTCCTATTCTCTCCTGCAAGCTTTTACAGGGGTTGCTTCATCTCCCCCTGCACGGGGTCAGGTTCCCCAAACCAAAGATGATAACCAACTGCTATACGCCCCTGCTTTGCTTACAAGAGCAGTACCTCAGTCTGCCCAATGACTCACTCCATTTTCCATAGAATCAAAAACCAAAGGGTTCAGAGCAGAGGTGAGGAAGCTGTGGCTTTGAGGCCACAGGTTCCCTACACCTAGTTTAGAGGTAGAGAGGACCCCATTGGAGTACATCTGGTCCAACCATCACATTTTACAAGAGGAAGGTAAGGCCCAGAGAGGGAAAGAAAAAGTCTCATAGGTAGTAACTAGCAGAACCGAGATTTAAAACCAGATCTAGGCATATATGAAACAAAAAAGAATAATAAAAAGTCTCTAGCAAAAGAAAACTTTGTGGCTTACAGTAGAAAGTTGAGACACATTATATTCCCAGGCGACTCAGGACCCTGTGTTGTCTCTTCCAGGTAGAATGACCTTTTTCCTCCTTCTAGATTCCTCCCTCAACTACCCTCCTTTCCCTTTTGGGCTCCTTGATCAGGATTCATCAGGATCAAGGGATAGTAGATTTCGAGCTAGAGGGGATCTTAGAGTTCATCTGGTACTGGGATGCTTGACCTTAATTTGCCATGAACCCCTTTGACAGTCTGGTGAGGCCTAGGGACCTCTTTTCAGAATAATGTTATTAAATGTATAAAATACAAATGTAATAAAAATGAAATAAAATATTAAAAAGTACATAGGATTACAAAGGAAACAGATTATATTGAAATACAGTTATCAATTTTTAAAAAAAGTTCATAGATCCCAGGTGAAACACTTCCAATTTAATATAACTTCCTTATTTTACAGATAAGGAAACTGAGGCCTGGAGAGGTAGAGTGACTTACCTGAGGTCACATAGTTGTATGTGGGAGATTTGAACCCAGGCCCTCTTTCCACTGTATCATGCTGCCCTCTCTTTAGAGATGATCCACTCCAACCCTCAGGAGGGACGGGTGCCCAGTGAGTCACAGAATCAAAAAGCAGCTGTAACACCAATGCTGCTAGCAGCTGCTGTGGAGGTGTAAGACCAACCACACCAGCACACAGGAGGGCTGCTAGCAGAGGTTCTTTGATCTGCTTTTCTAAGGAAAGCAGCTTTAAGGGGTTTACAATCTCACTTTAATTAAACATGCATATATCATTCACTTACTTCAGGGGAAAAGGTCAGCATCCTGAACTTCAGAGAAAACACAAACAGAAATTACAGGGCAGAAACTGTATAAACAGAGCAAACAACACAAATCAGCAGACAGGGCTTCTGCCTGGCCGTAGCGATATACACATAGTTACCAGAGAGAGAAGCACCAACATCTGGGTTTTCAAAGTGGGGGTGGGGTGAGGGGTTGAGGGGGCGCCTTAATGGCTACCCAGAATCTCTTGTCTGGCCAAATCACACAAACACTCTTACAATGAGTGAGCCTCACAAAGCAAAATGCTAACCTCAGAGTATATACATATACTTCTTCAGGGTCAGCCCACAGAGGGCCTCACAACCATGTGACTCAGACTCATGTGACTTAGGCTTTCTTGTGACTTAAGCAGGGTATCAAAGACTCTTGATTCAATCAAAGGCAAGGCTCAAAGGCACTTGATTACCTTAGTGCTGGGAAGGACTCCAAAAGAAAAAACAGCAAAAAATCCCACTTTGCTTGCCATTACAGTAGCCAAGCCCAGAATCTGAACACCTAAGACCTAACCCTAACTCTGGCTCATTCACACCACCCACTTCCCAGTTGGCAACAGGTGGTTAAATTTTGTTTGGCAAGGTCACTTTCCCCTTTGCGGGCCTTTGGCTCCTCCTCTGTAAAATGAGAGGACTATATGAGGTGGTTTCTAAAGCTCCTTCCAGCTCTAAGGCTTATGGGGCTAGGATTTTTTACCTTCTGATCTTACTATTTCTTGTCCTGAGAACAAGTGCCCCATATGATTCAAGGCAAAGGGACAAAAAGATTCAGGATTGGTCAACAAAGTTTTTGAAATCTGTTTTCTTACAGAAGATAAGTCTTGTTGTTCAGTCATTTTCAGTTGTGTCCAACTCTTCGTGACCCTATTTAGGGTTTTCTTGGCAGAGATACTGGAATGGTTTGCCATTTCATTCTCCAGCACATTTTACAGATGAGGAAACTGAGGCAGACAGGGTTAAGTGACTTGCCCTAGGCCACACAGCTAGCAAGTGTCTGAGGACAGGTATGAACCCAGGAAAATGAGTCTTCCTCACTCCACTGAACCAACTAGCTGCTGCAGGAGACAACTGTTTCATAAAATGAAAATACTAGACAGGTGGCCCTTTTAGAGGATCACAAGATCATAGACTTAAATTGGAAAGGATCTCAGAGATCATTTATTTCAACCTCTTACAAATGATGAAATTAAGCCTCAAAAAAAGTAGTCACTTGTTAATAGAATATGAGGTTGTTGTAGGGCAGCTAGGTAGCACAGTGGAGTCAGGAAGACATCTTCCTGAGTTCACTGGCTTTAGACACTTACTAACTGTGCGACTCTGGGCAAGTCACTTTGATGGAGTACAGGATCTGGGAGCCCCCTTGAACTCTCCTTGAATCTTCCCATTTGATGAGGGTTTTGCTTGAGGCCATAAGCCTTTCATTATCACTAGGTCCAAATCTTTGTTACTCTTAACCTAACCTAGCCCTCCATTGTCCAACTACTTCCCACCCTTGATCCTATCAAAGTGCTATGCCCAAATCTGTTACCCTTAAACTAGGCTAGCCCTACATTGTCTGTTATCTGTACCCCATCAGCTTAACCTTGTTTGTCTCACTTTCCTCATCTGTAAAGTGAACTGGAGAAAGAAATGGCAAACCACTCCTTTCCTAGAAAACACCAGATGGGATCAAAACAAGTCAGACAGGACGGAAAAACAACCAAATAACAAAAGGTCCTTGAAGGTACACTGTTTTTGTGTTTGTGAGGTCTTTCTTGATTTCCGCCTTCTTTTTTTGGTGACAAAAAGATCAAAACATACAGACAGAAGAAGACAACAAAGTCAAAGAGCCTACATCAAAAGCCTCCAAGAAAAATATGAATTGGTCTCAGGCCATGGAAGAGCTCAAAAAGGATTTGGAAAAGCAAGTAAGAGAAGTAGAGGAAAAATTGGGAAGAGAAATGAGAGTGCTACAAGAAAATCATGAAAAACAAGTCAATGACTTGCTAAAGGAGACACAAAAAAAAAATACTGAAGAAAATAACACCTTAAAAAATAGACTAACTCAAATGGCAAAAGAGCTCCAGAAAGCCAATGAGGAGAAGAATGCCTTAAAAGGCAGAATTAGCCAAATGGAAAAGGAGGTCCAAAAGACCACTGAAGAAAATCCCACCTTAAAAATTAGATTGGAGCAAGTGGAAGCTAATGACTTTATGAGAAATCAAGAAATTATAAAACAGAACCAAAAGAATGAAAAAATGGAAAACTGTAAAATATCTCCTTGGAAAAATGACTG
>CM053626.1:185115925-185147085 GCA_028646595.1 Phalanger gymnotis
GGGGAGGTTGGTTCGCTAATTTGTTGCTCTGGGCCCCGAATAAATTTTTGGATGCCTTCTGCTTGGAGAATTCTGTATACCCAACGATTTCGAACCATTCTGATATTTATATGATCCTTTTTGAGATCATAAATTCGGCCTTCCTACTACAATCATACACAGAAATAGCAGACACTATTCAACATATCACTGTGGGTTGCAAACATTTAGCACTTATTAGCAGCCTAGAAGTTTACCATTCTTTATGAATATATGACAGATCCTATACTACAAGGACGAACCTCCAAGATAGCTTTGAGAATTTAACAAATGACCTGTATTGTAAGCAGACAGAACTACTGGCCACAACTGCATGGATCTAATGCTGTTTTAATAGATATTGCCAAACTGAATGCTTAAAATCTTTAATTATCCGGAATAAAAAGTTTTTATAGCAGTGGTAGGGTAATGATGGGATCTGTTCCACAGCTTCTCTTGCCCAGTTGGGTTACCTAGTATAAATGCTCCTTTTTTATTCTTTTGTTAGCTCTGATCCTCCAGCCAGAATCAGTACTTCTGCCAAAACACCTCCAATAGATACACCCCTCTCTCTTCTCTGAGGATGAATGTTTCCTCCTCAGTTGCCCACCAGAATTGCTTCCCAACTATATTCCCAATATGTACACACTATTAACAAATGCTAGTTAACACCAGTTACAAAGACAAAATACACATTTTAAACAAAGAACAGTCCACGGACTTTCCTGTGCTTACTGGGAAAAGTTTTAGGCTCCCATGAAGGAATTCAGAGAGAGAAAGGATCCCTTAGCGGAGTATTTGGCTCATAGTGAGCTCTTAATAAATGCTTGCTGACTTGATTATATTAAGTATATCAAAGAAAATTAGGAATAAAAGGTTCTGAGCTTGAATTGGGCCAGTGCATAAATAGTGCTGTATGTGAGAAACGAGGTACATAATTACTGCCTGGGATTCATAAGGGAGAGGAGAAAGTAATGTTTCACCAACATGGCTTCTGTCCATACGTTGCTCATGCCCACTGACCCAAACAACCTCCTGCCCTGACTCCTTTTGCCTCTGCCTGTGTTACCACTATTTCAGTTCTCCATGTCTTTTTAAAAAATTTATTTATTTTCAATTCAGGGAACAAAACAAGTGTTTCCATAACACAGTATAATACAAAAAAGACTGCACATGAAACTGCAAATCTACCCTGTACAACTTGCTGTTTCCTCCAAATAGACAACAAAGTTATCATATAAATTTCCTTTTTTTTTCTTTTTTTTTCCTTCCCTCCCTCCTCCCCATCCTAGAGATGGCTAACATTAGGCACACATATGTGTATATGCGTGTGTGTATATATATAAGTGTATATATGTACACATAATATATATATGTGTATGTATATAAATGTATATGTGTACACACAATATATGCATGTTTATGTTTATGTGTATGTATGTATCACACACTTATATGTGTATATGCATATATATTTGTATATGTATCTCTACATACTTCTATTTATCAGTTCTTTCTCTGGATGCAGATAGTGTGTCTCTTCATATGTCATTTATTTTTAATTTGTGTATTTATAATAGTCAAAATCATTCTTAAAACAATATTGCTGTTACTGTATACAATGTTCTCTTGGTTCTGCTCACTTTGCTTTTCATCATTAGGCGCAAGTCTTTCCATGCCTTTCTAAGATCAATGAGCTGATTTTTCTTAGAGCACAGTAGTATTCCATCACAGCCACACACCACAGCTTGTCCAGCCATTCCTCAGTTGATGAGAATCCCTGCAATTTCCAGTTCTTTTCCACCACAAAGAGAGCCGCTATAGACATTCCAATCACATTCAAAGTTAACTACTGTTTGTGAATTTCCCTCCATCTTTTTTTCATTCACTGTTTTCTTTCTCAGCCTCTCTTTTTACTCTATCCCAGTTACCTTATCTCCTCCTCCCACCCTTTCACCTCCTCACTTCACCACACGTCTTCTTGTGGTTTCCCTTTCTCTGGTTCCACATGTCTTCTGCCCATCCCATCAGACCTTGGGCCCCTTTCTGAGTCTGTCTCCTGGACTCACTGAACTGGACTTTAAGGACTTGGCTTGTTGATTCTTCTTATGACTGGATTACTTTCTTTCTAATTCACTGAAGAGACTGCATTCATTCTTATAAAAATATCCCCCAGTAGTTTTGCAGTTAGTTTAACATCTTATTATTCTTTTCTGTGATTAAATCAAATGGATTGAACTTTCAAAATATAGAAGAAGTTTAAATTGTAGGGAAAGGAGAAGGATTATGTCATTGCTGTCATCCTGTCTGCTACTAGACTTGTCCCAAAGATACTTTCAATGAGTCTACAGAAAATGAGTTGACATTCCTTATTCAGTTACAAAAAGTAGTAATTTTATCTACTGTGCAATAGTCTTCAGAAGAAGATTACATATCTATGTATATATAATATAAATATATAACTATATATAACTACATATAACCATATATATACACACAGTGTGTGTGTGTGTGGTATGCTTGCCCATGAAAGATATGTACATGTTGTCAAAATGTGGCTTGAAAGAGGCATTGCTATATATGATGTGAGGTCTGGACCATCCCCTGAGGAGCAAAAGAGGACAAAGGCAAACAGGTCTCTAGGCAGAGGTGGGGAACCTGCTGCCTCAAGGCCATATATGGCCTCTACATCCTCAAGAGTGGCCTTTAGACCGAATCCAAACTTCACAGAACAAATCCCCTTAATAAAAGGATTTGTTCTGTAAAACTTGGACTAGATCAAAAGGCCACACTTGAGGACTTAGAAGGCCACATGTGGCCTCAAGGCTGCAGGTTCCCCACCCCTGCTCTAGAGCATTGCCTGGCTGAGTACTCTTTCCTACAGGTTCTAGGGGCTGATATATTAGAACTGTAGCTATCAGATTCCCTAAATATTGATGTAATAGTGGTACAGTAGATTCAAAACAAATGTCACTTCCCTGGTCACTGGCTCTTTTTTTAAAATTTAGTTTTATTTATTTTTTGTTACATTTTTTGTTCCAAACTGTCTCCCTCTTTTGTTCCCCACCCTAAACTAGAGAAGACCACTATTACACACACACACACACACACACACACACATTATATATAATATGCACAAATGTGTGTACATACATATACATGTATATATAACATTTAAAAGCTATACTATATGTTTCTATTTATCAGCTTTTTCTCTGGAGATGGATAATATCTTCCTTCATAGGTGCTTCATAGTTGATTTGAATATTTATAGTATTCAGAATTGCTTAGTTGTTCACAGTTATTCTTCAAATAATACTGCTGTTTCAGTATATAATGTTCTCTTGGCTTTGTTCATTTCACTCTTCATTGTTTCATGCAAGTCTTTCCATATTTTTCTAAAATTAACCTGTTCATCATTTCTTACAGCACAGTAGGATTCCATGGCAATCAGATACCACAACTTGCCATTCCCCAATCGATAGACATCCCTTCAATTTCCAGTTCTTTGCCAGTCACTAGCTCTGAAAATGGAGGAAGGCAGTTGGTTTACATTCACCAATTTGACTTCTCCCCCTGACCCAATACTAATTACCTAGAAGACCATCACAAATATAGACTAGCAAGTACTCTCTTTTGTCCAAGTAAAGAGCAAACAAAAATCAGAGAAGTTACTTAGAATATACCAGGAAATATACAGAGTGAACGAGATCTTTAGATAGGAGTGAGATGAGATCTGGCTCAATGAGAGGCCCTCAAGATGGAGGCCCCTATCCTTCCATCAGAGTAGTTCTCAGAAAAGCAGAGAACATACAAACTTAAGCTGTTTTTTAGCAGGGAAAACAAACAGCAGTTTTCTTGGAAAAAAATTCCAATTTAAACTGAAGGCCACCAAAAGCTTAAACAATGGGCCTCTTAAATGGATCCTGGGGCTCTAGGGATACTCCACACTGACAGCCTGCCTTGCTGTTCAGGTTGTAAGAACTACTTGGGTATCACCATACAGAAAACAATGGTGCATCACAAGGTAAAATACTACAAAGTCAAAGCCAGTCAGTCAAAAAACATTTATTAAGTTTGTACTATGTGCCAGGCACTGTGCTAAGGGCTGGGTCTGGGGCTACAAGAAGAATCAAAAGACAGCCCTCGAGGAGTTCCAATAGAATGGGAAAGACAAGAAGCAAACAAATATGAACAAACTAGGTATATTCAGGATAAATAGGAAATAGGAAATAATGAAGAGAGGGAAGGCAATAGAAATAAGAGGAGTTGGGAAAAGGCTTCCTGTAGAAGCCAAGATTTTAGTTGGGACTTAAAGGAAACCAGGTAGGTCGGTAGTTGGAATGGAGGAGGGAGAGTGTTTTAGGCATGGGGGACAGCCAGAGAGAATGGCCTGATCTTAGAGATGGAGTGTCTTGTTCATGGATCAGCCAGGAGGCCAGTGTCACTGAATCAGAGTACATATTAAAGAGTAAGGTGTAAGAAGACTGGAGCGGTAGCTGGGGGGCTAGGTTGTGAAAGGCTTTGAAAGCCAAATACAATTATTCCTTCAACATCACTTGTGTTGGGGGCATGGTGCTGCCCCATCGCCATGCCCTGCTGGTGATCTGAAAATTTGCTTAAAATTTTTTGTTCTTCCTTCTGTATCAGAGAAGAAGTCTGAATAATTATGGTATTAAAAAATAAAATATGTTGACATCATACAATATTATACATATGTTTTGTTAATTTCTGAGTTTCTAAAGTTTTTCTGTATTGTCTGCTGGCCTTTGTATATCATCTGAAGCTTCCACAAACTCTCCCAAAATTCCAATTTAATTTCTCATGCCAACCCATGATATATGGAAACCGCAATAGGGAAAGTCATGAGTGGAAGGGATCACTGTAAAGGATTTTATATTTGATCCTGGAGGTCATAGGGAGCCACTAGAGTTTATTGAATGAGGGTGACATGATTGAACTTGTGCTTTCTGAAAATCATTTTAGTGGCTGAATGGAGGATGGATTGGAGTGGGGAGAGACTTGAGACAGCAGACACTCCAGCAGGCTGTCGCAATAATCCAGGTGTGAGGTGATGAGGGCCTGCATTAGAGTGATGGCTGTGACAGAAGAGAGAAGAGGGGTGTATTCTAGAGATGCTGAGAGGGTGAAATTAGCAGGCTTTGCAATGGCTTGGCTATGGGGGGCAGTGAGAGATAGTGAGGAGTCAAAGATGACTCCTAGGATGTGGATCTGAGGGACCAGGAGGAGGATGTTGCCCTCTACACTAATAGGGAAGGTGGGTGGTGGGGAGGGTTTAGGGAGAGAGATAATGAGTTCTGTTTTGTACAGAGTTTAAGATGTCTACTGGACATCTAGTTCAAGATGTCAGATGAGCAGAGCAAGTTAGAGCAAGATAGGTAGATTTAAGAATCATTAGCATAGAGAGAGTCCATGGGAAGTGATGAGGTCACCAAGAGAAATAGCATAGAGGGAGAAGAGAAGAGGGCCCAGGACAGAACTCTGGGAGATACAGTTAGAGAGTGTAATGTGGGTGAGGATCCAGCAGAGGAGACTGAGAAGGAATAGTCAGAGAAGTAGTAGAAGAACCAAAAGAAAGTGGTGTCCTGAAAAATCTAGAAAAGCCTAGAACCAAGGCAAAAAAAAAAATCCAGAGTTCTGGGGTTTTTTAAAGCCATTTATTTCGGAAGGGGCAATTGGGATTAAGTGACTTGCTCAAAGTCACACAGCTAATAAGTGTGTCAAGTGTCTGAGGTCATATTGGAACTCATGTCCTCCTGACTCTAGGGCCAGTGTTCTACTCACTGCAATACCTAGCAGCTCCTTTAAAGCAATTTCTTGTGAAAACAAATGAACAGGTATTGTTTCCGTATTCCTGTGAATGGGCTCTCACAGGTAAGGTGTATTTCTCATGGAAATTGCACATATATTCAACATGAGTTGATTGAATGTGAGCAGGCATGATAGAGCTGATGGAATCTTGCCCACCCTTCTTAAAGCAAGACTGATTCCTGCTTGGAGGGGTAGCCTTGTGACTCGGTCAATCAAGCAGTAATGATGTAAGTGAGTGCCAGGTAAGCAGTGAAGCTCTAGGGACTCAGAGACAAAAACAAGCAGGCCCTACTCATGAGGAGCTTGTGTTCTACCCGGAGAGACAAGGCGTACACATATGAGTCTATTATATATGTGTATGCATATATATATATGAATGTATACAAGCACATAGACACACACGTATGTATATACATATATGTGTATGTATGTACATATATTTTTGTGTGTGCACACATATACACACAAGATTATTTGAGGGGAAAGACGCTGGCCGATGTGGGGATCAGCAAAGGTTTTATGTAGGAAACGGCATCCAAGCTTGGCTTTGAAGGAAACTAGTGATTCTAAAAGACAGAGGTGAAAAGACAGTACAAATGTCGTCTCCCTACATCCTCACAATTACCCTATTATATCACCATTTTACTGATGGGGAAACCGAGGCAGAGAGACATTAAGTGTCTTGCTCAGGGTCACGTTGCTAGTGGAGCTTCCTGACTCCAAGCCCAGCGTTCTGTGCCCTACGGCGCCACCTAGCTGTCGCTGAGAGTGTTGTACTCAGCAAAAATCGATTAGCGCAGATCACAGAAAAGCAGGCAGAACGGACAAGATTTGGCCATTTAATGGATTCGTACGGTGAGGGAGACTGAGGAATTGGGGGTGATTCTGAAATTGCCGACAAATTAAGGGAAAGACAGAGGCACCTTCAACAAAAATAGAAAAGAGAGATGAGTTTGGGAGGAAAGATGATGAATTGTGTTTTAGACATTGAATTTGAAATGCCTATAGAAAATAGCTAATAGCTAGCGTTTAAATAGGACTTACTATGTGCCGGGCATTGTGCTAAGCTCTTTACAATTATCATTCCATTGGATCCTCACAATAATCCTGGGAAGTAGATGCTAATATTTTCCCCATTTTACACATGGGGATACTGAGGCAAACAGAGGTTAAGTGACTTGCCCAGGGTCACACAACTAGTAAGAGGCCAGATTTGAACTCAGGTCTTCCTGACTCTAGGCCCAGTGCTCTATCCATCTAGCTATCTGTAAGACATCCCAGTTAAAATTCTCCAATAGGCAGTTTGTGATGCTGGACTAAAGTTTAAGGGAGAGCAGGTCCAGATATAGATATCTGGCAGTCAAACGAATAAATATGAAAATTGAATGAAAGCTGATGAGATCACAAACTGAGAGAATATAGAGAGAAAAGAGAAGAGGGTACAGGACAGAGCCTTGGGAGGATATCCATAGTTAGGGGATGGCTCCATCAGGTGAAACTGAGGAGTGATCATAAGGAAAATCAAGGGAGAGCAGAGCAGAGTCATGAAAACAGAGAGGAGAGTATTCAGGAGGAAAGGTGAGTGGACAGTGGTATCAAATATGCTGAGGGACTGAAAAGGATGGGGAGTAAAAAAATGGCAATTAAAAAATCACTGATAACTTTGAAAAGAGTAGATTCAGTTGAGTAAGAAGTCAAATATAGACAAGGTGTGGCACCCAACAGAATCCCAGAACTTTTTGGGCTAGTTCACTCACTCTAACTTGCTCTTGTATTGGCAGGTCTGGGTCTTTCTGTTTTTGTTTTGTTTCTTTCCCCAAAGGCAGTGACCAGCTAACTCAAACTCTCAAGGTAACCATAGTATGGGGCAAATATACTTCTACTACTCAACATTCTAGTCCAGCTTCTGAGGCCCCATCAGTGTGCATCCCATTTACAGAAAATCACCAAAATGATACCATTATCTCTGAAACATTAAAAAAATTACTCAAGAAGAAGGCAAAAGCAAGAATCATAAAACAGTGAAAGACAAGGAGGTGTTAAGGAATCCCCTAAGCCTCTCCCCCAGTTCCTCTAGCTAAAGGGTTCCAGGGTCCTCTTAGAATGTTTTTAAAAGGAGAAAACAAAATGCATGGGATTATAAATTTAATTATATTGAAATGCAATTATTAAAAATTGAAAAAACAAGTTAATAATCCATGTGTTATGTGATTTGAGTGACAGAGATGTGGGTCAAAGTATCTTGCCTACATAGTTACTGAAACTTCAGGGTACCTGTCTGTGGGACAGACATCTGCTGGAGCCAAAGGAGGCTAACAGTGGGAGCAGGAAGGGTGGAGGAATGTTGAGTTAAAATAGGTGTAGGGGGTGGTTTAATTATTTTGAAGACACACCTATAATGGACCATTTTTGAGGAGGGTGGTATCACTATGAATAGTTGTTCACAGACTATTTGGGATCATGCTTGAATTTTCCAATAGCCTACTTTTCCCGTACCCTACTTTGATACTGGTTCATGGGTCTTCAAACAAAGGTCCACAGTGGCCCCTGGGAGGGTCTGCAGAAAGATAAGATCCCCGTCTTCCTAACTAAATATAAACTGGATGATCTGAGGAAGTAAGAGCAGGAAGGCATGGGACAGTGGTGAAGGAAAAAGGATAGAGGAGAGGAAGTGTCCAAGGCTGGCCTCTTCCCCTTTGTCTTCCACATAATGATGATGGCGGTTGTGACCAGAGTACTCCTACCTATCAAATGCACCTTTTGAACACTCCCACCTGCCTGAGTTCTAAAAAGGGAAGTAAATAGCTTAGGCTAGCTCTTCTTCTATTATCCAGAAATATTTTCTACATCTCAGAGCTTCTTCTGTGATTTTTATCCTTATACGTGAATTTTGTCTATTAAAAAAAACCCTGCTATTTTCAATTCTGGTCCTGGCATATTGGGGCAGCCAGGTGGCACACTGGATAGAGCACCAAGCCTGGAGTCAGGAAGACTCCATGAGTTCAAATCCAGCCTCATATACTTAATAGCTGTGTGGCCTGGGCAAGTCACTTAATCCTGTTTGCCTCAGTTTCTTCATCTATAAAATAAGCTGAAGAAGGAAATGAAAAAACACCCCAGTATCTTTGCCAAGAAAACCCCAAATGAGGCCATGAAAAGAGCTGGACGTGACTGAAATGACTGAATGACCTAGCTCATTGTCCGTCTTTGATGTTCATACAAGATATGTGTATTAATGGACCAGGTCTGTGGGTTGTCCAGCCAATTTCATAATCCGAATGAGAGGTGGTTTTTGCCCACTTAGTTTTTTACATGTGGAAAGCTATGCAGGATTCTTTAGAATAATTATTGATCGATTTCAGAAGACTCTGCAATGGTCTAGGGCTTGATACAACCAACATGATGCCATTTACAAATAGGAGCATCTGGAGAACCTCAACATCTGTATGGAATCCCTCTTCCTTATATACATCCTCCATGAAGATTGGTAACACATTTGCTGAGCCTACATTTTCCTGCTTCGAACTTCAATTGATATTGACAATCAGAGGGCTGTTGAACAATATTTTTTACATCTTTCAAAAAAGAATAGAACAGTAGGAGGAGAGCAGCTGCATTGCCATTGAGAAATTGTGCAATGCTAATAATAAATGAGAGGTTCATCATTTTAACAATATTCTTCTGACAATGCTATATGGCTTCCAGTCACAGAATACTACAATCGCTGAATGATTAAGCTGAAGATCACCCAAAGGGCAATGAATAAATAAGTAGTGGGTGTGAGTAGGCTGCGATATATTACCAATTAAAAATTGTGTCCGAGAAGCTAAAGGATGTCATCAGAGACATGACTGGAGATAAAAGTGGGCTGGCCACGTGATTAAAAACTGATGGATGACTCTGCTCTGCTGGTCTGCACGTGATGTCAAGAGATCTTGAGGAAAGAGCCCAGCCCTGAAAGTGAACCTCCCCAACCAATGGACATGGACAGGATTCACACAGGATAGAAAGTTGTAGACAGGTAGCGATGGGGCAAGTACTCATATCAGTAAGAACATTGATCCATCCTTTGTCATTTCCTTTTAGTCCTTGGGGTAGAAATGTCCCACTGATATCTGACTTGCGATAAAATTTCAAAATGGTTGGGAGACACTAATCTGATCCAACCTTTCATTCTATTTTATATTTATTTTATCAAAGTTTATTTTTTAATGTTCTTTTCTTTTTAAATTTTGAGTTCCAAGTTCCTCCTTATCTCCCACCCCCTCCCACATCTACTGAGATGGCAAGAAATATATCGGTTATACATGTGAAATCATGCAAAACATATTTCTGTATTCGCCATATTTTTTTTAAAAAGCAAGAAAAAGAAAGAGAGAAAAGTATACTTCAATTTGCACTCAGAGCTCATCAGTTCCTTTTCTAGAGGTGGATAGTACTTTTTCATTATGATTCCTTTGGATTTGTCTTGGATCATTGTATTGATCAGAGTAGTTAAGTCTTTCACAGTTGATCTTCATTACAACATTGCTGTCACTGTATACAATGATTTCCCAGTTCTTCTCACTTCACTTTGCATCAGTTCATATAGTTTTTGCCATGTTTTTCTGAAAGCACCCCCTCCATCATTCCTTATAGCACAATAGTATTCCATCACAATCATATGCCACAACTTGTTCAGCCATTCTTCAATTGATGGGATCTCCCCCTCAGTTTCCAATTCTTTGCCAACATAAAAAAAGACTACTGCAAATATTTTTGTACATATAGGTCCTTTTCCTTTTCCTTTGCTCTCTTTGGAATACAGACCTATTACTGGTATTGCTGGGTAAAAGGGTATGCACAATTTGATAGCCCTTTGTGCATAGTTCCAAATTAATCTTCAGAATAGTTAGACTTTTTCACTACTCCACCAGCACTTTGTTAGTATATCTATTTTTCCCTCATCCCCTCCAGCATTTGTCACTTCTGATAGCTGTAAGGTGGTACCTCAGAATTGTTTTAATTCGCATTTCTCTAATCAATAATGATTTAGAGCATTTTTTTTCCATATGACTCTAGATAGCTTTGATTTCTTCTTCTGAAAATTGCCTTTGACCATTTATCAGTTGAGGATTAGCTCTTATTTTTATAAATTGACTCAGTTCTATACTAAGTATGTATTTGAGATGTGAGACCTTTGTGAAAGTAACTTTCTGTAAAAAAAATTTATTTTATCTCATTGTCTATAATACCTTTTAGCAAAATGTAGTTCCCCTGATTATATTTTTAATCAGGCCTGTTACTGCTTTTGTTTTGTCTGAGATCATGATTGCTACCCTGTCTTTTTCACTTCAGCTGAAGTACTGCTCTAGCCCTTTATTTTTAACTCTGATTATGTCTTTCTGTTTCCGATGTGTCTTTTGTACACAACATATTGTTGGATTCTGGTTTCTAATCCATTTTGCTATCTGCTTCCATTTTATGGGTGAGTTTATCCCCTTTACGTTTACAGTTACGATTATTAACTGTGTATTTCCTTCTATTCCATTTTATTCTATTTATCCTTCTCTCTCTTTATCTTGTCCGTCCTCAAAAATCTGTTTTGCTTCTGATCACTACCTCCCTTACCCTGCCCTCCCTCTTATTATTCCCCTTGTGACCCCCATGTCTCTGAGTATCCCGTTCCCCTCCCATTTCCTAACTGGGCAAGTTACATTTCCATACACAACTGGGTGTATATATATTCTTTGAACCAAGTCTGATGAGTGAGGTTCAAGCATTGCCTGCCCCGCTCCTCCCCCTATTTTCCCCTCTATTTATGAAAACTCCTTTTAACTGCTCTAATAATGATAAAGTTCTTAGGAGTTACATGTATCATTTTCCCTTATAGGAAGGTAAACAGTCTAACTTTATTGAGCGCCTTATTATTGCTCTTTCATGTTTACATTTTTATGCTTCTCTTGAGTCTTGTGTTTGAATGTCAAATGTTCTATACAGCTCAGGTAGTTTCATCAGGAATGCTTGAAAGTCCTCTATTTCATTAAATATCCATTTTTCCCCCTGAAGGATTATACTCAGTTTTTCTGTGTAGGTTACTCTTGGTTGTAATCTAGTTCCTTTGCCTTCTGGAATATCATATTCCAAGCTCTCCACCCCTTTATTATGGAAGCCACTAAATCTTGTGTGATCCTAACTGTGGCTCTATGACATTTGAATTGTGCCTTTCTGGCTGCATGAAATATTTTTTCTTTGACCTGGGAATTCTGGAATTTGTCTATAATATTCCTGGAAGTTTTCATTTTGCAATCTCTTTTAGGAGGTGATAGATTCTTTCAATTTCTCTTTTAGCCTCTGGATCTAAGATATTGGAGCAGTTTTTCGTGATAATTTCTTGAAATATGCTGTCTAGGCTCTTTTTTTTGGTTATGGCTTTCAAGTAGTCCAATAATTCTTAAATTAGCTCTTGATCTATTTTACAGGTCATTTGTTTTTCCAGTGAGATATTTCACATTTTATTATTTCTTTCCTATTCCTTTGACTTTTTTATTGTTTCTTGATGTCTCACAGAGTCATTACACTTACAAGTTCTAATTTTTAAAGAATTATTTTCTTCAGTGAGATTTTGTACCTCTTTTCCCATTTGGCCAATTTTACTTTTTAAGGAGTTTTTTCCTTCAGTGCATTTTTGTGTTTCTTTTACCAATAGGCCAATTCTGTTTTTTTAAGGTGTTATTTTCTTTAGTATTTTTTTGTGTGTGTCTCTTTTACCATGTTATTAATTCTCTTTTCATAATTTTCTTGCATCATTCTCATTTCTTTTCCCAATTTTGCCCTGCCACCCTTAGCTCTTTCTTTAAGTCTTCCAGGAATTCTTGTTGGCCTTGGGTCCAATTAGCATTTTTCTTTGAGGCATTTTTTGATAGTTGTTTTCACATTGTTCTCTTTTTTCTGAGTTTGTCTTGGTCTTCCCTGATGCCATAGTAGCTTTTTATGGTCAGATTCTTTTTTTGTTTTTGTTTTCTCATTTTCCCAGCCTATTTCTTGACTTTGGACTTTATATAAAGTTGGACTCTGCTAACCTGGGAGTGAGGAAGCATTATCTCAAGCTTTGGGCTTTTTCATGATGCTGTTTTCAAAGCTAGTTCTGGAGATCTCCAAGTTTTTGGTGCTTCCAAGGTGGTGTGATCCTGAGAGAGGTATGGTCACTGCTCTCCTGATCTGTGCTCAGTCTTTATCCAGGAGGGCCCCTGATTCCCTATAGCTATATGTGCTACTGCTCCTCTTTGCCTTGGAATTGAGACCTGGGCCCATGTTGCCCTGTTCCTCTGTGACTGACCACCAACACTACTCTCTGCCCTAGAACTACAACCCAGAACTGAGAATCAGTGCCAGCTGTACCCAGTATCAGCAAAGAGTTCCCTGTAATCTCTCTCTGACCAGTTGTCCAACCTTCCCTGCCCACCTGCCACCCCGCCCCCCACCAGCAGCAGCCTAGTATCTCTGGGCTGAGAACTCTAGAAGTGGCTGCTGCCACCACTGTTGCCATGGCCA
Organism: Phalanger gymnotis; assembly: GCA_028646595.1. Taxonomy (NCBI): domain Eukaryota; kingdom Metazoa; phylum Chordata; class Mammalia; order Diprotodontia; family Phalangeridae; genus Phalanger; species Phalanger gymnotis. The sequence goes on from CM053626.1 coordinate 185,129,309, forward strand.
CGTGTGTAGGCTCTGGACAGACCTCTATCCCATTGTCACAAGCCTCTCCTGCTGACCTCTCGAGTTTTCTTAGGCTGGAAAATTGTCCCACCCTAATCCCTTGCTAGATCTGCTCCTTTAAAACTCAACCTGAGGCACCACTTCAAAGCCATTTAGAGGGGAATATTGGGATTGCTGAGCCAGACTAACTGCCCCTAATCTGATATCTTCCAACTTCTTGTTTTATAGAAGCAGAGACAAGTCTCTGGAGAAGAAGCAACTTGCTCCAAGTCATACATTGAGTTAGCTGAGCTGAGATATGAATCTAGGTGACACCCCTCTCTCCTCCTATGCATTATCACCTGTCTCCTTTTATGGCACTCCTCTCTTCTGATTCTTCTCCTACCTTTTGGACTGTTCCTTCTCAGTCCTGTTTACTGGAGCATCATCCAGATCCTGCCCCTTAACCATGGATGCTCCCCAAGGCTCTGCCCTGGGACTTCTCTACTCTCTCTATACTCTCTTATCTCATCAGCTCCCATGGGTTTAATTATTTCCCTTGAGCTCTAGTACCACATCACCCACTGTCTATTTGATGTTTTAAACCAGGTCTCCCACAAACATATCCAAACATGACCCAAACAATTCATCTTTCTCATCAAATTCACCTCTCTTTCAGACTTCCATATTTTGTCAAAAACATCCTTCCAAGGAAAGAGGGTAATGGGCCCCACGTGAGTAGTGAGGCCCATCTTTGGATGATGCTCTCATGCAGCTTGCATGGAATAAACCTCTCTAGTCTCTTTTTCCCCTGCCTTTCTCCAAGGAAATCTTTTATTCCTGCTGTGAGGGGAAGCAGGAAGTTGGGGCTGGAGGCCACCATACTGCTCTTCTCAGAAAGATGGGGTACAAGGCTAGAAGTATACCTAACTGCTCACTTAAATATTGTTGGTCTAGAGGATATGATCAGGTTCAAACAAACTTTGGAATGCTTCATCATTTAGAAGGAGATAAGGAAGCCCCAAACTCTATAACAAAGGCTTAACCCTTTTCCTGCTCAATACAAATCCCCCAATAAATATACATAGAGAACAGCAAAGGAAACCCACTTATCCAAAACATAGCAAAACAAATATCAGAGAAGATATGCATGAGAGAACACATACCAGACAATGCAGAGAGAAGGAGCACTTCCATTGGGTGCGAGGTGACTCAACTCAACCAAGAGAGACGGTCCTGGACTTCACCCAAGGGGAAACTCCTCAAAGTCTCTAGAGTAGCAAGCTGGAGATAGGAACATGATAGACAGTGGCAGGTCCCCTCATATTTTCTCTGGGTCTTTTCCTTCAGCAATCTAAAATGGCCTCTTCCATCTTCTCTCTTAAAACTGAAAGCCAAATGGATTCTCAAAGAAGACTCTTAATTGGAGAACCCCAGAAAAAGGGACTAGGTAAGAACTAAAACTCTTTACTCTTCCCAGCTCTGCCCCTCACACAGGGCAGGCCTTCATCTCTGCCAATAAGAAGAGAATCCCATACCAGCGAGCTTTGGAATAAGGATTACATAACATTGGTATCATCCTGGACCCCTCATTTTCCCTAACCCCATGTAATCAATTACCAAATCTTGCCGTTTCCACCTTCACAACTCTTCTTTAATCCATTCCCCCTCTGTCTATTCACAAACTCACTGCCTTCAGTGATTCAGGCCCTCATCACCACTCACATAGATAATTGCAATAGTTTCCTACTCAGTCTCCCTGCCTCATATATCTCCTCACTGCCACCTGCCAAAGTTATTTTCTTTAATCACAGATCTGATTTGTGTCTCCCCTACTCGGTAAATTTCATTGGATCTCAAATATTGCCTTGAAAATAAAATATAAACTCCTCCAGCTTTTAAAGCCTTTCAAATCCAGGCCCAACTTACCTTTCAGCTTAATTATTCCCCTTCCAAAACTCTGTAGTCTAGCCAGACTGGCCTTCTCTCTGTTCCTCACATATGACACTCTATTTCTGACTTCTTTCTGCCTTTGCATTGCATTCCCTGTTCACCTCAGCTTTATAGGATCCCTCTCTTCCTTCTATACTCAGCTCAAATACCACCTTCTTCATGACATGTCCTGATTCCCCCAACTGCTATGGCCCTCCTTCCCAAACCGTTTGTATTTAACTGCCTTATATTTATTCTGTTCATATTGCTGTTTTATGTATACATATATTTGTATATATAATATATTGTGTATGTGTGTATATATGTATATGTGTGTGTATATATGTATGAATGTATGTATTTGCACACATATATATACATATATATATAAATACCATATATAATAAGAAATAGGAGGAAACACTGAGAGAAGGAACACAGAAGTACGTTGCTGGGGGTTCCCTTGTCTCTGTCAAAATATCTCATCTATTGGTATAGGGAGAAATGTCTTTGATTTTCAAAGAATTCCCTTTCTTTCCTTGCTTTTTATTTCTCATGCTTATCACTTCAGACTTGCTAAGGAAAACTACAGTGGGCAGCAACCTCTGGAGGGATGAGGGGTGGGGAACCCATTACTTGACCATTTCTTCACTCTCCCAGTGGGGGAGCAATGTCAGGCACCTCAAACCAACGTTTTCTCTCACCCCTAACACTGCAAGTAACATTAACCACAGAACAAAGGTTAGTGGCTACTGATATATTTTTCTTATATGGTGATGGTAATAAACAGGAGCAATTAGGAACGGGAAATAAAGGGGAAGGAAACCAGTATGTGGATCTAACAATAGCCAGTTTCTCTGACTGCAAGGAGAATCTTGCTTTAATGGAGAGAGGCCAATTAACAGAGCCCCGAAAAAGGAGGACGGATGTCTCTGAAGGGCATTCTCACCAGACCCGGTCTGTTCAGCACAGCACCACCTCATCGTCCTTGGCCAACCGCCAAAGGTCTCAGTCTTTCTCTTGACTCATTGTCTACTGCATAGCAACACCTGCTGCAGCTGCAATCTAGCAGTTCATCCTACTCTCTCTGAAAGAAAGAGCTGGGGGAAGGGCAAACCTGGGCTCAGCCCTTTAGGCAAACGGTTTCAAAATGGAGGAGGTGCCCCAAACCCCCAAAATCTGCCTCTTCGTTCTTCCTTGTCTTCTAGCATCTTTTCCTCAGAACTCTCCAGAAACAATCCCAGAGACTTTTATATAGACCAAATGGAATTTTTGTATCATGGAAAGAGATTAGAAGGATTCCTCCTTTTCCTATAATTGTAATCAATTTATGTAATGTTAGAATTTATTATTCTTTGAATGTTTAATAGAATTCACTTGTAAATCCATTGTTCTTTGTGAGTTCTTTTGTGCCTTGTTCAATTTCTTTACCTGATATTAGGTCATTTAAATCATCTATTTCTTTTGTTAATCTATTTTACGTTTTTAAAGTATTCATCCATTTCCTCTAAGTTATGTTTTATTAGCATATAATTGTGCAAAATAATTTATTATTTCCTTTAATTGCTTTCCAATTGTTGTGTATTCTCCTTTTACATTTTTGATTTGAACATTTTGGTTTTCCTCTATCTTTTTAATCACATTAGCTGCTTATCTATTTTATTAGGTTTTTAAAAAGAGCTCCTAGTTTTATCAATTACATTTTTTCTTGTGATTCTATTAGGTTCTTTACTTTTCAGAACTTCAATTTTGCTACTTAGTTGAAGGTTTTGCTTTGTTTTCATTTAAATTTTTTAATTGTGTGCCCCATTTATATTTTTTAGTGGTGTTCCCAATTTACTGAATTGTTCTCTCTCTCTTTTCTCTCTTCCTCTCTCTCTCTCTCCCTCTCTCATGAAAGCATTTAGAGATGCAATTTTACTCTTAGAAACTGCTTTAGCTACATCAAATGTTGACTCATTATTCTAATTTTTTTTGATAAAATTTTCTGTTCTGTCTATAATGTATTCTTTGACCCACAAGTTCTTTAGAATTGTTATTTAGTTTACAATTGTGTTTTAGTTCTTTCTTCAAGCCCTTTACTGAATACAGTTTTTGTTGCATTGTAATCCATAAATATTATATTCAGTATTTCTGCTTTTCTAAGTATTTGATAAGAACTTTAAGCTCCAATACATGTATATTTTTATAAAGTTGCTGGTTGTTGTCTTTTTTTCTTAAAGAAGACCAAAATGACATCACTATGCTACAGTCAAATTTCAGTGTTTCCAACTGTAGCTGATCAGACCAATATGAGCTCAGAACCACCGATCAGGTACAAATAGTCCATATGAACATCTGGGGTGGATTCTCTAAATTTATGCATCTTGTGTTTCTTTTGAGCTATTTCAATTCTGCTTTGCACATAGAGCATAGCACCTTCTCTGATGTGGGCACGTCATGCTGAGCGGTCCTGTGCCAGCATCTCCCATGTCACACAATCAGTTCCAAAGTTCTTAAGAAAGACCTTGAGAGTATTCTTGTATCACTTCTTCTGACCACCATGTGAACACTTGTCCTGTTTGAGTTCTTCATAAAATAGTCTTTTTGGCAAGCACACATTTTGCATTCAAACAACGTGGCCAGCCCATCTGGAGTTGAGCTCTCTGAAGTAGTTTGAATGCTTGGCAGTCTAGGTTCGAGTAAGGACCTCAGTTTCTGGTACCTTATCCTGCCAGGTGATCTTCAGAATTTTCCTAAGACAATTCAAATGGAAGTGATTCCATTTCCTGGCATGGCGCTGGTAGACTATGCAGGTTTCACAGGCATACAACAATGAGATCAGCACATTGGCTCTGTAGACCTTCAGTCTGATAGTCAATCCAATACCTCTTTTCTCCCATATTTTCCTTTGGAGCATCCTAAATGCTGAGCTACAGATATGTAAGTTCTTTTCCACTTCCATTCAGTAATCACCAGTAATCTATTGTCCTTAATTTAAAGTTCTGTTCAGGTCCTTAACTTTTATCTGTTTTATCTTCTGATTAGATTTATCTAGGACTAATAGGGGAAATGCTAAATTTGTCCCCTCTATGATTCCAGATGAAAATAGAATTCTGAGGGGACAAATTTAGCATTTCCCCTATTAGAATGTAAATAGTTTATCCTTGTTTAGTCCCTTATTATTGCTTATGTTTCCAACCTGGCCTCAGACACTTACTAGCTGTGTGACCCTAGGCAAATCGCTTAACCCTGTTTGCCTCAGTTCCTCGTCTGTAAAATGGGCTGGAGAAGGAAATATCTTGAAGGCCAAGAAAATCCCAAATGGGGCCACAAGAGAGTTGGACACAACTGAAGTGACTGAGTAACAACGGTTGCTTATGTTTACCTTTTTAATGTTTCCCTGGCTTTGTTCTTTAAAGTTTCTACTCAGTTCTGGTCTTTTCATCTGGAGTGCTTAAAGGTCCTCTATTTCACTAAAGATATATTTTTCCCTGTAGGATTACACTCAGTTTTGCTGAGTAAGTCATTCTTGCTTGTAATCCTATATCTTTTGCCATCTGGAATATCATATTCCAAGCTTTCTGATCCTTTTTAGTGGTGGCTGCTAAATAGTATATGATTCTGACTATGGCTCTTAAGTACTTGAATTCTTTCTGGCTATTTGCAGTATTTTTTTTCTTTGACCTGGAAGCTCTAGATTTGGCTATAATGCTCCTGTGAGTTTTCATTTGGGGATTTCTTTCAGAAGGTAAAGTCTATCTATTTTTACTTTTACCTCAAATGAAGAGGTCTGGGTAGTTTTCTTTTTAAGATTTCTTGAAATAAGATTTCTAGGCTTTTTTTGGTCATGCCTTTGAGGTAGTCCTATGATTCTTAAATCATCCCTCTTCTGTTTTCTAGGTCAGTTGTTTTTGCTATGAGATACTTTGCAATTTTTCTATTTTTTTTTTTGTCTTTTGACTTTGTTTTAATATTTTTTGTTGTCTTATGTAATCATTATTTCTGTTTGATCCATTCTAATTTTCAGGGAGCTTGTTGTTTGGGCAAGGTTTTATGCTACTTGTTCTAGGCTGTTAATTCCTGTTCTAGTTCTATCTTCTATAACTCTAATTTCCTTTCCAATTTTTTTTCCATTTATAAAATTTTTTTAAAGTTTTGCTTCATCTCAACCAGGAATTTTAGTTGAATTTGTGCCCGAGTTGTGTTTTTATTTAGGGTTGTACTTTTAGATGTTTTGGAGTCATTCCTTCCTTCTTGGTTTGTGCCTTGAGTATCCTTGTCACCATAATAGTTTTTATAGTGGTACTTTTTCCCCTCATTCTTCTAGCCTTCTTACTGACTTTGGACTTTAAATTGGGGCAGGCTCTATACACTTTTGGAGGGAATGTCTGGGCTGAGCTGCTGTCATTTACATTCCTACTGCTGCTTTCTTAAGGTGTTGTGTATTATGTTACTCTAGTCTTTCCAGGGAAACTTAGGCTGGGAACCTGCAAGCTTTCAGTGCTCCCAAAATGGATTGATCCAGGGCAAAGCCTGATTAGTGCCCTCCTGGTCTGAGCTCCACAACTTCCTGACCAGGGTTTGGGTTTAAGCAACACATCTGTGGGCTTGCCCATGGTTGAAGTTCCATTAGACTACTGCTGGACTCAGCCACTACCAGCTAGCTAGATGTATCTGCTGGTTCAGAGTGACAGAATTGCAGGTTTCCCTTTGGTTTGGATTCCTGTCCTGATTATTCCGCTGCAGGCTTCAGACTGGGCTGAGAGCTGAAGCTGAGACCTCTCTCTACTGCTGGAGTCTGAACTTGCTCTTTGCTCCATACACAGCCTCAGTCTCATGACTTCTCTTCATCCTTGAGTGCCTCTCATAGGCATGTCTCCTCTTCAATCTGTGACTAGTTGAGCTGCTAGTTGGTACCTGTTTTTGTACCCTATACAAATTTAGACTCCATTGTGTCAGATTTAGGACGTTTTCTTGCTCTGGCGCACAGGCTCTCCCTGCATTGGAACAATCTACCTGTCACCGTAGGCCCTCCAGGGCCTGTAGACTTCTCTGTCTGTCTCCCTACACTCATTTGGGCTGGAAAAATGACTACACTTTTTCTTCTTGGATTTCCCAATCACATTCATTCTAGTATGCTTCCTAGATTTGTTTGGAGGAGCTGTGGGGTAGAACTTGGTTGCATTTCTTCCTACTAGGCTTCCATCTTGGCCCCACCTAAGTTTAATGCCATTTACCTTATCTCTTTTAATTATGTTTCTTCATCTTTCATTGCATAGCATTATCTAAAGTTGTGATTGATACCCTTGTCTTTTAGTTTGACTGACGCATATTATTAGATTTTGCTCCAGCTCCTCATCTTAACTCAACGTGAATCTTTGGGTTACAAGTATGTTTCTTATAAATAACACACTATTAGATTCTGTTTTCTAACACTTTCTGCTCTCATATTTTATGATTGCATTCATGTTCATGATTATTATTGTTAATTTCATATATGCCTACATCCTTTCCCTATTGTACTTTTCCCTCTCTTTGCTCTACTCTTTACAAAGTGTTAAGAGGGAGAGAGGGTGCCAGTGTGTGGGTCAGAGATCATCACTCACATTAAAAATATACAGAGACCATTCTTGAGAAAAGGCAAAAAGGAGTTTATTACTTTCTCATGAGAAAGGACACACCCAAGAGTGGCTCAAGATGATGCCAGCGTGTGTGTGTGTGTGTGTGTGTGTGTGTGTGTGTGTGTGTGTGTGTGTGGCATACAGTTCAAAGCAAGTGATATAGACCCTAACGCAGAGTTCCCCCACCCTCCCCACTGGTTCCTCTTCCCATTGACTGGATTTGGAGCTCACATTCTAAATGTGGAATCTTTTCCCAGAAACAGAGAACAAAGAACAAAAAGACAGGCATGAGACCAGGGAAAGAGGAGTAAAAGCTAGATAAAACAGGACCTTGCTGGTGTCTGTCTACTGATGTAATTTCTTATCTCTACTTTCCCAGCAGAGCAGTTTCTAAAAATATAGAAGGGGTGCAGGGTGGGAGGGTGGATGGTAGGAGAGACAAGGTCTTTTCCCATGCTGGGATAGGGGCTTCAGTATTTCAGTATTCCACTCACCAGACACTTGTGATCTATACATGAAATGGTCTGTTCCATTTTCTTATGACTTTTCTCTTCCCCTTTCCATGTCTGATCCCACGTTTTTGCTTTCTTCTCTTCCTTTTAATTTCTCCTTTATGTTCGTCTCCCTGACATTTGAATTTGTTTTGCTTATGACTATTCCCTTACCTACCCTCCCTCTTAAATCCCTCTCTTCCCCTCCTCATGTCTTTGTTCCCTCCTATTTTCCCTTTGAATGTAATTTATTTCTATGTCATTGTCTATCTATGAATATATACACATATGTATTTGCATCGTATATGCATATGTATGTATGCATATGTGTGTATACAAAATATCTATATCTAGATCTATCTACACAAATGTTCATCCTTCATTCTTGAAGAGGACCGATGACATCAGGAGGGTGACGTCTTGACTTGCACACAAATACACACACATACTCTTGTTATAACTGTTTAGGTGTTTTCAGTCATGTCCAACTCTTTGTGACTCCTTTTGGGGTTTCGTTGGCAAAGATACAGGAGTGGTTTGTCATTTCCTTCTCTAACTCATTTTACAGATGAGGAAATGGAGGCAAAGAGGTTAAAGTGACTTGTCCAGGGTCATGCAGCTAGTAAGCGTCTGAAGCTGGATTTGAGTTAAGTCTTCCTAACTCCAGGCCCAGCCCTCTATCCACTGAGCCACCTAGCTTCATAGATACATTTACATATACATGTGCATATACAGAGGAAGATAGAAAGGGAAACAGGTATTCCATGAATCGCACTCTCATCTGAATCGAATAAAGAAAGATTGAATACACTTTCTCTGAGTGTGTGTATATATATATGTGTGTGTGTGTGTATATACATAATGGAAGTGCCATGGAAAAAATGAATATAAGCTTAGATAGACTTCAGGAAATAGCAAAGGATAGAAGAGCCTGATATGGTATGGTCCATGGGGTTATGAAGAGTCAGACACGCACGACTCAGCGACTGAATAACAGCAATAAATGCATACATATGCATAACACAAAGAATGTTTAATCATGAAGAAAGACATAAAGGAAAACAGATATCCCATGAACCATATGTATGGATGTACACACACACACATATGTGTATGTATACATATATATACACACATACACATACATATGTACACACACAGAGTCTGTGTAATTGTGCTCAATCTTCCTTTATTTGATTCAGATGAGAGTGAGGTTCACTGGGGGCAGCTAGGTGGTGCAGTGAGTAGAGCACCAGCCCTGGAGTCAGGAGGACCTGAGTTCAAATCTGGCCTCAAAAACTTGACACACTAGCTGTGTGACCTTGGGCAAGTCTCTTAACCCCAATTGCCCTGCCTTCCCCCCTCCAAAAAAAAGAGAGAAAAAGAGTGAGGTTCATGGCATATCTGTTTCCCTTTATGCCTTTCTCCATGATTAAACACTTCATATTACTTTGTGACCCTGGGCAAGTCATTTAAACTTGTTTGCCTCAGTTTCCTCATCTGTAAAATTAGCTGGAGAAGGAAATGTCAAACCAATCCAGTATTTTTGCTACGAAAACCCCAAATGGGGTCACAAAGAGTCAGACACAACTGAAATGACTGAACAACAATTATGTAATAGTGATTTTCCTCCCTTTTTTCTTCCTTTCCCCCACCCCCCAATATAGGTTCCTATTACTTATTTTTGGTCTCCTAAGATTATCAAAAAGGAGCTGGGGGCGGGGGAAGCCCACTCACAGGCTCTCTGTCATATACGCCTTTATGAACCTTAAAAATATTAGGGTTCTGACAATCATTTAATATCAATTTCGTAACCCCAATAAGAGTCAGAGCTTGAACTGATTAACCAGAGGAAGAACTTACACTGATTAACCAGAAGAAGAGTCTAAACCTAACAATCTTTTTGTTCTCTGAGTAAAATCAGAGAATATCTCTTCCTATGTCAACAAGGCCACATCGGGCTGTCTCTCCTCTGTCTATTAGCCATTAAAGATGAGACCCTTAACCCAAGAAACTATCTTGCTTAATATTTTATGGGCATATACTATGTTTTGAAATGTTAATGGTAAATTAAACACAGAAACGCTGGGTTGTAGTTTCAATTGACCCTTGTCAACTTTCTTATCTTATTTTATTTACAACCTATTCAATTTAGAAAAGTCCTTTTCTTGTATCATGGTTAAACATACATGGAGATCATAAAATTGAGTAACACAGACATGCTGAGTTGCGACTGTTCTAAAAATGTATTTAAACCTTCTCATTCTTCTGTTCAAGCAGTCAGATTTTGTCTGGCTCCATACATGCATGTATCCACTAGCTTTAAGGGAATAAATGATATGGATTTACATATCATCTAGCCCGTTTGCCTCCTTTAACCAAACTTTCAGGTCGACAGTTTTGAGAAGTCATTTGTCATCCCTCCATTAGCCTGTAAATAATTTATCCCTATATGTTTTTCCAATTAAACAATTTCATGTGCCTTTTTATATTTATCTTGGCTCCTGCATTTCTACTTCAAAATATTCAATTCCAAGCATCAGGAATGCCTGGAAATACTCTATTTCATTAAAAGTATATTCTCTTACCACCACTACCACCCTCCTTTAAGATTATACTTAGCTTTGCTAGATAGGTCATTATTAGTAGAAAGCTTTTATCTTTTGCCTTTTGAAATATCAGATTAAAAAGTTTTCTCTCCTATGTATTGGCAGCTACCGAACTTGTTCGATCCTTATTGTGGCTCTTTGGTACTTGAACTTTTTCTTTTGGGCTGTTTATAGTATTTTTCCTTTGACCTGGGACCTCTGGATTTGGGCTTTAATGTTACTTGGCGTTTTCATTTTGGAATTTCTTTTAGGAGACGACCAATGAATTCTTTCCATTTTCATACTGCCCTCTTGTTCTAATGGTTCTGAGTAGTTTTCATAGATAATCTCCTAAGATATGGTATCCAGGCTTTTTTATATAGTAAAATAATTTTTAGTTTATCTATCCTTAACCTCTTTTCCGGGTTATTTGTTTTTGATATCATAGTTCTTATTCTTTCATCCATTTTTTCAACCTTTGGATAATGTTTTAATAGTTCTTGTTGTCTCACTAAGTTTTTAATTTCTGTTTAATCCGTTATAATTTTCAGGGCCAGCATTCAGTTCTTGGTTAAGGTTTCAGTTCACAAGATCTGTGAGTAGTAGTAGCTGCCCCCCCTGGGGATCCAATTGTCCAGTTCCATTTGGGCAATGCTGCTATTTCTTCTCTTCTCCTCCTCCTCTTCATCCTCCCCTTCTGTCCATGTGGGGAGCCATGCCCTTACATGTGGGTGCTGTGTCCAAAGGAACATAAATTTTGATCACTTGTACTTCCCAAGATATCTTAGGGTTTGGGGGCTAGATTTTTTTCTTCCCCATATATTTATTCTATCGTGTTCTTGTTTTTCTGAAAAACTGGGACAATTAACTCTTTTGTCTCATGTAGTTTTCATTTATGATTTCTTGAAATATAGCTCTGGTAAACCAGACTGATAAAGTCCATTGGGATTCAAATGGAACTATTGCTTATGCCTTTAAACCCAAATCACTCTGGCTCTCACTGACTGGCCAACAATAAGTCCCAGCCTAAGCCTCTTTTGTTCATTGCTTGGGTTTCGATGGCTCAGAGTGAGTGTAAATAGCAATTGTTTTTATTCTGGCCAAAAAGTCTGAGGGTCTTCCCCTCCCAGATTGATTTTTTTTTTTTTTTTTGCAAATTCAAACTAGGCCATCTTTTGCCTCAATTCTCAGCTAGCCTTTAATCATTGAATGGGTGTTGTCTCAGACAAACTGAGACCTGGGAAAGACCCTCACTTAAAAAGGCCAGGGTTTCCCACTGCATCGGGGGCCATCATAACCTATGTATTACCACTGGACTCCGATGACTATGGAGGTGAGAGTGAGGCTGATGACTTTGCACAGCCCTGCCTCACTTAAATCCAAGTCACTTACAAGTCAGAACATCACCCTCCTGATTTCATTGGTCCTCTTTGAGAACAAGAACAAGGATTCAGTTCTAAATCATGAGTTTTCCTTGCCATTACTTCTTGTGTAACTCTTCTATATCTCTTATTTCTTTTTTTCTAGGTACTCTTGGAATCCCTATGGCCAAGACATTTTTTGTCTGAGGCTTTACTCGAACTTCTGATAGGGGTCTTCCTCTTCAGAGTTTACCTCATAGGCATCTCTCAGGCTTCCTCATAATATCACTGTTTTCCTTGTTTTGCTTGTCTCAACACCTTCACTGCCTAGGTTGGGGATCCTGTGCTTGTGTCGAGCTCCGTTCCAGTACTCCTGAATAGCTGGGGCAGGCCTTTCTGATCCTGGATGTTGTGGCCGAAGCGAAGACCCTTCTCCAAGAGATTGTGGGGCTAGTCCCACATTGAGCTCTGCCTAGAGTCTCCCTCTTGCCATAGAGTTCTAGGACCTCCTTCTTCATTAGGCTCTTCCCACCACCTTTGATCTTCCCACCCCACCCATCTGTCACAGGGCAGATAGCCCAGGACTAGTCTTTGCCCTTCTCCTGCTACTGGACTTGGGGCCACACACCCCTTCCCCCAGTTCTGGATACCACTGGGCTCCTGGCCAAGTTTGACTTTATCAGGAGCTCCTTTCAAATTGCCCTGAAACTGTTTTGTGCCATGCTTTCCAGATAACCAGGCTTGTCTACATTTCTGCAGAATTCCGTTGGTCTTGCTATGTATGCATCCCTACCTGGGTGGAGTTTATTTTCCTTATTTATTTTTTACTTGAATTTTAAAAGTTTTACTGAGGTGTTTTGTGCAGGACCTGGGCTCCTCTAGGTCCTAGCATGCCATCTTCTTACCTAATTTTTGTTTCTATGGCTTGCTCTTTGACACATAAATTTTTTAGGATTAAACTATTCTCCCTTTAAGTTCAAATCTCTTCTTCAAAGACCCTATATTGTCTATAATTTTTATTTTGTGGTCTTCAAGGAATTACTATTTTAATAAGGTTTTTTTGCACTAGTATACTGTCAATTTTACAAAGTTGCCAAGCACAGCTGAGAAACATGCATATTCCATTCACTAATTGCCAGAGATTTATTACATCTAACTTTTCTTAAAATCTATTCATATCCTTAATGTCTTTCTTATTTAACTTTTTGCCAGCATGCACTCTCACTGTATTCAGAGAACGGGCTAGCTTCAGGTCCCTTTGTAGAGGTCATACTGGTTTTCCCCCAATAGCTAAGGTCTCTAAACCCATCGGTTTCTTCCTTCTGCCTGAGCTCCCAAGAGTTTTCCCAATGTCACACACACACACACCCTTCCCTCTCCTCCAATCATCTGGTGTACGTAATTTTGTAACTTACTTTCTGTTTCAGCTTTAAATTGGTCTTTCCTCATCATTGGTGCTTTGTCAATATTTGCTGGGGATTGTGTGGGAAAGTTGTGTTTCTCTATCACCTCTCACATTGCCATCTTTCCTGGAAATCTCCATGTATTCTCCCCATTCTCACCTTTTCCCACATTTGCTAGTTATCAGAGTTTATGTTTCAGATTTAATTCAGAGTAGAGGCTGTTAACCTGGGCTATTGGTTTTTTTTCCCAGTTCTTATAACTGCATTTCAATAATTTTCTTTGTAGTCCTATGTATTTTATCATTTAAAAACATTATTCTAAGGAGGGGCCCGTAGGACTCATCAGACTGCCACCAAAAAAGGTTAAGAAGCCCTGATTTTGAGGGTCTTTTCAAGTTTTCCTTATAATTTCTCTACGATTTCCTCCTCAGCATAAGCTATGGTTATTTTCATGATGGTCTTTTTGAATATATTTATCATTAATATAGTAATATGTGATAACCAAATAGTCCCTGAAATAATGTTCCTTGTTGCCTCTAGGTGTCGGAGAAAACCTACTTGGGCAATTTTTTTTTTTTGCAACTTCTTTCTTCTGGTTTTACTTATAGCAAGAATGTCGAAAATGGTAAGATTCAGCTATTCCAGTCAGTCAGTAAAGTAGCATTTATTAAGCACCTAGGTAGCATTTATTAGCAATGTTATTAGCAATTAGCATCAGGATACAAAGAAGGCAAAAGTTTGCTCTGAAGGAGATCAGAGTCTAATGGGGGAGACAATGTACAAACAACTATGAACAGACAAGATATATACAGGATAAAACGGGGGTAGTCTCAGAGAGAAGGCACTAAGATTAAGACTTTTTATATTTATCATGGATCCTGCATTTCAATTTTAAAATATTTACTTCTCTGTTTCATTAAAAATTAATTCTGCCCCCACCCCAACAAAAACAAATCCACACCTCCCTCTTGGATCCCAAGCAGCCCAAGCAGAAGGGACCAACAAGGCAGACTCAGTGCCTTGCTGCAAAGTTTCCATCTTGCCCCAGGGCTTAACTCCTAGCTTGGAATCCGGGAGGGAGGTGTGGATTTGTTTTTGCTGGGGTGGGGGAAGTGCCTTGGACCCCCAGGGACCCCAATCTATTGGCTTTATTGCCCAGTGGACCCTCAGGACTTGGAACTGGGGACTGGAACATAATGGGGAGAACAGACCCCAGCAGAGCTTTGTTTGGACTTTGGGTGCCAAGTGGAAGCCTGCAACTTTGGGGAAGAGACATCCCCAAAAGAACTCTGTTTGTTTGTTTGCTTTAGGACCTTACTAATAAAGCATGACCATGCTTCAGGGTACTGGGGAAAAGCCTGCAATGGCAAGGTGATGCTAAAGAAGTACTTTATGAGCTAAAGAGATTAACTTGTTTTGACCTAGGGGTGGACATTTGAATTGTAAGCCAACATTTGGGAATGTCACTGAATGATATGTTTTGCTTTGTTGTGAATGATATGTTTTAGTTTCCTTCATAATTGGATCACAATATATGTTCCAGGATCCATGGCTGATTAGATTATGTATCCTGTACCAAGAGGTGGAGTGTGTTGGTAAGCAAAATGGGCTCTTGGCACTCAGTTCAACCAGGTGCCCTTGAAGAGTTTGGCTTTTGTTTCCTTTGATTAATTCAGTGTATTTCATTGAGTCTTACTAGGTGCTAAGCCTAGGCCAAACCCCTATTAGGTGCTAAGCCTATGTGGTTGTGAAGCTCCCAGTGTACTAAGGGGAGGTGCTAAACTCAAGAGTCAATCATAGAGCCTAAGTTCTGGTGGTTCAGATGATGTTTGACGACGTCTGAAATGGTATAAGAAGAGAAGACAGAGCCATTTGTGCAGGGCTCTCACTCTTGGTGGTGTGGAGACTCCAGGCAGCTGTAGCTAAGAGCCCTCCAGCTCGTAACCTGGATGTTGGGTCTTCATTAAACTCTGGTAACTATGTATTGGGATTTGAATCAGACAAGGTCTGTCTGTCGATGTTTGTAATTTGTTTGTATTTGTTCCGAAGTTCAGGGTGCTGGCTTTTCCCCCTGAACTAAGTGGATGGTATTTGTATGCTGAATTAAAGCAAACTTGTCAACCCCTTAACGTAGCTCTCCTTAGTAAAGAAGATCAAAAGAACCTGGGCTTTGGCAGCATTCTTGTTATTGGGCTTATGTTGGTCTTTCACCCCCACAACAGCTGCTAGCTGGATTGTTGCAACAGAGACAGACAGTGAAAATGCATATACATATATACACACATATCTATATATTCACATAATATATAACAACACATTGTATATTAATATATTATGTATAATATATAATCACCACCACAGGGTCAGCCTTCTAGTAACAGTAATTGCAAACGTTTATATAGTGCTGATTATGTGCTAAGCATTTTACAACTGTCATCCTATGTGATCCTCACAACAACCCTGGGAGGCAGGTGCTATTATCATTACCTCCATTTTACAGATGAGGAAACTGAGGCAAATAGAGGTTAAGTGACTTGCCCAGTGTCACACAGCTAATAAGAGTCTGAACCTAGGTGTTCTTGACTCCAGGCCCAGTGGACTTCTCCATCATCAGCTCTTTTGGTCCTTGGAAAACAGACTTGGCTATAACTGGGGCCGTATTGAAAACATTTTCTTTGTGGTGAAACCTGCCATAGCCTCCAAGAACTCAGAGTCAACGCCATGCCAAGAGGAGGCATCAGAGTGGGGTTTCTTGGAGGCTTGTGAATCAGTTATCATTACTCTCCTTAAAGTACATCGAGGTTTGTCTCTCTCATAAGGCCAACCCCAGAGGGTAGTGTAGATTTCCCCCAGGAAGAGGGCTACAGACTGGTGGGAGGCTGAGGAACGGAGTAGAAGCTGCCTGTTGGCCCCTCCAAGTCCACGTGCTTCCCTGGCAGCCTGCCCTTTGGAGGCTGGGTCTAGCTTTCAAGCTGTCTCGAAGGGTAACCCCTGTACATCAGATGTGTGACAGATTGTCAGAATGCCAAACCATTACCCTTACTCTCTTAAAGTCACAGAAGCCAGTCCAAGATTGATGGGGGCGGGGGGCAGGGTGGATTTGTTTTCCTCTGAAAGAGAAATGAGTCTTGGCTCTGGAACATCATGGGGCAGGACAGTACTGAGACCAGGGATTTGAACCAAATCTCTAGGCTTGCAGTGCAGGGATTTTTCTAGCAGTGTGATGCTGGAGAAACAGCCTTGGAATTTGGAGGCAGAGGAATTGATTGATTGGGTAGGGGAAAGCTTAAAGGAAGGAGGATCTCAGCTCATTCAGCCCCAGTGTACTCCAAAACACTTAACCCAGTCCTAGCTAAGCTTAAGTTTCCTCATCTCTTAAATGGAGATAAAATATCACCTGCATCCAAGAAGGGGTTTAAGGATCAAATGAGCTAATGTATACAAAGTGCTATAAATATTAGCTATCATTAGTCAACAAGAATTTATTTAAAAAGTGCACGACCCCACTTGGTGTGTGCACAGTCTACCTTCCCCTCAAGACTTTTATTTCTGGTCTACTGTATTCCCAGCCTCTTCAGAGGTTACTCTAATGGACGACTCAGAAAGACCTTATTTCAAATCTTGCCTCAGCTGTGAGCCTCAGTTTCTTCCTCTGTAAGATGATAATAGCACCTAGCTCATGAATGTTGCAGGCATCAAATGAGATGATACGTAAAGTTTTGCACTTCTTAAAGGTTTTAGATTTTATTATTATAAGTAAACACAAATTGTACACATAAGGTTCACTTATCAGCAGTATGACCTTGGGCAAATCGTGTCTCTCCTCTGGACATGAGTTTCCCCCTCCTGTTGTTTTGAGTCCAGATACTGGAGTGGTTTACCATTTCTTTCTCCAGCTCTTCTTAGGAATGGAAGCAAACGAGATCATGTGACTTGCCCAGGGTCACACAGCTAGTAAGTGAGGACAGATGAAGTCCAGTCTTCCTGGCTCCAAGCCAACCGCTCTACCCACTGCACCACCTAGCTGCCCTTCCCCCTCCTAACATGAATTTTTGTTTTTGGACCAGATTTGTGATTTCAGTGGTCTAGGGAACTGGAACTCCCAGGGAGGCCACTACCTCCACTGATACAGACTTGGCATCCACTGGGCAATTCAGTCTTAGAGAGTAGCCTGAGGATATATTGACAATTATTATAGTGATATAGTGACAGTCTCTATCGGGGTACAGCTTGAACCCCAGTCTTCCTGAGCTTGAAAAAGGGCTGTCCAGGATCACTAAGTTCGTTCACTCAACTGCCTCCAAGTCTGAGGGTCTAAAACCCTCCCTGAAGTGAAGATCCGTACCCTCCAGTCCTGGGGGTCAAGGCGAGAAGGAGACCCCGTAGGCTCAGGGCCAGGCTCAGGCTCTGAATCTACCTG
>CM053626.1:185147585-185211158 GCA_028646595.1 Phalanger gymnotis
CTCATCTTGCCCCTCCCCTTTCTCCTCCCCTCTTCCTCACCCCCCCCCCATCTTGACCCTCCCCTTGCCCCTCCCCTCTCCTCCCCCTCCCCTCTTCCTTCCCCTCCCCCTGGCCAGTACTTCCTGTGACCTTGAGGAAGGGGGAGTTCTGGACTCCAAGCGTTACGGCTCCGCCCATCCGCGGAGCGGGGAGGAGCAGGAACTCGGGCTCCTCTTTCGAAAGCGCCGGTCGATGGGCCCGCGGCCCGGGGAGCGCCAGGATGGTCTCTGCAGGATCCCCGCCGCCCCCGGGACCCGGCGCTTCACCACCGTCCACCTACGCGTAAAGTGAGGAGCGCGTGCGCCCCGAAGGCCGCCCCTGGGCTGGGGGCGGGGCCGCCGTCGCCGGGTTCACGGCGGTTCGGCCGGTGCCACGCGGGAGGGGGAGGGGCGGGGCCGCGGAGGGGGCGGGGGCACCGCGGGCTGGAACCTGGTGCTGGGAACGAGAGCGTATATGCTTGGGGGGGGTGGGGGCGCCCAAACCCGCGGGCCCCCCTCCCAGAACGGCGATGAGCTCGCCCGGCGGAGGCTGCTGCGCGAGGTCGGGGAGCCACCGCGGGGTCTGGGTCAGGTGGGGGCGGAGGCGGGCCGAGAGCCGGGGGGCGGGGCCGGGGGAGCCTCTTTGCTTAACGTTGCCCCGGCCCAGCTGCCCAGGGACCCCGGACCGATCCCCCGCCCCTCCCCGGGCCCCCGGGGCCTGTTTCCTCCTCGGTGCTATGGGGTTAACCGTTGTAAACTCTGGGTCTCTGTGTACGCGGTGAGTGGCCGGCAGTGGGGGGAGGGAGAAGTCCGGGAATGGGGGCGCCCTCTGTGCCCTGGGGCCTGGTAGACGAGCTGGGGGTGGGGACAGCTTCTTTCCTGCCATCTTCCCCCAGCACTCCCGTGTCATCTCCCTCTGTCCCGGAGGTTAGAGAATGTGCTGAGGAGGCCCCACTTCTGGGGGGGTATCCCCCAAGTTGTGTCTCTGCGGCTTGCGAAAGAGGCCCCGCCCCCATTTCTGCCAGTCTATCCCGTCGGAACCCCTCCCAAGGATGCCGGATCCCCCCCAGACGCGTCTGGATTCAGCCTAGGGACTAGCCTGGGGCCGCTGCCTGGAGCTTAGGTTTCTGTTGAACAGGGTATCTTGGGAGGGGGTGTTTACTTCCCAGCTCTCTTTTGCGCTTACTCCGGAAGGCGCTAGGGGGCGCAAGTGTGGCCTCACTGTGGAGTCATTGAGCCTCTGCCTCAGTTTCCACAACTGTAAAATGGGAGTAATGATAGCACCCACCTCATACGTGGGGTTTTTGTGAGGAAGACAGGAGGTAATGTTTGTAAAGCGCTTAGCATTGTGCCTCGCACACAGTAGGTGCTTAATAAACAGCCCCTTTCTGAGTCACCCGCATGTCTTTGGGCAGTGATTTAGCATCTCTGGGTCTCATTTTCCCCATTCCGTAGAATGAAGGTGTCGGACTGCGTGATCGCCGTTCTTTTCCTGAACCCCCCACCCCTCACCCTTTGCCCCGATTCCAGAAGTGCCAGGCTTTGGGTCTGGAACAGGGGAGGGGAGGAGAGGGGCGGGGCAGGAGATTGTGGCCAGTTCTGTCAAAGTGCAGATACTTGTCACTCTAACGTCCTCCTCTAATCCCCGACTGCCTTCAGTGTGTGCCCTGGAGAGGCACACCCAGGAGGGTGTCAGAGCCCGGCAGCTGGAAGCAGCCCCCCACCCCACCCCTCTGGACTCCTCGTAATACCCTAATGTTCTCGACCATGCTTTACAGGCAGTGGGCAGTGTGATGGCAGAGAAGGCACCTGGGGGCATCAGCCCCCTGCAGCAGATGGTGGCGTCAGGCACAGGGGCCCTCGTTACCTCCATTTTCAGTAAGGAAGTTTCGGGGAGGCTAGAGATTGGGGTTGTGCGATCGGGGTCAGGCTAGGTGTTTTCACAGTTGTCTCTGTTCTCTCAGTGACCCCGCTGGATGTGGTGAAGGTCCGACTGCAGTCCCAGCGCCCTTCTCCCACCAGCGGTGAGTGCCTACCTGGACCGGGGTGGGGGAGGATGGCCAGCCAGGGCTCAGGCACCCTTCCCCCAACCCTAGTTCTGAATGGGGGTGTGGTGGAGGGGAGCCAGTGGGTATGGGCATCCTAGGGACTGGTGAGCATTGGAAGAAGTTGCCCGATGGTGGTGGGTTTTATATTCTAGGGCTGGCGCAGTCCCAGGGATCCTGGAGCATACCCTATACTAAATGTAAGTACATTGTGCTCTTTCCACAAGTGGTCGTTCAAGCAGCAGACTAGGCCTAGGATTGGGGCTGGTGGAGGTCTGAGGTTCTTCAGTCACTAGGAGGGCTCGAGAGGCAGCATAGCACAGGGAAGAGAGAGTGGTCATCCCTGGCCCATAGGTTTTAGTCTTGGCTCTGACAGATGCTGTTTTTGTGACTTTGGCCAAGTCACTTCCCCAGAACCTGTCTTGGGACCACAAGTTATAGATGGTTGCCAGTCTCCATCAGTGGAAGGAATTTCCATACCAGGCGTCACCCCCCACCTCCCACCCCACCCTGTGAAATCATAGTTCCAGACCAAAGAAAAATGTCTCATGTTCCCATCCCCAACCTCATTCCACCTCAGTCAGCCATCTGATGTTTTTTCTCCCCACTCCCACCCTCCATGTCCTGGGCCCTGATGGGATGGAGGCAGTCATCCTTCTTATGACCCCCATCCTGCCGCTGTTCTCTCTTTCTGCCTCCAGGGAAGTGTATGCTCTACTGCAATGGCATTCTCGAGCCCCTATATCTGTGTCAGAATGGTTCTCGTTGTGCCGTCTGGTACCCGCGTCCCACCTACTTCACAGGCACCATGGTAAGCCTTTGTGCACAACAGCTCTTTGGGATCCCTTGGGGTGGTCTCTTGGGCCATGCAGGACTATCTCAGGGATGGCTGGGTAAGGATGGTTAAAGTTGGGTACTCAAGGGGCAGCTAAGTGGCGCAGTGAGTAGAGCACCGGCCCTGGAGTCAGGAGGACCTGAGTTCAAATCTGGCCTCAGACACTTGACACACTAGCTATGTGACCTTGGGCAAGTCACTTAACCCCAATTGCCCTGCCTTCCCCCCTCAAAAAAAAGAGTTGGGTACTCGGGACTAATCCCAGATAGGAGCCTCTGCTTGGACTCACAAAGAGCTTCTGACTCTTCTTTGGGGTGTCTGTGTTTGGGGGGCCCAGAGCTCCAGCCTTCTCCCCTCTGATAACCCCCTCTTCTCCCTCTGCCTCCCACCTACCCAGGATGCCTTTGTGAAGATTATTCGGCACGAGGGTGCTAGGACTCTGTGGAGTGGCCTCCCTGCAACTCTGTGAGGATTTTCCTGGGTTCTGCCTTGGTCCCTTTTTTTCACTTGTAGGGTGGTGGGTGGGAGGTTGGATTGGGTAGGACATGTCATGGAGGAGGGTTGAAACTCCCACTCACTAGCTTCCACAGTGGGAGCAAAGGGAATGTGTCAGGAACTGGAGGGAGTGGACATCACACCACCCTTCTGCCATAGCAGCTCTCCTGTAACTTCCCAATAGGGTGATGACAGTGCCTGCCACCGCCATTTATTTTACCACCTATGACCAGCTCAAGGGTTTTTTATGCAGTCGAGCTGTGACTTCTGACCTCTATGCACCCATGCTGGCAGGAGCTATGGCCCGACGTGAGTGTTCTCTGTCCCCCAGCCCAAGACGGTGAGGGGGGGAAGGAGGAAGCCAAGTAGTAGCACCACCTTAACAGCCTTGACTCGTCATCTGTGATACTGATCCTTCCCACCCCCTAACTTCTCATTCCCTTCCCAGTCCCCTAACTGGTGTTTCTTGAGGCCCCAAGTCTCAGAGTCTTGGCTTCCCTCACTCCTGTCCAATCCCAGATGCTACCTGCTGCTTTTCTTCTGGCCATCAGTGCCCTGACACCCTTTTCTCACCATTCTGGCAGTGGGCACCGTGACTGTGATCAACCCCCTGGAGCTGGTGAGAACAAAGCTTCAGGCACAGCATCTGTCCTACCGTGAACTTGGGGCCTGTGTCAGGGCAGCCGTGTCCCAGGGTGGCTGGCGCTCTCTGTGGCTTGGCTGGGGTGCCACTGTGCTGAGGGATGTGCCTTTTTCAGGTACTCGAGGGCCCTGGGGGGATGGAGTGAGGTAGACGGCTTGGGGGCAAAAATCTAGGGCAGGTTTGGGTGCAAAGGAAATGGGGAGCTCGAGCATGAGGGACTTTGTGGGACAGGTGGCCCTGGGGATGGATGGGAGGGATGAGAGGACTCTGCTTTATCTCTTCCATGAGCCCATCTTGCCCACCCCAGGGTACTCCTTGGTCTTCCCTGAACCTTTGCTGAGCCCTATCTCCACTCTCTCCTCTAGCCCTATACTGGTTTAACTATGAGTTAGTGAAGACGTGGCTATGTAAGATGGCAGCCAAGGACCAGACTTCAGTCAGTATCAGCTTTGTGGCTGGAGCTTTCTCAGGAACAGTGAGTGGGCAGTGCTGGGGGGAAGGGGGGACACTTGAGAGGAAGAGGTTGGGAGATGGAGGCGGGGTGGGGAGGAGATGGACTTAAAGCTGAGAGGGCCCCATCATAGGGGATTTTACACATGTAGAGATGGCAAACCTTAGGCCCAAAATGATCAGGAGACTTGCCCACGGTCGTAGAACTTGTGAGGGCAGCACCTCTCTAATTTCTTGGTTCTCAGACCAGTCCTCTGCCTTTGAGAGAGGGTGTGGCTGAGGCTGGAAAGATGTACCTGGATAAGAGGGAGGAACTTTGGGCTCTGGCTTGGTGCCTGTGGGCAAGGGGCAGAACCCGTGGCAGGGTGATGCTGTTTCCCTCCCCTTTCCAGGTGGCTGCTGTACTCACACTGCCTTTTGACGTGGTGAAAACTCAGCTTCAGATGGAGTTGGGAGCCTTGAGAGGTCAGTCAGTAAACATTTATTAAGCACCTTTTATGTGCTAGCTACTGAGTTCTGGGAAGGGCCTGGGCATCCTCAGAGAGACCCAGCACAGACGTGTGGCAGGGGGGGCATAAGGCAGTACTGGTGACCAGGCCCTCAGAGCCACTGTGGCCTTTGGGTCATCTGTGCCTTGGGAATTCCTGCTTAGTTCACTGTGTCCTTCCCTCCATTCCCTTTGCAGTGACATCCCCACGTTCTCCTTCCACCTGGCTGCTGCTCCGACGAATTCAAGCTGAGTCTGGGGCCAGAGGACTCTTTGCAGGTAGGCATCAAGGGCTAAGGCTGATGTGTTGGGAGTGGGGGAATCTTCAGGAGGAGGAAGGGGATGTGGGTCTGAGCTAGGGGCAGGGTTCTTGGAGCTCTCTCTGTTCAGGTCTTAACCCCAGGCTTCCGCCTTTGCTCTTTCCCCAAGGCTTCCTCCCACGGATCATCAAAGCAGCCCCCTCCTGTGCCATCATGATCAGCACCTACGAATTTAGCAAAAATTTTTTCCAGAGACTGAACCTAGAAAAATGCTCTCGGGGACCCTGACGGGAGAGTGGGAAAGAGAGATGGAAGACACCAACCTCCAAGATCTCCTGAGGAGACCAGCTCTGGCCCTCAGCAGGAAGAGGGGACTTAGACATGCTTTCCTTATCATGGGGGCTGTGGAGCACAGTGTCACCCTCTGTGCTGTATAGCCGAGGGTGAGATGCCTCTCCACCTTCCCTCCCACCTGATGATACTGGGGCACCATGCAAGGAACAAAACTTCCCTCTCTTTCCATGTTTTCTCCCCATTTTCCTACAGACCACATGCCCCTAGCTCTTGGTTCACCCCCTCTCCTTCCTTAGAAATCGAATTTGCTGTTGTCCCTTTGTTTTTCCCCAGGACATCTATCTCAGCCCCTCGTCCTGCTTTGTCTCAGTCTCCCTCTTGTTGAAACCTTTAGATCCAAAGATGATGCTTTCCTGTGCTCTTGGCTTTGACTCTTGGTGCTTGGGGGGGTTGTGAGGGGCAGGAATCCCAGCCAGCGGGCAAGGAGGCTCCTGGGCCCAAACAGGCCGTTCTTAGGAGAAGGAGCTTCTTCCCAGGGTTGAGTGACGGCTGGCTGGCCCGGCCTGGGCAGCCCCAGCCTCCATACACAGCCCACAGACCAGGCGCATTTCTTCAACTTTTATTTTTGCCTCTTCCCCTCCACTGAGCCACCCAAGGGGCTGGGGGAGGGGTGGATTGCCCAAGGGGTTTCCATAGAGACAGACAAGAGACAAGTGGTAAGGAGTGGGTGCTGTTAACCCAACTCCCCAGGTTTGAGAGGGGGAAGAAGACTGCCAGGAGACTGTGCCCAAGCCTTTCCTTCTCCCCCTCCCCAAGAGCCTGAGGTAAGGATGGGGGAAAAGAGTGAACTCGATCCAGGGCCTTTCCCCTCCTCCCTTCCCATATTCCCAGTGGTATTGCAGGGCCTTTCCCAGACCAGGTAGCTTTTCGATCCTATCCCACGTCTTGCCCCTTCCTCCCAAGTTGCCAGGTCAGCTGTGGCTCTTCCGTTGGAAAGGGAGGAGTGATGATGGCTGGAGGTTGGGAAAAGTGGCCTCATCATCCACAAGAACTTGGGGAGGGCCGCATGTCCAGCCTGGTGGGGCACAGCTGGGCTCAGCTTGGGCTCAGGGCTGGGCTGCCCTCCGGACTATCACTCACGAGGCACTCGTTGGATTTGAAGCTTGTCAGGGACTTGCAGCTGGGAATGGAAGCCAGGGAGCCACAGAGGCCCAGCATGGAGGGCGTCGGGTCCTTCCCTGGGGAGAGGCAGATGAAGAGGCAGACTCAGTGCCCATAAGGGAAGGGGAGGGGCCAGCACTCATTGGGGGTGGGGGGATTCAGAGGGGACTCACCAATGGGACCCCAGGGTTCCCGGTCCCGTTTGCCCTCTCCTAGCCGTTGGGAATCAGAGCTCAGGCTGGCCTCAGCAGACAGCTGCTCAGTGCTCATAAAGCTGTGTCTGTCAGGTGGGCAGATAGGTGGATAGGATTCACACCCAGGAACTTCCACCTCTGCCCTACAGAGGGGCCACCAGGAACCCAGGAGCAGCCAGTGTCCTCTGTCCCTTCCCTTCTCGGCTGTCTAAATGCTCAGGCCTGTGTTCTAAGAAGGGACCCTTCCCCAGAACCCCAGAGGTAGGGAGAAAGCATGGCACTACTGTTACCTCCGGTAGATCTTGGGGTCATTCCCTGCCCCGTTCCCATTGAGTGTCCCCAGTGACGGCCACTGTGGTGATGAAGTGAGCTCTTTGGAGACCTGGACTAGCGGGGCATTTTCACAAGGGATCAGGCCTGTCCTGGGGGAGAAAGAGAGTCAGACTTGGAGGGCAGGCAGGTTCAAAGTACAGAATAAAGTTGTTGGGGGTGGGGCAGGGTTGGATTACTAGATGGGCCAGGAAGGTGTTGAGGCTTGAAAGAAATAGACTGGAGGGGAAAGGACGAGTTAAGGGCTAGGTGTGGCCCTTGGGGGCCCTGGGAATTGGTGTGTTGTGAAAAGGGATTTGAGAAGGACGGGGAAGAAAAGCGGTAATGCAAGGTCTGGGGGACCTTCTTAGAGTCCGATCCCACGTGGCCCAGTGATGCAGCAGTGAAAGGCCTGAGCGTGCAGGAATGTGATAGGAGAGTTAAGGATGCTGAGGGCTGAGTGGTAGCTGTCACTAATAGGGGTAAAGCGTGATGATCAGTAGCCAGGCTGGAGGCAGAAGCGGGCAGAAGGGGTCAGTGGGAGTCTTTGCAGGAACAGTGCAGACCAGAAAACACTCACAGTTGCTCTTGCAGCTCCAGGATGACCCCTTCCAGCTCCCGCTTCTCCAGCTGATTCTGCACTGTTGCCTCCTCGAGCTGCAGCTGCAGCCGCTTGTTTTCTGCTTCCAAGTCCTTTAGCTGTGACTCTCTGAGTCGGACTAGCTCCTCCAGGTAGCCCTGGGGGAGTAGGAACCCGGGAGACCTGCTCAATTTGGGGCCTGCAGGTAGCACTGGACTGCTACTTGTTTGCTTTGGGCCTACTTTGGGGGAGGAGTTGAAGCAGGCCTGTGTCCCCACCCTCTTACTCATCCCCATCCCAATGCCTGGGCACCTTCTGGGCATAAACAATTCGAAACTTCTGCTCCATTTTGTGCCACTTGCTGTACCAGCTGTCCTCATCTGTCACCAGGGGCATATAGGGGTGCTCCGGGGAGTTATCCTCACTGGTACTGCTCTCCACGCTATGTCGCTCTTCTTCATCGGTCAAGTAATCGTAGCTGGAAAGACGGACTGAGAGCATGTACCTTCCCCCCCCCGCCCCCCGCTGTTACCTATGCCTCTGGTAGGGCTAAGGCCAAAGCAGGACAAGAGTTCTTGGCATCAGCACCTCCCCACCCACTCCAAACTCAGCTAGCTGCTGAGATCCCTTTCCTTTCAGGTGGGGGAGAGATTGGGCAGCTTGAGAGGATGGGGGCACCCAACCCAAGGCTGTATCCTGTTGGGATAACTTGATTGCCTTGGTTCACCCTCCTTCTCTTGCCTGGCCCCCACACCTGGCTTAGATGGGCAGGGTCCCTGGCAGGTGGCAGGGAGGAATCTCACCTCTGGGTGAACTTCAAGTAGGGGGTGTAATCGATCACAACTGGAGTCTTCCCATCCATCACCTCTCCCTTCAGACAGAAGCTGAGACAAAGAAACCCCAGGGTGGGTGGAGGAGTGTATGTGACTGAAGGGGCTAGAGGCTGTAGGAGTGGGCTGGACAAGGAGGTAGGGAAGAGGATAGGTAGGTTGGGTGGGGGGATCCAGACCCACCTGAAATCGATGGCACTAAGCCCAATCAGCATCCCTGTGAGTACTGCAGACTCCTCCCGAAGCATGATGGCCCCAGCATCATAGAACCTTCTGGGGGGTGGGGAGGGGCGCTGTGAAGACTCCTGCCCCACAGGCTCCAGCTCTTCTTCCCAAGGGGCTCTTCCCACCCTATTTGTCCCCTCCAGAATTCTTTCACCTCAGACTGATAATAGCTCTTCACTTAG
Source organism: Phalanger gymnotis (assembly GCA_028646595.1). NCBI lineage: Eukaryota > Metazoa > Chordata > Mammalia > Diprotodontia > Phalangeridae > Phalanger > Phalanger gymnotis. The sequence goes on from CM053626.1 coordinate 185,156,594, forward strand.
CACTTTAAGTTTCACAAAGGGCTTTTGTCACCACCCTGTGAGGTAGGTAGTGTATTCCCATTTTCCAGCTGATGAAACTAAGGCCCTGGGCATCTCCTTTCCACTCCACCTGACACCAGAACCCCTTTTCCTGTTGAAGTTTGCCTTTCCCGTCTGGCTGCCCCTACACAAGTGTAATCCTCAATGCTGGGTGATGGAGAACGTGTCTCCCCTTCCTGTGCTCTACATCTCTAAGCTGCCAGCCCAAAGCCTAGCTCACAGAGGCTCCTGAGAGAGGGTGTGGATGTATGAATGGGAGTGAAATAACAGGTTGGGTGAGATCAGCTGCAATGGTGCACAGGTTAGCTTTCCATGCATGCATGCTTCCTCAGCCACTCCCCCCTTTTGCCCTGGAACACCCCTGCAGCCTGAAACAGAGAAGCCTTCAGGAAATCCATGCAACCCAGGACTTGTCCTCCCAGGGTGTGTCAAAGTAGCTGGGGAATGAATGCACTTTCTCCAGAAGAGCAAGAGCTAAGGAGGCCTAGGGTAAAGCTGTGCATGCTGGGTCTTTTCTTCAGAGGTAGGAGGGCACAGCAGGGCTCTGACCTGGTGGTCCGGGTATCTCGAAGGGCTGTGGAGATGTACTCTGACATCCGTTTCTCCATCAATGCCACCCGGATCCAAGCTCGGCCCTACAACCCATAGCTCGTCACATACTGCCCCTGGAGAAGGGGACAGTGGAGGACTACCCTCCTCCCCACCAAAGGAACATACATGTTCTTTCATCTCTACTGTGTGAGTTGTTCTATGTCTCCACTCACCTACCCTGAGGAGTTTGGGGCTGGAGATATCGGAGGCCTGTGGAAGGGGAAGTGGGAGGGCTAGGGAAAACCCAGGAGTTTGGATGCCTCTTGGATCCATGGAAGGAGCGCTGATAACATGATCATTTGTCTAACCCTCCCCATCACATAGTGCCTAGCCTAAACTGGCACACAATGCTCCATACCTGGGCACAAAGCCAACGACATTCGCCTTTCCACTGCAGGCCTCCATCCTTCACCTTCCCTTCTCTCCACCCAGTTTGCATTGGCTCCCTCTCCCAGATCCCTAATGGAGTCATTGGTCCTCCCCCCTCACCTTGGCACGGGCTGTGCTGATGTTCTCCATGTTCTCAATGCTGCTCACACAGTTGTTGGGCACCTTGCTACAGGCCAGCCGGATGTAGTCCCAGAAGCCCCGCTGCCCATCAGAGCTGAACCAGCTGACAGGGCCTGGGGGTGGGGGAGATGAAGCTGGGCCAGAGACACCACCGGGAGGGCCCGCCAAGGGCAGGAGGATGAAAGGTGTAGACATACATAGAAATGTGTTTACATATGTAATGCATGCATGTATGAAATACGCATCTACAAATGGTACATGCATGTACTTTGACACACAGATGAATATTCGTACATACATGGGTGTTTTTACTATATAACTTTGTGCTCTGGACCATTCCTTCTTAGAGTGTGTCTTGTATGGGCAGAGCTAGGGAGGATATGAGTAAATGCCTACCTGCTTGTTCGAACATGCACTCTCAATATTCCCATCCATCCACCCAGGATCTGATGAGGATGGCGGCAAGGGAGTGGGTGCAGGAATATAGGCTCAGGACCGCAGAAAGGATGAAAACTATGAGGAGCCCCCAAGGCTGTTGTGTCCAGGGACTGAGGTGACTGGAGGGTTGGGGCTTGGAACCTGGAGGTGGGGGTGGGGAGTTATGCGGGTAGGGAGGGGAGGTGCACACCTTTGAAACGGTGACTGAGGATTTGTTCTAAAATGGCTGCAAAGTTAACAAACTCCTCCGAGGAGTCATCGATAGGCTCGGCCGTGTACTTTTCCAGCAGAGTTTTCACGGAGAACCTAGGCACGCAGGGCGACAGGGTGTCAGGTGGAAAGGCAGAACGGTAACTGGGAGGAATGGGGTGCTTGGAGCAGCAGCTAGTGAGATGAAGACCAGTAAGTAGGTGGGGGGAAGGGGCAGCAGGTGAAAGGGGAGCAACGAGGGGGTATCAAAGTGGAGTATCCAGCTGAGAGAACAGGACAGCAGGTAGAGAGCTGGCAGGTGGGAGGGTGTGTGGGGAGGGGAGGGGGCATTGGCACTAAGCATGGGTAGAGCCCCTCCCCACATTGACTCCCTCCATCTTAATGTTTTCTATTATTCATTCTAAGGGCAGAGGGCAGGGAGCTCAGTTGCCTGGCTCTCCCTCCTTTCCTCTGCAGCTCCTCTTTCCCCTCCCCTCCCACATCCCCTTGCCTCTTTTCTTTCTGGGCACTGCTCCAGCCACCCACACACCAGCTGCCCTGCACCCCAGTGGTGCCAATTTAAGTGGGGAAGAGGGATGTAGGGTATGGAACAAGCAAGAAATGGAGGGGGGCGGCACTGAGGACCTGTTGGATTGAAATCAGGAAGAATGGGCACTTGATTCCTCTGGAGAGGGAAAGGTAAAGGGGAGAGGAGGGAACAGAGACTTAAGACTAACCATCTCTTCATCCTCCCTCAGGCAGTATGAAGAAATCAGAAAGAGTCAGGTCTTTGGGGGGCGGGGTGAAGGTTATAGCTCTAAAGCCTGGAGTGGACAATGGGGCTAGTACTTTCAGGGATGGGCCAAGTTGCCTGGACCAAGAGCATGAGCTACTGGGGTCAGGCTGGCACACTGATACTCAGGGAAGCAGGTGGCTTTTCCAATGGAGCCTCTTGCCCATCAAAGTAGTACTCAAGGCCCTCTGCAGTCTGTCCCCAACCTAGCTTTCCTGCCTCAAGTGAAAATGAGGTCTAGCAGATAGGGCACTGGACTTGGAGTAAGACCTGTGTTCAAGTCCTGCCTGAGACACTTACTAGCTTTGGGACCCTGGGCAAGTAGCTTAACCTCTTTGTGCCTTGGTTTCCTCATCGGTAAAAAGAGGGGGTTGGATTTAATAACTTTCCTCCTTTGAATCTATGGTCCCATGATCTTTATCTTACTATCCTCCCCTTCACATACTTGACTTTCTAGCCAACTGAATGCCCTCCATTCTAATCTACCCTCTCTTGTCTCATGCCCACCTCATATTTCTCATTGCAATGACTTTCCATTTACCACAAGGTATGTGTGTAGGTGTCGAATACCCCCTAGTCAATTCAGTTCAATTCAACAATCATTAAATGCTTACTGTGTGCCAGGCACTGTGCTAGGTGATGGGGATGCAAAGACAAAAATGAAAAAAAAATTCCTGCTCTCTATGAGTTTAATTTTCTCATAGCAATGCAATATATAATATGGGCAGAAAAGTAAATACAAAGCAGATACACCTCTGCCTCTTAGAATCCTTAGATTCCTTCAATGCCTGACTCAAGCATCACCCACTCTATGAGTTCTTTTTGAAGTCTCCCCCATATACTAGTGCCATCCCCCCCCCCAAATTACCTTCATTTATCTTCTATATGCTTACATATGTACATAGGGATAGGAACTAGACACATGCTTTCCTTGGTAGAACTCCCAGGTGAGGAAATACCCTTTACTTAGGCAGACGAATGCTTTTTCTGAAATTTATTCTCTGACTGAGTAGCAGAACAGATGTCTTAGCCTCAAGTAGCCAGCAAAACTCTTGAGCGAGGCTGGGACTAGATTAAAATGTAATTGAGGAATATTTAACAAAATAAATATGTGATACAATAGAGATAATGCTAACTTGTGGTTTTCTGCGTCAACATGCAGCCTGCTGGGATCCTTGATGCCACTGGCCTAGAGCACTGAGAAGTTAAGTGACTTGACCCCATTGGCATTGTCACCCAGATTTGGGTCTTGAACCAGGGTCTTCTTGGATTCAAGGCCTGTGGCATGCCTCCTTACTTGTCTCCCCTAGTAATATGTCAGTTCCTTGAGGCAATGAATTTTCACTTTTCTCTTTGTATCATCAGTGTCTAGTACAGTACCTGGCAAACAGTGGGCATTTAATAATTGCTTTGTCGATTGATCAATAACAAAAGTAAATTTTAGGAAGGGCCGAGTATGAGCAAATGGGTAGGTCAGGAAAGGCCTCCTATTGGAGGTGACTCCAGAGTTGTGTTTGGAAGAAAGATAGGGGACTCTAAGTGGTAGAGATAAGAAGGAAATGCTCTCCAGATGTGGCGGATAACTTGTGCAAAGATTCTGTGGTGGGTGATAAGATATTCCTTTTGTGTCCACAGCACTCTGGTTCCCACTTAGCAGACATTCGATATGTTCATTGCATTGAATTGCATTGTAACGAATTGAATTGAGTGAACTCGTAGTTCCCCAGTGCCTAATTCCCATATCACAATTGTTATATTGTGCCTGACTCTATGCAGCCCACAAGAGTCGGCTGGCTAACAGATGGCGATTGACATGGCCGTAGGTGAATATCACTGTTTAGATAGGGTAGGATTAGTTGGGGTAAGGTTGCGCCCAAGGTCTAGGTCAAAATCTGAGGTTGAGATAAGGCAGTGAACTGGGTTAAGGTTGGGTTTTGGATTATCGTTTAGGATTGAAGTTGCAATGAAGATGCACAAGTGGAGGTAAGAGTGGCATTGAACGTGAAGCTGGCTTAGAGTTTGGGTTGTTTTGTGGTCAAGATCTAGATGAGTTGAATGAACATTAGCATTGGGGGTTGGATCAAGACTTTCAGAGAACCACAGAATGTCAGAGTTTAGAGAGTCTCTAGTCTAAATCCTGATTTTAGGATAAGAAAACCGAAGATCTGAATAGTTGCATGACTTTTCTAAGTTTGCCCAGCTAGTAAGGGGCAGAGCCAGGACTCAAAGCCCATTCTGACTCAGATTTAGAGCCTTTCATTTTATGAATTAGAAAACCAAAATCCAAGAAGGTTAATTAGCTAATTTAGGAACACATTAGTAGCAAAAGTGGGATTCGAACCCAGGTTCTCTGACTTTAGACACAGTGTGTTTTCTGCTACACTGCAGTGTCCCAGGTTCTGCCATGTCACTTTCCTATTGGGGAAAAATGGCTGGACTAGGATCAGGATTTTCTGATCGATTGAGACTTTATTAGGAATTTGGAGGGACTGAGTTTGTGGTTTCATTGGAATAGGGAGCTGCCAGGTAAGAATCACACAGTCAGGATGTATCACTGGCAGGACCTGAACCCGTGTCTTCCTGGCTTTCTATCCATCATGCCATGCTTTCTCTCTAAGGATTGATTAAGTTTGATTGTTTTTAGAAGTCCAGTTGAGGGGTGTTCCCTCACCTGGGAGTTCACTTTACCAAAGAATGCATGGTTGGAGTTGGCTTTGGGGTGTGATGAATTTGTGTGATGTGTGTGTGTTTATGTGATGAGTTTAGATCTTTAACTGGCCTTTCATGTCCTCTTCTTTTGCAGCTACTCTCTTACTTTTTGTGAGATTGGCTTTCTTGAATGAAAAGGAAAGGATTTCTAGTTGAGGTAGAAGAGTCTTAGTTGAAGCTGAATAAATGGGATTGAATATACAATTAGAATTAGGGTCAATATGGCAACCATAGTGAGAGATTTCTCCCAAGCACATAAATTCTCATGGGAACCACCAGGCCCAAGGTACAAACAGAATGGCTTCCACCCACAAAAGACACCATAATAGATGCTCTTTAATAAGCTTAGATTAAATAGCAGCTTATGAGATAGTGGAGTACGAGAGACCTTGGGGAAAATGAAGCCCTACTAAGAGTTGTTAAGAGTATAAATGAACTCCATGACAATAATGGACTTAAAAGAACCATATTGGTTTTCAAGTCCATATAGTCAGTATCTACTAGTTTCCCAACCCCAGTTAACCAACTTTTCATCCTTATTGTCTCTCTGACTATATGGAGGTTTCAAGTCAGGTAGGGAGACCCCACCCAATCTCCACCTCTTGTGATGTTTGTCCACATTCAACTCAACAGCCTTATCTCATAATTATTTCATAATTCTATGAAATATACATGGCACTATGGCAGGTGCTAGGAATATAAAAACAAAAATGGAAAAAGCCCTTGCTCTCAAGGAGAGTATGTTCTTCTAGAGGAGGGGAGAGCTATGGCATATATACAGATGAAATGGGGCAGCTAAGTGGTGCAATGGGTAGAGAATTGGGCCTAGAGTCAGGAAGTCAAATCCGGATTCAGATACTTACTAGCTGTGTGACCCTGGGCAAGTCACTTCACCTTGTTTGCCTCAGTTTCCTTATCTGTAAAATGATCTGGAGAAGGAAATGGCAAAGCACTCCAGTATCTTTACCAAGAAAAACCCAAACGGGGTCACAAAGAGTTGGCCACAACTGAAATGAATGAGCGACATACAGATGAAATAATTTGGGAGGGAAGAGGATTTTGGCAAAGAGCACTAGCAACTGAGTGGATCAGGAAGTAGCACCTGAATCTTGATTTGAAGGAAATTAGGAAATCTAAGAGGAAAAAGTGAGGAAGGAGTGCCTTCCCAAAATAAAGGACAGCCAGTCCATGCAAAGGTAGAGAGGTAAGAGATGGAATTTCATGTAAGGGGAACAGCTGGCAGGATAGTTTTACTAGAACAGAGAGTGTATGATATGAAACAAGACAGGAAAGAGGAGTGGGGGCCAGATTGTGGATGGTTTCAAATGTTAAGCTGAGGATTTTGTATCTTATTTTAGAGGCAGTCAGGAGCCAATGGAGATTTTTGCGTAGAGGAGTGATGTGGTCAGATTGGTGTTTGAGGGATATCAGTTTGGCAGACATATAGCAGATAGGTTTAGAAAATAGGCCAATTCGGAGTCTTTTGTAATAATCCAAGTGAGAGGTGACAGGGGCCTGCCTGAGCTGGGGAGGGGATGCAGCTGTGTTCAGAGAAAGGGGGGATTGGCATGAAAAATATTGTTGAAGTAAAACTTACAAGCCGTGGCAACTGATTGGATTATAGGTGGGGGCCATAATGGAAAGGGAAGAATAAAGTATGATTGAAAATGGGTAACTGGAAAGCATGGTGGTACCCTCAACAGAAACAGGGAAGTCTGAAGGGAGGATAGGTTTGGGGAGGGGGAGTATCTGTTGAGTTTGAGACGCTTATGAGACATCCAGGTGAAGAAGTCCAGGAGGCAATGAGGAACTGGTGTTCAACAGGAAGATTAGATCTGGATACCTAGATTTCTGAGTCATCTGTAGAGATGGTAATTGAACCCATGGGAGCCAATGAGATCACTGAGAGGCTTTAGGGAGAGAAGAGAGCCCAAACATGGCCTTAAGGGATGCCCACATTTAGTGTTTGGGAGCTATAGGATGATCCAGCAAAGAAAAAAAAATGATCAGACAGGTGGGAGAACTAAGAGAGAAAAGCATCATGGAAGTCCAAGAAGACAAGAGTAGTCAGGAGAAGGGGGTGGTGGACAGTGTCAAAAACTCCAGAGAGGCCAAGTATGGGATTTAGTAGTTGAGATTATAGGATCATAGATGTAAAGCCAAAAGGGAGCTTAGAGGTCATCTAATGTGAGCTCTTCGATTTTATGGAGGCCCAGAGAAGTTAAGTAACTTGTCCAAGGTCACATAGGAGTGTTAGATCGATGGTAACTTTTGGGAGAGTAGTGGGATCAGAAGACAGACTGGAAGGGAGCAAGGAAGAGGTGAGGATGGGGAAGTATGAATGTAAACAAGCCTTTCTAGGAGTCTGGATCTGAAAAGGAGAAGGCGGTAATTTGGAAGGATGGCGTGGTCAAGTTTTTGAGAAGGGGGAGATGTGGATATGTCTGCAGGTGGCAAAGAAGCAGCTAGTGGATAGAGAAAATGAAGATGAGAGAGGGGGGATGATTGAGGTGGTAAACTTCCTCTGGAAGATAACATGGGATCAAAAGCAGAGATACAGGTTTTGGTCTTAGCAAGGAGAAAGTCCACCTCTTCATTAGAGACTAGAGCAAAGAGATGGGGAATCATGAAAACAGGATTTGAGATGTAGAGGAGGGGAAAAGATAAAGCTAGAGGTGGATAGCTCCATGAGAGGTAAGAGGAGGAAAGGGCATGAGAAGGGGACATAGGAGGTGGATGAGGAGACCATGAGGGATAGGGACAAGCAGATGAGAGAGGCAGAAAGTATTTGGGCTGGGGTACAGCGGCCTGCACTTAGGGGCTCATACCAAGGCCCCTGGACAGTGTCATCAGAGACTAAAGCCCAGTTAGCTGGTCACCATAGGTTCCAATGAGGGAGGTGCTAGAATCAATGCCTGTGTTTAGAAAGATGTCAATAGTTTGTGTGGGAGGGGACAGGCTTGACTCCTGGACATGGCAAATAGGTTTGCCTTAGGGGAGCCACATCTCTCCTCAGACATGCTTTTTTCCCCTGGATGGTACCTTGAGGCTTCTCGAAGACATAAGTGTCATGGGGAAGCAGCTAACAAGAGATCTAAGGAGGGAAACCGGGGTAGGATGTGAGCATGGAGAAGGTGGCTCATCTCTAAGCCACTTCTGGCTCCGAGAGTGTTAAGTTGGTGCTGTTGGCAGGGTTTATTTTGGGAATGGAGTCAGAAGTAATTGAGTCACCACAACACTAGGACTGGGCAGGGGGCATTCCCTGGACACTAGGGCAAGAGGGGAAGCTCTGAGAGGAGGTAACATCTCTTCAGACCCCTATCTGCAGTTCCCCTATGACCCTTAGGTCTCTGGGTCTCCTCCCATGTAATCAACCCCATTCCCCTCTCCATTCTGTCTCTCCCCACCTCCCACCCCCCACTTAGGCCTCTGATATTTCAAAACCACAGCACCTTGGGAAGAAATACTTTTTTCAAAATTGCCAATTTGTTCCTCCCTCTCCCCAGCATGAAATGGATTGAGAGAGACCTTCATGATCTGAAAATGGGCATATTCTAAACTTCCTCCCACCTTAGGCCCAGGTCTCACAGGCGGGCAGTTCTTACTGGTGCCCTTTGACATCCTTCAGGACTTGGAAAGATTTGGGTGCCCAGTTTCCCCTATCATTCAAAGCATTTGGGCCAGACTGTGGAATGTGTGCCCAGGGATGATGGGGCACTGTCCATATCCTGGGGAGTTAGTGAGGGGAATTTTCAAGTCCATGCTCCCACCACAGATGAGTCTGCTTGAGATGTCTAGGCCAGCAAGGAAAAGTGTCTCCCTCTTTCTCTGTTCTTGAAGTGAAAGGAAGTCATGTAGGAGGGGAAGGACTGTGCTGAGGGTGTGATAGGCGCCATCCATCAGGCTGACACTCTCAGTATGTACCTGCTCCTTATACCCACCCTCCCCAGAGTGCCAACCCCTCCCATCCCTCCCCCTCCAGTTTTCTCCAGCTATAATGGCACTTTCTCGTCTTTACAGGAAGCTTCAACGCCAAATGAGGAATCTCCCTTTGTCCCCAAGCTGGGCACCGACCCTGGAAAAGATCTAAAAAAATCTAAAAGGACAGGCCTCTTCCATTTCTTTCCTCATTTTGGCAGACCAGTAAGCAAGCTTGGTATTCACTTTAAGTATTTTGCTTTCTGTCGAATGCTTTATGTCCACAACGGCCCCGGTCCTAGGGGCCCGGCCTGTATTCGGAATAAATCCCAGAATAGAACAGCCCTGCTCTCCCCCACCCCCCACCGCCATTCCTCCACCCCAGCTCTTTTCATTTGTCTTGTCCCTTCCTGATCTAATTTTCTCCCTTTAGGCCCTAGCAACCACCCGCCCACCCCTCGCCTTTCCTCACCTGCAAACGGTGATCAGATTCCTCCGCTCCACGGCCACGTTGCGGGAAGACGCTTTCTTAGAGGACAGTCCCAGAGCCATGGTGGACTGGACGCAACTGGATTCCATCCAGATGCGGTGTTGCCGCCGCTGCCCGCCGCCCCTCTGCTCTCTGGGCCCTCCGCCCCTACCTTTACCCCGCTCCCTGGTAGCCCTATCGGCTCAGGGCTGGGCTCTCAGCCGGCCCCAACCCCCGCTCCCCTCCCAGGCCATCCCCCTGATTCCACACTCAGAGCCCTCGGCCCCCCACCCCCTCCCTCCCCAAGTGGCTGAAGCTCCGCAGCAAAACAAGGGCCGGGGAGGGAGCTCTCCGTGGTGCTGAGCCTGCCTGTGCCCCGTTCTCCCCTCCCCACCCCCAACCCTCTCCCCCTCCCCGCTCCACCTCCTTCCTCAGTCGATGACGTAAGGGCCCCCAGGTCCCGCCCTCCGACAGGCTAGGGTCCAATCCGAGGAGGGGTGCAGGGGTTGGGTGTTAGGGAAGAAGGCAGGACGAGGGCCGAGCAAGGAGGGGGCTCGTGAAAAGACTGGAAAGCTTTGTTGCCAATTCACCGGGCCCCAGCAAGGGGGAGGGTGGGGGGTGGGGGGGGTTGGAGAGAAGGCAGAAGAGGGGAAGAGCCTAATAGCCACAGCCCACACCCTAACCCAGGGACGATCTCTGATCTCCAGTCCCTGAGTTAGTATCTCTAGCTCCTCTAATCTCTACCACCTGGCCTTGGGTATCTCTCGGTCTCTGAACTTTGTTCAGGAGACCTGACACCCTTTAGTGTATTACATCTGTGTTTCTGATCTCCCCCTACCTGTCTGTCCCAAGGAAACGCAGAACCAGGATCTGTTTGTTGGTCTCTGGGCGAAGTATAGTACTGGATACAAATCCCTGCAGTTTGCAGGAGGAAGCCAGAGAAACATGGGGGTGGGGGAGGTCATGGTCATTCTTGAGGTAGTTATGTGTTGAGACAGCTGCAGAGGGCACCAGCCTAGATACCAGCTTCTCTAACTGACACCCCCCGCCCACACCCCCAGAATCCCCTGTGGAAGGCAGAGCCAACTGTCCAGATGGGCACTGGCCTTAACCCTTCCAGTTCCAGAGTGTGCCTCCCCGTGCCATCTGCCGGCTCTGAATGAGGCCACTGACTGGGCACAGAGCCACCTGGGCCCTTCCTGTCACATGAGCCCCGGCCAGCTGATCATAGTCTCCTTCACCCGTGGTGAAGTGAGGAAATTAAAGTACAAACCTGACTTCCTCCCACCCCTCCCCGCATGCCTTCCATGTCACCACAATCTTCTTTCTAAACAACTTTCACACAACCCTTGCTCCCATCTTCCCATCACTTTTTTTGCCTTCTTCATCCACCCAGAAACTGTATCCTCCTCCCCCATGTTTTCCCCTAGCTCACTGATTGCCTGGCACTTCTGTCCTCCAAGAAGCTTTCCTAGATTGACTGAGGGAGAAGAGAAGGGTCTTTCTATTCCACCTCAATGTTCTACTCCAATTTGTGCACTGCCCACAACCCTGTCCCTTTTAGCACTGAATCATAAGATTCTATGATTATGGCCAGAAAGGTTTTTTGTTCTAAGATTTTACTCTCTACCAACTCCAGGCTTCAAACCCAAGGTATTCCCTGGCTTCCCAATCTGTAGCATTCACCTCTCCTTACCTTTCTTAATCCTTAACTCACCCTAGGGACTCCCTCTGCTTTTAGACTCACAACTGGGGTCTGTCATCATATTCTTAAAGGGCAAATATACTCATCTCTTCTGGTGTCCCATTCTAGTTCCAATAGTACCTGACACATCTGACCTGACATATTGGACCTGCTGTATCTGACCTAATTCTCTCTTGCTGCAATGTAAGTCCTTTTCCTCTCACTTTATCCCCTTTGGCAAGGGCCGATACTGGAAAGAATGAGTATTCCTCCAGCCTGCTTTCCCACTTCTCTACACATATCTCTACACAAAAGCTGGGAATCCCAGGTTGAAAAAGTTGTGAGAGAGAATGGCAAAAAGGAAGTAGGTCGAACTCAGATCAGTCCATTGACAGGACAGATTCAGAATTGAAATAAAATAAGGCATTTGTAGTTCATTCAACAATTAACAGAAGGAGGTTTACTTCGGTCAAAGTAGAAAGCTATCCTGAGCCCACCTCAGGTTGATTCAGCTGAGAGAAGTTCCCTTGCTTGAGTTGCACTTCATGATCCACCAGCCAGGCTTCCAAAGGTATTGTGGGAGCTACCTCTGACTATCCTGTACCACGTTCTGGCTCCCTCAGGCCATGGTATCAATAGGCTGAGCTGAACCAACCCTGAACCAACCCCCAACTTCAAGGATGATCTCAATACATTTTAAGGAAAAAACTAGGCTCATCTATTGCTTGATGGTAGAGTCCTTAGGGTCTTCTAGTGGAATTTTAGGACTGTTATTGGTCAACCCAAATCCCTGATATTCAGAAGTCTAAAATATAGTCAGGAAAGGAAAAACTAAGAATATACATACATATATATATATAACAAAGCAACCAATATATACATACATACATACACACACATACATACACACACACACACACACACACACACACATATATATATATATATGTGACAAAGCAACCAATATAATAACAACAACCTGAAGGAGTGACTGAATCTAGGAAAGTCTCAGGAAGGGTCAAATCTTAAGTCTAAATATTCAGGGCCATGTGGTAGGTGGGGGGAAGTATAGGAAGAGAGAGAAGACAAAAAACTTTGTTCAATAAGAGGCTTCTGAGAGAGTTCCCTCCCTTCATCTCTGGGGACTGATTAGATGTTTTCATCACCCTTTGTTTCCAGAAAGCAAGCCTCTTCCCAACAATGCCACCTGTTGGTCTTCCCAGCCCTCCCCAGGGAGGAGATGTACAATAATCCCTTCATGTTGTACTGGAAGCCCTGTGGAGGGACCCACCAGTTGTATGTTACAGGAAACAATGGACTACTATGGGTCTGCCCTTTGTCACTGCACATACCGGTGCTCTCTCTTCTGACTCTGGGCTGCCACTGGGAGCTGTTTCCTCAGCTTTCTCCTGACATTGAGGACCACATCCCTAAACACTGTCTCCCTACCTCCCACTCCCATCTCCCCTGCTATTATTACCACTGGCATCCTGCATCCCTGCCTCTGTCAAGGTCAACTGTTTCCCTATATGCCAGGATGGAACAACTGTCATTGCTAGAGTGTTTCTGAAGACCTGAACACTGTATGTGGTCACTGCTCGAACCTGATTCTGTCACCTTGTACAGATGGTTGCAGCAGGGGGCTGCCCTCCTGTGCTTGACAGGACTGCTGTGGACACTGCTCAGACTCTGCCCTCCTCAAGGAAAAAGGACCTACATGTACAAAAATATTTATAGTAGTTCTTTCTGTGGTGGCAAAGATTGAAGAATTGAGAGGATGCTTATCAATCGGGGAATGGCTGAAAAAAGTTATGATATATGATTGTAAGGGAACACTATTGTTCTATAAGAAATGATGAATGGGATGGTTTCAGAAAAACCTCAAAAGACTTATATTAACTGATGCAAAACGAGCAGAATGTTATACACAGTAACAGCAATACTGTACAATGATCAACCATGAATGAGTTAGCTGTTCTCAGCAATATAACGATCCAACACATTCCAAAGGACTCATAATGAAAAATGCTATCCACCTCCAGAGAAAGAACTGATGGCATCTGAATACAGACCACAGCATACTATCTTTCTTTCCCTTCTTCTTTCTTTTTTGCTTTTGGTTCAAGTTTTCTTCCACAAAATGACTAATATAGAAATATGTTTTACGTGTTTGCACATGTATAGCCCATATCAGATTGCTTATTGTCTCAAGGAGGGGAAGGGAAAGAGAGACAGAATTTGGAACTTAAAACTTAAAAAAAATGTTTAAAATTCCTTTTACATGTAATTGAAGAAAAAATAAAATATTTTTTAAAAAGACTCTGCCCTCCTGTGCTGAGTCCAAGTGGGCCAGGGTGTCATTGTGTCTATCTGTCCGACCTGTGTGGATGAAGTCAGGACCTACCACAATGGATAGATCAGACAACTCCAAAATATTTTGGACAATCATGCCAAGGTATGTGATCTGTCAAGGGTCATCCTATCCAATGCAGGTAATTCCTCTTTTGGCCAGTCAGTCCCTACTGAGGGATCCAAGAGCTCCTGATGACTTGAACTCAGAAGGCTACCACAAAGTCTAGAGATGACCATGTCAGGGTTGCCTACTTATGCTCAGGGAAAGATATAAAACAACAACAAAAACCAACAATGACAAAGCCTGAGGCTAGAGAATGTGCCTGGGGTCTGAGCTGGGGTGTGATAGGGAGAGACGAAGAGACAGAGAGAGAGACAGAAAGACAGGGAGAGGGAGAGGGAGAGAGAGAGAGAGAGAGATACAGTTCAATTTGGGGTGAGTGGAAACATTTTAAACTGATGTGGTATGCTTGCCTGTCCTCAGCAAACTGGCTGGGATGCAGTTAGCATATTTGTCTATCCCCAAATTCAGAATTGCCTGTGGGCTCCTGAGAAGAATTAAGCATTGCCCTTCCAAGTGCCTCCTCCAAAGGCTAGCACCAAAAAAATAACAACAGAGTCCATGAGGCAAAATTCTGATTGACCTTTCAAATGCCAAATTAAGAAAGAAACAAACAAAACCCAAACAATTCCTTCAGCAGTTTTTATACAGCACGCGCGCACACACACACACACACACACACACACACACGTCAGTTCAATAACTCTGATCTTGCTGGTCCTTGAACAAGATACAGTTCCTGGCTCAGGGTTTCCTCTGACCTGAAATGCTTCCCCTCTTCATCTCCACCTTCTGAATTCTCTGGTTTCCTTCAAGACCTAGCTAAAATCCTCCCTTCTACAAGAAGCCTTTCCTGTTCTCCCCCTAATCCTAAAGCCTTCCCTTTGTGGATTATTTCAAATTTATCGTGCATACAGATTGTTTGGACCTACATTTTTTGCATATTGTCCCCTCCATTAAACTGAGAGCACCTTCAGAGCTGGGACTGTCTTTTACCTTTCTTTGCATCTCCAGGGCTTACCATAGTGCCTGGTACACAGTACACACTTAATAAATGTTTGTTGACTGATTGGTTTGCATTCTTTCACAGTTGGAGTCCTCATGCTAGCCCTCAACAGACTGGCTATTTCCACATACAATTATAGGACTGAGGACTGTTGGTTCAGCTGCTCTGTTATTTCCAAAAAGTCATTCAAAATCAAACAGTCAAACACAAATAAAAATCCCTTAAAGCTGAGGCAGCTAGGTGGTGCAGAGGATAGAGTAGTGGGCCTGGAGTAAGGAAGACTTGAGTTCAAATATGGCCTTAGACACTTACTAGCTGTGTGACCCTGGGCAAGTCACTTAACCCCGTTTGCCTCAGTTTCTTCGTCTGTAAAATGAGTTGGAGAAGGAAATGGGAAACCACTCTGGCATCTTTGTTAAAAAAAAACCCAAACGGGGAACAATCCAACAGGACTGAAATGACCAAACAACAACATAACAACAACAAAAGCTGGGAGGGGCTCCCTTTCAGTGAGACTCCCCAGAGGCAATTGGGTGATGATCGCCATTAGCAGTGCAAAAGCATCAGGTCCCAGCAAGTGCAGAGCAGCGCTAGGTATGCTGGGCATACAAAGGCAAAAGACAGTCCCTGCACTCAAGGACCTTAATCTAATAGGAGAAGACAACATGCAAAAAGAAGCTTTTCAGCAGTGAGAAGGAACTTTGGTGGAGGGCATGATGGAGATGTCCCGAAGAGTGCAGCCTGGTGGGAAAGGAAGAAAGAGAAGTCCCGGTGCCCTGCTTCAATGGACATCAAGGGAGGAGCTCTCCACCCTCCAATCCAAGGGAAGAAGGCGCTGCAGGGCTTCCAGGGCTGAAGTGATGAAAGATGAAGATATAGAGAAGTCCAGCCAGATGGGAGTTGGAATTTATTGATATGTTTTATTTTATATTACATACACATACACATGACATATTTTATACTCATAACTCCCACTTAGTGAGAGGTCTTTATAACAAAGTAAGACAGTTAAGTAAAATCAGTGACACTATCACTGTATGAAAGTGCATACAACATTCCTCATTTGCAATACCCTAACCTCCATTTTAAATCTCTTTTCTTTCCATCTCACCCATCCCACTGAAAAAGAAAAGAAACAAATCTATTGTGATAAATACGCATTTGTTGTTCAGTTGTTTCAGTTGTGCCTGACTCTACATGACCCCATGTCAGGTGAGAGAGAAAAAGAAGAAGGAGGAGGACGAGGAGGAGAAGAAAAAGAAGAAGGAGGAGGAAGAGGAGGAGGAGGAGGAGGAGGAGGAGGAGAAGAAGAAGAAGAAGAAGAAGAAGAAGAAGAAGAAGAAGAAGAAGAAGAAGAAGAAGAAGAAGACAATGACAGTGATGACAATGATGGAGGCCCCAATTCAGGAACTAAAGCAGGAGAGATAAGGAAGGCAAAGAAAATACCAATCAGCACCAAAATTATTGTAGCTCTAAAGATGCCTTCAAATCAATCAATCAATCAATAAACACTTATTAAGCGCCCAAAATGTGGCAGATACTATGCTAAGCACTGGTGATAACATATAGAGGCAGAAGACAGTCCCTGCCGTCAATGAACCCAAAGTCTAATAGGGGAGACAACATGCAAACAAATACATACAAATAAGCTATGTAAAGGACAAATAGGAAATACATAATTAAAAGAGGGAAGGCACTAGAATTAAGAGGGGTTGGGAAAGATTTCCTGAAAAAGATGAGATTTTAGCTGACACTTAAAGGAAGTTAGGAAAGTCAGTAAGCAGAGTTAAGAAGGAAGCATTCTAGGCATAAAAGACAGACAAGGAAAATGCCTAGAATATCCTGTTCATGGAATAGCCAGGAGACCAATGTCCTGGATCAAAGAGAACGTGGCAAGAAGTAAGGTATAAGGAGACTGGAAATGTAGGAGGGACCTAGGTTATGAAGAGCTTTGAATGTCAAACAGAGGAGTTTGTACTTGAGCTTGTATTTGTATTTGAGGTGATTGGGAACTATTGGAGTTTATTGAGTAGAGGGATGACATGGTCAGACCTACACTTTAGGAAAATCACTTTGGTAGCTGCATGGAGGATGGATTAGAGTGGGGAGAAACTTGAGGCAGGCAGACCCAACAGCAGGCTATTCCAATAGTCCAGGAGTGAGGTGATGAGGTGGCCTCATGCAGTGGTAGCAGTGTCAGAGGAGAGAAGGGGGAATATTTGAGAGATACTTCAAAGGGGAAATCAATAGGACCAGGCAAGACTGGATATAGGGGTGACAAATTGTGAGGAGTCAAGCAAGGATGACTTCTAGGTTGCAAGATTGAGGGACTGTGAGGATGATATTGCCCTCTACAGTAATAAAATCCAGTCTAGAAGGAGAGAGTAACTCCGTAACAACTGCAAGCAAAAAATGAGAAGGGGGAAAAAGAGGGATTTTCCACAAAGTACCACATGAACACTTAGAAGAAATTAAACAAGAAATTAAAAATTAAATTGAAACCCTGGCAGAAAGAATTGGAAAGAGAACAAATAGCTTAGAAGAGAAAGTGGTAAGCTTTACCTAAGTAACAGACTTCCTAAAAACTAGAAACAGACCAATCAGAAATTACTAGATATATAGATGTATACTACCCAGAAATACTAGAAAATTTTAAAAACTGAAAAAATAGAAGAAAATATCAGATATATGATACAAAAAATGAATGACTTGGAAAATACAGCAAGGAAAGATAATTTTTTAAATTTTTATTTATTTGTTACATTTTAAGTTCTGAACAATTCCCCTTCCTCCCTCTTCACCCTGCAATAGTGAAGGCTACCATTTGACACAGATATACATACACACACGAACGTGAGTGGGTGTGCATGTGTGTGTGTAAAACCATACTGTGCATACTTCTATTTACCATTTCTTTCTCTGGAGGTGCATTGCATCTTCTTTCATAGGTCTTTTGTAGTTGATTTGAGTATTTGTAATACTCAGAATAACTTAGTCATTCACAGTCATTCTTTGAACAATATTGCTGTTACTGTATACAGCGTTTTCTTGGTTCTGCTCATTTCACTCTTCATTATTTCATTCAAGTCTTTCCATGTTTTTTCTAAAGTCAACCAGCTCATTATTTCTTTTCCCCCCACTTCATAGTATTTTATTTTTTCCAATCACATGTAAAGATAGTTTTCAACATTCACCTTTATAAGATTTTGAGTTACAAACTTTTTTCCTCTCTCCCTCCTCTCTCCTCTCCCCAAGATGGGAAGCAATCTGATATAGGCTACATATGTACAATTACATTAAGCATTTCCACATTAGTCGTGTTGTGAAAGAAGAATTAGAACAAAAGGGAAAAACCACGAGAAAGAAAAAAAGCAAAAAAAGTAAAAATATTCTGCTTCGATCTGCATTCAGACTCCACGGCTCTTTCTCTGGATGTGGAGAGCATTTTCCATCACGGTCTTTTGGAATTGTCTAAGATCACTGTATTGCTGAGAAGAGCTAAGTCTATCAAAGCTGATCATCACACAATGTTGTTGTTACTGTGTACAATGTTCTCCTGGTTCTGCTCACTTCACTCGGCATCAGTTCACGTAAGTCTTTCCAGGTTTTTCTAAAATCCACCTGCTCATCATTTCTTATAGCACAATAGTATTCCATTACATTCATAAACCATAACTTGTTCAGCCATTCCCCAATTTGCCACCACAAGAAGAGCTGCTATAAATATTTTTGTACTTGTTGGTCCTTTTCCCTTTCTTATGATCTCTTTGGGATATCATGGTATTGCTGGATCAAAGGGTATGCACAGTTTTATAGCACTTTGCTACAAATTGCTCTCCAGAATGGTTGGATCGGTTCACAACTCTATCAATGATGCATTTGTGTTCCAATTTTCCCACATTTTCTCCAACATTTATCATTTTCCTTTTCTATCACATTAGCCAATCTGATAAGTGTGAGGTGGTACCTCAGAGCTATTTTAATTTGTGTTTCTCTAATCAAAATGTTTAGAGCATTTTTTCCATCTGACTATGTATAGTTTCGATTTCGCCAAAAAACTGCCTGTTCATATCCTTTGACCACTTATCGATTGGGGAATGACTCATCTTCTTATGAATTTGACAAAATTCTCTACGTATTTGAGATATGAAACCTTTATCTGAAAAACTACAAATTTTTCTTCCAATTGTCTTCTTTCCTTCTGATCTTGGCTACATTGGTTTTATTTGTACAAAACCTTTTTAATTTAATGCAATCAAAATTATCTATTTTATATCTCACAATGCTCTCTATCTCTTGTTTATTTATAAATTCTTCTCCTATCCGTAAGTCTGATAGGTAATATGTTCCATGTTCTTCTAATTTAATTATGATATCTCCCTTTATATCTAGGTTATGTATCCATTTTGACCTTATCTTGGTAAATGGTATAACATATTGGTCTATGCCCAACTTCTCCTAGACTGCTTTCCAGTTTTCCCAATAATGAATGCCACAAAAACAAAAATCATCGAAACATTTTTTTTAAAACACACAAAAGAACAGAAGGAAGTTCAGAAGGAAACACAATCTAAATAGTTATAAAAGCAACTTGTGGGATTTATCATACACTTGCTTTTAATAAAGCAAATTGTGTGAAATGGACATTCATGATCTCATGTATAATCCTCTTTTTGAGTTCTGTTGTATATGAGATTAAACGAGATAATATTTATAAAAGCTTATAGCACAATGCCTGGCACATATTAGGCACTATAAAAATTACTTATTCTCTTCCCACCTCACTCCCCATAAGGAAATAAATAATCAGGGTTTTTTGTTGTTGTTTACATTCAGAATAAAAAAATTAATTTTTTTGAAAGAAAAAGAAACATCAGAGTGCCCAGCTCTCCCTCAGTTCAAAAGCAGGGGCAACTCTATGGACTCTTTTGCCTTTTGAATTACTCAAATGGCTCTGGGATTCATTTAGTTCAAGAATTCCCTTCATTGATATAAATTATAACCCATCTATTCCTGCCCATTTTGTGTAACTCATCCATGCCCTCCCACAAGGCTAATGAAGGAGGTCTGTGCAACATAATGGAGACCTTCTTTGCTTTCTCCTGGCATCTCGGGGGTACCAGTGGAGCACACTGGCTGTCCACCTGTCATCCCTTTCTCTTTCCCATTTCACCAGTCTGTCATGCAATTTCTTAAGGACATCTTTTTGTATTATTAGGGTATACCCTAGGTAGGGCCATTAAGCATTACTTTTATAAAACCATTTTAATTTCTAATTTCATCCTTTCTTCTATAGCCTCTATACCCCAGAATCCCTGCGTGTGTGTGTGTGTCTGATTCAAGCCTCATATTCTCATGCCTCTAGTTTTCCCACCAGCCAATACTCGATATACCACTTTTCTTCCCTAAATCCTTTCCTTCACCTTCCTTACCAACTATCCGCCATGTCCCCCATGCCCCAGGAAACCTACCCCCTCCCCTACTGTTTTATTAGCCTATCCTCATCTATATCCCTGATGTCCAAAGTGCCGCCCAGTTGGAGAGCCTGCCTTTGGCTCTGTGGGCAGCCTGCTTCTGGAGCTCCCCAAGGGTGGAGGCTGTCTTTCTTCTCTAGATCTCACCCCAGTGTCCAACAAAAGCCTTTGCCCACCGCAGGAGCTCAGAACGAAGAATGGACTGATAGATTCACTCTCTCAAGAAAGCAAAGAGGAGGATGGGAGAACACATACCCACATTTCAGAGGAACCAACGAGTCACAGAACCACAGAAATTCGTCGGTGCTAGAGGGACCTTAAAGTTCAACTAGTCCAATCCACATATTTTACAGATGAGTAAACTGAGGCTCAGAGAGGAATCCCACAGTTGAGATTAGTTTCTTGAATCTAGCCCTTCTGTCTCAGCACAGACCCTGAAATCAACTCGCTCCTCCTTCCCTGCTGTGTGTCCCCTACCCCAAAACGGCAGTCCAGGCTGCTGTTCAACCGCCTTTCCTCCCAGCCTGAGATGGGGGAAGGGCAAGCAGCAGCTTGGGCAGGCAGAACGACCTAATCCCCTTTCCTTAACCTAGACAGGTTACAGACGTAATGGAGGAACAGACTTCCACAACAGACCTCAAGGGGGAGAGAGGCTGAGTTGGGAATCTTTACTGTCTCCCCATGTGCTATTCTCTCCCACTTCCCAAAGCACAAAATCACGGGAGGCTGACCCTTTTCCCACTTCCACCTCTAGTCTTACAGCTTGGTATACACATGTTTTTCAAAGACACACTAGGAGTTAACGTCCTTAATGCTCTCCCCACCAGGCCGGGAGGAATCCAGAAACAGGACCTGGGAGCCCACAGCCTACTCGGCTTTATCTCTGACTCCGCCCCCGGACGTCTCTAAGCTTCCATTGGTCGAGTCCCAGCAGAACCTGACGCGCGAAATAAAGGAAAGAGATTCTGATTGGCCAAATCAACTCCAGTTTTTTAAAACGAAGAAGGGAGGTGGGACGGAGGCGGAGTAGGGATCCTGGGGAATGGTGGAGACTGAGAATGGAGATGAGTAATTTTTTCCCCGTCACCTTGTTTCGCAACCTCAGTGTCATCCTCCACCCCTGACTCTCTCTCAGAACATAAAATCAATCGCCAGGTCTTGTCAGTACATTTCGATTCCCTTCTTCCCCTCCCCCCCAGAGGTGGACCACCCTAGTTCCCTCATATACCCTCCTGTTCCTATTACCAGAAATCTCTAATTGGTCTCCCAACCTCAGTTCCCTCCCAGCATTTTCCATCCAGCTACCAAAGTGATTTCCCCGAAGAACGGATCTGACCAGCGTCACTTCTTTGTTCAAGAGGCTTACGATTGTTTCAGGTATAAAATACAAATCTCCCTGCTTGTCATTTAAAGTCCTTCATAATCTGGCCCCAGCCTACCTTGACAGTCGCGTTTTTTCTCTTCACCGCCTCCAGGTTTCAACCCAACTGGTCTGCTTCCTTATACACAACATCCCATCGCTCATCTCCGAGCTTTTGTAAAGGATGTCCTCTATTCCTGAAATGCACCCCTTACTCTCTTTTCACCCCCATCTCTTAGAATCTCTGATTTCTTTCAAGGCTCTCAGCC
The DNA here is from genome assembly GCA_028646595.1 of Phalanger gymnotis. Classification (NCBI taxonomy): domain Eukaryota; kingdom Metazoa; phylum Chordata; class Mammalia; order Diprotodontia; family Phalangeridae; genus Phalanger; species Phalanger gymnotis. The sequence goes on from CM053626.1 coordinate 185,178,456, forward strand.
CTTAATGTCAGCTCTTAAGTGAGGCCTGTTCAGATTTCCTCCAGGTGCCGGCCCTCTTCCCCTCCCCCGGGGCACACATTTCCTTACAACTGTACATGTTGTTGGTTTTCTTCCTATAGAATGTAATCTCCTTGAGGTCCTTCCTTCCTTCCTTCCTTCCTTCCTTCCTTCCTTCCTTCCTTCCTTCCTTCCTTCCTTCCTTCCTTCCTTCCTTCCTTCCTTCCTTCCTTCCTTCCTTCTTCTCTTTCCCCAGTATCTAGTACAGTGCCTGGTACCCAGTAAGCATTTTTAAAATAAATGTCTATTGAATGTTTTGCATGATTGCACATATATAACCTATATCAAATTGCTTATTGTTTCAGGGAGGGGTGAGGAGAAGGAGAGAGAGAGAAAATTTGGAACTCAAATTTTAAAAATGCATGTTAAAATTGTCTTTATATGTAATTGGGGGAAATATTTTAAAATGCAAAATTTTAAAAGTGTTGAATGAATAAGTAGAAAGCTGAGATTCTTTACTCAAAATTTCCTATTCTTGGAGCCTCCCCACCTTGCCCCACCATCTCCAAGGTTCTGTCTCCTGAAATATACTCCCCTTGATGAAGAGTATATGGGACCTTGGGCAAGTTACTTAACATCTCTGTGCCTGAGATGGTAGAGAAAGAGCTGGAGACTCAGGAGTTCCATCTCCCAGTTCTTTTGGTGAAATACAGTTGACTCCTTCCTTGCCCTCCTGATGTAGCTGGAAAATCAATGAGCCTATTCAAGCCTCTTGTTACTGCTAGCCCTTAGGTCATGGAGCCACAGAACATAAAAATTGAGAGATATCTCAAAGACTACCTATTCTAACCCATTCCATGTCTCATTTTACAGATGAGAAGACTGAGATCCAAGATCGTACAGTCAAGGGCAGAGAGCTGGCAAGAATTTAGGTCTCCTAGTTTGTCTCACTCTCAGAGTGTGGAAAGGGCACTGGATTTGATGAATTCTTGGGTTTTTATTCTAGGTCCTGCCACTTAGTCACTGTTACTTACTGTGTCTGCTTTAAACTGAGGATGTTGGACTGGACTGTTTCATAGAATGGAATCCTATGATTTTATCACTCCTAGCATTAGGCTTTTCCCACCATAATATGATGTGCAAGAAGCCTAGAAAATGGAAAAGGAGGAAACTTTGCTTCATAGTTAAAGAGGGAGAACCATTTCTTTAGAGCCCACCCTCAGCCCAGGGAGGTGGGATACACTTACGTTCAGTCACATGTAGTCACACAAATACATAACCCTAACCTACACGTTGTAACACATTTCCACATACATGACACAAGGTCACTCCACTCATGTGTCTACACACATATACACATACACACACACACACATGCACACACACACAAACATATGCCCACACTCAGAACCATTTCTTGGCTTAGTGACAGATTCCTCTCATCTACAGCCAGTTGTGGGGCCCCTAACAAACATATGGTACAGCAGATAGGAAAAGCTGAGAGGGACTAGCCTTGTTTAGACCTAGGGATTGAGCTGTCTTCTCAGGCCAGGCCCTGAAAACTGTACTCTTTCTCCCTTTCCTGTCCATCTGCTTTAGGACTGAGGACTTTGCCAATTTTTCCAACTGGAGAGGGTGCGTTGTCTCCACTGCTACCAACCAAGCCAAGTTATCTAATGCCTGAGTCAGGGATGAGAGAGGGAAGATCCCATCTAGACTACGATTCTCAGGGGATTAGATCCAGAAGTCCAATTAACTTCTATTGAACATTTCATTCACTGAAATTAAATTCACCGTAATGGGATACTATTGTGCTATAAGAAATGACAAACAGGCAAATTTCAGAAAAACCTGGAAAGATTCACATGAACTGATGCTGAGTGAAGTGAGCAGAATCAAGAGAACATTGTATACAGTAACAGCAACATTGTGCAATGATCGACTATGATGGACATAGCTTTTCTCAGCAACATAATGATCCAAGACAATTTGAAAACACTCGTGATGGAAAATTCTATCCATATCAATATCCAGAGAAAGAACTGATGCAGTCTGAATGCAGATCAAAGCATACTATTTTCACTTCGGGGGTTTTTTCCACATTTTTTTTCCTTTTGTTCTGTTTCTTCTTTTACAATATGATTAATGTGGAAATATGTTTTACATGATTGCACATGTATAACCTATATCAGATTGCCATCTTTGGGAGGGGGAGGGGAGGGAGGGAGGAAGAAAAATTTGGAACTCAAAATCTTTCAAAAATGAATGTTGAAAATTGTCTTTACATGCAATTGGAAAAAATAAAATACTATTAAATAAAAAGGTAGTAATTTTAAAAAGAAATTAAATTCATTTCAATTAAACACTTCATTTGACTCAGAGCAGGGGAATATCACTATTGTTAGGGCATACAAAGATAAACTAGGGTCATACTTGGTTCCAAAAGCCAAGAAGTTCACCATCCAGAAAGTCAAATAACTATCATACAAGAGAGTATAGATGGCCTTTAACAAGATGAAGTTGGGAAAAGTAATTGGAACCAACCCAATACAGAAGAAATCTGTATGGGAGGTGACACAGTTTTGAAAGGCTCTTGGGATCTGATTCTCAAGAGATCTCAAATCGGGATCTACTCCAATTAGCATTTATTATGTCTCTACTATGTGCAAGGCACTGGGGATGTAAAGACAAAACAAAAAAAAAACAACCCCTACCCTCAGGAAGCTATATTCGATGGTGAGGAAAAAACACATAAACAAATCATTGAGATTTGTGAACTCATCAATATGAGGAGCTCCATTCCAAAAGGAAGGGAAAGATCACTTTACCTTTACTTAAAAAAAAAAAAAAAGGTAATAGAGAAGATAGCATTTCTAGACCCAAATGACTACCTTCTCGTCTCTGTGAAGCCTTTATGAGAATGGTCTGTGTACACATGATGGGTATGCAATAAAAACCTGCAAAGGGAAGGAAAAGGCAGCTTTCATGGATGGTTTTCTGCATCAGATGACATCTTCCCAGGCATACAACTGACTGAGACCAGTAGAAAATAAATCTTGCCGCCATCTATTTTGCTTTTAAAATTCAAAGGAAACACTTGACTCAGTAGAAAAAAATACTGTGTTGAAAGTTCTTCTCACACATAGCAAATCCAATGAATAGATGATAGGATTTAGCTCTAGGGTTCCACTCCCTTCATTCTACAGATGAGGAACCTGAGGCCCAGAAGGATGAAGTGATTTGCCTCAAATCATACAGCCAATAAATACCAGAGCTTATATTTAGAACCAAGCTCTTTTGACTTCATGTCCCGTGTACTTATCAGTTTGTTGTTGTTCAGTCGTCTTTTAATCTTGTCTGACTCCCTGTCACCACTTTGGGGGTTTTCTTGGCAAAGATGCCAGAGTGGTTTGCCATTTCCTTCTCCAGCTCATTTTTCAGATGAGGAAACCGAGGCAAACAGTATTAAGTGACTTGCCCAGGGTCACACAGCTAGTAAGTGTCCGAGGCCGGTTTTGAACTCATGTCTCCTTACTCCAGACCCAACATTCTATCCATTACACCACATCATGCTATTTTCCCATTAAATTACTCTACTATATGACTTAAGATAACTGTCCTATGTTCCATTGTATAGGGATATTAAGTGACATATAAAATAGAGAAGCAGATGTTCACCTAAAACATTTGGCCCTCATTTTTTTTTCTGGAAGATGGACTGCTCTGTTCCAATCTAATATAAACCAACAACCATTTATTAAGTGTCTACTATATGTAAGGCACTAAAAACAAAACAGAACAAAAAAATTATTGTCCTCAGAGATTTCATTCTACCATGAGGAAAAACTCACACACAGATAATTGGTCTGGATCTATCTCCTGTGTGAAAACTCAACCAACTTTTTTTTTTAAAGGCCTACTATGTGCCAAGCACTGAATCAAACACTCAGGATACAAATACAAAGAATGAAACAATCATTATTCTCAAGGAGTTTATTGATGGAGGAAATAAGGACAACTATAAATATATAAAAAATAAACATAAAGAAATAAATACAAAGCAGTTCCATATAAGGTAGTTAGGGAAAGGAGGCGTTAGCTCTCAAGAAGGGCCTCGAATAGAAGATGATGCTTGAGCTGCTGTCTGGATGGAAAAGAGGGATTTTCTCCCTCCCTCTGCAGATGGAGATCAGAAACTGTCCCTAATATTGTCTTAGAGAGTTGATTGGGTCAGTGAGAAGTTAATTAACGTGCCACTTATTTATATTTAGAGGCAGAATTTGAACTCAAGTCTTGCTGACATTAGGGCTAGTCTCTACTACTTCATACTATTCAGGATTGTTGAATGAATAAGAACTCAGAATTTCCTCTTCATTGGAGCCTCCTCACCTTGCCCCACCATTCCCAGGTCTGTGTCTCCTAAAATAGATATGATATAATGTAATACAATATGGTATGAAATGATACATGATATGACATAAATATATGATATGACATGACATGACATGATATGATATGATGTGATATGATATGATATGATATGAAAATAAAGGCAGCTAGGTGGCACAGTGGCTAGCATTCAGGATCTGGAGTCAGGAAGACTCCTCTTTGTGAGTTCAAATCTGGCTTCAGACACTTACTGATCCTGGGCAAGCCGCTTAACTCTGTTTGCATCAGTTCCTCATCTATAAAATGAATTGGGGAAGGAAATGGCAAACCATTCAGGTTTCTTTGCCAAGAAAACCCCAAATGACGTCACAAGAGAGTTGGACACAACTGAAAAATGACCCAGCAACTAATAACATAATGTAATGTAATATAGTATGGTATATTATGTTTTGGGGTTTTTTTAGTATGGTATATTATGATATTGTCTGATATATTATATAATATATATAATTTTTCAGGGTAATCTGAGGAGTCAACAACCAAGCACCTGCTGTGTGCCAGACACTGTGTTGAGCACTGGAAAGGAGATGATAGCACTAATAAGCAGGAAGATCAGAAAAAGATTTCTCATAGGAGCTTTGAAGAAAGCCAGGCATTCCAAGAGGTAGAAATGAGGAGGGAGTGCATTTCAGACATTAATGACAGGTTGTTCAAAGGTGTGGAGGTAAGAGATGGAAGGGGGAATTTAAGGGAAAATGAGTTGGCCAATTTGGTTGGAATGCAGTGTTCTACATTGCAAATATCAAACCCAGTGGAACTTTTCTCAGGCCTTGTTCTCCTTGATGTCTCTGGAGTATCCACCACAGTCAGCTACCCCATTCCTTTCTTACAATTTTTTTCTCCCTTGACTTCCATGGTTTCTTGATCTTCCCACTACCAGTAATAATCTCATATATAATATATAATAATCTTCTGTCTTCTCTACTGGTCCTTCTTCCCCCTCTGGCATCCTTAACTGTACTTAGTTACCAGAATTTTACCCTCAACCTTCTCTTCAGTCTCTACACTCTGTCCCTTACTAATTTCATCTCCTCCCTCGGCTTTAGCTATCACTTCTTTGCAGATGACTCTCAAATCCGTATCTCCTGCTCTCATCTCTCTACAGAGCTTCAGGCACTCATGGCCAATAGCCTACTGGATCGCTCCACCTGAATGTCCCACTAGCCTGTCAAATATCTCCATAAACGAGGTCCTCATTTTCCTCTCAAGAGGAAGATCTCCCTCCTCCCAATATCCCTATTCCCAAGTCACTTTAAATCTTCCACTTCTCAACTCCAGACACTTTCTTTCAGATTATTCTGGAATAATCAATACCTGGGGTCTCTGGCAGGTACAGCTTGCCTCCTGTCTCTTTATGCTTTGTTATATCCATATGAAGTATCATGTCTGCCCTGCTGGTCTCTTCCATCTTGGGGCTGTTTTTCTCAATGTCGGGCTAGTGCCTAGGATGGGGACATTATCCCAGGAGAAGTATTTGTTGGATGTATTTCTTCAGTATTTGCTGGACGGTTCTCAGCAATCTTGATAATCCGGCCTCTGGGTCTGGACTTTTTGTGACCCATTAGAGCAATTTCCCTCAAAAGTTGGCAGGGAGATGGGTGATGTAGAAGAATTTTTCATGTTTTTTTCTGTGCAGTTCACTGGTTCATATGGGCAACGAACCTGCAGCTTTGGCCTCATAGTATTTTTTAATCATTAATAATAATTATTATAGCATGAGAGGTATCCTCAAAACAAGGAAGACTTGGGTTTGAGTTTTACCTCTGACACATACTGATTGTGTGGCCCTCTCTTAAATCTCTCTCAGCTGAAATTTCTTCATCTGTAAAATGGGACCAAGGGCAGCTAGGTGGCACAGTAGATAGAGCGCTGGGCCTGGAGTCAGAAAGATCTGAGTTCAAATCCAATCTCATATACTTACTAGCTACGTGACCCTGGGCAAGTCACTTAACTCTGGTGGCCTCAGTTTCCTCATCTATAAAATGATCTGGAGAAGGAAATGGCAAACCACTCCAGGATCTTTGTCAAGAAAATGCCATTTTTTTCTTTTGGTCTGTAATATGACTAATATGGAAACATGTTTAGCATGATTACACATATATAACCTATCACAACCTACACATATATAACCTATTACACCTATATAACATATCAAATTGCTTACTATCTTAGGGAGGGGGGAGAAGAAGGAGGGAGAAAATTTGGAACTAAATTTTTTTAAATGAAAGTTAAAATTTGTCTTTATGTGTAATTGGGAAAAAATAAAATACTATTTTAAAAAAGAAACCTCAAAAAGAAGTCATGAAGAGTAAGATAACTGAAAAATGACTAAATAAGGATAGCAACAGAAATAAGGCTAATAATAACACCCGCCTCCCAGAATTACCGTGAGAATAAAATGAGATAATATTTGTAAAGTACTTTGCAAAATATTAAAGTATCACATAAATGCTAGGTATTATTATTAGATAGGGGAGTTATAAATGGAGAGACCATGCCTCCTTCCTCTCCATCCCCTGGTCACCAGCACAGGATTCTGCCTCCAGTGGCAGCTTGATTCCCGCTTTCTGACTGCATTACTTAAAATTATCAGGTCAGAATCTTAACTAAATTAATTTACTTATTCAGCGCCACACCAATCAAGCTACCAAAAATTATTTCATAAAGCTAGAGAAAAGAATAACAAAACTCACCTGGAAGAACAAAAGGTCCAGAATATAAAGGGAATTAATGAAAAGAAATTCAAGGGAAGGAAGCCTAGCCATACCAGACCTTATATTGTATTATAAAGCAGCAGTCATCAAAACTACTTGGTACTAGTTAAGAAATAGAGTGGTGGATCAGTGGAATAGGTTAGGTACACAAGACACAGTAGTCAATGACTATAGTCATCTACTGTTTTATAAACCCAAAGACTCCAGCTTCTAGGATAAGAACTCACTATTTGACAAAAACTGCTGGAAAAACTGGAAAATAGTATGGAAGAAACTGGGCATAGACCAATATCTTATACTGTATACAAAAATAAAGTCAAAATGGGTTCATGATTTAGATATAAAGGCTGATACTATAAGCAATGTGGGAGAGCAAGGAATAGTTTTCCTTTCAGGTTTATGGAGAATGGAAGAATTTATGACCAAACAAGAGATAGAGAACCTTACAAAATGCAAAATGGATAATTTTGATTACATTAAATTGAAAAGTTTTTGTACAAACAAAGCCAATGAAACCAAGATTAGGAGGGAAGCAGAAAACTGGGAAAGAATTTTTACAACCAGTGTCTCTGATAAAGGCCTCATTTCTAAAATAAATAAAGAACTGAATCAAATTTATAGGAATACAAGTAATTCCCCAATTGAGAAATGGTCAAAGGATATGAACAGGAAGTTTTCAGTGGAAGAAATTAAAGATATCTATAGCATATGAAAAAATGCTCTAAATCACTATTGATTAGAGAAATGCAAATCTAAACAACTCTTAGGTACCATGTCTCTCCTGTCAGATTGGCTAACATGACAAAACAGGAAAATGATAAATACTGGAGAAGATGTGGGAAAATTGGAACACTAATGCATTGTTGGTGGAGTTATGAACTGATCCAACCATTCCGGAGAGCAATTTGGAACTATACCCAAAGGGCTATAAAAATGTGCATATCTTTTGACCCAGCAATACTACTTCTAAGGCTATATCCCAAAGAGATCATACAAATGGGAAAAGGACCCACAAATTGAGGGGATGGCCATCCCCTCTTCAACTATGCTGTGAATTCTTGGAAGGCAGACACCATGTGCAAAGCCCATTTGGTACCCACAGTGCCAAGATGATTTTGTTAATTGACTTCTCAGGACAGTGGCATGGGCTCAGACCAACATTTCTCCATGAGGGCACCATGAAAACTCTTACTTTAGGCTCCATGACACATGAAGGGCAGACAGTTTAGAGGGAAGTAATCTCAACTATAGAAGAAAGAGGCAAAACCCAGCCTGACTCAGCTTTGGAAACATTTTTCACTGTCTTCCTTCCTTCTGAATATTTTTATCCTGTAGTAAAACCTATTTTCTAATTCCTAGCTCACTGAGCAGTCTGTGTTTTTTCTTTGAGTCTCTCCATGTCTCTGTTTCTCTCTCCACTGTATCTCTCTCTGTGTCTGTGTTTCTGTTTCTTTCTCTCTCTCTGTATGGGGGTGGGTGGGAGGCAGGACTCTGACTCTGTATAATCTCTTCTTGTCTACATCTCTCAGTCTCTCTGCCTGTATCTCTTCCTTTTAGTCTCTCTTTATACCTCTGACCCTGTCTCTTCTCTCTTTGTTTTGTTTTTTCTGCATTTCTACATGTTCGTTTCTTCCTTTCTCTGCTTCTCTATCTCTCTTTTTCTCCCTGTCTTTGCCTTTCTGTTTTTCCTTATATTCCTCTTTTCTCTGTCTCTCTGTGTTTTCCTCTTTCTCTTTTTTCTATTTGTCTCTCTTATTTATGGAGAACTTAGGTTTGCCTGAGGGTACTATATTGCCCTGACTCTCTTCTTATAGGACTTTCAGAGAAGCTTCTTGTCCTTTCCTCGCGTCCTATGCCTCAACTCAAGCTGAAGCAGGGACATCAACCATCTCTTTAAAAGCATCAAAATCTCTTATCAAATCTCTACTCTTGCCATAATTAATCACAGGGTTGTAGGCCAGGCCTCACTCAGGCTAGTCTGATGTTTCAGAGCTGAGATTGGAACAAACGAGATACTCTTATACTATTCAGCCGTTCACAAAAGATTTACTTAGTCATAGCAGCATGGAAAGGATATTCAGCAAAAATGCCGCATTGATGCAGTTGAGCACAGACAGCTGCCCTGACTATGACTGCCATTCTGAGTCTTTCACAGTTGATTATCTTTACAATATTGCTATTACTGTATAAATTGTTCTCCTGGTTCTGCTCATTTCACTTTGCATCAGTTCATACAAGTCTTCTCAGGTTTTTCTGAAGCCATTCTTTTCATCATTGTCCCCAGCACAATAATTTTCCATTACATTCATATATCATAATTAATTTAACTCTTCTCCAATTTGATGGGCACCCTCTCAGTTTCTAGCTCTTTGCTACTACAAAAAAAGCTGATATATGTATATATATATATGTATATATATACATAAACATATACATACATATGTGTACATATGTGTATATGGATATATATGTGTGTTAAATGTATATATATATTTACATCTGAATTCTTTTCTTCTTTCTTTGATAATTTTAGAGTATGTCCCTAATAGCAGTATCAATGGGTCAAAGGGTATGTACAGCTTAATAGCTTTTGTGGCATAGTTTCGAATTTCTTCCCAGATTAGTTAGACTAGTCTGCAGCTTTGTCAATAGTGCATTTACGTACCTGTTTTCCCACACCACTCCCAACCCCAGCATTTGTATGAAACCTTTTTGTTATCTTAGCCAAACTGATGGGTATGAGGAGGTACCTCAGAGTTGTTTTAATTTACATTTCTTCCTCTGAAAACTGCCTATTCATATATTTTGACCATGTATCAATTGGGGGATGGCTTTTAATATTGTAAATTTTACTCAATTTCCTATATATTTTAGAAATAAGACCATTATCAGAGAAACTTGGCGCAAAGATATTTCCTGGATTTCCTGCTTTTCTTCTCATTTTAGCCACATTGGTTTTGTTAGTGCAAAACCTTTTTTAATTTTAGGTATTCAGAATTTTGTTTCCTGTAAACCTCTCCAACCCTTGTTTAATCATAAACTCTTCCCTTGTCCTTATCTGATAGGTAATTTCTTCCCTGCTCCAGTAATATGCTTATAATATCACTCTTTATGTCTAAATCATGTGTCTATTTTGAGCTTAACTTGGTATACAGTGTGAGATGCTGGTCTGCCAAACTAGCCATGAGCAATTAATATTTCTCCAGTTTAGATCTGTCTTTATTTGTGTGAAGAATGTTTTGTAATTGTGTTCATAAAGTTCCTGTTTGTATCTTGGCAGGTAGATTCCCAAATATTTCATATTGTCTAGCTATTTTAACTACTGTCTAGTTTTACTTTATTTATGGAATTTTTCCTTCTGTCTTTTCCTACTGGGCTTTGTTGGTAATATACAAAAATTCTGAAGATTTGTGTGGGTTTATTTTATATTCTGCAATTTGCCGAAGTTGTTCATTGTTTTGATTAGTTTTTTAGTTGATTCTCTAGGGTTCTCTAAGTAAACCATCACATTATTTGCAAAGAATGATAATTTTATTTTCTCATTGCCTATGTTTAATCCCTTAATATCTTTTTTTGTCTTACTGCTAATACTTAGCATTTCTAATATAATACTGGATAGTAATGGTGATAACATTCTTATTTTACCCATGATCTTACTGGAAAGATTTTAGCTAATGCTTGCTTTTAGCTTAAGATAGATGCTACTTACCATTTTAAGGAAACTTCCACTTATTTCTGGGCTTTCTAGTGTTTTTTAACAGGAAGGGGTGCTATATTTTGTAAAAAAGCTTTTTTTCTGTATCTGTTGAAATAACCATATGATTTTTGTTGTTAATATGACCAATCGTACTTATAGTTTTCCTAATATTGAGCCAGCCCTGCATTCCTGGTATAAATCCAACCTAGACATAGTATATGATCTTTGGGATATATTGCTATGACCTCTTTGCTAATATTTTATTTACATTTTTGCATCAATATTTAATAGGTAAATTGGTCTACAGTTTTTTGTTTTGACTCTCCCTGGTTTAGGTATCAAGACCATATTTGTGTCATAGAATTAATTTGGTAGTATTCCTTCTTTACCTATATTTTCAAACAGTTTGTGTAGTACTAGAATCAATTGTTCTCTAAATGTTTGGTAGAATTATTTTTGTAAATTCATCCAGTCCTGAGCTTTTTTATGTGTTTATGGCTTGTTTAATTTCTTTTTCTGATATAGGAGTATTTAAGTATTTAAAACATGCCACCAATATGTCAAGAAGGGAGTTAAGTGGCTCAATGGATAGAGCACTTGGACTGGAGTCAGGAAGACCTGAGTTCAAATGTGGCCTCAGACACTTACTGATTGTGCAACCCTGGGCAAGTCACTTAACCTCTATTTGCTTCAGTTTCCTTTACTATAAAATGGGGATTAATAATAACACCTATTTCACGGGGTTATCTTGAGGATCAAATGAGATAATATCTGGAGAGCACTTAGCACAGTGCCTGTCACATAGTAGACTCTTAATAAATTGTTCCCCCTCCCCATGTGTGTTGTCTCACAAACTGACACTCTCTCAGTACTTCTTTCTCTTTTGATTCCCACAACTCTGATCATTCTGAATTACAATAATCCCTAAAGTCTCTAAGGGAGGCACCAGGGAAGCAGCAGGTGTCTGGAACAGATTCCGTGTTCCACCTTGCCTGCTCTTCTTCCTTCCGCAAGGCCAACATGGATAGTCTTCTGACTTTCTCTTCCCAAAATCAGTCAACAAGTATTTGTTACTCACTTACTCTGGACAAGGCACTGTGATTAAAAAAAAAAATCTCTGCCCTCGAGGAGCTTATATTCTAAAAGGGAACAGCAGATACACAGAATTTGGAATGTGCAGGATTAAATACAGAGGTGACTGAAGTTAGAGGAAGGCCCTAGCAGCAAGAGATAGGAAATAAGAAAGGCAGGCTGCAAAATGTAGGATTTGAGCAGACTCTTGAAATTGGGGTCCTGAGAGGCAGGGGTTAGGAGTGAGAGCATTCCAGGCAGGGGCAACAGCCAATGCAAAAGAACCAAGATGGAGATGGAGCGTTGTGTGTGATGAACAGCTAGTAAGTCAATATGGGTGGACTATAAAGTATGTGGAGGAGAAGAATGTGTTAGAAGACTGTAAGCACAGGAAGTGGTCAGATTATGAAGAATTTTACGTACTTTGATCTTAGAGGTAATAGAAAGCCATTGTAATTTACTGAGTAGAGAAATGACATCGTCAAGGAAATCACTTTGTCAGCTGAGTGGAGGATGAATTGGAATATAATAGAGGCTTGAAGCAAGGAGTCCAGTTTTTTAATTAATTTTTTCCCAATCACAAAAATCTGCCTTCTCTCCCCCCTCCCCCACCCCAATTGAGAAAGAAAGAAAAATAAAACTCCAATTACAAGTACGTGTAGTCAAGCAAAACAAATTTCTGTGTTGGTCACATCAATATATATGCATATGTATATACATATTTACATGCATACATATGTATCATATATGCACAAATGTCTCATTTTGTACAGTACTTTACTTCTGTATCAGGAGGCACATGGAATATTTCATCATTAGTCCCCTGGAATTGATATTGGTCACTATGATGATCAGAGTTCCCAATCTTTCAAAGTTGTTTATCTTCACAATATCATTGTAATTGAATAACTTGTTCCCCTGATTCTGCACATTTCACACTATATTAGTTCACACAGATCTTCCCAGGTTTCTCTGAAACTTTACCCTTCATCGTGTCTTACAGCACAATAGTAGTCCAGCGCATTTATATGCCATAACTCGTTCAGCTATTTCCCAGTTGATGAGTGCTCCCTCAGATTCCCAATATTGGCCACCTCAAAAAGAGCTATAAATATTTTTGTGCATCTTCTATTAGTTTGTTTTGCTTAAGATTAATCCTTTCCTTAGAGAAGCTAAGAGGGGCAGTGGGTAGGGCACTGACCCCGGAGTCAGGAGGACCTAAGTTCAAATCCGGCCTCAGACACTAGCTGCATGACCCTGGGCAAGTCACTTAGCCCTGTTTGTCTGTAAAACCTGTAAATTGTGAAATGAGCTGGAGAAGGAATGGCAAACTACTCCAGTATCTTTGCCAAGAAAACCTCAAAGGGGGTCATGGAGAGTCAGACATGACTCAACAAAAACAATCTCTCCCCTAACTTACCCTTCCTCTAATTTTCCCCTCCAAATCATTTCTCTCCTTTTCGTCCTATTTTCCAGTTGAGAAAAGTGTATTTCTGTACCCAGTCATGTGTGTGTGTGTGTGTATGTGTGTAATCTTCCCTCATTTGACTAGTACAGATGAGAGTGAGATTAAAATATCAGCTACTTGACCAAATGCCAGCAAGTATAGTGTGTCTTAGCTCTACTCAGAGCTGCTAAGAATGTCATTTAATTGGGTTTCCAGACCCTGCTCCTTTCCACAGGTTGAGTCTTGATTATCAGGGCTAACCCTGTCCTGAGTGGAGAATACAGGAGTGAGACCAATTTTATTCTGTTAGACTGACATAGATTGATGCACCATTAGCTCAGTACCTCCCTTCAGAGAATGGATTGGTCTGCTCCCTTCTGGGATACAATCTTCCCTTTATGCCCCCAACATGCAACTCCTTGATATGTTCCCCCCTCCTCAACATATGTCCTATGTTAAAAAATGGCGGAAAACTCCTCCCTGTGGATGTGTGAGGTAATATTCAATTAGCCAATTATGCATTCGGGGTAGCCATTCGACCCAGTTTTCTCTTCAACCCAGACCACTATCTGGCTGGTTTAGACTAGTTTTTCCTAACATCCTAAATAACATCCTGAATCTGTGGTTTCTGCAAAGCTGCAAGCTTTATTCCCATTGGCTGGGGACCCTCATCCTGGTTAATTTTTATTCCTTCTTTGTTCAAGTTGACACTTTATTAATTATTCTGTGGAACTTAATTAACTTTTCTGTAGAAACCTAACTTTCCCTAACTTTTACCCATGTCTCACAACATAATTTCTGTGGAAACAAAATTCAATCATCCCTTACACTGGTTACATCCTTTGACCACTTATCTATTGAGGAATGACTCTTATTCTTACATATTTGTGTCAGTTCCTTATATATCTTGGATATTAGACTTTAATCAGCAAAACTTACCATAAAGATTTTTTTCCAAATTGTGATTCTAACTTTATTTATTGTTTATTTTGTCTTTTATGATCAAATGTGTCCATCGTTTAGATAAGAATTCTTCCCCCCCCCCCATAGTTGGTATCTCCTTTCATACTTCAATTTTTAAAAATGTTGTAAGCTTTTAGGTTTAGGTCATATATTCATTTAGAGTTTATTGGGGTATATGGCATAAGGTGCTAGTCTAAATTTAAATACTGTCAAATTGATTTCTGGTTTTCCCAGAAATTTTAGTCAAATTAGAAGTCTTTACCACAGTAATTAATGCCCTCGAGGTTATTAAATACAATACTACTATGTTCAGTTGCTTCTGGGTTTTATTTGTCTATTCTATTCTATTGATCCACTTTTGTATTTCTTAATTAGTGCCAAGTGGTGCTAGGGTATAATGCTTTAGAGTACAGTTTTGCATTATTAGGCCCCTTTCATTCCTATTTTTAAACATTATTTTCCTTGAGATTCTTGATCTTTTTGTCATACTACAATAATACTAATGAATTTTGTATTATTTTGTTTTGATATGTAAAATAGCCCTTTGTAATTTGATTGATATGAAATTAAGTCTGTAAAATAATTTAGGCAGTATTAACATTTTTGTTATATTCATTTGTGGGTTTTAAAGGGTTATTCAACTATTTCTAGCCACCCTTCCTTACCATGTAACTTATTCATTGCCGAGATAGGCTTCCTTTACTCTCTTTCTCTGCTCTGGGAAGTTGTATCAAAGGATCTGTAATTATCTCTCTCTCTTTTTTTAACCTCTGAGACTCCATTTAGGGGGAAGACTGTTGGCAAAACACTTCAATGTTAGATCTATGTCTCTCCTTAAGGGGATGTTTTCCCCTTTAATTGCCTCCTCTCAAAAGCATTTCCAATAAATATACAGAGATATCAATATATGCAGAAAAAAGCTTTTGACAAAATGCATCATTCATTAATACTAAAAACACAGGAAGCATAGGGATAAATGATTTTTTTTTCTAAAAGTGGCAAATAGTACCTACTAAAAACTAAGAAGTAGCTTATTTGTAACAGAGAAACACAAAAGGCCTTTCCACTGGGATAAAACAACGTTGTCCATTATCACCACTATTATTTAATATAACTTTTAAAATGCTAGCTATTACAGTAGGACAAGAAAAAGAAATTGAGGAAATAAGTGAATGGGATGGATAATTGTGAAGACTTCACAGGGTATGTTTAATGGAGAGGTTTTGGAATTTGATTTGGCTTTGTGATTTTGGAAGGTGAGGGCCTGGAACTGAAGGCATGCCCTTCCCCCTCTCTCTCAGATGTTAGAAGATAATGAACTTCCTGTGAGCTATTTGTTCTTTGCTCTAGGAAGGTCTCTCCTCCCCTCCAACCCATTTCTTCTCCTAGACTTTCAGACTCCACCCTGGCAATTGAGTTCTGATAGGGAAAAACCTGAAAGGACCGGATCAACCTTGGTCCTCTGTGTAGTTTTCATGCCTAGACTGTAAGCCCACCTCCCAGCCAATGGTGAGAAGGGATAGAGGTGGGTGGGAATCTTTTTCATTAAGAGTATAAATTAGGACAGGTCCCCTTTTACCTTGCCTCTTCCATTATGGAGGTGTGCCCAAATCTTGCAAGGTTTGGGAAATAAATTTACTTTGTTCCTCCTAAGGATGTCTCTCCTATTATTTAAAAATTCTGTCCCATACATAAGCATTAAGAGGTAACAAAATTATCACTATTTGCAGATGACATGTTGCTTTATCTAAATGATCAAGATTTTACTTAAAAATGAGTCAAACATATTAGTAATTAACAAAATAGCAGAAAATAAATTAAATCCACAAAATTAAATTATTCCTAGTTGTAATCCTTTTTCTTTTACCTTTTGGTATCTCATATTACAAGATTTCCTTTCCTTTATGAGAATTTCACCAAAGTCTTATGTGATCCTTTTATGGTTCCTTGGTACTTAATCTTTCTAAACTTTTTGCAATATTTTTTCTTACCCTGAAAACTCTGATTTTTGGCTATGATGTTTCTGAGTGTGTTCAATTTGGGGTTTCTTTTGGGAGGGGATGAATTCATTCTTTCATTTTGCCCTCTGGTTCTAATAGTTCTGACCAATTTTCTCTCATCATTTTTGAAATTTGGTGTCTATGTTTGAGTTGAGTTTTATTTTTTTTGTCAGTTTTCAGGAAATTTGGTGGTTTTTAAATTTTCTCACCTCAGCTTTTTTTCCAGAGCAGTTGTCTTTTATAAAAATTATTGATGTCAAGGTGGAGCCAAGACAATGGAGTCAGGGAAGGGACTTGCCTGAACTCTTCCCCAAACCCCTGCAAATACCTTTAAATAATGACTCTAAGCAAATTCTGGAGCAGCAGAACCCACAAAAAGGTGGAGTAAATCAATTTTCCAGCTCAAGTCAACTTGGAAGGTTGGCAGGAAAGGTCTGCTGAAAGCGGGTGAGAGAAGAGCACAGTCCCACACAGGCTGTGGCAGCACAGACTCAGCCCCAACAAACCAGGAGCAGGCCTTGGGACCCACTGAATCAGCAGCAGCAGCTGCTTCCAGAGCTCTCAGGCCACAAACAGTAAGGGGGTCGAACAACTAGTCAGAAGGAAATTACAAGGGTCTCTTTGCTAACACTAGGAGCAGGTCTCTGTTGCTTTGCCTATACTCAGATCCGGGTCACAGTCCTGGGTGGTAGTCCTAGGGTGAGGAAGAGTACTAGCATAGCAGAGCTTGTGGCCACAGAGGAACAGAGACCCTCATCACAGTTCCAGGGCAGAAAAGAGTACTTGTGGTCACTCACAGGAGTGTAGTAAATACCTCTCTTTATATCATGCCACTTTGGAAGAGCTGAAATTTTTTTTATATATTTTTAAATTTTTATTAAGATTTATTTTTAGTTTACAACACTCAGTTCCACATGATTTTGAGTTCCAGATTTTCTTCCCCCCACCTCTCCCCCCTCCCTCCTCAAGACAGCGTAGCATCTGACATATCCTCTACATATAACTTCACATTGAGCTTATTTACACGATAGTCAAGTTGTAAAGAAGAATTATGACCAATGGAATGAATCACAAGAAAGAAGAAACAAAACCAAAAAAAAAAAAAACCCACAAGAGAAAAAATGAGAGCAAACAGTTTGCCTCAATCTGCATTCAGTCTCCATAGTTCTGTCTCTGGATGTAGACAGAAGAACTGAAATCTTAACAGGTCCCTAGAAGTATCTCTGAAAACAGTCACACAAAACCCCTGAAGCTTGGCACAGTGAGCCCTACTTTAACAAAGAGTTTAAAAGTCAAGAAATAGGCTGGGAAAATGAGCAAATGATAGAAAAAATTCTGACTATAGAAAGTTACTATGTTGACAAGGAAGATCAAAACACAGACTCAGAACAAGATTACAAAGTCAAAGCTCCAACATCCAAACCCTCCAAGAAAAATATTAATTGGTCTCAGGCCATGGAAGAGCTCAAAAAAGATTTTGGAAATCAAGTAAGAGGAAAAATTGGGAAGAAAAATGAGAGTGATACAAAACTATCATAAAAAATGAATCAACACATTGGTAAGGGGGCACAAAAAAATACTGAAGAAAATAGCACCTTAAAAAAGAGACTAAGCCAAATGGTAGAGGTCTAAAACACCAATGAGAAGGATGCCTTTAAAAGCAGAATTGGCCAAATGGAAGAGGCACAAAAATTTACTGAAGGAAAAAAACTCCTTAAAAAATAGAATTGACCAAATGTAAAAGGAGATATAAAATTCACTGAAGAAAAATTATTGATGTCCTTCATTTTTATACCTGGTATTCTCTCTCCTCCAGAAAGTTGTCCCATATAACAAGGAATATTTTTAAAGAAAAAAATCAGCAAAACTGAATAATGTATCAGAAAAGTCTAAAAATACATGCAATATTCCACACCCTTGGACATCCTTGCAAAAGAATAGAAGGAAGTGTCTTCCTGCATTTTTTTCTTTATAATTAAATTTGTTCTTTAGAAGTTTGCAATGCTCCCTTTCAATTCTTTTGTGGTTATCTTTCCCATTTACATTGTTCTAGTCATGGTATATATTACTTTCTTGGCTCTGTATCAGATTATGTAAGTCTTTCCATGCTTTTCGGTATTCATCATATTCATCATTTCTACAACATAGTAATATTTCACCATATTCATAAACCACAATTTGCTTAGCCATTCCCTGATCAATAAGCATCTGTTTCCAGTTCTTTGCTACCACAAAAGGCAATACTGTAAATGTTTTGGTGAGTATAGGGCTTTTCTTTCTATCTTTGATTTCCTTGTGGCATAGACCTAGCAGCAGGATCTCTGAGGTCAAAAGTTGTGGGCATTTTGCTTTATTTAAAAAGAAAACCATTCATTTACTTTTCACTACAGAAATAAAGTAATTTATTGATAAGAATTGTCCTCATTTCATATTCTAAACCACAAAAGGTGCATCTGATTTAATTATATTTAATTGGACTGAATTTTAATTAGTTATATTAAATTATTTAATATATTTAATTATAATACTGAGTGACAATATATATTGTATATATAACCAGGATGTTGTTACTGGTGCCCAATTCTCAATTTATTTTCAGTGAATACTTCTTTTAAAAATTTAAAAATTGATTATCTTTTATTTTTACAACATCTGCATTTCCCAATGTATCCCTACTTTCTTCCCCTTCCAGACAGCCATGCCTTACAACAAAGAATATAAAAGAGAAGAAAAAAATACTTCTTCAAAACTAATCCTTACTTTACTTCTGCTGCCATCTTTTGTTGCCCATCTGCAGAAAATGTTTCCTTCTTCTTCATCTATATTCCAAACGATAACATATTGGGGGGTGGGGGAAGTCTGACATCATATGTGGTGTTCTACACTCATAATCCTTGATATCTGCAAAGATGCAGAGAAAGGCGCCTTCTAATAACTCTTCTTTGAGGCCAAACTAGATCATTATTATTTTGCAGTCTTTGGTTTCAATTGCTTTCTCATTGTGGTGCTTTTCATTCACATCGTTGTGTGGTAGTAATTGTGTATATTATTTTTCCTGGTGCTGCTTCCTTCATTTTGCATCAGTTCATAAAAGCTTTCTCATACTTCTCTATTCATCATATTCATCATTTCTTACTGTACAGTCATATTCAATTATATTTATATATAACAGCTTCTTTATCCATTCCCTAGTCAATAGGAATTTTTTCCCTAGGTTTTTACAACTACAAAAAGCATTATAGTAAATATGTATGATACAATTCCCACTCTCAACTCAGTTGACTCAGGCAATGTAATCATGGGATTTAAAGGAGAGGTTTTAATGTTGTTTTTTTTAATGTTAAATCTGAGCTACACCTAGAGATCTATCTCTTTACAAAGTTTGAAAGTCTCTTTAATTGAGTGAAAAGCTAAAAACATGATTGACCAAGGCTCTCCCCTACAAAAAAAAATAGTCACTCCTATTGGGGAGATTTTGAGAGAGAAACAGTATAATTAT
The DNA here is from genome assembly GCA_028646595.1 of Phalanger gymnotis. NCBI lineage: Eukaryota > Metazoa > Chordata > Mammalia > Diprotodontia > Phalangeridae > Phalanger > Phalanger gymnotis. Next base: position 185,198,293 of record CM053626.1, read on the forward strand.
AGGGGAGGCCTTTGCAGGGAAGAGAAGGGTGATATTTTTCTCTCTTCCTCTCCATCAGCCATGCTATTTAGCAGGGACTTGCCCAGAGGGAGTTACTCCCATCTATCAGTTCAAGGAAATTTGAGGAATAATTTAGAGATCAGAGATGAATAATCCAAACAGACACAGATAAAGATATAAGGTCACTGGAAGGAGAAAGCAGATTAGAAAAGCAGAGATCCTTGAAACAGAAAAGAAAGTTGGCTCTGAACTCAAGATAGGGTTAGCCCTGGAGATCAAGACTCAACCTGTGGAAAGGAGCAGAGCCTGGGAACCCGATTAGACAACACTCTTAGCAGCTCCAAGTAGAGCTAAAAAAGTCTCTGTAGTTCTGAAGCTGCGGGTTGCCTTGGTAAATGTGGCTCCCGACTATTGTACTTTAAATTTGAGCCCATGGATTCTTCATATATTTGTGGGAAAGTGCAGCTCATGTGACTGGGGAGGAGAATGTTTTGTAGCTGCTGTCTTCACTGTGCCATTTTAGGAAACACTTTTGCTAAGTTCTAATTGCGCCAACTGGATGATTGTTAGTAGAAAACAAATCGGCGGGGGCAGCTATGAGTGCAGTCACACATGGTTAACCCTATAACCCAAGGTTGTTGCTCCTCTAAGACCTAACCAGTCATCAATTGTCAATTAGAGTGCTACAAATATTTTTGGTGTATATATAGGACCTTTCTCTCTATCCTTGACCTCCTTGGAGTATATGAGGAGGGAAAGAAGGAGGGAAGGAAGGAAGGAAGAAAGGGAGGGAGGGAAAGGGGAGGGAAGAAAGAAAGAAGGAACAAAGGAAGGAAGAAAGAAAGAGAGGGAGGGAGGGAAAGGGGAGGGAGAGAGGGAGGAAAGAAAGAAGGAAGGAAGAAAGGAAGGAAAGAAGAAAGAAAGGGAGGAAGAAAGGGAGGGAGGAAAGAAGGAAGGAGGAAAGGAAAGAAGGAAGGAAGAAAGGAAGGAAGGAAGGAAGGAAGGAAGGAAGGAAGGAAGGAAGGAAGGAAGGAAGGAAGGGAGGAAGGGAGGGAGGGAGGGAGGGAGGGAGAGAGGGAGGGAAGATCTCATTGTCTCTTACCCCTTATACTCAATCTGTTGCCAAGGCCTGACAATTTCACTTTTACAGCATCTCTAGACTATGCCCCCTTCTCTCCTCCAGCACTGCTACTACTCTGGTGCAGGTCCTCATCACCTCACATTTGGACTATTGCAATAGTCTGTGGTTTGGTTTGCCTACCACAAGTCTCTCCCCATTTCAGTCTATCCTCTATTCATCTGCCCAAGTTATTTTCCCAAGCTCAGGCGCAACCACGTCCTACTCCCATACTCAATAAACTCCAGTGGCTTCCTATTGACTCCAAGATCAAATGCAAAATCCTCAGTTTAACATTCAAAGTCCTTCATGACCTATGTAACACCCTCCCACTCTACATTTCCAGTTTTCTTACAGTTTACACCCTCCCTTCCCCCTCACACATATACTCTTCGATCCAATGACACTAGCCACTTTGCTTTTCTATGAAAAAGACATTTGATCTCTTGACTCTGGGCATTTTCTCTGGCTTTTCTCATGCCTGGAATACTATCCCTCCTCATTTCTACCTCCTGCCTTTCCTGGCTTCCTTCAAATCCCAACTAAAATCCTGTTTTCTGCACAAAGCCTTTCCTAACCCCTCTTAATTCAGTGCCTTCTCTCTGTTAATCATGTTCTATGTACCCTGTGCATTGCTCATTTGTACATAGTTGTTTACATCTTGTCTTCTCCATTGGACCGTGGGCACCATGAGCATTTAGCACAGTGTATGACACATAGTAGGTGCTTAATAAGTGCTTATTGACTGACTGATCAGTTCAAAGGATATGAACTTTTTGGTCATTTATGTGATCAAATTCCAAATTGCTTTTCAGAATGGTTGGAACAACACATAGCAGCATCAACAGTATATCAGCGTGCAACTGTAGGTGCAGAATATATGTGTGTTGTCAGGTACAAGTACTTTATTGTCTCTTTTGTTAAGCTATATTTCTTTGTTATACGAGAGAGCTCAATGTTAGGGAGGTGTATTATGAAAAGACTGGCATAAAAACAAAAGACATCAATAAAAGTTTTTAAAAACAAATAAATTAAGTTAAATTAACCATTTCAAAACCCAGTTTGTTAGTGTGCCTGCCATTGCACAACACTTGCAATATTGACTATTGCCATCTTTTGTCATCTTTGGAGACTCAATTTATAATATTTAACTCCTTCTGTGAAGGCTTGAGCCTTGGGAATCTACTTCCTAGGGCACAAGCTTCTCGTTCAGGAATCGATCTCTAGAACCTGTTCTCATTGGTACTAGGCTTTAATTTTTCACTACTTTCTAAACCTCCCTCATCACTGAGTCCCAGTGCCCAACACTGAGCCTCCTCAGCCTGCCTAGGAAACTGCTTGGCTCCCTGAATTCATAGATCTGCCCCACCCAATGTAAAATGACCTTTCCCTTCTACTCTGCTTCTGCTGCCATCTCTAGAAAATGTTTCCTTCTTCCCTGTCTGTATTCCAGACCACAAATTTATTCTTCAAAGCATTTACTGACAAATGAATGTATAAATGCAAAGCAACTATACAAAGCTGATATACAGAAAGAATATACAAAGGGAATGAATACACAAACTCCAAAATCCATGGCAAACTAATTAGAAGTGCAAATAAAATAAATCTACTCAGCACAGACTGAGGGACACTTAATCTGTCTCAACATCCTTAATTAAAGTTCCCTAAGCCAAACTTGGCCCAGGGCCCCTCTAGGGTCTGTCTGCCTAGAAAAGAATGGCATCTCTGCTCCTAGAACACTCCTGACAAAAGAAAACCCAATCCCCCTGCTTGCTCACAGCCTACTGGGAAATTCCTTCACTGCCATAGAGATTTCTGGGTATTCCATTTCTACATATTACTACAGGCTCACTCAACTAACTAAATAGCTCTCCTCCCTCTGCCCAAAGTAAAGAAGTGAAAAGAAAATATGAATTTTCATAGAACCCTTGGCTTCAATTTGTTTTCTCAGCCAATCTTGGTTTCCTTTCTTGACTCAAAGAGGTACAATATTTCACATCTCTTTAAGGGATTAGCTGTAGAAACATCTCTACAGCCATTTAACACTTCATTACCACCTTGTGATTATATTCTACAACTTCTCTGACTACATTAACTGTGGCTGTATGTTGGGGTGGGAGGGAAGGACATTCAGTAAGAAACCCCCTCCTCTCTCCTCAAAGCACAATTCAGATGCCTCATTATACCTAATACCGTTTCTGATCCTACCAGCTGATATTCTCTCTCTCTCTCTCTTTCTCTCTCTCTCTCTCTCTCTCTCTCTCATTCTTTCTCCTTATTCACTCTTTCTCATTCTCTCTCTCTCATTCTTTCTCCTTATTCACTCTTTCTCATTCTCTCTCTCTCATTCTTTCTCTCTTATTCACTCTTTCTCATTCTCTCTCATTGTTTCTCTCTTATTCACTCTTTCTCATTCTCTCTCTATTTCTCTCTCTCCCCTTTTCTCTCTCTTTCTTTCTTATATAATCAGCAGTATCTCAGTGAAAGTAGAATAAACATTTGTTGAATTTAATTGAGGTTTCTTCCATCACTTCAAAAAAATCAGAATTATTCGACCAGATTTATCAATCAAAAAATTCACCAAAAATTCCCCCCACCCCACAAGATACCATCACATTGGTGGTTCATCTGGAAAAACAACCCTAATTTCCAGGGAAGGATTGTAGAAACCCAAATGAGATACTAGGGAAGAAGCTGTCTATGAGATCTTTTGCTCTCAACACAGTACTGAAAGAATCTGGGAAGCCCTGATCTAAGCAGCCCCTACTACTAGATTTTTAGCTCAGCCCAGCTCAGCCCAGATGAGATTAGACCAACCTAACTCAAGTGAATGGATTAGAACAGTAGTTCTAAAAATTTTTGGTCCCAGGACAACTTCATACTCTCAAAAATTATTAAGGATCTCCAAGAGTCTGTGTTTATGTGGGCAATGTCTACTGATCCATAGAATTAGACATTATAATGTCTTAGTATTATCATGGAAATGATTTCAACCTTGAAGACCCCCTGAAAAGATCTCGGGGACCCTCAGACAACACTTTGAGAGCTGTTGAGCTAGAGTAAGGGAATAATTAAGAGACCCAGTCCTTTGAACTATGTCAGCCTCTCCATCCAGATATTGGAGTGGTGCTACTTCCTTCTCCAGCTCATTTTATGGATGAGGAAACTGAGGCAAACAGAGTTAAGTGACTTGCCCAGGGTCACACAGCTAGTAAGTATCTGAGGCTGGATTTGAACTCAGGGCCTCCTGACTCTAGGCCTGGTACTCTATCCACTGTGCCACCAGCTGCCTTTATATTAAACACTATGTAAATATTAACTATTATTATTAACAAAATCTAGATGAGAAGCTAAAGGTGGTAGTAGAGATAGAGAAAGAGAAATTCAAGGGATAGGAGAAAAGAGCAATAACTTGGAAGCCAAGAGAGTAGAATCAAGGAAGAACTGGTCAAGGGTTAGACATGTATGGCTGCTACATTGGGGTGAAGGAGGCTGAGTACTGAGAAGAAGCCAGTGAATTTGGCAATTAGGAGGTCATTCGTGAACTTGGGGAGAGCAATTTCAGTAAAGTGAAAGGAATAGAAAACAGATTTCAGAATACAAGGAGTGAGTGGCTGTCAAGAAAGTAGAAGTAAGTGTGGACTTCTTAGTTTGGCCATGAGGGTGAGAAGAGAAATAAGGGGATAGTCTGAGGTTAGTAGCAAGATCCAGGAAAGGCTAGAGCATTTCTGTAGTCAGAAGGAAGGGAGACAATAGAGAATTTCTAGTTTGGCTGTTGTTTTGGGTTTTTTTTTTAATTCACTGAGCTCCTGAATATTCTACAAATAAGACACTCCATCTGAGCTCTGGGCATTTTTTCTGGCTGTCCCCCATACCTGGAATGCTTTCCTTCATCTGCTCTGACTATCGACCTCTCTGTCTTGCTTTAAGTCCTAACCAAAATCCCACGAAGCCTTCTCCGACACCTCTTAATTCCAGTGCCTTCCTTCTCTTAATTATTTCCTATTTAAGGGGCAGCTAGGTGGCACAGAGAATAGAGCACCAGCCCTGGAGTCAGGAGGACCTGAGTTTGAATCCGCCCTCTGACACTTGACACACTTACTAGCTGTGTGGCCTTGGGCAAGTCACTTAATCCCAATTGTCCTGCCTTCCCCCCTCAAAAAAAAATGATTTCCTATTTATCTTGCGTATAGCTTGCTTGCTATATATTTGTTTGCATGTTATCTCCCTCATTAGATTGTAAGCTCCTGGAGGACAGGGACTATTTTTTTGTCTCTTTTTGGCTCCCAGATCTTACTACCGTGCCTAGCACATTATAGGCACTTAATGTTGATTGTTGATTGGTTAATTGCTTGATTGATTTCAGTTCCAAATTCCCTTCATTCTCTGTCCTCTCCCTAATCCTTCAAGAAGGCAAGAAATATAAAATCCATTACAAAAATGAAGCAATGCAAAACAAATTTCCACATTAGTTCCATGGGTTAGGGCAGAGCAAGAAAAAGTGGAAAAATATGCATCAATCTACACTCTAAGTCAGTCAGTTCTGTGTCTGGGAATGGATAGAATGTTTCATCATCTGTCCTTTGGAATTGTAGTACTCAGAGTTTCTAAGTCTTTCACAGCTGATTATCTTTACAATATTGCTGTCACTGTGTACATTGTAACCCTAGTTCTGCACACTTCACTTTGCATTAGTTCATACAAGTCTTCACAGGTTTTTTCAAAACCATCCCCTTCATCATTTCCTCAGTTTCCAATTCTTCACCACCACAAAAAGAGTTACTATAAATATTTTTGTACATATGGGTCCCTTTCCTCTTTCTTTGATTTCTTTAGGGTATAGACCTAGCAGTAGTATAGCTGGGTCAAAGGGTATGCACAGTTTAATAACTTTTAGGGCATAATTCCAAGTTGCTTTCCAGAACAGTTGGACTAGTTCACAGCTCCACCAAAGTGCATTAGTGTACCTATTTTCCCACTTCCCCTCCAGCATTTGTTATTTTTCCTTTTTTATCTTAGCCGATCTGATGTTTTAATTTGTATTTATTTATTAGTGATTTAAAATATTTTTTCATATACTGACTTTGATTTCTTCCTCTGAAACCTATCTAGTCATATCCTTTGACCATTTATCAGTTGGGGAATGGGTCCTATTCTTAGAAATTTGGCTTGGTTCCTTACATATTTTAGAATTGAGACCTTTATCAGAGAAACTCGTTGCAAAGATTACTTCCCTTGGGAAGATTTGACAGTGAGAGAGAAGGAACGTTATTGATGGATTAAATTTGTGATTGGATCAATTTCTACCAGGGCTATCCCTCATCCTGACATATAGGTTAAGCTAGTTCTTGCCTTAAAAGACAAGGAAGTTATACTCAAACTTGATGGGCCCGAGGTGGCAACCAAAGCAACTTCCTGGTGGCCTCAGTCCCTGTCCTCATGAATTCTAGTCACCTCAGGGCAGAGAGATGCTCACACAATGTGAAATTAGGGTCTTTGATACTTGGCAGATGTCCCAAAGTGATGGGAGAAGGAGTCAACACATTGTAAGGGCAAGCAAAGTGGGAATTTTTGTTTTCTTTTGTTTTAGAGTGCTTCTCAGCACTGGGGCAATCAAGTGCCTTTGATTGAGTCTTGCCATTGTTTGTAGGAAGACCCACACCCTTTTGCTAGTTAAGTCATGAGAGGTGAAACCCTCAAGAGGTGTAAAACCCTGGAGAGGTGTGAATCACTCTGACCATGAAGAAGTGTATATATACTCTGAGGTTAGCATTTTGTTTGGGGCTCACTCATTGGTAGCCATTAAAGAACCCCCCAGCTTTGAAAACCCAGATGGTGGTCCTTTTCTCTCTGGTAATTCTGTATGTATAGCTTTAGTAAGATAGCTAGAAGTCTGTCTGTTGATTTGTGTTATTTGTTCTGTTTATATTTCCTCTGTTTGTAATTTCTGTTATATTTGCTCTGAAGTTCAAGGTGCTGACTTTTCCCCCTGAACTAAGTGAATGATGTATGTATGTTTGATTAAGGTGAGATTGTAAACCCCTTTAAGTTGCTTTCCTTAGAAAAGCAGATCAACGAACCTCTGCTAGCAGCCCTCCTGTGTGCTGGTGTTGTTAGTCTTACACAGCCACAGTAGCAGCAAGCAGCATTGTTGTTACATACATCCTGTCCAGCTGACCAGACACTACCTAAGCTAAGTGCTATATCCTTATTGAGTATTTCTTCTATGCCGTGGCTAAGTAAACCTTCTTTCTTTAACTGTTGAATGATCTATGAGTATCTTATTTCATCCCAATATCAGACCTAGACTACTAGCAGACTGATTTAATCTGGCCCAGTCCACAAAAAAAAATCTAGAAGGAATTGTGAAGGAATGTGTTTGAGGGCACAAGTAGACGATTAGTCTTGGCAAGGAGAAGGCATGCCCTTCTCTAAAACTTTGAGGAAGGAAAAGATGGGTAAAAATAAGAAAATATTTTGAGATATACACAGGGTTGATGAGGGAGCTCATCTACATAATGGCCACAATCTTTTTAGTTAAATAAAGTAGGATATAAGGTCATCTGCCAAAAGAGGGGGATAGAATAGAATTGGGGGCTTGAAGAAAAAAGGAAGGTTTTGAAACAGCCATTGTGGAGAAAAAACTCCTTGAGGGCAGGAATTATTTGATTTTTTTCTTTGTAGTCCCTAGCACAGTGCCTGGTATAAAGAAGGCACTCCTGCGCTGGGGTGCCATTGTTCTGAGTGGGACCAAGACGGTATGGGGAGAATGTGCTGCTTGGTGTTGGGAGAAAATCTTGTTTAACTTCTATTCTTGCTATATCATCTCAATAAATATCTCTTTGTAAAAGGTTATTGATGTTAATTGGTTAAATGATACCAAGGTAAATCAATGATATAAAAGAGAAACTAATTGTAAATGGTGATTGACATTGGGGAGAATACACCAGAATGGGGACAAAAGCCAATAAAATTAGAAGACACTCCACAGCCTCTCAGTATTACCACTAGATGCTTGAAGTGAAGATATAGTTAGTTGGCCTTGCTCTTAGGGACCCAACCTGTCTGTGCAAGTGACAGGATAAGGACTTCCAGAGTTTATAAAAGGGTTATATGCTGGGGAGGGTGAGCTCATACTTAAAGCATTTGCTACAAAGCATTTGCCCCATCAAGTTCACGTCCAAATATGACATAGCCAAATAGATGGAGTTGATCCCATGCTGTTAATAGGACAAAGAAGCTTAGAACCAATCTACCGATCGGCTGGGTCAAGCAGGCTCCTCCTCATCTCCCTGATGCCTGACCTGGCTTGGCTGCTGACAAACTAGAGTTTGGAATCCAGTTCCTGGAACCCTGATGGTTCTTCCAACCTTTTGAAGCTCACAAAGTCGAAACCTGAGATTGTTCCATCTAATGACAGAAAATAACAATGGCAAAGAGGCAAAGGACAGATGGCGCAACTTGGGTGGGGAAATAGACAGGAAGCTGCAGCCAACACTAATACCATCTTTCTCCTCACCCAGAGACTCACGTGGTTCTGGCTCATCAGGAAGCTGAAGATACCTCCCTCTACAATGTGTCAAGTGGACGGAAATATTCATAGAATATCTGTGCTTGTTCATAAGGACTGGCTCTCATTGGCTTTTCTCCTGTTTGAGTCAATCAGAAATGAATGGAAGGACTGTCATTAAAACATAAAAATGAAGTCTTCCAACAGAAATAAGCTTCTTGAGTATGGGGACTATTCTTTTTTTATTTATTTAATCTTTGTGTCTCCAGCACCAAGCTCGGGTTGGGTTTTTTTTTTTGCTTGTTTGCTTCTGCATATGGTAGACATTTAATAATATTTGTAAAGATTTCATAAAGTGCTTTTTAAAAAACTTTCATTTTATTTTACCTTTTAAAAAATAGAAAAGCATTTCCTCCATTCTACTTCCACCTCATTGAAAAACAAAACCCCCGTAACAAATATGCATAATAAAGCAAAACAAATTCTTTCATTAGCCATGCCTAAAATACAAAGAATTTTACATACTTCTTCTCATTTAATCTTCACAACACTCCTGTGAAGGTAGGCTCACAAGATTATTTGACAGATGAGGAAACTGACATACAGAAAGATTAATTAGCTTAACCTTGGTCACACAACTAATGAGGGTCACGGGCAGGACGGGAATTCAAGTTCTTGACTCTGAGTCAGGCACAGTATTTCCTATATCACATTGCCTTGTGTTTCTCTTGGGGACATGATATTTAAACAGATCCTTTCCCCTGAATCCACAATTTAGTCATGTGTCTGCCCTGTTGGGAGATAGAAAGGCTCTTCAGAAAGCTTGGAGATTCCCCTTTGGGCTGGAGTTTTCTTCATTGTTCCCATCCCCTAGTATGAATGAAGCCATGCATGTTTCTACTATCATGGTTGGCCAAAAGACAGAAGTCAATTTCACTAACATTTGAGGCATGGGTGGGTGGGTGGGCGAGGAAGTTTCTCCAGGGGCCATCTCATCCAACCCCTTTCCCCTAGGCAAGACTGAACCAATCCTGTGAGTAATCCTTAATCCAAGGGCCCAGAGGCCTCAATCTAGATAGTGGGTTTCAAGTCCCCAGTGCAACTGGACCTCCTCTTTCTCTCCATTTCTATTTTCCTTGTCAGTTGGTTGCTTTTTACACATGTCCGTGTGTGTGTGTGTGTGTGTGTGTGTGTTTGCTTGCCCATCTCCATCTTTGAGTTCCTACCTTGCTAACTATGCCTTTCTCTCCCTTCTTCCTTCTGTTTCTGAGTTTTAGAACTTCTCTCCGAGTTTTCCATTTTTTGTCAGTGTTCCTCTCTGTGAATAAAGTTAAAGATAAAGCTAGCTTCTCCGTCTCCCTCTCTAACTCTTTGCCTCCCTCTGTGTCTCTGTCTCTGGATCTGCCAGTACCTCTCTGGGAGACTGTGGGGGTGGAGACAAACACTAGGTGAAACTAGGGACTAAGAAGAGCCCCTGTCCCAGCTAAGTCCCTCCCAAAGGGCTGAAGTGAACTTTAGACACCAAGCAGTATATAGAGAAATGCATAGCATATGTAGATATATTCAAATGAGAATGCAAATGTAATGTCATACTTGTATGGGGGGGGCTGCCTTGGGCAGCTCTTGGGTGCCTGTGGGCACAGTGGAGGCCCCAGGAATGTCAGCCTGCCTGTTCATCCCAGGAGACTGGGATGGGGAGACGGTGACAAGATCCCTGACAGTGGAGGCCTGTCCCACACAGACATAGCTGGCATTGTCAGCCAGTTGGTGTTGGGACGTGGTTATTATTGTTTTTGTCATTGTTTCTGGAGTTGATTGACTGCCAACCATGCCCTAAGTGCCCTCAGAGCCCAACTGAGCTCCCAGGGTTTGAAGACTGAGCAGTCCCTAAGAGGAGAGACAGAGGTTAAGGGAAAATAGAATTGCTTCCCAGATGCTTGGCTCTCACAGCCTCCAACATCTTAGGGGCCAGGCCCTCAAATGACCTTGAGAAGGGTCAGGACTGTTGGGAAAAGAGCTAAGGAAAAGATCATGGAAGAGGGTAGGACAATGAATGAACTGATAGTGGTAAAGTCAGAGCACATAGGATGCAGCATAGGAGAGGGAAGGTGAGAAGAAGACCAAAGAGATATGGAGATTGGCATAGGGTTTTGTAGGAAGATACATTGTGTTTTTGTGGTTTCAGAACCAAAATACCACCCCAAGAGAGAGATCTAGGAAGCAGAATTTGAGGGAACCTAAGATGGGGGAACGAGTGATCAGCCTTGGGGACTGGAGGAAACAAGGGTGGGGTGGACAGCTGTCCAGATGTGTGTCCATGATAACTCTATTTACTAGGCATTGGGCTGAAGTGGGGCGGGGTAGGGGGGGTGGGGAAAAGGGGAGCCCAGGGCCCACGGGCAGGCAGATTAGGAGGCTGGAGCATGAGTCAGGGGTTTGTGAGCTGCCCCAGGGCACGGGACAGAAGGCCAGGTACTGTCAGAGAGGGTGTGAGATTCGGCTAGTCTGAACGGACACCTGGCACCCCAAGATCTCACCAAGGGAACCTAGCCAGCAAAACAGCAGGTGAGTGGAGTGGGGCAGGAGGTGGGAAAGGTAATGGGGTAGGGGTACCATGTCACCACTGACCCCAAAGGGTTCCTGATGGTTCTGGGTCAGAATCCATGTTTTAGCATGTCTGATTTGATTTCTAGCAAGCATAATAATACCCCTCCTGATTTGGGTTCCCAAGGAGACATGGGGGAGACATCAAACAATCAATGCCAATGATACCTCCATGTCTAGATATCTTCATGGATCTGAGATTGGATGATAATAGGGAAGAGGAGAATTAGAAGATAATTATGCAGCACTGAAATTGTGGGGTGCATATATAAGAAGAACAGGGTATAAGGACACTCCAAATTTGCAATCCCTCCTCACCCTAGGGCAGGGCAACCATGCTTGAGACCTCATTTAATAGCCTCTCTGCCTCTAATAAGGATTTTGCCAAGGTGGTAGTCATGTTCTCAGCCCCTCTCCTCCAGTATTTCTCGAGGGGACATTAGTCCCTCTAATAGACTTTGGGGATCACAAATCACCTCCAGTCAGCTCCCATGTTCTCTCACATGAAGCTGCTTCTGGGGAGTTAGCTCTACTCTCCTTGAAAAAGTCATCAGCTGGTGCTGTCTCCATCCTTGGGCTCATCTAGGGAAGGAACCTGGAGTCCCTCAGGTCCCCTGAGGGAGCAGAGTTATGGAGGGAAAGGCTCCTCTTGGCAACCCCAAGTATGATCTCAAGTCTCTTCATCCAGATAAACTGTAATGGGAATAGGTCAGGGAAATTGGATGAGGGTCTCAGAATGACCAAGTCTCAGGCTGGAATACTGGAGCATACCTGAGTGTTCAAGGCAGACTTCTCTGGAAAGAATCATCATAACGTCATAAGATAGGTGTGGTGTGGAATTGGAAGGAATCTTAGAGGCTATTCTTATTTTACAGAGGAAGATATTAAGGCCTATAGGAGATAAGTGACTTACCCAGGGTCACACAGCTAGCATCTAAGACAGGATCTGAATTTTCTTGAGTCTATCCACTCTACTGGGGGCTCTTAAACTGGGACCTACTAATTTTGCTTTTAAAAATATTTTGATAATTGCATTTTAATATGATTGGTTTCCTTTGCAATCTTGTGTATTTTATTGTATGCATTGAAAAACATTCTTCTGAGAAGAGATCCATAGGTTTCACCACCTTGTCAAAGGGGTCTAGGACACACAAAAAGGGTTAAGAACTCCTGCCATGATTTAGAGGTGGAAGGGATGTTAGAGATTATATAATCCTTCTCTCTACTCTCCATTTTACAGATGAGGAAGCTGAGACCCAGATAGGTTAAGCAACTTGCTCAAGGTCACAAAGGTAGTATTAGATTTGAACCCAGAGCCCGTGACTCCAAATGTAGTGTTCTTTCCATTGTACCATATTACCTCCCCTGGAAAAGGGGATCCCTTGTGATACATCCCCTCCCTTTCGTTGTTGACACCTGCTAAACCACTTCCCACCCTTGCCCAGGGAGGTAGACCGTTCAATGTCAAAAGTCTTCCTGCCTGAAAACCTCAGGCTCATCCTCTTATCTGGCTTGTCCCTGTGGGTCTGACTGTCTAGGTGCAGGGGGGTGGGGTAGGAGTATTGACAGGAATAGGGCAATGATAGGGGCTGGGAGGCAGCTTATCTCCATAAGAGCAACAGCGGGGGTTGC
>CM053626.1:185211258-185250743 GCA_028646595.1 Phalanger gymnotis
ATTGTACCATATTACCTCCCCTGGAAAAGGGGATCCCTTGTGATACATCCCCTCCCTTTCGTTGTTGACACCTGCTAAACCACTTCCCACCCTTGCCCAGGGAGGTAGACCGTTCAATGTCAAAAGTCTTCCTGCCTGAAAACCTCAGGCTCATCCTCTTATCTGGCTTGTCCCTGTGGGTCTGACTGTCTAGGTGCAGCGGGGTGGGGTAGGAGTATTGACAGGAATAGGGCAATGATAGGGGCTGGGAGGCAGCTTATCTCCATAAGAGCAACAGCGGGGGTGGGGGGGTGGCATGGAGTGTGGCGGGATAGGGGAGATAGGGAAGAGAGGCAATCTCGTTCTAGGGGACATGAGCCCGAGCCCAGAGCTGGGGAGACTCTCCCCTTCTCCTCTAAGACTCACAGCATATCAGAGCTAGAAGGAATCTTAGTAATCATTTCATCCAACCAAGCTCCTTGTGGTAGAGAGGAGCAAAGTAAGTCCCTAAGAAGGAAAGGACCCAGCCACAAGCACAGCCAGAATTAGAATCCATGTCTTCTTATCCTGCTGCCCAGAAATCTTTCCACTCATCACATTGCTCTGATTTAGCACAGGAAAAAAAAATGCTAGTGGGACCCTGAATGTGTGCTGGTAGAGAGGGGCCAAAGGTAGGAGTAATGGGTGATCATTTATGGAGGGACAGCGCCACCCTGGAAAGTTTCTAATTTGGAGCCCAAGACCATGAAAATTGGGGTGTCCCCAGGAGTGAGGTCAGCCCTTCAAGATCATTGTCATGCATGCCATCTTCTCCAAGTTCTGTGTCTGGACAGAGAAGGCTGGATATGCCTCACCGGAGGAGGGCTCTGCCCCTCTCCAAAAATAATTGCTAGCTTTTACAGACAGTACTGTAAGGCTTTCAGAGCTACATAGAACAGCTCATTTGATTTTCACCATAAACCTATGAAGTAGGTGCTATCTCCATTTTACACAAAGAGAAACTGAGGCTGGGAGAGCACATGACTGGCTTTGAGTGGATAGTAAGTGTCTGAGGCTTAAGATTCAAGCTTAGGTCTTCCTGACTCCAGAGGTCAGTGCTGTCTTCACCAAGCCAGCTCCAAACAAAAGGCATTCAGTGGAAAGAGTGTTGGAGTCCAGTCAGGAGACATGGGTTTGACTCCCACTTAGAGGCTGAGTGACCTTGAGGTAATTATTTCATCTCCTTAAGCCTCAGTCTCCTCCTCTGTAAAATGAGAGTAACAGTTGGACTACCTAGTTCACAAGGGTATTGTGGGGAAAGTGCTTTGTTAATCAAGCAGTAATTTTTTTTTGGGGGGGGGGTGGTCAGGACCTATAATTTCATCCAAGTGATGAAACTCCTGGGGTAGAAACTCATTCTAGTGATACAGGTCACCAATTCTCATCAATTCAGTATTTATCAGCAGCTGTAATTTATTCTATGGAAGTACCAAAAAGTTAAGTGAGGTGCCCATAACCACATAGCTCATACATGTGAGACAAGACTCGAACCGGAGTCTTTCTGACATCAAGGCAGGCAGGCCTGCTATCAGCTCTCCCATGCTGCATGTCCCAATTGTAGATAAGTGTGAGTAAATACTGTTATCATCCTCCCACCAGCCTTAGGAGATCACTAGAGCAGGGTGGGAATTGTCTCTATATTACAGATTTGAAAAAGGGGCAAAAAAAGATGAAGTGACTTGCCAAGGGTCATGCCGCACCCTTAGGAGGGAGCGACACCATCACCCAGTCTCCCAGCCCTCTAGGTGACTAGTGATCTCCCTTCCCTTGGGCCCGCAGCAGGAGTGAACTAGACTGGTAGATGCCACTAGCTGGTCAGAAGTATAAGCAAAGGCTATAAAAAAAAAAAGAAGGGGGAAGGAAGAGAAAAGAAGATGGAGAATAGGGAAAGGGAGGTGATAGGAAAAGTAAAAGAACAAACAAGAGGAAGAGATGGGGGGGGAGAAAGAAAGAAGTTTGTGCTGTGATTCCTTGAGCTATTTGGAAAATTACAAACTGACGACCCATGGGTTATGCAGGTCATTGCACAAATCTCCCTGCAGAGGATTCCCAAATGAGAGAAGCCCCAAGGGGGTCTACAAAGCATAGTCCTTCCACCAGCTGTTTCTAAGATCTAGAACCTTTCTAAGGTCATCCTGTCGTTTCTTCTAGTCTTCTAGTGTCCTCAGCCCAAGTGGGGGGGGGGCGGGGTGTAAAGAGGAGAATGTATTATCCACCCTACCTTCTCTTCTTCCTGATTCTGAAAGTAAGCTCCTCCTGAATTCTTGATTTGTTCATTACTTGCCCTGTACTAACACAGTCCTGAGCTTAGACTTGATGTTGTTACACCTCCACACTTTTGCTCCCTAAGTTTGTACGCCCATCAGGAATGTCCTTACCCAGATGCTACCCGACCTTCAAGGTCCTGCTTGTTCCGCATCCCCCAGCCCAGGGAAATGGAGCTCTCTTCCTCTGTTATCTATTTGGCCCTTGGTCCCACACTGAACTTCTTTTACTATTGTCTAGTTCATTCTTAAACATTTTTTGGTCAGTTTATGTCCTATCCCTCTAAAGAGACTGTAAGCTCTTTGTGGGCAGGAACTGTAGATCCTGCTTTATCTTCTCCACAGTAACCAGAACTAATGCCACACTCATAATTTACACTCAATCTATATTTGTGAATTGGATATGAAATGGTCTAACCTTAATCTCTAATGTGTCAATAATTTCACTCTGTTTCCTTTGATCCTGTCTTTGGGATAGCTAGACAAAATCGAGTTCGGCTGGCCCATCCTTGGCTGTTCTTTGACCCCACCCTGGTATTTTCCCAAGCTAATATCTATTATCCAATTTCTAGGGTTCTCTTATTCATCCCTCAGCAGCCAAATACAAGGGTTTCTTTTCAGATCAGTGCTACTACCCAGACACCCAGAATGAGGATGGAAGAAACTGAGGTCTGGAACTTGACAGAGTCCAGCCCCGGACTCTGGCTCAACCACTAATTTGCTATGAACTTGGACTTCACCTGCTCTTTATGGGCTTCAGCTTCCTCCTCTGTGAAATTAGGGATTTAAGAGGTCAGATGATCCAAAGTCCCTTCCAACTCTGATGTTATATGGATTGATGCCCATGGTGACATGGACCCTGGAATAATGGCACCTGCTCCTACAGTCTCAAGACTTGTGAGATCACCATCCAGGATCTCAGTACCACAACACCCTCCTCCACCCGTGGGGAAGTGTGAAATAGGCCTCTGTGAATACATGGAAGCCATCCTTTCCAATTCTCTCTCTCCACCTTTGACTCCAAGATTCCCCCAAAGGCTTCTGTATGTATGCAGCCACTTTTTTGATCAAGGGTAGGGGGAGAAAAGTAGAAAGATTTCTAGGGTCTCTTAATAATTGGAAGATGATCCTATTCACCTTGAGACTATTTCCTTTAATAGGTACCCCTTGCGCGGGGTATGCTGGGGCCAGAGCTGACACTAGAGACTTGAACACCTAGAACCATACCATGGAAGTGCAGGTGGGTCCTTTCTACCCATCCATCTGTCCCCCCAGATCCTATTTCCCTAATAGGCTCAGAGGACCTTTGGCTGGGACCCCAGATTTCTATGGTGGGAAGTCTTGGGGCATCAGAAAGGGAATGATACTCACTAAATTCCCCCAAACTCCTGTTGGCAGATAGATGAAATATTGTTGGAGGAGAGGCTGGAGATTGAGGAATATAATGACCCTGGGGCCCCTCCTCCCCTGGAGAATATGGAAGAACAAGCAGGTAAGTCACCCCTGTGCTCGAATGCCTGACCTCCCTCCTATTCCCTCTATTGCCACTCATTCTCCACTACCTTCTGCTCAATGCAACTCTGATACTCTGGTAGCACCACATAAGGGGAATATGCTTCTCATCCCACCTCCTCCCCTATCCTTCCCCTAACCTTCAGCGACCAGTTCTCCCTCTCCACCCCTACCCCCAATTGAGATTGATTGAAGGGTAAACAGAACTTTGTTTTCAATGACCACAGGTGAGGGGGAAGGAGGGCAGTGGGTTATTAGGGGGAGGGTCAGTCACCCGTGGGCTTTTAGGTGTGTGAGAGGACAGCCCCAGGGATGCAACACCCTCTTTCCTACCTAAGATGAGAAGGTGTGATAGCCTCATGGCCGGGGGTGGCGGGGTGGGGGTGTTAAGGAATCTGGATATGAGCCTGTCTGCCATCTTTGCCTGCCATCTTTGCCCACCCAGTGATGGCTTCCAGCCTGGGCACTGAGGCCTGCACCTGGGATTGGGAGCTAGGAAATCCTAGCATCTACCTCTTAGGGGTGCCATCAGTATAGGAGACTAGAAGGGAGGGAAAGATTAAGGCAGTGCCCCCTTATGTTCATTGGAGGAAATGATTTGCCCTCCACTCTTGCCACACACACCCCCAACCCTTAATGGAGGGAAGAGAAAGGGAAAACTGTCAAGGGCACAGAGATCCAGCATCTTCAACCACACACTCTGCTTAGCCAAGGTTCCAAGTGGGGAGGGCAGGGCAGGTACCTGTTTACTGTCAATAAAACTTAAGTGCCAGCAATTTTTAGTAAAGACACGGGGCCCCAATAAGTAAGGGGGGTCCCTCAGGGAGAGGGGGAACGAGGACAGGATATAAGCAACTGGTCCTGTGGTTCCCAGAGCTTGGTGCAGAAGGTGGTAAGAAGTAGGTCTTGGGTTGGGTAAGGGGCAGGGTGGGGATAGGGGTCAAAAGGGTGGGAAGTGTGTGTGTCAGGAAGACTTAGCATGCCATCAAATCCCAAGGCGGGGAGCCTATGTTAGGAGTCACTCTGATGGTGACTATTCAGTGATATCTAAGCACCTTACATTATCTACCTCCTCAGTCCAAAATCGGAATCTAGGCATCCTGGTCTGAGAACTGGGCATCCCCAGTGGGTGGATGTCCCTCATAGATATCAGCTTGGCAACATGTAGGGACTTAAGTATTAGAATAAGAGGGTATAATGACTGTCCTGGGTCCCCAAGCAAAAGTCCATCAGGTGGGCCTTGTGGTAGAATGGTGGGTAAGACCTTTTCTGTAGTCTTGGTTGCTGGGCAGAGCAGTAGAATGAAGGATCCAGAGGGCACTCTCTAAGTGTAAGAGGGCTGGGACTCTGCTGGACTTGGTGAGCAAAATCTACTTACCCTTGTTGTCTTTAGATCAGGAAGAACAGCCAACAGCCGCAGACTACCAGACCACATCAGACCCCGGCACCCACGAGGTGAGCAGTCCCAGCCCCTTGTGGGGTAGGAGCTCCACACATCCTCTCTCCCCTCATGGGAAAGGAGATGAAAGGTGACAGAGAAGGGGGCAAGAAAATCTGTTTTTCTCTCCTACCCCAGAAAAGCTGAAAAAGGAAAAAGTAAAAGAGGGAACATGTGAGTGGAAGGGGAAGATGAGATCCCTGAAATCCCCAGACAGGTGTATGAGGAAAAGAATCAGGTAGAGAGGGAGAGAAGACCCTCAGAGACATGAGGAAGAAAAGAGGGGAGGAGAGGAGAGAGAGGAAAGAAGAGAAGAAGGAGAGGCGAGAAGAAAGAGAGAAGAGAAGAAAGGGAGGGGAAAAGGCAGAGAGAGAGAGAGAGAGAGAGAGAGAGAGAGGAAATAAACACCTACTCCTTCTCGTCTCTCCCTCTCCCAGAAGGGTTGACAGAGGAAGAGAGGTAACCGCAGGGAATGGAGAACAGGCCCTGGTTTCCTAGCCAGCAAGTCCAAAGCACCTTAAGGCATAGGTAGCTTCCACATTGCTTCTGCTTAGGATCCAAGGGCTTCCTTCCTCTCTCTGGACAGAATCAAACTATCTGCACTTCCCCAACCCAGAGCAGGAATGGGCCAAGGCTAGGAGATTTTTGTCCTTTCTTTTCCCTTCTAGCTTGGGGCAGATCACCCACTTGTTACAATAGCTGATCTTCCAGTGCTGCCCAGTTGACAAAGCTGGTTCTTGGTTTTGGACCCCAGCTCTACTGGGGTCCCCCAACCCTCACTTTGGGGTACCCAGGGAAAGGCAGTTCAAGGAAGGGAAGGGAGACACAGAACTATTGTGCATGCACACATGCACACACATTCACTCACATATACAGCCTGACACACAGGATTGCATATGTACATTTTCACTCTTGATGGGTCCCCCTCACAGTTTGATGAATACACACATGGATAGCATTCTACTGGTAGACTTGGACATGGAGGCAGGGGAATGAAACCCCTAACCTCTTCTTACTCCTCCTTTTATTCCAGTCCTGATTTCCCCAACCCTAGATCCTCTTTCATCTACCCTTCATTCTTTATTCTTCCCTCTACCAGGCTCCCTTGCCTCTACCCAGTATTATTTTTTTTAATTTAAATTCAATTTTATCACCCAGTACTTTTTTTTGATAACAGCCCCAATGCCCCTCTGGCTCAGGATAGAAAGATGATATGAGAAATCCTTTTTGCCACAAAGATTTTTGAGTACTTTCAATGATGAGAGAAAAAGGGCCAGGTTCACTCCTTGACTGAGCAGCGACCTTGAGAATAGGCAGATGAATAGAACCAGGGGTTTAGGATCTCTCCCCAGATATTTCTCCTACTGAATTCTTTTCTTCTTCAGCCAGTCCAGGTAACACCCCCTACCCCCACTTCTAGCCTTCTCCTTAGCCCTATATTTCTCATTTCCTTTTAATGCCTACCTTCCCTCATGCATGCCCTTCCTAACTCTAGCACCCAGATTACCTCCAATTTTCATTTACCCAGTACCTACCATGAGCCCAGGACCCGCCACAGCCCCATTGTCTGCTCTCCCTATCTGCCCACTACCCCGGGTCCCCATTAGGTCTACGTGGAGCTACAGGAGCTGGTAATGGATGGGAAGAACCAGGAACTTCGATGGATGGAGGCAGCGCGTTGGGTTCGAATGGAGGAGAACCGGGCTGAGGCAGGAGGTTGGGGTCGCCCCCACATTTCTTGCTTAACCTTCTGGAGCCTTATGGAACTGCAGAAAACTTTTAAAAAGGGTGAGCAGGGGTTCTGGCTTCCAATTCCTCCTCCACTGAGAATTGTTTCTCCTGTGACCTGCTTCATAGTCAGCTCTCCTAGGAATGCTGACTTGTAAGGCCCATCAAGGTGGTGCTTTGTGGTCTCCACAGAGGAATGTTGATGAGGAGATGGGAGCAGGAGCAGATGTTTTCTTCTCCTTTGTCTGTTTTTAGCATGCTTTTATTGTTTTGAATTCCAAATTCTCCTCTTCCCTCCATCCCCCCACAATTGAAAAGGGTGATATGATACCCAATATGATACCCATTGTACACGCGAAGTCAGGGCAAGACTTTTCTCAGCCCCTGAGCAGAGGGAGGAGAGCCCCCGGAGAGAGCTCCTCTTAATCTGATTAGTGTCACTGTCCCCCACCCTCACCTTGATCCAGCCATGCTGTTCACTAGGCACTGTGATGCTGGACCTGTCTGAGACCACCCTGCCTGGGATTGCCAACAAGCTTCTAGACCAATTCATCTTTGAAAGTCAAGTGAGGCCCCAGGACCGAGATGAGCTGCTCAGGGCCCTGCTGGTGAAACACAGGTAACCTCGCCTCTCCTCACCACATATGTATTTACATATGCATCTTCCTGGCACGTGGACCCTGATCTGTGACTAGGGTGAATCTGTCAGAGCTCTGCCCCCGGATAGAAAAATAGGAAGGCCCTGACAGCACCCTCAAGGGACATTTTTCTCAGCCTCAGTTCCTCTCTTGCTTACCCCACCCCTGGTGGAAGCCTCAACCTAGAGAGTACTTCCTCCTGCTTCTAGCATAGAAATGTATTTTATTTTTGGTTTTTTGGAGGCAATTGAGTGTAAGTGACTAGCCCAGGATCACACAGCTTGGACACAGTGTCCAAGGCCTGATTTGAACTCAGGTCCTCCTGACTCCAGGACTCTATCCACTGCACTACCTATCTACCCCAAACACAGAAATTTTAGAGGGTGCAAACAGCACCATCCAGAACTTTCTCTAGAGTTAGCTGACCTTAAGGTAGTCAGACATATCCATCCCTCTGCTTCCAGGCAGTACTGTCTCCATCATTTCTGATAGACTGCTATCTACCAGGATTCTCAAACTTGATGGAGAAGTAATCTGTGCCCCCTCTTCAAATCATGGGCTTCAGAGTCACAGAGGGCCTCAGAGGTCCTAGAGTTACACACATATCCACTCTCATTTTATAGAGGAAGAAACCAAGGCCCAGAGAAATGGACTTGCCCCAGTGAGTTGTAAATAGAAGAGCCAGGATTTGAACCCAGATCTTCTGGTTCTTCTAATTCTCTTTCCACTATACCAAATGCACTTCTCTGATTTGATCACCAGGATATCCTACCCCAGGGTGGCCACTGCAAAGCCTCTTAACACAGTGCCTGTAGTAGAGTGTGTACTTAATAAATGCTTCATCATTCATCCTCTCATTCGTTCACTCACTCATTCATTTATTGTGGAAACCCCAGGAAGTAGCTCACCCTGTCCCTTGGTCCCCGGTTAGCTCCTGACCTCCTCTTTGTCTTCTTTAGCCATGAGGGAGAGTTGGAAGCTCTGGGAGGTGTGAAGCCTGCTGTGCTAAACCGGTCAGGAGAACCCTCTGAGCCCTTGCTGGCCCAACATCCCTCCTTGGAGAACCAGATCTACTGTGAGCAGGTATGGCTAAAGGGAGGACCAACATGAAGAATTTGAGAACCAAGTTGGCGAGAGGGTCCTAGGGCCTAAGAAGTTAGAAGAGCTGGAGGGGGTGGAAGAAAAGGAAATACTTTGGGAAGAGACTAGAAGTTCAGTTTTCTGGGGTCCAGGACATCCAGATGACACAACAATTTGGGGAGGGTGAGGTAGTGAGGAGGCCTAGAGGGATAAGACAGTGAATATAGCTCAGAGCCCCCTGTCATCATCCCTTCCCTCTTGGCAGGGAGAGGGTTCCTCAGGCCACCCAGGGCCATCTCACATCCTGGAGAAGATCCCTCCTGATTCAGAGGCTGCACTGGTATTAGTGGGTGAGTTGTTTTTGCCTCCTCCCAGCTTCTTTGCCCCTATCCCAGCCCCACCCCAGGTCCCATATCCAGTCCTCCTCTCTGCATATCATTGGATTTCCTGTCTCTTCTTCCTATCTCCTCCCCATTGCCTTCCACTTTCCTTCTCACAAGCCTTCCTCTGTCCCTAACCCCTACCCCAGCCTGTCTCTCCTGTGCCCCTTCATTCCCACAAAGCAAACAAATTGCTACCTCACCTGGCTTCCTAACTCCTCCTCTCCTCTGATCCCTCAGGCCGTGCCTCCTTCCTGGAACATCCCATCCTGGGTTTTGTGAGGCTTCAGGAAGCAGCCAGGCTGGAAGCAGTGGAACTCCCAGTGCCTGTCCGTTTCCTCTTGGTGCTCTTAGGACCCGAGATCTCCCATGTGGACTACACCCAACTTGGCCGG
Organism: Phalanger gymnotis; assembly: GCA_028646595.1. Taxonomy (NCBI): domain Eukaryota; kingdom Metazoa; phylum Chordata; class Mammalia; order Diprotodontia; family Phalangeridae; genus Phalanger; species Phalanger gymnotis. The sequence continues at coordinate 185,220,712 of CM053626.1, forward strand.
GCTGCTGCCACCTTAATGTCTGAGAGGGTAGGTGTGCATTCCTGGGGAACATGATAAGGGTTTGGCGAGAAAGCTAAAGCCAGGGGTCAGCTAGGCATTATCATTAACCTGACTGGCCTTATTTGATCCAGTCATTCCAAGTTTGATCTAGTTTAATCAAAATTGACCTATTGAATCCAGTTTAGTCTATTTCAGTCTACTTTGATTTCATTTGGCCTGGCCCCATTCATTCTGCTTTGACCTGGTTCAATAAACCAACCATGAAGCCTATATGTTATTCAGTCATTTCAGTTGTGCTGACTCTTTGTGGCCCCATTTGGGGTTTTCTCAGCAAAGATACCGGAGTGGTTTACCATTCCCTTCTCCAGCTCATTTTTTACAGATGAGGAAACTGAGGCAAACAGGGTTACATGACTTGCCCAGGGCCACAGAGCTAGTAAGTATCTGAGGCCAGATTTGAACTCAGCAAGACGAGTCTTCCTGAGTCCGGGCCCGGCACTCTATCCACCACACTACCTGGCTGCCCTAAGCATATCTATTAAGCACCTCTATGCCAGGCACTGTGCAAAGCCCTGGAAATACAGAGACAAAGATGAAATGGTCTGTGCCCTCAAGGAGCTTATATTCTGTGAGGGAGGCATCACATACACATATAGGTACATGTAAATAACCATATGCAAAGGTGATGGGGTGAGGAGGAATCAGGCAATGGCCTTATGTAACAGGTAGTCTTGGAGCTGATCTTTGACAGAAACTCTGGATCAAGGTGAGAAATGCGCACATTCCGGGCACAGGAGACAGACACAGTGTAGCCTGGTTTGGCCTGGCTTGACTTGGTTCAGCCCAGATTGGGATGATTTAGACTGGTTTGGCCTAACATGTTTTGATCGGCCTGTTCTGGTCTGGTTTGGATTAGATCAGCTTGGTTCAGTTGGTTTTAACCCCAACATCCTGATTTAACCTAGCTTGGTCTGCTTTAGCTTCTCTTGTTCCTTCCGCTATCCTCCTCAGTCCTGAAGTAAGGCCCTTGCAGGGGTGGGGAGGGCAGATAACATGGAGGGGAATGGAAAGACCTGCCAACTTGGTGTCACTGAACCTGGAATGGAATTCCAACTCCACTCTTTACTAGCTATGTGAAACTGGGCAAACCATAGCCTTTCTGGGCCTTCCTTATCTTTTTGCTTTGTTTGTTTTTCTAATTTATTTTATTGTCAATTCAGGAGTTAAAAAAACAAAAACAAGCATTTCCATAACAGAGCACAATAAAAAGATAATTGCTCGTGAAACTGCGAACCTAGCATGAACAACTTGCTATTACCTCCAAATATACAACAGAGTTGTTACGTAGATTTCTCTTTTTTTTCCTCCCTTCTCCCTCTTTTGCCTTAGAGATGGCTACCATTAGACACAAATAGGCAATGTATGTAAAATTATTCTATACATATTTCTATATATTAGGTCTTTCTCTGGATGCTGATAGCGTCTCTCTTTATATACCAGTTATTTTCCCTTCTCTGGGTGTTCCTTATCCTATCCTCTTAGACTAGATGACCTCTAGGTCCCATCCTACTCCAGATATATGAGCCTACAAATCTGGGAGAAAGCCTGTTCCTAGGGCGAGGGCAGAGCTAACTCAAAAGGCTCTGAGTTACCAGAAGCTCAAGAATCGGGACTGCTTGGCCCCAGTGGGGGGGAGGGGCGGTCTGTGCCCTGTTCACCTCTCTCCGCTTCCTCCCAAGGTGTTCCGAATGAATGCCTACCTAGCCCATGACCACAAGGAGCTTGTTCAGTCTCTGGAGAGTTTCTTGGACTGTAGCGTGGTACTGCCTCCCACGGATGCACCCTCAGAGTCGGCCTTACGCACCCTGGTACCCATGCAGCAAGAACTGCTTCGAAGACGCTACGAGGTCAGCCACTCTAAACCTGATCCTGACTTCTACAAGGGAATAGGTATGCACTGTGAGATCCTTTGTACACTCCTAGCTTCCCCCTTCAATGTCACCCCTAAACACCACTGTCCTTCTACCCCTCACCTGATGGAGTCAAAAATACTGAGTTTGGAGGGGCAGCTAGGTTGGGCAGTGAGTAGAGCATCGGCCCTGGAGTCAGAGAGCCTGTGTTCAAACCCAGTCTCAGACACTTGACACATTTACTAGCTGTGTGACCTTGGGCAAGTCATTTAACCCCAACTGCCCTGCCTTCCCCCCTCCAAAAAAAAAAAAAAGAATACTGACTTTGGGATCAGAGAACCCAGGACTGATATCATGTTTCTACCACTAATTCTCTGTGTGACCTAAGGCAAGTCATTTTCTCTCTGATCCAGCGGCATATTTTTCCTCTCTAAAATGTGGGGTTTGGGTTGGATACTCAAAGTCTCTTTGAGCTTCTAAATCCTATGAACCTCTCTCCCCACTCTTCACTTTCTTCCCTCTCTCCAGGGCCCCCCTACATCCTGCTAGATAACTCATTCCACAGTTTCCCACCATCTTCAACCCCTGGACCTCTCTCCTTACACCGGCCAACCCCATCACCTCGGCCGCTTCCAACACTTCCCTGCCCTATCTCCCCTCCAGGGAGCTGGAGGAAGAAGAATGGGGGACTGAAGTAGGGAAAGTGACAAGCATCTCTGAATGAGGTTCTCTTTCTCCTCTCCCTTCAGACTTGAATGGGGGTCCAGTGGGCCAGGATGACCCCTTACAGCGAACCGGCCACCTCTTTGGGGGCGTGGCTCGGGATGCTCGGCGCCGGTACCCCAAGTACCTGAGTGACATCACAGATGCGCTTAGCCCTCAGGTCCTTGCAGCTGTGGTCTTCATCTACTTTGCTGCCCTCTCACCAGCCATCACCTTTGGCGGCCTCCTAGGTCAGTGCCACCCACGCCCAGTCTTTCTGCATCCAGGGGTTCCTCTCTCACAATACTACTGTCAGGGCTCAGAGCCGCAGCCCTGACCTCTGACTCGCTCCTAGCATCTGCGGGCCCCTTGTGCCGCTGGCCTCAATCCAATTCTTCCTTCTGACTTCTGGTTTCACTCCTCAGGAGACAAGACTCAGAACATGATGGGGGTGTCGGAATTACTCATCTCAACAGCGGTGCAGGGCATCCTTTTTGCCCTGCTGGGTGCTCAACCTCTGCTTGTGCTCGGTTTCTCGGGACCCCTGCTTGTTTTTGAAGAGGCCTTCTTTGGGGTAAGAATGTCCTTTTCCCATGACCTTGCCCCATCCATTCTTTCTTACACCTATGGGTCACCCCTCATCTCTCTCTGATGGAGCCTGCTCCTTTCACATGGCCCTCAGCTCTTCTTCCCCCAATGCTGCCACTTGTCTCTATGCTTCCCCTTCCCCCCACACCCCATTCCATCTGACCCATCTCTGTGCCCCTACCCCACAGTTCTGTGAGAGCAACAACTTCGAATACATCGTGGGCCGGGTGTGGATTGGCTTCTGGCTGGTGCTGCTGGTGGTCCTGGTGGTGGCCTTCGAGGGAAGCTTCCTGGTGCGCTACATCTCTCGCTACACCCAGGAGATCTTCTCCATCCTCATCTCTCTAATCTTCATCTGGGAGACCTTCTCAAAACTCATCAAGGTCAGGGCACTCCATGTGCGTTCGTGCACGTGTGTGCGTGTGTGTGCATGTGTGCACACGTGTGTGTGTGCACTTGCGTGCATGTGTGTGCATGCTTGTGTGCGCGTGCATGTGTGTGCATGCGCACATGCGTCTGTGCGTGCATGCACATGTATGTGTGCATGCATGTGTGTATGTGCGTGTGTACATGCTTGTGTGCACATACACGTGTGTGTGCTTGTGTGCGCGTGCATGTGTGTGCATGCGCACATGCATCTGTGTGCACGCACATGTGTGTATGTGTGCATGCATGTGTGTATGTGCGTATGTGTATTGCATGCACCCGCACGCGTGTGTACATGCTTGTGTGTGTGTGTGTGCATGTGTGCGTGTGTGTGTATGTGTGTGTGTGTCTGTCTGCACCAAGCTGTGGGATGTCACATGCTCCTGGATGAACTTCAGCCAGTGGCCGAGCACATTCTCTGTGTGTGTGCCTTCAAGGCTCCTGTCCCTGGGTGGGCAGGTATCTACCTTTGTACTAAGACCACCCATGCTTCAGCTCAAATCCCACCTTTTTCAAGAGTCCTGCTGATGTCATCTCCTCTGAGATGACCTCCCATGTACACTCTATAGATCTTATATGTACACAGCTTAGATATAGAGCCTCTCCCATTAGAATACGAGCTCCCTGAGGGCAGGGGCCAAGTTTTTGTCTTTCCTTGTATCCCCAGTGCTTACTTTAACACCTGGCACACAGTAATGTTTGTCGACTGCGTTTTGTTGTTCAGTCACATCTGACTCTTCATGACCCCACGGGCCGTAGCATGCCAGGCCCTTCTGTCCTCCACTGTCTCTCAAAGTCCGTCCAAGCTCATACTCATTGTCTCCATGACACTACCCATCCATCTCGTCCTCTGCCTTCAGTCTTTCCCCACATCAGGGGCTTCTCCAGTGAGTTCTGTCTTCTCATTATGTGGCCAAAGTATTTCAGCTTCAGCTTCAGTATTTGGCCTCCCCATGAGCAGCCTGCATTTAGAAGTATTGATGGATTTGATCCTTGCTGCCCAAGGGACTCTCAGAGATCTCCTCCAGTGCAGATACCAGCAAAAGCCTGGGGCTTGGGGGCATTTTCGAGGGTGTTAAGTCACTACCTTCCTTTCTTGTGTCTTCCTCATATCCTGTTTTCTTTGCTCATCTCTGTTAGGGTCGTGACGTAGGAAGTGCCTGTGTGCCTCTATCTCCGTTCTCCAGCTTGCTGTCTGGGGAATGGGACTGGAGGTCAAGGTGTCTCTGCTGTTGTCTGAATCCCCCTCTTGGCTGGAGTGGGCTCTTTCTGCTGCCCAGTCTTCTCTGAATTAGATCCCTCTTCTTGCCACATCCTCAGTCTTTCATCTTCACAGGCTTTCACCCTCCCTTCACCCCACCCCCCACAACTTAACCATGAAGGGGAAGGGAAGCCCAGGATGCCCCACCAGCCCTATCCCCAGCCATATGCTCCCCCTCCCTAAAACTGAGCTGTGAAATCAGGAGACCCACTGTTACCATGGTGACCAAAGGAGGGAACAAGGATGGATGTGGGGAGAAGGGTTGGGAATAGAGGGCCTGGAAGGAACCCAGGGCAGGCCTGGAAGCTGAAGAAGGGTGGGGAGATGGGGGGAGAGTAGACACCCTGAGCTGAGGCCCTCTCCTTTCCCTTTCCCACCTCACTCTAGATATTCCAAGAACATCCACTGAGGAGAAGCTACGCCTACAATGTGAGCTGGGACCCCAAGCCCAGTGAGGCCCTGCCCAACACCGCCCTCCTCTCCCTCGTGCTCATGGCCGGGACGTTTTATCTCGCCATCACATTTCGCAAGTTCAAGAACAGCTCTTACTTTCCTGGAAAGGTCTGCCCCTGCCCCAGCCCCCTCGGCATCTGCCAGTTGTCATTCCCCACTAAAGCTCCCCTCCTACTCTCCCCCCACCTTAACTAGATTTGTTCCTCCACTTCTATCTCCTTCCCTGCTTTTTGCTTCTTATTCTTCCATCCTTTCCACTATCGCCCCCAATATGGCTTACCAGCGTCCCCATGCCCTTACCTCCACCCCTTTGGGGTCCCATTGCCTTCAGATCTGCTGGGGCTTCTAGGCCTCTGGAACCAGGAGGGGGGCAAAAAGAAGAGAATCTCAGAGGAGGAAAAATACCTTTGTGGAGGGAGAGAGAGTTGGGGCTTCTGTTGGGAAAGGGCTGTCTGAATCCCTAGAAATAACAGGAATCAATAGAAACAGCTGATCAACAGGAAATGGGGGGGGGAGACAGAGAGGAGAGAGAGAAAGAAAGAGAGAGAGAGAGAGAGAGTACAAACCACAAAAATACGAAATGGAGGAGAACAGGGTCCCTGGGCCTGGAAGGGCTGGATTCTGACAATCTGTCTATCCATCCATCCCCATAGCTACGGAGAGTGATTGGAGACTTTGGTGTTCCCATTTCCATCTTCCTTATGGTCGTGGTGGATGTATTCATTAAAGACACCTATACCCAGGTGAGCCCTTTTCCCCAATGTCCCACCTAAAACCCTCCAAGACTTTATCTTCTTCAGATGTCCCTCCCCAAACCTCTCCTTATTCCATTAGAATTGGAGGATCCTTCATTGGACATCCCACCACAAACTATATCGCTACTGCCTCATCCAACTGCCCAGGATTCCCCCAGGATTCCTCAATCTTAGAACTTCCAGGGCCCCCTCCCCCCGATACACACCCTTTTTGCTAGATTTCCTCTCTTGACCCAGTACCTCCCCCTGCCACTCCCTATACCTCAGTCCCCTCAATGTCTCCTGCAACCTCCTTCTTAAGTCCCCCAATAGTGCAGCCCCTGGGCCTTTTTATCCAAGGTCTCCCACCTGCTTTGTGGATTCTCAAGGCCTGGTTTCTCTTCCCCCTCAGAAGATACCAAATTCCTATCCCTTTTCGGCTTAGAGGAGCTTAATTCCATAATCTCAGCAGCCTTGATTTACCTCTTTCCCTCTTCCCACAGAAACTCAAAGTGCCCAAAGGCTTTTCAATCTCTAATGAAACTGCCAGAGACTGGTTCATCCACCCCCTGGGCTTGTACAAGACTTTCCCCATCTGGATGAAGTTTGCTTCTGCTGTACCAGCTCTGCTTGTCTTCATCCTCATCTTCCTGGAGTCACAGATTACCACGTATGAGCAGGAGCCAGGGGCAAGGGACTGGGGCAGGGCCAAGGGGCAGGGGCAAGGACCAGGGCCAGAGGCTGGGGCCAGGAGTTGAGACAGGAACTAAGGGCTAGGGGCTGGGACAGGAGCAAGGGGTGAGATAGGAGCCATGAACTAGGAGTAGGGGCTGGGGCAGGAGCAGAGGCCAGGAGGCAGGGGCTGGGGCAGGGCCAAGGGGCAGGAGCAGGGACCAGCGCCAGAGGCTGGGGCCAGAGGTTGAGACAGGAACTAAGGGCTAGGGGCTGGGGCAGGAGCCATGAGCTTGGGATAGGGGCAGAGACTGGGGCAAAGGGTGAGGCAGGAGCCATGAACTAAGAGTAGGGGCTGGGGCAGGGGCTAGGGTTGGTCTGTGGCAGGGAAGCTAGGGAAGAAAGACTGACAAATGACAAAGCAAACGTGAGGGAAACAGAAGAATGATGGAGCCTTAAGAGGCCTGGACCAAGAATCAGGAGTCCTGGGTCCTAGTCCTACAACTCTGCCACCAACTTATTACAGAACCTTTGCTGCTCCTCCATTTCCTCAGCTGTAAAATGAGGGGCACATGGACTAGATGGCCTAAGAGTGTTAAGTCCAGCCCGTCTTTGGAGCTATGAGAACAACCGTAATAGCTGACATTTTTACAGCATTTTAAGGCTTTCAGAATACTTGATGTTTATTATCTCATTTGAGCCTCATGACGATCTATGAGGTGGGTGCTACTATTATGCCCATTTTACAGAAGAGAAAACTGAGGATAAGTGATTTGCCCAGAGTCACCTGAGGGCCAGTGAGTGGCATGAGGCTGGATTCAATGAAGGTTGTCTCGACTCCAGTGCGCCACCTAGTGGTCTCTAATCCTATGATGCTTCAATTTTCCCCTCTGTAAAACGCAGCCATGGGCACTTCTTGATGCAGAGGTGACGGCTTGAAGCGGAAGAATGAGATACATATTTTTGGATAGGGCCAATGCAAGACTTTGTCTCGTTTAACTGTGCATATTTGTTACCAGGTTTTTTGTTCTTTGCCCCCAGGTGGGGAAGACAGAAGAGAGGGAAAAAATTTTGTTAATTGAAAAAAATGAAGTTTTTTTTTCCTTTTTAATGAAGGGATTGGACAGTGACCAATTAGACCAATTAGATTAGACTGTGGCCATTAGAGGTAATCTCTAAGGCCTTAACTCTGTTTGGTTCTAAAGAGTTAGAGCTATGGAAAATAGAGACAATGTCTAGGAAATAGGGAGAAGAACATGGGCGAGAGAGAAAGAATGGATAGGGGCCTGGTGTAGGGATAGGAAAAAAAAAAAGGAGAAACTGGGAGACTTACAGTATGATTCAGGAGAGAGTAATAGAGAGATAACCAAGAGGGAGACAGACAGACACACACACACACACACACACCAGAAAGATGAGCACAGAGGGACCAGAAAGGAAAACAGAGGGGCAGGCAGATGAAAGACAGAGACTCAAGAAAGAGGGAAGGAGAAGGATGCAGGGAGAGAAGGAAAGCAGTGACAGAGAGAGGAAGGAGGCAGGTTTAGAGGGGCTAGCAGAGCTATCAGGAGAGGCTCACAGCCTCCACTCATTTATTCATTCTCTCATCCCCCTCCCAGGCTCATCATCAGCAAGCCAGAGCGGAAGCTGATCAAAGGCTCTGGTTTCCACTTGGACCTGCTGTTGATTGTGGGCATGGGCGGGGTGGGCGCCCTGTTCGGGATGCCCTGGCTCAGTGCCACCACTGTGAGGAGCGTGACCCATGCCAATGCCCTTACTGTCATGAGCAAGGCCAGTGCTGCCGGTGACCGGCCTCAAGTCCAAGAGGTTAAGGAACAAAGACTCAGTGGACTCCTGGTCTCTGTGCTTGTTGGTGAGCAATACTCCCTGAGGACAGCTTCCTCCTAAGTCCTGTCTCCTCCTGTCCCTTTATCCCCTACTCTCCATCCAATTCCCTGCAGTTCCTACCCAAAAACTACCCCCCCACCTCTGACATAATTCCACTGATTCAAGAATTCCTGCAGGGCCTGATAAAGGAGCCAGAAAGAAACTCTGGAATTTGCCTTTCTTTGTATCCCAAGCTCTTAGCACAGTGCCTGACTCATAGTAAGCACTTAATAACTGCTTGTTGACTGAGTTACTGAATTACGTGTCATGAGACCTAGGCTCCAGCTCTGACTCTGCTACTGACTTGCTCAAGCTAATCATTTCCCCTTTCTGGACTCAGTGTCTTTTATCTGTAAAATCAGGAGGTTGAACTGTATAATAATCTGAGGGAAATGTCCCATCTAAATAATAACATATTTATTATTATATTGTTAATATATAATATTATGAACCAAATAATACTATATTTCATAATATTTAGTATATTACTAAACATTTTATTATATTATTAAATTAAGCATTTCGTAAATATTAAATTATTAGATATGAGATTATATTATTAAAACATTGTATAATATTTTATTAAATATCACTTAATAAGTAACATTTAGTATCTATATTTAGTAATATATTAACTATTATTACCTAGTTCAATCTCTAACTGGTTAATATGGAATGCATTTAATATTCAAAAAGTACTTTATGCATATTATGTCATTTAAACCTCAGCACCACCTTGTGGGACACTAGGGGCATCCTGTGAGCCAGAGGCAAGATTCAAACCCAGGTGTTCCTGATTCCAAGGGATGCTAACCACTGCACCGGACTGTTTTTCTGAGTACTGCAGTCCATCTTGGCTCTCAGATGCTATGCTGCTTCTGTCTTGCTTGTCCTGAATTGACACTGTAGTAGACCCTGAAAGTGTCAGGTGGGGTTCCTGACCTCAAGGAGGTTATGAAGACATAAAGGGCCCACATAAAAAGACAGCTAATTCTCTGGGATAATAAAACTAAAAGGAGAGGTGTAGACATTAAGGGCTATGATAAACCCAGAAGAGAGAGAAAGCACTGAGGGTGAGAGGGATTAAGGAAACCAGGGGGGAATGAGTGAATGGTGGGACATCTCCCACTGCCTCTTTCTCTTCTTCCATATTGTTCCTCCAAGTCCCAACTCTGTCAGGTTAACCTGGCTTTACATGGAAAAACATTAGATAGCTCTCTCTACACTTCGGCCTTCATGACACCTGGGATTTGGGTACCTGACTGCCCTTCTTCCTCCCCCAGACCCAGAAAGAATCAGTCAGTGAAGTCCATATATTGTGCCAGGCACTAAGGATACAAAGATAGACAAAAACTGTTCCTGTCCTCAAGAAGTTTACATTCTAATGAGGGATACAACAACGTATCTATCTAGGTACATTTAAGATGTCTACAGGGTAGATGGAAGATAAGTTCAAAGAAGAAAGCATTAGCAGCTGGGCAGTCGAGGAAAAGTAGCCGCTGAACTGTCTTGAAGGTGAGCAGGGAAGCTAGGTGGCTCAGAGAGCCAGGCATGAAGTCAAGGGGACTCCTCTTCTTGAGTTCAAATCTGGCCTCAGATACGTATTAGCTGTGTGACCCTGGGCGAGTCACTTAACCCTGTTTGCCTCAGTTTCCTCATCTGTAAAATGAGCTGGAGAAGGAAATGGCAAACCACTGCAGTATTTTTGCCAAGAAAACAAACAAACCCAAAAGGGGTCACGAAGAGTCAGACACAACTGAAAAACGATAACAATGGGGAAGCTCAAAGGAGGAGGCCAGGAGAGAGGGCATTCCAGGCATAGAAAATGGAAAAGTCTGGTATGTCATATACAAAGATCCTGAATCCATAAAGTTGCCCAATCCTCCTGCTTAGCAGCTCCCTTCTCCAATTCTCTTCCCCCTCACTAGGACTCTCCATCTTCATGGAACCCATTCTGTCAAAGATCCCCCTGGCTGTCCTCTTTGGCATTTTCCTCTATATGGGAGTCACGTCACTCAGTGGTATCCAGCTCTTTGACCGAATTCTGCTCCTCCTGAAGCCTCCCAAATACCACCCTGATGTGCCCTATGTCAAGCGGGTAAGAAGAGGAGGTGTGACAGGCAGCGGGGAGAGGGAGGTAGCATGAGGGAAGATACTGAGTGTGTTAAGGGGAGAGTCTCCAGGGCTCTGACTAGGCTGGCCTCTTTCCCCCCAAACCCTTCCAGGTGAAGACTTGGCGTATGCACCTGTTCACTGGCATCCAGATCATCTGCCTGGTGGTGCTGTGGGTGGTAAAGTCAACCCCTGCATCCCTGGCACTGCCCTTTGTCCTCATCCTTACCGTGCCCCTGCGCCGATTCCTGCTGCCCTTCATCTTTCGGAACTTGGAGCTGCAATGTGTAAGTGGCACTGTGGGGGTTAGGCTGAGGGGCTTGTCTTCAAACTTCTACTGGTCCAGCTGAGGTAAGGGGAGGACGGGTGAGAGAAGAGTCAGATCAAACTTGTATGGAGGTAGGGGTTGGGGAGGAAAGAGTTTCTGGATTCCTTCTTTCCTAGGGCAGTGTAGTCTAGTGAAGAATAATGGTTTTAGAGTCAAAACATGTGGGTTTAAATCCCACTTCCAATATTTACCAACTTTGCACCCACGGACTCTGTGACCATGGACCATGCTTCTGAACCTCAGTTACCACTGTAAAATGAAGACAATAATTCATTCACTACCTACTTCAATGAGTCATCGGAGGAAAACACTTTGTAAAGTACTGTAGACTTGGGAGTTATTATTTCTGAGATTGGATGGAAGAACCAGGCCAGAATTCTTTCCACCATAACTGCCGGATTATGGCATTCATACACTGTGGGGCATTTTAACAATCTAAGGTTGGGTGGATGTTGGATGGGAGAGGATTTGAGAAGAGTACCTGAATTAGGGAGGGTTGTGGCCCAAGTACCCAGCCCTCCCTTAAGACCCTTTTTTCCCTCTCTCACCTCCCTTGACTCCAGCTTGATGCTGAAGATGCTGAGGTCACCTTTGATGAGGAAGAAGGCAGAGATGTATATGATGAAGTGCCCATGCCAGTGTGAGCCAGGAAGATGAAGCTGGATCTAAGACTGCCCCCGACATTGTCCCCCACTCTCTCAGGACATGGACACCTCCTTCGTTGCCTCCAATGTTATGGAAGTCCATACCTACCCTGGATGGAAACAGGGGAGCCTGAGATGGCAAAGCATTCTCTTTGGGCCCCATCACTAGTGTGGGAAGCTGAAGATATGGGAGGGGGTGAGGAGGAACCACTAGGGAGAACTATTATTTATAGGTTTGTTTTGTTTCATTGCTTGTATATTGTATTCCAAGGAATTAGGAGCAACAGGGAATTTCTCTGGCCCTCAGTTTCCCATCTTTAAAATGAGGGGATTAGACTAGATATCCTCTAAGATTCCTTCCAGCTCTTAGTCCTGGAATTCCTCAGTTTGTGTCCCCTTAGTCACACATTCTTAGTCACGAACATATCACACACACACACACACACACACACAGATACACACTCTCACACCTTCATACCATCATAAAAACATAGACTATTAGGACTGGAAGGGACCTTAGACATCGTTTCATTCAAATCTGTAATTTTATGAAGGAAACTGAGACCCAGACAGGAATACTTATAGTTAGTTAATGGAAGAACCAGGCCAGAACCCTCTCCACTATAATGTTTGCCAGACTCCAATCATACACTGTAGGGCATCTTAACAATCTGCCACCAGCTGCTCTGTGGCTCAGGACCAGATAGGACTCCGGTAAGGGGGCAATTTTGACCTTCCTGCTCTCCTGTTTCCCCAATCCTACACAACCCTTCCCATCAGCCTGGAAACCTGGCTGTCCATCCCATCTGATGAACTTGGTGCTAAAAAGGCTTTGTCCATGTCTGAGGGTGGTGGAGTTGGAGGGAGTGATCAGGGCAGGAATTTAGAATAATTTCACCACTTTCTTGCACACACTCCAGCAAAAAGTCAATTGAACCTCCTCCAAGTAGCTTCAGTCAATAGGGTTTAAACGTGTGTGTGTGTGTGTGTGTGTGTGTGTGTGTGTGTGTGTTGGGGGGGGGGGGGCAGGGGGGAGGAGTGGGGCAAGGAACAAAGATTTGACCTTTGGAAAGAAAGAAAATTCGACTAGGAATAGATAGAAAGAATAGCGAAGGGGAGGTAGGGTTTGTAATTTATTGTGTATTTTATGAGAACAGATTTAATCACATTTTAGCTTTAGTACCTGGAGAGTCAGGGACCTACCCCATTCTCCTCAGCACAAACTTTTGGGGAGACAAAGAATTGAGTGAGGAGAGGGTAGGAATTCCCCCAGGAAGTAGGGACGGAGAAATCTATTTTTTTACAAAACAAAAATATAAAAAGGGTCAGAAGAACCCGTAATTGGGTGGAAGGGCGACTCGGAAGAAAGACACGGTGACCTGGGGATGACGATGATACATTTGGCTTCCATTCCTGGAAGCTGAGCCCTCCTCCTTCCCATCCCCCTTTCCCTGCTACTGCTGGGAAAAGGTGATGAGGGGATTACCCAGAGAAAGCAACAACAACAAAAAAAATTCTCTCCCATAGCTTGTAAATTTGTTTTGCCAATAAATCCATTTTAACTGCCTCTGAAGAATGCCCACCCCTGGTTCTTAGGGCACAGCTGCCAATGCAGGCAGCACTGGCTGCTTGGGACGTGGGACTTTGGGGCTGAGGACAGACTCTGCTTCTGGTGCTGGAGAAGGCCTAGAGCAGATATCTGAGGACAGCACCCCTCGAAACTGGGAAGAGTGAGGAAAGGAGCCAGAGCAGAGACAGAAATGAAGCCAAAATGTAACTAACTCCACCGTGTCTCCAGCTTCAATGCCCTAATCCCTTTTTAAATCAGGCTCTTCCTTTTCCTTACACCAGACTTCATAGAACGGGAAAGCTAGGCAGGACATTAAAGACCATAGTCTAGCCTATCTCTTCCATTTTATAGATAGGGAAACCAAGGACCAAAGCAGGGAAACGGCCAGCTTGAGGTTGTTTATACAGCAGGGCACTGTCAAAGCTGGGACTCAAACCTGAGTCTCTTGACTCTTGGTCCAGGATACTTTCCACTACTCTCTGTCGTGCCTCTGTGGATTTTACACAGAGAATGTGCCTATAGCTCTGGCTAGCAACCAGGATTTCAAGAGCGGCTAGACGGTGTCTCGTCCTGTTCTCTTGAACAAGGGAGCAGGGACACCATTTCAATGTCCTCCTTCCCCCTGCACCAACCCTCCCCTCCCTTCCTGCAGAAAGAACCCAGGACTAGGCTGTGGCTGCCTGGCTTCCTTTCCTCCCATCTATATTTACCAGCTGTTTTTGTCCCCAACTGACCCCTCCCTAGCCGGGGCTGTCTGCCAAGGGGTCTGGGAGAGCCAGATGCAGCTTGTGAGACTGCAGCTACCCTGGCTTCTTCCCCTTCCCTCTACCCCACAGCTGCTCCTTCCCATCTGGACCCGCATTTGGCCCCCGCCCCCCCAGGGTCAAACACTTAGGTATGACTCCATCAAGCTCTGTCGGGCCAGACTGCGGAGTGTCCAGCAAAGACTCAGCTCACTATGGTTCCCTTCCCCCTCCCCCATCGCTTCCTCTATCTGCACCTCAGTTTCCTCATCTGTAGTATAAGAGAATTAGAATAGACAATCTCTAAGCTTTCTTCTATTTCTAAGATTCTATGAGTCCATGATGGTGGGCAGATGCCCTCAAGGATCAGGCTCTGTGGGCACCTAGGGAGGGCAAGCAGGTGGCTTTCCTGGGAAAGGAACTCCCCACCCCCTCCACCCCTTCCCAGTTCTCCTACCCAAAGCCCTCTTGCAAAGCAGAACAAAATGGGGATTCTGAATTTCATGGGCTTCAGGCCTTACTTCTGAAGAAGATGGAGATGATTGAATCATTGTTATTTGTTTGGACAAATTGTTTAACCTCTGTGGGACCCATTGTCTTCATTTGTAACATAAAGGGTTGAACACCTCAGCTGTTCTTAACCTTTTTTTGTATAATGGACCCCTGTGGCAGCCTGGTGAGATGTATGGCTTCCTTCTCAGAAGAATGTTGGGAAATGCATAAAGTAAAATACATAGGATTCCAAAAGGAAACCAAAGATATTGAAATATAGTTATCAAATTTTTTTAAATTCATAAACTCCTGCTTAAGAACCCCTCATAAATAATTTCTAAGGTCTTTTCCAGCCTTAAATTCAAGTCAATTAAACAAATATTCACTATGAGTAGGGAAAAAGCCCACCCTTTCCCAACCTGGGAGAAACTCATTGTATATTTCCTTCTAACTCAAAGATGGGCTTCCCCTCTTTGCCTGGTGAGAGCCAGACAGAAGAGATGTCTTCAAGTATTCTTAAGGCTGTCCCATGGAAGAGGACCCCCAAAAGCATAACCAAGAGTAGTGGGGATGTAGGGGGGTGATCAGGGTAAAGCTAAAGAGGAGCTAAAGACCCTCAGGTGTTTCCCTGAACCATTTGCCCACAGCAAGAACCCTAAAGAGCAAAGAATCCAGGATAGAAGAGGGAATGGGGAGCACCATATGGCCTTAACCTACTTTTCAAGCTTTGGCTCTTATCATCTCAACTACCCTCCCCCTTAGTCAAATGGAAATATTTCCTATCCCTGGTACAAACCTCTCACTTTCTTACCTTCGCTGACATTCCTTTTTCCTAGGACGTCTTTCCCACCATCCCTGCCTGGTAAATTCTTACCTATCCTTTCAGGGCCATGTAGCATGGTACTGGTTTGAGTACCTGCTCCAACTGGGGAGTCAGAAGACTTGTATTCAAATCCTGCCTCTAACATTGACTGTCTATGCGACTATGGGCAAGTCACTTAGCTTCCCTGGGCCTCAGAATCCTCATCTGCAAAATAAGGGGATTGGACCGGAGGGCCTCCAAAGGCCCTTCTAGCTGCTCTAGTCCCTGGCTTCCCCTCAGTCCCAGCTAAAATCCCACCTTTCCTAACACCTGTTAATTCCAGTACTTTCCCTCTTTTAGGAAATACCTTCCTTCTTTTAATTATTTCCTATTTGTGTGTGTGTATAAAATACTCTTTATTTATTTGCATGTTGTCTCAGAAGCTCCTTGAGGTCGGGGACTGTCTTTTGCCTCTTTTTGTATCCCCAGTCCAGTGCTTAGCACAAGGCTGGTACACAGCAGGTGCTTAATCAATTGTTGGTTGATTGATTGTCCCATGGTCTTACAAGAAGAATCCTTTCCAGTAGAATGTAAGGGCAGAAACTTTTGTTTTTGTGGTGAGGGCTGTCGCATGTAGCATGGCGGTGTCGTCGTGTGGCTTGGAAGGATGTAGAACAGACATCTTTAGCCTCTCCTACCCTGACCTTTCTCCAAGGGAGACTAATTCCTGACAGAAGGGGAAGCAGGAGGTTGGGGCTGGAAGCAACTCTGCTCTCCTTAGAGAGGAAGTGCCAGGCTAGAATTACATCTATCTGCTCCCTTAAATAGTCTAGGAGATGTGATTTTCAGATTCAAGCTAACTTCTGATCACTGTTTCTTCAAGGGGAAGCAGAACCCCAAGATTCGATTCCATTCCCAACAAATGTCAGTTTCATAGTGAACGTACATAGCGATTATCAAAGGCCTATTTCTCCCCTTTGACAGCAAAACAGAAATCAGAAAAAGTATACATAGACTATAAACCAGATAACAGAGAATAATAAGCTCTCCCATGGGTAACTCAGCTGAACCAAGAGACAGTCCTAGATCTCAGCCAAGGGGAAACTCCCCAAAGTCTCTAGTGTAGCAAGCCGGGGATAGAGACATGACGGAGATGGCCAGCTTCTCTCACATCAGCTTCTTCCCAGAGTCTCTTCCTTCAGTAACCTGAAGTGGGGTTGGCAATAATCCATCTTCTATCTCAAAGCCGAAAGTCAGAAGTGCACCAAAAAAAAGGACTGAAGAGCTCTCCTCTCTCCTGCTCTTGGCAATTTTGCCCAGCCTCTCATGCAGGCTTGGAGCATTGGTCTCTACAAATAAGGAAAGGGTCCCACACCAGTGGGCTTTGGGACTGGGGTGACATTTTAACTTGTATCTCCAGTGCCTTCTATAGTGCCTAGTGCGTGGAAAGTGACTCACAAATGTTTTTTTAAATTTGAATTGGCGTACCACCTCCTCCATGAAGCCTTCCTGGACTGACTAGCTGAGAGTGATTGCTTCTCTTCTGGAACCTCTCACCCTGAAGTCTGATTTCTCCTATGCACTTATCACAGTCTAGCTAATAAAATAGCTGGCTACATGTACATCTCATCTCTGTACTAGACTGAGGGCCACAACTACGTCTTTCTTTCCTTCCATCTTTATATACCACTTTATCATTCCTAGTGTTCCACTCAACTCAATGAACATGTATTAAGGCCTAATAAAGTTTGCTGAATTGAATTGTTTACTCACCAAAATGGGCCTCAGGAAGTGAGTGCTCATATGGAATCATTGAATCTGAGAGCTAGAAGGGGCCCCATAGACTGCCTTGTCTAACCCCTGCCTGGACAGATTTCTTCTCTAAAAACATCTTTTTCAATTCTGCTTGAAGCTATCCAGTGATAGGAAGGCCAGTCCCTCCTGGTGCAGCCCATTTTATTGGTGGAAATCTCTAATTATTAGCCACTTTTTACTTATGCTTTCCTGAAATGTTCCTTGATTGCCCCCTAGTTCTGCTCTTTGGGGCCTCTCTAGGCACCAAGAAAACAAGCATTTATTAAGCACTTACCATGTGCCAGGGACCATGTTAAGCTCTGAGAATACAAATATAAGCAAAAGGAAAGATAGTCCCTGCCCTCAAGGAGCTTATATTCTTATGGGACAGGTTAACATAAAGAAGGGAGGTAGAGGAAAGGGAAAATACCCTAAGTGAGGGGCATGGTGTCAAAGTCCAGAAAGTCAGAAGGACAAACTGAGAGGGCAATGAAGTTGGCTAACGTAAGCCCTTCTCCAAAATGGAGGTGCTGGAAGGAACTCATCAGTGGGAAGACAGGGCAGGCAAGGCACAGGGAGGTTCCAAGTTGAGGAGGCCCTAGTCACTGAAGGAAGTTCCACTGTGAGACAGCAATTGAGGCATGGTAGCGAACAGAATGCAGGGCCTAGAGTCAGGAATTCAAATCCAGCCCCAGATACTTCCTAGCTGTGTGACCCTGAACAAGTCACTTAACCCGGTTTGCCTCAGTTTCCTCATCTGTAAAATGAGCTGGAGAAGAAAATGACAAACCACTCTAGTATCTCTGCCAAGAAAACTGCAAAAGGGGTCACAGAGTCAGACACAACTAAAATAACTCAACAACAAAGCAAAGTCTAGAAAGTCAGACACCAGCCTCTTCCATGTGAGTGATATGGCATCTCCATTAAATCATCTCTTCTCCATGCTAAGAATCCCTCCTGTTCCTTCAGAGGCAGCTGGTGGTACAGTGACTAGAGTGCTGGGCCTGGAATCAGGAAGCCCTGAGTAAAATCTTGCCTCAGACACTTACCAGCTGTGTGACCCTGAGCAAGTCCCCTAACTCCTGTCTGCCTCAGTTTCCTCAACTGTAAAATAGGGATGATAATAGTACCTACCTCTTAGGATTGTTGTGAGGGTCACATGAGACAATATCCATAAAAGCGCTTAGCACAATGCCTGGCACATAGTATGTACTCAACAAATTTTCATTTCCTTCTTTCAACCAACCCTCCACATGATTACAAGGGCCTTCAACTTCCTGGTTGACCTCTTATGGATGCTCTCATAACACTTGGTACCCAGAGCTGAACACAACAGCCCAGATGCAATCTGACCAGGGTGGAGGATAACAAGACAACTACCTCCCTAGTTCTGAACATTCGGCTTCTCTTAAAGCAGCCTAAGATCTTAATCCCTTTAGGATTTTGCTTCTTTCTTTGGCTCTTACTCCTTTATATAATTGTCATTTTGCCTAATTTGCTCTGATTAGACAGTAAAGTCCTGGAAGGACAAGACAGCTTGCCCTTCTTTGCTTACCCACCACACCTAGTATAATGTAGGTACTCAATAAAGGAAGGAAGGAAGGAAGGAAGGAAGGAAGGAAGGAAGGAAGGAAGGAAGGAAGGAAGGGAAGGAGGGAGGAATTTGTTTCAACAGTCTTAAGCAGGCACTGTGGAGTGCTTAGAGCTTGGTCAGACATTGAAGATACCAAGGTCATCCATTGCATCCTGGGTCAGCACCAGTCATCTTGACTTTTGTCTTGCCAATGGACTTTGATGACTCTGGAAGAGAGAGTGTGGCTGACTTTGTGCAACTCTGACTCACTTAAATCCAGTTCACAAGTGAGTCAAAACATCACCCTGTGATGTCATTGGTCCTCTTTGAAAACAAAGGACAAACAAGGAAACAATAGAAATAACCAAACTGGGAGGTAAACACTTTGCTCCACATACTCTTTCAGTCCCCAAGGGAGAGCAGACTCAAACTTAAAGGGATTGCTCTGTAACCTGGGGGTACTTTCTGGTCCCAGGAACCTTTTTCTTCTTTCACAGAGTCCTTATCAAGTTCATTTCTGGGTGTGGCATAGCCAATGAACCAGTCACTTCCCACTGGACATGGTGTTATGGCTGCCAGGTTGACTCAGCAATGGCTTTTCACCAAATATGGCTGCTACCAATGCCAATTGCTGGACCTCTGATGGTTCTTCCATCTTTTGACATCTACATGCTTGGCTGTCACCTGGTCAGTTTTGACTTATTCACTTAAGATGAGGAAGAGAAAAAATAAGCAGAGGTACCAGGCCTCTGTCTTAGGAATTTCACTTTGCTTTTACTAAGTAACTGGAGAGGGGTGGAGGTGTGAAAGGAAAGCAACGAAAGTCCTATGAAGCCTATAGAACAGGAGTTAAATTAAGTTGTCCCCTCTCAGGAGGCACGTGTGGGAATGGGCCTCTGGGGCTATGCCAGGGAGCATGCACCTGCGCTCCCATGGAAGCTTCCCTGGATTTCAGCGACTCCTCCTCACTGAGGGGCTTGTGCTTTGAGCTGATTAAGCAGTGTCTTTATTGGACTCTGAAGAAGAGCCAGTGACTCAATGGATCTTTTAAAAGGGAGTGATGTGCCATTTGAAAATCCACTAAACCTCTTACAAGTAGCTTCGTTTCTACGAAGGTAGACATTTGTTAAACGTTAAGACTATCTCCTGACCTGAAGACAAATCAATTTATTAGCTTTATGTTCTGCTTATTCCTACTGTCAGTTTATTCTGCAGAGTGGCCCAAAGTGTCATTCAGCTCAAATGTGCACAAAGAGACTTATTGGTAAAATATCAGTGTTTTTTAATATCAAATGGTTACATTTTCATTGCCCAAATGATTCACTTAATGTGACATTTATTTCTAATAATTTAATAGAATATTTATAATCTGCCTTTCAGCATTTATATTAAAACAACACTACTAACTTTCTTTTGGCAGAAACATTTTAAAGTAAATTTGAAGCTTTTCCAATTAGGACAATTATGCATTGTGCTTTGAACTACCGTTATGATGTGCAAATACTGACAGGATAAAACAATATTTTAACTGTGTTTAATGAACCTTGATAATAAATACATTTTCTTTTTTTTAAAGGGGGGGGAAGGGGGTGATCTGTCTCTCTTCCTATCCACAGATCAGGTCGGTACTATTCAATACTATCCCTGGAAGGGCAGAGGGAAGAAGGCTGCCACCCTTACCCCCACCCCAGCAGCATGAGAACTACCTGGAACAGCATCTAAAGCAATGGGGCAAGCTTGTGCTTGGACCCCTGGCTGCACGCTATGTATATCTTTGCCTGATTCTGTGCAACGAAACAGCAAAAAAATCCCAGTATGAAAGTATCCAGTCTTGGAGGCAACCTCAGGTGTTTGAGAATTGGGAGTGCTAGGTTCCTCAGATGAGTCTGACTGGCAGCACAGGGAATTTCTTTATAGAAGAAGATGACCACTAAGAAACCCTGATCATATTTGCAAGAAGACATGGGCATGGAGGGATTTGTTTGGACAGTGAAGAGTCAAGGTAAAATGCAAGATATCTAGTCCCACCAAATTCTTTATGCTTTGATGGTTTTAAAAGTCCTCAGAGGGCCATAGAGATCTTCACGTGAAGTTCTAAAGAATTCTTCTGAACACAGCTCATGAGACACCCCAAATTTACTATCTCCTCCCTGCCCCCCAGCTCCTGGGAAAGCATATGTATCTACTTCTCCATTCATTAAAATAGCATGATATAATGGGCTAGGCCTGACTCAAGCAAATCCCCTGGTGGTTTAGTTCTAAAACTGAAACAAAATGAGAGATTCATAATCTAACGACTAACAAAAGGAGGTTTACATAGTCATCGCTGGAGGAAGACATTCAGAGCAGGGAAGGAATGTTAATCCAAGACAAATCATTGATTCAATGGAGCACAGCTTCTCAGTATTGTTTCTGCTTGATGGTCTATGGTCTAAAGCCTCAGGGAAGAGTCCCGGAGCCCTTGTGGACTGGATGTTTTGTACCTACAGGACGGTAAGCTATGTCAATGGCCCAAGCCTTAATCCTCTAAGCCAATCAAATACAAAGAACATTTTTGATATGTACTCATGAAAAACTAGCCTAGGTTGCAAAGAGTGGGAAGTCTCTTGGGCTATTGGCTCTCACCAGACATGGGATTGTATGGCATCGGTCTCTCCACGTTGCTCTTTCTCATAAGTAATGTCTTGTTTTGGGGTTGTCATTTCTTTGCAGCCACAGTTATGAGCTTCTACCCAAAGACTGCCATATCAAGTCAGGTGATATACTGTTGTTAAGTCATTTTTTCAGTCGTGTCTGATTCTCAGTGACCCCTTTGGGGTTTTCTTTGGCAGAGATATTGGAGTGGTTTGCCATTTCCTTCTCCAGCTCATTTTACAGATGAGGAAACTGAAGCAAATGGGGTTAAGTGACTTGCCTAGCATCACGCAGCTGAGTATCTGAGGTCGGATTTGAACTAACAAAGTTGAAGTGATAAATAAATTCAGAGCAAAAAGTCATTTAATGAAATTGAATAGCAAAGTGATACCCTTCCCCATTCAGTTTCCCCACTTCCCCAACATGAAGGGGAAAGGACAGATCAGTTCAAATGGATGCTGTAAGTCTGAGCTATGCTGCCTAATCAACTCACCTTCATTCAGAGCTAGACAAGGTGGGAAACAATCCCATTGCCATTAACTTTTGCTCATTACGTCTACTTCATGAAATTCCTCTTACTGAGAATGCCAAAAGAATACCTACCCAATTAGAATTAAAGTTAAATAACTTTTCTACCACTGCAAAGCTCATACAAACTCTGTGGGCCTGATCCTGGTATATAGTCTTAGGAAAAACCACTGTATTCTCAGTTTGACCTTCAAGGTTTCCAGGATCAGCCCATTCCCCCAATCCCATTTCTACATCATAACCAGAGCTTGCATTAAGAAAAAAGTTACATACATTGTCTCATTTGATCCTCATGACACCTCTATGGGCAATATTATTATACCATTTTGTAGATAGGACTCAGGTCAAAGTGAATGGTTTGCCATAGTCTCTGAAGCTGGGATGAAGACCTAGGTCTGCTAGGTCATAGGGCAATATTGCATGCTGACACTAACCATATTTTAGTTCCCAGATTCTTGCTATCTCCTTGACTTTCTTGTCACCTAGTATCTTCCCCAGGAATCCTGACACAAAACAACTTTGTCTCTTTGAGACTTCCTTCATTTGGTCTTTCTGCTTTAGTTGAACAAGCCTTTTCACTATCTCTGTCTCACCCTCTCCAGTCATAAGAATGATTAGCTTCTCTCCTGTCTTCTCATACTTTTTCCTAACCTTCTTTCCAGCCCTACTTATTCCAGTTCAAGAAGCATTTATTGAGTGTCCACACCATTGCTGCGGGGCCTCCTTACCATTCTTAGCAGTCTGGGGTATCAACTGGACAGAACCAGCCTCTAACTTGTGAATGGTCAGGGCTGAAGAGAGCAGACTAGAGACAGGAGAGTCAGGAATCAAACAGAACTTTAATTTCAAAGTGAGGGAAATAGCTTGCAAGCGGAGACACATGCGCTGGGGCCCCGCCCCTAGTGGGGGGACCAAGGTAATGTGGGGAGATCTCAGTATTTCTACCAGTGGTTACGCAGTGAGCAGTAGTCCTGACTCTAAGGGATAGCAGCAGCAATAAAACAAGTTTGATTCATAGCAGGGTTTCATGACTGGAACATGGCTACTTGTCCAGTGCTCATCTGGCCGAGTTCAGAGAACACCTGGTGCTGGTCAAAGCAATACAGTAATTATGTGATTTTGCCAGAGGGTGAGATCATCCAGAGGGTAAGCTCAAATGATTGTTGTTATGCCAAGCTCAGGGCACAGCCTACTTACTGGGCCTCAGCTCTGAAAAACAGGGTGTCTCCTAATATCTTGACAAGGGATACAAAAGAAGTATGAGATGTGGCCCATGTCCTTGAGAAGCTTATAATTAAATGGCATGTACACACAAGATGAACAGAAAACCAGAAAATAATACAAATACGAATAACCAAAACACATCAATAACGTCTGACGTGATATTCAATATTCCAAACCCATAGTTTCCCACCTCTGCAAAGAAGGAAGGGAAGTATATTTTCTCCACTATTCCCTGAGGTTGAGCTTGTCCACACTGTAAGAATTTGGGGGCATTTTTATTTCTATTTACACTGTGGTAATATTGTACACACTGAATTTCTAGTTCTACTTACTTCACTCTGAATCATTTCATATAAGTATTCCAGTGCTTCTCTGAATTCCTTATATTGTTTCTTTTTTACTATGTATTGTTTCACAGTAATATTCCCATATATTCATATACCACAATTTGCTTAACAATTCCCAAGCCATGGGCATCTCCTTTGGTTCCACCTCAGTACACAAAAAGTGCTGCTACAAATATTGTGATATATTTAAGACTTTTCATTCCATTTCTGACCTCCTTGGGATCACACGATATGTCTAGAAGAAGGAACTCTGGGTCTACAGGTATAGACATTTTAGTCATTTTTTATAGCACAATTCCAAATTGCTTTCCAAAACGATTGGGCCAGTCCATACCTTCACTAACAATGTATTAATATGCCTGTCTTTCTGTAGCTCTTCCAACATTGACTATTTCCATATTTTCTCAATTTCCTGGGGATGAGATGAAACCACAGAATTGCTTTAATCTTAACTTATTTTATCATTGGTGCTTTGGAACAATCTTTCATGGGATTGGTAATAAAAGGAACTTTTGAGAACTGGGGGTTTTTTATATCTTTTGACTAATTATTCATTGGGAAATGGTTCTTGGTTTTATGTATCATGTTAGCTCTCACTATATCCTGGATATCAGACCTTTATCAGAGATTTTTTATGTGAAAAGTTTTTCTCAATTGACAACTTTCCTTCTTATAAACTAACTGCTTTTTATTCATTAAAAAAAATCTCTAAATTTCACGTAATTGTAAAATTGAAAATTGGTTTTAATTCTATTTTGCTAAGACTTAATAAAGCTAGATTTAATATTCTTTTCCATGGTTCCCTCTATAAACTTTGCCCACCACCCATGTCCCAGAGAAGCTTGACTAAGGGGTCAAGCTTTTGTTTTGTTACTTAATTCCACCTTTATAACCCCATCCATCATGCACTTTCCAGAGAAATTTGATTAGCCTAAAAAGTCAAATGTCATTAATTTAAACTACTGTAATAACTACTCTCATCCCATCTTGATAGGTTAATTCCCAGATACTTCATGCAGTTTGTACTTACATTTAAAACAATTGCTTTTCCTATCAATTTTCCTTGGATTTTGTAGTAATACATAGAAATACTCATGATTTATTTTTGCAGGGGGGAAGGCAGGGCAATTGGGGTTAAGTGACTTGCCCAAGGTCACGCAGCTAGTAAATGTGTCAAGTGTCTGAGGCCAGATTTGAACTCAGGTGCTCCTGACTCCAGGGCCAGTGCTCTACTCACTGCTCCACCTAGCTGCCCCAATACTCATGATTTTTATTATTTTATATTCTGCTACTTTATTAAAACTATTAATCCTCATGATGAGGATTCCTCACTGATTCAAGGGATTCCTAAGCAAGCCAACTTCTCGTATGTAGATAAAGATAATTTTGCTTTCTCTTTGTTAATAGTTATTTCTTCAAATTATTTATCTTGTGTTGTTGATACACCTAGTAATTCCAAAACTGTCAAATAATAGTGTAGAACTGATCTATGACTAAACTTATTGGAGGGCAGGCAGGCAGGTGGCCCAGTTGGATAGAGTATTGGGCCTGAAGTCAGAAAGACTCATCTTCCTGAGTTCAAATTTGACCTCAGACACTAGCTTTTTGAAGTTGGGCAAGTCACTTAGCCTTGTTTGCCTCAGTTTCCTCATCTGTAAAATGAGCTGGACAAGGAAAGAGTAAAACATTATAGTACCTTTGCCAAAAAAAAAAAAAACAAAACCACCAAATGGGGTCACAAATTATTGAATACCACTGAACAAAAAAACTTATTGGGACAGCTTCTACTGCTCCTCTAATGCAAATAATGCTAGCTCATGGTTTTAGATATGTTCTTTTGATAAGATTAAAGGATCTTTCCATGTTTATTTTTTTAGGATATTTATCATAGATGAGGATTGTAGTTTGTCTAAGGCATTTTAATCATGGTCATCTAGAATTTTTCATTTATATGACTATGTCAATTGTTTTCTTAATATGCTTAATATTGAACCTTTATTGCATCCCTGATATAAATTTAACTTGGTCATTATGAATTTTTTTGATATATTGCTAACATTTCTATCTTAAAATTTCACATAAAATTTCTCTATCAAAATCAATTAATGATATTAGCCTCATTATCATCATTATCCTTCCATTGTTTGGAAATCAGGACCATATTTAACCTCATAAAAGGAATGCGGTAGAGTGCCTTCTTTAATTTTTTGAACAATTTACGTAATATAAGGATTAATTGCTCTTTAAGGATTTGCTCGAATTCACCCATAAATAAATACACCTAGAATGCTTAATTTTTTCCTTTCAGTGGTTCATTTATGTCTTTCTCTGTCTTTCTGAGACTAGATTCAGGTTATCAATTCCTATTCTGTTCATTTTGAAATTTTAAATTTTTTGGTAAATGTTGTGGAAGAAAACAATACTGTGTCTTAGCAAAAATCTGTCAGACTGTTAGCTGATATGAAAGCATTACTGCTTAAAGGCGATCCAGATAGGCAGAGTTCCATCTCTAAATTAGGATACCTTCTGTCCCAAGTGGCTTCCAACTTCTAATTTATAGGAATCATGAAGCACAAAATGAAGTTACCCAGCAAAGTAAAAGAAAGTTACACATGCAGAGGAGGGATCCATTAATGAGGACTCAGTACTTAGGGCATGTGCAATATTTCCCTGTCTGGTACTAACCCATGTGAAAGCTTAGTGAGCCTGGTGAGGATAACTCTGACTTTTTCCTGTGATCTTATTACATGGTGACAAAAAAAAAAAAAAGGTTTTATTTGGCTGTTTAGCCAGAACCGAGAGTGTCTACAAAGGATCCAAGCAGACTGTCTCTCCCATGCTTCTCACGACAGCAAACAAAGCAAAGAATTGTGGTGAGATCCTATGTTGGGGGATCCCTGCCCCACTTGGCTACAATATGGTCACAAATGCATGGTACCTCTGTATGCTTTGTCTCTTGAGTTTATTTTTTCCTGATATTAGGACAAGTGGGGTCCACAGAGAACCAAGAGTTTTATGAATTTAATTTTTAAACTACTTTGATAAAAATTTTAATATAATTTGTTTCATTAATAATCACATGTATTTTATTTTATGCATTTAAAAACATTATTCTGAAAATACATCCATAGGCTTTACTAGACTATGAAAGGGGACCATGACACAAAAAAGATTATACCCATTCACTGTGTCTTAGGTGAATGAGTATGTGGAGAGAAAACAGATAAGAGTTTGACCTTGCAAGCTTTGAAAGGCTGGAAGAACCATCAGAATTCCAGCAAGCCCAGGTACTAGACACCTCTCTTTATTAGATTAATTTAATTTTAGGGATTTTTTACAACTTTTTTTATATTTCAAATTTAATATGGTACTTGCAACACTGCCTTGCTTGTCTGTGTCCCCCTCTGAACTTCCTTCTCTTCTCTTATGTTTAATGATTCATTGATACTCTTTTCTTTCTAAAACTGTTCATTTTTTGCAATTAGCAAAATTTATTTTCTCTCTCTCCCTCCTTCACAATTAAAGAAAAGAAAAATGAAACTTTTGTAAAAAAAATATGCCTAATCAAACAAAGCTAATTTTGATATTAGCCATGTCCAAAAAATATGTATCTAAAACCATCACCTGTGCCCAGCAGCTTTCTGTCAGGAGGTGAGCAGCATGTTTCATCATGTATACTTTGGAATTGTGGTTGATCATTGCATTGATCAGAGTTCTTATATCTTTCACAATTATTTGTCTTTACATTGCTGTTGTTTTTGTATAAGTTGTTCTCATGATTTTTACTGCATTGTGTTTGATAAAGGATGTATTTAATAGGTCTGCTTTTCTGCATTTGCTTACAAGGTTTTTTGCATTCACATGAGATCAATTTTTGTAAATGAGTTGTTCCAGCCAAGCATATGTATATTCCTTTCTATTCCCATTTAGTAATTACCTGATTGTCATTTGTAACTTTTCCAAAATTCTATCCATGTCCTTAGCTTCTTTTTCATTTATCTTCTTACTAGATTTGTCTAGATCTAGGAGGAACACATTGAGGTCCTCCAACTATTACAGTTTTGCTGTCAATTTCTGTCTATTCAATGATTAACTTTTTTTCCTTTAAGTATTTAGATGATATGCCATTTGATATATATGGTTAGATATAGACACAAAATACTGACATTATTTCATTATCTATGGTGTCTTTAATCAAAATGTAGTTTCCCTGCTTAGCCTTTTAACCATGTTTGTTTTTACTGTTGTTTTGTCTGTGATCATGATTGCTACACTTACTTTTTAAGAAATCATCTGAAGCATAATAAATTCCACCCTGGCTCTTCATTTTAATTTTATATGCATCTTTATGTTTTAAGTATATTTCTTGCAAACAACATAAGGTGAAGGGAAAGAAAGGAATCTGACCAAAACAAGTAACCTATAATTAAAATATTCTATTCCTACCTCTCTCTTCCTCTTCTCTTTTTAAAAATATAATTAATTTATTTTTAGTTTTTAACATTCACTTCCATAATATTTTGAGTTTTAAATTTTGCCCCCCTCCCTCTCCAGCCCCCTCCACTACATGGTGTGCAATCTGATACAGACTCTATTTATACATTCATATTAAACATGTTTTCACATTAGTCATAATGTAAAGAAAAATTAGAACTCATGGGAGGAACCATGAGAAAGAAGAAACAAAACAAGGCAGCAAAAGAAAAGGAGAGCAAATAGTATGTTTCCATCTGCATTCAGACTCTAAAGTTCTTTCTCTGGATGCAGATAGTATTTTCCATTGTGAGTCTTTTGGAGTTGTCTTAGGTCCTTGCATTGCTGAGAAGAGCTAAGTCTATCAAAGTTAGTCATTGCACAACATTGTTGTTATTGTGTACAGTATTCTCCTGGTTCTGCTCATTTCACTCAACATCAGTTCATATAAGTCTTTCCAGGTTTTTCTGAAGTCCGTCTGCTCATCATTTGTTATAGCACAATAGTATTCCATTACATTTATATACCACAACTTGCTCAGTCATTCCCCAATTGATGGATATCCCCTCAGTTTCCAAATCTTTGCCACCACAAAAAGAGCTGCTATAAATATTTTTGTACATGTGGGTCCTTTTCCCGTTTTTATTATCTCTTTAGGATACAGACCTAGAAGTGGTATTGCTGGGTCAAAGGGTATGCGCAATTTTATAGCCCTTTAGACATAGTTCCAAATTGCTCTCCAGAATGGTTGGATCAGTTTACAACTCCACCGACAATGCATTAGTGTTCCAAATTTCCCACATCTTCTCCAATATTTATCATTTTCCTGTTTTGTCATATTAGCCAATCTGATAGGTGTGACGTGATACCTCGCTGTTGTTTTGATTTGCATCTCTCTAATCAATACTGATTTGGAGCATTTTTTCATATGACTATAGAAAGCTTTAATTTCTTCCTCTAAAACTGCCTGTTCATATCTTTTGACCATTTATCAGTTAGGAGATGACTTGTATTCTCATAAATTTGACTCAGTTCTCTATATGTTTTAGAAATGAAGGCTTTATCAGAGACATCTTTTCTTCTACTCTTCACCAAGCTCAAACTTCAATCTCTGGTTCTTATACTTTTCTCTTTTTAATTTCCCTTTATGATCAACCCTCTGAAGTTTCAGATTTTATGGGTTTTTTTTTTTACTTCTGACTATTATTTCCAGTGGGTAGAGTGCCAGGCCTGGAGTCAGGGAGACTTCTCTTCCTGAGTTCAAATCCAGTCTCAAACACTTGCTAGTTTTGTGACCCTGAACAAGTCACTTAACTCTGTTTGCCTCAGTTTCCTCATTTGTAAAATGAGCTGGAGAAGGAAATGACAAACTACTCCCATATCTCTGCCAAGAAAACCCAAATGGGGTCACAAAGAGTTGGACACAACTGAAAATGACTGAACAACCACAACAAAATTCCTTCCCTGACTTCACTGTCCATCTTACACATTCTTTTCCCTTTTCCCTATCCTTGCTCATTTCCTTGTTGAATTTAATGTTTATCTACACCAAACTCTGTGCGTGCGCGAGCACGTGTGTGTGCGCGCGTACAAGGGGGTGGCAGCTAGGTGGTACAGTGGATGGAGGGCTAGGCCTGAAGTTAGGAAGACCTGAGTTCAAATCCAGCCTCAGACATTACTAGCTATGTGACTCTGGCCAAGTCACGTAATCCTGTTTGCTCAAATGCCATGAGGGGGTGGCATGTGTTAGGAGCAATATCCCAAAGTCTTTCACAACACAGACAAGGCTAGTTTTTCCTTAAAAGGTGTTGAAACAGGGCAGCTAGGTGGCGCAGTGAGTAGAGAGCACTGGCTCTGACGTCAGGAGGACCTGAGTTCAAATCCAGCTTCAGATACTTGACACATGTACAAGTTGTGTGACCTTGAGCAAGTCACTTAACCCCAATTGCCCTGCCCCCCCAAAAAAAACCCGGAAAAAAAGGTGTTAAAACTATCCTTGAGGCTTAATTGGCCCAGGTGATGAAAGCTCAAACTATTGATGCAGCTTCCTAGCGCCCTATATGCATTCCCCATGCCAAATGCATAGAAAGAGAAGCTCTACCCATCTGAATCAAGGCTATATCCTTTCTGAGCAT
>CM053626.1:185251243-185303375 GCA_028646595.1 Phalanger gymnotis
CGTTTCATGCTATGGCTAAGCAAACCTCCTTTTAATAACTATTAGATGTTCTACAAGCATTTCCTTTTATTCTAATCCTGAACCTGAAGGCACCAGGCCAGCCTGAATGAGAGCCAACCACTAACACCTTCAAAGCATCCAAGCACCGATCTAGCACAGGTGATGGGCCAGAAGCAGGCAGGATATGTCTGTGTATACTTTGTTATACTTAACTTTCCCTACTCGATTCTCCAGGCCACCATCTCCCTCCCTGCAACGTCAAAGGTGAGAAACTACCCAGACACGACTGGGAAAGAGCCGATCTCCTCCCTGTAAAACCCATGACCCTAATCTGCCCTGGCAAGTTACCCTGTTGTGGAGATGATAGGACCACAGTCATTCCACCTATCAGTTTGGAGTAGTGTTGGAAAGTAGCCCAAAGGCCACCCCTCGAGTGGCCTGCCACTGATCCCTCTTTTCTTCTTCCTGTTACTCCTGAACATCATTATGGCCCAGGGTCCGGTGACTTCACTCAATGTATCCTTCCTTTGCTGTTGCTTGTTCTTCCCCCCACCCAGGTCACCTCTTGTCCCTAAGTATCTCATTTTAGGGTTGAGACATGACATGCTGCAATAAAGGCCTGTTGCTATATGAATTTCTGGCTTGACTCATCTGTAAAAACCTCCCATTAGTCCTAAAACTGCCAGAACAGACTAGAATAACTTGATACCCCTTATGACTATAGAGAATAAGGAAAGGTCAGGCATAAAAATTCAGACTTAAATAATAGAAATGATGATGATTGTGATAATGATGACCTACTATATACTTCAGTATTTTATACTTACGTATGAATGAATCAATGAATGAATGAATGAATAAATTGTCATTTTCTAAGGACTTACCCTTGTATAAATCAGTGCTGTAGATATAAACAGAAAAATGAGATACTCTTGGCTGTCAAGGATCTCACATTCAAATATTGCAAGCGACATATATAGGAGGGCTTAGTTGTATGTAGGACATGTGGAAAGGCCCAATAGTCCAGAGGGCTCTATGGTGGGGCATTTGTTATTATTATAATCATTGTAATTATTTAGTATTACTTTATTAGTCCAAGTTTTACAGAACAAATCCTCTTATCAGGGGGATTTGTTCTGTGAAGTTTGAATTCAGTCAAAGGGCCACGCTTGAGGATCTAGAGGGTCACATGTGGTCTCCAGGCTGCAGGTTCCCCATCCCTGGACTAGACTGATGATTTCATCGATATAGGCAACTCCCAGGTAAGAAAACCCCATCTACCAATACAGGCTGGTACCTTGGCATCTTGGCACCTTCTCCACAACTTAATCTTGGACAATTTCCTAGATCAATAAGAGGTTAAGAGATTTACCCAGGGTCACACAGCCATTATGTGCCAAAGGCAGGATTTGAACCCAGGCTTTCCTAGTTTTGAGACCACTATGTCATACTGGCTTATTATTATTATCATCATTAATTATTATTATATTATAGATTCTCATAATAGCCCAAAGAAGTGGTTTATTGTTTACATTCAGTCGTCTCAGTCGTGTCCAACTTTTCATGATGCCATTTTGGGATTTTCTTGGCAAAGATACTGGAGTAGTTTGCCATTTCCTTCTCCAGCTCATTTTACAGAGGAAGAGACTGAGGCAAACAGAGTGAAGTGACTTGCCCAGGATCACAAAACCAGTGATTTTCTGTGGCCAGATTTGAACTCAAGATGAGTCTTTCTGACTCCAGGCCTGATACTCTATCCACTGGGCCACCCAGCTGCCTTATATAAAACATTGTTCTCTCCTATGTCACGGGATCGTAGCCCTCGAGTTGGAAGATCATCATCCGTCTTCTGCTGCCAGCCACGCGGTTCTCTATCCTAGGCCTTCTTCTCTTCTTTCTCTCTGCTATCTTTCTTGGTGATCTCTTTAGTTGTTCTGGATTCAGGAATCATCTCTATGTGGATGGCTCCTAAATTCATATAGTCAGCCCTGGTCTTTCTCCTGATCTCCAGTCCTGTATCACCCAACTTCTTGATGTACATAAGCCTAGATGTCCCATCGGCTTGTCAAACTCGACATATCCCAAATGCCCCAACATCCATCCTTCCTTCCCCCAAACTTTCCTATTTATTTTGAGAATATCACAATCCTTCCAGTCACCTGGGCTCATAAACCTGGAGTCATTCTGACTCTTCACCCTCCCTCACTACCCCCAATAGTCTATCAGTTGCCAAGTCTTATCAATTCTTCCTACATATCATCTCTCACTTCCATTCCCAACTCTCCACTTACCAGCAGCTCAGCTCTAAACTGCTAAGACCAACTCTTTCTCAACTCCTCAGCACACAGTTGGATTTCTATATAATAATAATAATTTGATTGATGTTTGAAATAATAAGATTTGATTTATGAACTTCTTCACATTTTTTAAGACTTTAAGGAAGAGAGAGAGCGGGCCAAGATGGTGCTGTGAAAGGAGGGGCCTACGGGAGCTCTCTCACAAATTCTGTCAGATAACTCTAAAAAAGTGAATCTGAGCAGATTTGAGAGAGTTAGAAGCCTCTAGGAGACTGAGTGAGGCATGAGTGCTGGGCATGTGGACAGCACCAGACCACACCAAATGGGAGCAGCAGAGGAACCCAGCCACTGGGAGAGCTCTGGGCACACAAAACACGGAAGCAGGAACAGGCCCAGGGCTAAAGCCAGGAAGAGTCTAAACAGAGAAAGAAAATTATAGACCAATTTCCCTAATGAATATTGATGCAAAAATCTTAAATAAAATGTTAGCAAAAAGATTGCAGCAAATTATCATGAGAATAATACACTTTGACCAGGTGGGATTTTTTCCAGGAATGCAAGGCTAGTTCAATATTAGGAAAACTATCAGCATAATTGATCATATCAACAACAAAACTAGCAGAAACCATATGATTATCTCAATAGATGCAGAAAAAGCTTTTTTTAAAAAATATATATATATCAATTCCTAGGAATAAATGGAGTCTTCCTTAAAATTATAAGTAGCATGTACTTAAAACCATCAGCAAGCATTATATGTAATGGGGATAAGCTAGATCCATTCCCAATAAGATCAGGGGTGAAACAAGGATGACCATTATAATCCCTATTATTTAATTTGGTACTAAAAAATGTTAGCTTTACCAATAAGAGAAGAAAAAGAAATTGAAGGAATTAGAATAGACAAAGAAGAAACTAAGTTATCCCTCTTTGCAGATGATATGATGATGTACTTAGAGAATCCTAGAGAATCAGGTAAAAAACTACATGAAATAAAAAATTTTTAGCAAAGTTGCAGAATATAAAACAAACCCACATAAATTCTCAGCATTCCTATACATTACTAACAAATCCCAACAGCAAGAGATAGAAAGAGAAATTCCATTTAAAGTTACTGTAGACACTATCAAATACCTGCCAAGACAAACCCAGGGCTTATATGAACATAATTCTGAAACACTTTTCACGCAAATAAAGTCAGATCTAAACAAATGGAAAAACATCACTTGCTCGTGGTTAGGCCGAGCTAATATAATAAAAAAGACAATTTTGCCTAAATTAATTTACTTATTCAGTGCCATACCAATCGAGCTATCAAAAAATTATTTTAAAAAGCTGGATAAAATAATAACAAAGTTCATCTGGAAGAATATCAAGAGTCCAGAATATCAAGGGAATTAATGAAAAGAAATGCTAGGGAAGGTGGCCTAGCCATACCAGATATTAAACTGTACTATAAAGTAGCAGTCATCAAAACCACCTGGTACTGGCTAAGAAACAGAGTGGTGGATCAGTGGAATAGGATAGGTACACAAGATGCAGTAGTCAACAACTATAGCAATCTACTCTTTGATAAACCCAAAGAATCCAGTTTCTGGGCTAAGAATTCACTATTTCACAAAAACAGCTGGGAAAATTGGAAAATGGCATAGCAGAAACTGGGCATAAACCAATATCTTACACTGTATACCAAAATAAAGTCAAAATGGGTTAATGATTTAGGAATAAAGGCTGATACTATAAGGAATTTGGGAGAGCAAGGAACAGTTTACCGGTCAGATTTATGGGAAAGGGAAGAATTCGTGACCCAGCAAGAGATAGAGAACATTACAAAATGCAAAATGGATAGTTTTGATTATGTTAAATTGGAAAGTTTTTGTATAAACAAAGCCAATGCAATAAAGATTAGGAGGGAAGCAGAAAATTGGGAGAAAATCTTTACAACCAGTGTCTCTGATAAAGGCCTCATCTCTAAAATATACAGGGAGCTGAGCCAAATCTATAGGAATACAAGTCATTCCTCAATTGAGAAATGGTCAAAGGATACGAACAGGCAGTTTTCAGAGGGAGAAATTAAAGATATTTATAGGCATATGAAAAAAATGCTCCAAGTCAGTATTGATTAGAGAAATGCAAATAAAACAACTCTTAGATACCACATCTCTCCTGTCAGATTGGCTAACATGACAAAACAGGAAAATGATAATGCTGGAGAGGATATGGGAAAATTGGAACATTGTTACATTGTTGGTGGAGTTGTGAACTGATCCAGCCATTCTGGAGAGCAATTTGGAACTATGCCCAAAGGCCTATAAAATTGTGCATACCCTTTGACCCAGCAATACCACTTCTAGGGCTATATCCCAAAGAGATCATACAAATGGGAAAGGAACCCGTGTGTACAAAAACATTTATAGCAGCTCTTTTTGTGGTGGCAAAGAATTGGAAATCAAGGGGATGCCCATCAATTGGGGAATGGCTAAACAAATTGCAGTGTATGAATGTAATGGAATACTATTGGGCTATGAGAAATAATGAGGAGCAGGTGGACTTCATTAGAACCTGGAAAGACTTACATGAACTGATGCTGAGAGAGGGGAGCAGAGCCAGGAGATCATTACAAATGATTATAGACACACAGTATCTGTAAGGACCAATTTTGATAGATTTGACTCCTCTCATCAATACAAGGTTCAAAGACATCTCCAAAAAACTCATGATGGAAAAAGCTATGCATATCCAGAGAAAGAGTTATGGAGTCTGAATGCAGACTGAGGCAAACTATTTGCTCTCTATCTTTTTTTCCTTCTTTTTTGGTTTCATCTCTCCTCTCTCATGATTCATTCTATTGGTTATAATTCTTCTTGGCAGCTGGACTCTTATGTAAGTAAGCTCAATGTGAAGGCATATGTAGAACCTACATTGGATTACATGCCGTCTTTGGCGGGAAAGAGGGAGGAGAGGGAGGGAGAGAAAATTTGGAACCCAAAAACTTGTGGAACAGAGTGTTGTAAATTAAAAATTAAAAATAAATTTATTAAAAAATTTTTAAAAAGAGGAGAGAGATTTTCAAAGACACAGGCTAACTCTGCCTCTCCTTGGTCCACTCTAAGCTAAAATGCCTAGATTAAAGTAATCTAGAATAATAAAAATTGTCTCTGGCAGTCTTGTGCCTTAATAAAAAAAAAACAATTTTAACACCTAGTTGTCTCTATGATATGTCTGTTACCTTCTATAATTTCATTAAGTGATCTGGGAAGAAATTCAAATTACCAGTGGTTCTCTGATCAACCCTACTACCACATTCAAAATAAATGTAATTTTAAACAAAGGACCACATTCTGCAATCTCATCAAGCTGATTAGAGAATTCATTAAATGGGTGAAGGACTCCTTTAACCACCCCCTCCCCTTACAGGTGCTGCAAAAGAAACAGGAGTCATACCCCAGTGCATATAGAACTGAAACCTATCCTTGGCCAGTAGACAGCCCTTACTTAAGGAGCTGTGCAGTCTCTCCTCTGTGTCTCTGTGATTCTCCTTCGTTGGCAAGTCTTGTCCAGTCACTGTTCCTTAACAATGATCAGTTGTTCCAACATCCTCCATCCTTGGCAAGTGACACAGGTCCTTCCCATTGCTGTCCAGAATTCCCTGGAGGCCTCATGATGTCTATTCTCTGTTTCCCTGACTCGTGATGTTTGGCTATCTTGTCATTAATGGTGTTAGTTACCTTATTTCTAAGACAGCCCACAGAGCCTACTCTGTGAAGTCTTAGAGCTGCAGCCACCAATATTGTAGCTTCTTCATAACCACAAGGTCCAAAGTAGTGTCCCTGACTTCTTTAAAATCTCTATTGTTTTCCACCCTGGTCCTACAGGCCACCTCTCTCCATACAAAGGGGCCCTTCACTTGGCTGTGGCAATATCTCTCTCCAGTGGCTCAAATGGAGCTTTGTTTTCTATTCTAGGTTGGTACATCTTGATTCTGCAGCTATTTGCCTCTTTCCTCTTCAAGTTCTTTGGATTCTGTGCATTGTGTCAGCACCTACCATTGAGGCTTTTGGAGTTCAGAAAGGCACTCAGGCTCCCTTTCCATCTCCTTTCTTCCTCAAGGGAAACTGGGAATGGTTATTCAAATTACCTTGGGCTGATGTTGTATCAGTAAGGCAAGGTTCATGATATCGATGATGACCATGAATATGCCTGTATAGTTCTGAATCACAAAGTATAAGAGACTCTCTGTATAGAAGGCAGAAGAAGTAAAACAGTTATTCGGAC
Source organism: Phalanger gymnotis (assembly GCA_028646595.1). Classification (NCBI taxonomy): domain Eukaryota; kingdom Metazoa; phylum Chordata; class Mammalia; order Diprotodontia; family Phalangeridae; genus Phalanger; species Phalanger gymnotis. The sequence continues at coordinate 185,257,816 of CM053626.1, forward strand.
AAAGGATCAAGTCCCAAAACCAATAATTCCAATTTGACATAGCAACAATTGTATCCCAAAACCTGTAAGTCCACTTCAACGTAACAGTAAGGAGATTAAAACACAATATCACAGCAAGGACCCAAGCCATCCTGTAACCTTCCCTTCTGCTAGGGCCTTCCTGTAAATACTCACTCACAAATCCTAACTGTCTGCTTGCCTGCATCCTCTCCTCCTGCAGTTCTGAAAGCCCTTGCAGTTCTTAGAGCCCTTCCAGTTCTTTTTCTCACAGCTCTCTCTTCTTCTTGCAGTTCTGTCTTCTTCGCAGCTCTCTAGTCTCCGCAGCTCTCTAGTCTCCACAGTTTTCTAGTCTCCACAGCTCCCTAGTCTGAGTTTAATGGCTACCCACAGGGTATATATAACCTGTGTAGGCCTGGGGGTTAGCACCTAGTAGCAAAAGGGTGTGGGCCTACCTACAAGCAAGCCTCTCCTAATCAAACTTCTCTTAACTAGCTCCACCTGAGGCCTATTGAATGGGCAGGGGAAAGATCTCTGATCACATTAGCACCACAGATGTCCATCAACTGGGGAATGAATGGCTGATGATTACGAAATGGAAAATGCCACAGGAATATGGGGAATGGCTAAACAAGTGGTGAGATAGTATTGTGATGGAATATTATTGTGCTATAAGAAATGAAGAGCAGGATGGTTTCAGAAAAACCTGGGAAGACTTATCTGAACTGCTACAAAGTGAAGTGGACAGAACCACTGTACGCAGTAACAGCAAAATGGTAATGATGATCAACTGCGAAAGACTCGGCTATTCTGATCAAGACAATGATCTGAGACAATTCCAAAAGACCCATGATAAAAAAAAAAAAGTTATCCACCTCCAGAGAGAGAACTGATGAACAATGCAGATCGAAGCACATTTTTTTACTTAGTTTTTCTTGGGGTTTTGGGTGTGTGTGTGTTCTTTTGCAACATGTTTTACATGATTTCATATTATAATTGACATATTGTTTGCCTTCTCAAGGGGTGGGGGAGGGGTGAGAGGAAGGATGAGAGAATTTGGAACACAAAATTTTTAAGAATAAATATTAAATTTTTACATGTAATTGGGAAATATTTAATGAAATATATAGTGTGTGTGTATATATATATGTGTGTTTGTCTGTTTCTAGCACAAATGTCTATGGTTGAAAAAGGAAATCCCTCACTATAGCAATGCCCTTCCTAAAATGTGGCACTTGGTACTGAGCACAACATCCAGGTCTAGTATCTCCAGTAGCATCATGGCTTTCTTCATTCCAGACACTAGGCCTCTTGGTAAAATCTAAGATTGCATAAGATTTTTGTGGTTGACATATTACTCCATCTTAGGCAGCTCAAGTGGTGCAGTAGCTAGAACGCTGGAACTGGAGTCAGGAAGACCTGAGTTCAAATGTGACCTCAGCCACTTAGTAGGGTTATAAATGTGGACGAGTCACTTAACCTGTGCCAGCCTCAGTCCCCTAATCTGTAAAATGGGGGTAATGATAGCATCTACTCTCTCAGGATTGTTGTTAGGATAATATGACTCAATAACAACAAATCTGTAAAGTGCTTTACAAATCTTACAACACTATAAAATGCTTTGTTACCGTTATTTAGTCATTTCAGTTTTGTCTGACTCTTTGTGACCTCATTTGAGGTTTTCTTGGCAGAGACACTAGAGTGGTTTCCTATTTCCTTCTCCAGGTCATTTTACAAATGAGGACACTCAGGCAAACAGGGTTAAGTGACTTGCCCAGGGTCTCACAGCTAGTAAGTGTCCAAAGCTGGATTTGAACTCAGATCTTCCTGACTCCAGGCCCAATACTCTATCAACTGATTATTATACTTAAAACAAAACAATGCCCAGATCTTTTTTATATGAATTTTCCCTATTGATTTTTGAAATTCAAGTGTAGGATTTTATATTTATTTCTATCAAGTTTCACCTTATTAGATTTTTCTCCATCTCTCTTTTTCCCATATGATATTTTTAAATCATGACTCTGTCATTAAAGATAGATATCCCTCTCAACTTTGTGCCATCTGCATTTACAAAAAATCATTTCCCATTTCTGAAATATACTCCCTTCTAATCTCCATATCTTAGAATACTTCTCTTCCTTCAAGCTTTTGCTCAAGTGCCCCCCTCCCATAATTGCCAGTATTCTCTCCTTCCTCAATTTATGCGGCTTTATGCTTATCTGTGTACAAGGTATACAGGTTACCTTGGAGATATGACCACAGCAAAAAAGCAAAAAGGCAATAAAGTGAGTCACAGAAATGTTTTGGTTTCCCAGTGCATATAAAAGTTATGGTTATACCATACTGTAGTCTATTAAGTATGCAAAGTATTATATCTTTAAAAAATGTATATACCTTAATGGAAAAATATTTTATTGCTAAAAAAAATGCTAACTAGCATCTGAGCAGTCAGCAAATTGAAATATTTTTGCTGGTGGAGGGTCTTGACTCAATGTTGATGGCTGCTCACTGATCAGGGTGGTGGTTGTGTTGCAGCAATTTGGCTAGCACCTGCTGTGGGGGTGAAAGACCAATAAAAGCCCAACAACAAGAATGCTGCCAACACAGGTTCTTTTGATCTACTTTAGTAAGGAAAGCAAAGGTAAGAGGTTAACAATCTTACTTTAATCTAACATATACACATAAACTCACTTAGTTCAGGAGGAAAAGTCAGCAACCTGAACTTCAGAGCAAATACAAACAAGTTACAAACATACATGATATAAACAGACCAGATCACAATTCGTAGTTACCAAGAAACCATCAACATCTGAGTTGACGAGCCAGGAGGCTCTTAGAGCAGCTGCCCAGAGTCCCAAGCCAGCACTCCTCCAGGAGTGAGAGCCTCAAGCAAAACAGCTCTGTTCTCTCTTTTTATACAGTCTTTAGACTAAATCAAATGTCATCTGAGTGACCAGAACTTGGGCTCCTACTATAGGCTCTGGCCTTAGCAACTCCCCTTAGGGTGCTGGGGGCTTCCCACCTCTCTCAAACTAGTAAACTAGTTTGCTAACAAGCCTGGGGATTTGCACCTAGTAGTAAAAGGGCATGGGCCTGGGGTTTAGCACCTAGTAAGACTCAATCAAAAACACTTAATTAATTTGGCATTCTAAAACAGTAAAAAAAAAAATCCCAACTTAATATTACAGGTTGCTGAAGGTTGGGGTGGTTGTGGCATTTTCTTAAAATAAGACAACAATGAAGTTTACCTTTTACTTGAACACTTAGAGGCCATTGTGGGGTTATTAATTGGCCTGATTTCAATATTGTTGCATCTCAGGGAATAGGGAGGTCTGAGAAGTAGAGAGACAGAATGACAGAGCAATTAGAACACATGCAACATTTATCAATTAAGTTCATCCTCTTATACAGGCACGGTTCGTGGTGCCCCAAAACAACTACAACGGTAAACGTCAAAGATCACTGATCACAGGTCACCATAACAGATATAATAATAATGAAAAAAATTGGAAATATTGCAAGAATTATCCAAATGTGACACATTCACGATGTGAGCACATACTATTGGAAAAATGGCACTGACAGACTTGCTTGTCAGTCAACACAAATCTTCAATTCGCAAAAAAAAAAAAAAACTACAAAAAAACCCAACAGCCCAATATCTATGAAGGGCAATAAAGCCAAGCACAATTAAAGGAGGTAGGCCTATATCTTCCCAGTAGAAGGTAAGTTCCATGAGGACAAGAATTGTTTCTTTTTTGTCCTTATATCCCCAACACCTAGCACAGTGCTTTGTCTATAGAAGGTACACTGGGAATGTGTGTGGAATTGAACCTGCAAATATAATAAACATGACACTTGTGTTCTCATCTTTGTGTTTTCTCATCTGTAAAAGGAGGGAGTTGGACTAGAAGACCTTCCTATTCCTTCAGAGCTCCAGATCTATGATGCTAAGTAAATAATAGAAGTATGGTATAGATTTCTATGGCCACATTTGAACTCAGGAAAATTAGTCCTCCTGACTCCAGGCTCAGTGCACTATCCACTGCACCATCTAGCTACCCCAGATACTGGTGTAAGGCCTCACTAATCAACAAAAATTTCCGGGAAAATCAGAAAGCAGTCTGACAGAAATTAGGTGTAGAGCCGCATTTCACACTATACAAAGATAAGATCCAAATGGATACATGAGAACCACACAGTATTTAACAGCCACAATTACAATGGAGTGGAGTATAGGAAATACAATGTTCTAAAAGGCAAAAGATAGAGAATTAGAAGAGTAACTTACCCAGCAAAACTGGGTACAATCTATAGGAGGGGAAATTGATCTATAGTGAAATAGAGGACTTCTAAGCCTTCCTGATGAAAAGACCAGAGCTGCTAGAAACTTTCAAATACAAACGTAGAACTCGAGGTAGATACAAGTAACCAGAAAGGACTTTATAAGGATGAACTGTTTACATTATAAGCAGGGAAGAACGATACAAGTGATCTTTCAGAATCCTAATGTCACCAGGGGTCATAGAGGGAATCAAATAAAACAGAGGGCCTAAGCCAGGTTTTGTTACGTTCTGATGATCTTAAAAGAAAAAGGGAAAGGGAGGCAGAAAGAGAAGAACTTTGGAAAAACAGTCTCACTGTTGGTAGAGTTGTGAATTGGTATAGCCCTTCAATTTGGAACTATGCCCAATTCTTGACCCAACAAAGAGGTCAAGGACCTACAGGTACAAAAATATTTGTAGTAGCTCTTTTTGTGGTGGCAAAGAGCTAAAAACTAAAGGGATACCCAGCAATTGGGGAACGACTGAACAAAGTATGGCATTCTGTAATAATGGAATACTATCTTGCTATGAGAAATGATGAAAGGGACAATCTCAGAGAAACTTGGAAAGATTGGATCAACCAATACAGAATGAATTGAGCAAATCCACGATTTATATAACACCACTATAAAAATGAATGACTTTAAAAGATCTAAGAACTCTAATTAATTCGATGACCAACCATGATTGCAGAATACTGATGGTGAACTCTCTACCACCTGACAGAGAACAGATAGACTAAATATACGGAATAAGGTACATGTTTTTAGACATGGTCATTGAGGGAATTTGTTTTGTTTGACAATGCATATTTGTTACAAGGGTTTTGTTTTTCTTTTTTTTTTCCCCCCTGGGGTGAAGAGTGTAGCAGAAGGAAGAGAAAATAAATTCTTATATTTTGGAAAAATAAAATTTAATTAAAAAAAAAACCCTCCCACCCCCATGCTGCCCTTCTAGTAAAAGCTTGGGGCCAACCTCCACAATTGCCTTCAACTCCTGAACTTTGATTCCTTAACTCAGGAAGATCTGAGTTCAAGTCACTTGGACAATGGCCAACACAGGAATTTCTTTTGCTTCATTATTCATATTTGTTATAAGGGTTTGGGCTTTTTTCCCCCAATGGTGAGGAGGTGAAAATCAACTTTTATTTCACTGAAAAAGAAAATTTAATTAATTTCTTTAAACAGAACTCTTCCTCTTAGAAGCAGCTAGGTATTACAGTGGATAGAGTGCTAGACCTAGAGCATAGTTTATGTTTAGAGTTTTTTATTTGCTTAAAAGGAATAATAGTAATGTCAATGTTGACACATCCTTGGAGAAACACCTTCCCCCAAACCAATTATCATTCTTTAACTGTTCCTTCTAAGCATTCCCCCTTCAGACTTACAAAAAAAAAAATAACAAAATTCATCTGGAGAACCGAAGGTCAAGAATCTCAAGGGAAATAATGGAAGAAAGTGCAAAGGAAGAGGGCTTAGCGTTATTCAGTCACAAACTAAGCTGCAAGGCAATAGTCATTTGATGCTGGTTAAAAACAGGCAGCTAGGGGATGGAGCATGGGGCCCAGAGTAAGGAAGACCCGAATTCAAATGTGACCTCAGACACTAGCTGTGTGACCCCGGGCAAGTCACTTAATGCTGTTTGCCTCTGTTTCCTCAACTGTAAAGTGAGCTGAAGAAGGAAAGACAAACCACTCTTTGCCAAGAAAACCCCAAATGTAGTCACAAAGGGTTGGACATGACTGAACAACAAAAGTAAATTCTTTGATCAGTGGAGCAGATTAGACACGTAACATACAGAAGGAAATGAACGTAGTATTAAGAAAACCCAAAGGTCCCAATAACAGGAGCAAGGATTCACTCTTCCAAAAAGACCATTGGGAAAACTATAAAGCTGTCTAGCAGAAATTAGAGTCAAACCAACATTTCACACCATATACTACGTCAAGGTTCAAATGAACCCATGGCCTAGATATAAAAGCTCACTTCAGAAACAAATTAGAGGAACAAAGGAAGAGATTTCTTTCACGTCTATGGATAAGAAAGAGTTCATGACCTAACAAGGGACAAAGGGGATCATGGAGGATAAAATTGGACAATTTTGTTTATATAAAATTGAAATCTTCTGCACATATATATGCAAAAAAAAATCAATACAGTTAAAATTAGAAGGGAAACAGCTGGGGGGGAGATATTTGCAGCAAATCTGTCCAATAAATGTCTAATATCTGAGATACATAGGAACTGATTCATATAAATAAGAACCAAAATCATTCCCCAATAGATGAGCGATCAAAGATAAATTATCTGGCTCAGCATTTCTTCAGAAGACTCCACCACGCTGCTCATTTCACTTCCAGCTCAACCACTTCCCTGCCAGCTACCTCCCATCCCCATGTCTTTCAAGACCAGTTAGATTTTGACTTCTCTTGTTAGAATACCAGTTTCTTGAGAATAGGGACAGGCTCTTTTTCTTGTAGTGGAATCCCAGCACTTGGCACACTGCCTGTTACATGATAAATGTTTAATAGATATTATCTATCACCTATCTATATTTAAAAATATGAACAGGAAGTTTTCAAAAGAAAAACTAGCTATCAATAACCATATTTTTTAAAAGCTCCAAATCACTAAGAAGAAGAGAAATGCAAATTGAAACAACTCTGAAGTTCCACTTCACACTTATTGGATTGGTGAAGAAAAAGTGGAAAATTACAACTGTTGGATGATAAACATAAGAATTTGGAACTATGCCCCAAAAGTCATTAAGCTGTTTATATACCTTACGACCTGGCAATACTACTATTAGGCAGGTGTCCAAAGAGACCACAGAAAGAGGGAAAGGACCCATACATACAAAAATATTTAGAGTCGTGTTTCTTCTTTATAGGGAAGAATTGGAAACTGAGGTTTGGCCCATCAACTGAATAATAGCTGCAGAAGTTATGATATAGAGCTAAGTCAAATTTATAAGAATACAAGTCATTCCCCAATTGATAAATGGTCAAAGGATATGAAAAGTTTTCAGATGAAAAAACAAAAGCTATCTATGGTCATGTGAAAAAATGCTCTAAATCGCTATTGATTAGAGACATGCAAATTAAAACAATTCTGAGGTACCACCTTATACCCATTAAATTAGCTAATATGACAGAAAGAAAAAATTACCAATCCTGGAGGGGATGTGGGGAAATTGGGGCACTAATGCACTGCTTGTGAAGTTGTGAACTGATCCAGCCATTTTGGAGAGCAATTTGGAACTATGCCCAAAAGGCGATACTACTACTAGGTCTGTATCTCAAAGAGAACTTTTAAAAAGGGGGAGTTCAAAGACCTATTTATACAAAAATATTTATGGCATCTCTTTTTGTGGTGGCAAAGAGTTGTTGCTGTTGTTTGTCCTTCATTCTTAAAGAGAACCTTGACAATAAGGAGGTGGTACCATGACAAGCAAGTGAATTGGATTTAAGTGAGGGAGGGCTGTGCAAAGTCAGCAGACTCATTTTCTCCTCCAGACCCATGGTAGTTGAGGGGGATGTCCATCAACTGGGCAATGGTTGAACACGTTGTAGTATATGATTGTGATGGAATACTATTGTGCTATAAGAAATGATGAGCAGGATTCTTTCAGAAAAATCTGGAAAGACTCACATGAACTGATGCAAAGCGAAGTGAGCAGAACCAGGAGAACGTTGTACAGCAATACTGTATGATGATCAACTGTGAATGACTTAGCAATTCTCAGCAATACAATGATCCATGACAATTCCAAAGGATTTATGATGAAAAATGCTATTCATCTCCAGAGAAAGAACTGATGGAGTGTGAATGCAGGTCAAGGCTTACTTTTTAAAAAACTTTATTTTTCTTGGGGTTTTTTTTGGGGGGAGGGGTTCCTGTGTTTTCTTACATGAGTAATATGAAAATATTTTGCATAACTACACGTGTACAACCTGTACCAAATTGCTTACTTTCTCAAGATAGTGAGGAGTGGGAGGAAGGAGGAGGAAAGAAGAGAATTTGGAACTCAAAAAATTTTTTTAAATGATAAAAATTTTTATAGTAATTGGAAAAAATTTTTTAAAGAAATTATGGTATAGGAATATAATGGAATATTAATGTACAATTTAAAATTATAGAAGGGATGGATTCAGAGAAACCGGGAAAGACTTGTAAGAAAATATTCAAAGTTAAGTGAGCAAGAAAAGAAATACAATTTTTTATACAATAACAACATCATAAAGAAAAACAACTTCAAAAGATTTAAGGACTCTGATCAATGTAATGACCAGCCACAATTTCAGAGGACTGTAGTGAAATGTGCTATCTACCACCTTACAGAGAGGTAGGAAAGTGAAGACCTGGGGGTACAACTTAAGATATACATTTTCAGACATGACCAATGGGTGAATTTATTTTGACTGTTTATTTGTAACAAGGTTTTTTTTTTTTTTTTTTGTTATTTGTGGTTTTTTTAAGGAAGCTTTAGGAAGGAAGACTAATAATAATGATGCCAAAACAAGAAGAAAAAAGTTACTGTAGCATTTTTTTAAAAAACATAGAAGTTGGGTTCAAAAGCAGACATAGACAAATAGGACAGTTTTGAAAATGACATATTGGCTTTTTTTTTTTGCTTTCTTTCATGCATATATAATATATAGTTTATTTCTTTTTTTAATTTTTTTTTATTTTTAATCTACAACACTCAGTTCCACAAGTTTTTGAGATCCAAATTTTCTCTCCCTCCCTCTCCTCAACCCTCCCACCCAAGATGGGCTGTAATCCAATATAGGTTCTACATAGACCTTCGCATCAAACTTATTTATATAATAGTCAAGTTGTAAAGAAGAATTATAACCAATGGAATGAATCATGAGAAAGAAGAGGTGAAACCAAAAAAGAGAGAGCAAAAAGTTTGCCTCAATCTACATTCATACTCCATAATTCTTTCTCTGGATCTGCATAGCTTTTTCCATCATGAGTCTTTTGGAGCTGTCTTTGAACCTTCCATTGATGAGAGGAGCCAAGTCTATCAAAGTTAGTCCTTACAGATACCATGTGTCTGTAATCATGTATAAGGATCTCCTGGTTCTGCTCCCCTCACTCAGCATCAGTTGGTATAAGTCATTCCAGGTTGTAATGAGGTCCATCTGCTTCTCATTTCTTATAGCACAATAGTATTCCATTACGTTCACATATCACAATTTGTTTAGCCATTCCCCAATTGATGGGCATCTCTTTGATTTCCAATTCTTTGCCACCACAAAAAGAGCTGCTATAAATATTTTTGTGCATATGGGTCCTTTTCTCATTTTTATGCTCTCTTTGGGATACAGCTCTAGAAGTGGTATTGCTAGGTCAAAGGGTATGCACATTTTTATGGCCCTTTGGGCATAGTTCCAAGTTGCCCTCCAGAATGGCTAGATCAGTTCACAACTGCACCAGCCATGTAAGTGTTTCAATTTTCCCACATCTTCTCCAGCATTTATCATTTTCCTGTTTTGTCATATTTGGCTTTTTTTTTTAACAAGCAATTCATATAAAATCTTCTTTCTCTGTTCTGGGTATATAGAAATGCTTATATTTGTTTTTGTTGGTCAAGCTTAGAATAAAATAAAAATAAATTTGTTTCAAAATAGCTTAGGATATTGAAAGGTCAATTGGTATGGATTAGAAACAGGATGTAAACCCAGGTCCTTCTAATTCTATTCACTGTGCCAGGCTGCCTCATTTTGAGTGAATGCTATTTTTTTTAAAGGTGTTTGTCTGTCTGTCTCTCTGTCTGCCTCTCTCCCCCTCCCTTCCTCTCTCTCTCTCTCTCTCTCTCTCTCTCTCTCTCTCTCTCTCTCTCTCTCTCTCTTCCTTCCTTTCTTCTTTCCTTCCTTATTCTCTTTTCAATCTAGTCAAAGGTAAACCCAAGAGAAACCTCTCTCACTTGAATTTAATAAGAAACCAATCCCTCCTTAATAAACAAGACTGAGTCTCTTATTCTCAGGGAATCCAGATCCCTCTCTGAATTTGAATCAATCTTCTCTTAGAAACTAATCAGGCCTTTCATTCCAGTGAAACCTTAGGATTTGAGAACTGGGCTTTGTCTCCTTGAACGCTGATTAGACCTTGATAAGGTTTTTCATTCAGGTGAAACCAGTGACTTTGGCCCAGGATAATGCAATATCATTTCTTAAAAATTCCTAAATGACAGAAACCTTAATGAGAATACTCCCATGATACTCTCTTCACAAATCTGGCTCTTGATGTTCTGGTCAAACCTGCACTTCTGGTCTTGTTTCTTCCATGTTATTCCTCCATGAATTCTATGTTTGAGCCAAACTGGACTACTAGTCATTTCCCAAATGCAACATGCCTCTCCCTGACTCCCTACAGGCTGTCAGACACATCTGAAATGTATTCCCTATATTCCCTGTCCCCCATCACTGCCTTTAGTTTGTTTCTGGAAGGCTCATTTAGGGACCGCTTACTTTATCTATGGAACCAGAGAATCTCTGAGCTGGAATGGATCTCGCAGGCCATTTGATCAACTAATATCTGAACAAAAATCCTTTTTTTTAAACTATAGAGCACTGAGTAATCAATTGCCATCAATAAAGAGAGTCCTAGTCACACTTAATTTTAATTTGTAATTTTTTCAGTTGGCATTGTGGTAGAGGGTCCCTGGGAATTGCTGTGGCCAGCCTGGTGATGGAAGTTAGGCTGGTCCTCTGAAAACAGACATGCAGGGCATCATCAGGTCTATTCTTCCTACCAAGAATTATAATCACCTCATCTCATGGTTAATGAGTAAGGAATTTTAATGGTCTTTCTCCTTGGGCTTGGAATGAGGAAGACCTGAGTTTAAATTGGACCTCAGAGAGCATTAGCTGTGTGACCCTGGGCAAGTCACTTAAATCTGCCTCAGTTTCCTCATCTGTAAAATGGAGCTGGAGAAGGAAATGGCAAACCACTCCGGTATCTTTGCCAAGAAAACCCCAAGAAGGGTCAAGAAGAGTCAGATTAACCCCAATTGCCCTGCCAAAAAAAACCCCAAAAAAGAGTCAGAAATGACTCAAATGACTGAAGAACAGGTCATCTCGTTGTGTCCCAAATCAACTCTCCAACTTGAACCGCAGGTTATCTCTCCTACTCCTTCCCACACTTTTCCATTCCTGTTTATGTGTGCTCTTTCTCCCACTCGAATGTAAGTTCTGGCATTGTCTTTCTTTTTGTTTGCATCTGTATTCCTAGCACTTAGTATAGTGCTTGATACAGAGTAATACTTAATAACTGTTTTATCTATTGCAGTGCCTCATTAATCCCAAGAAGAAAAGCATAGGGGCGGGGGTGGGGGGGGGGGACGGACAGGATTATAAGGAAGAAACAAGAGAGAGACAGAAAGAGACAGAGAAAAAGACACATCAAGGTGGGGGAGAGAAGAAGAGAGGGAAGGAAGGAAGGAAGGGAGAAAGAAAGGAAGGAAGGAAGGGAGGAGAGAGAGAGAGAAAAAAAGAGGCCTTGAAAGACCTGGGAAGCAAGAGTAATCAATATGGTCCTATAGTGCTCAACCCAGGTGCCCTGGGGCTCTGAGCTCCCTAGCACTTAGTCCTGAGATGATGACATAGGAGGCCCTGAAAATCCATCACTCTGTACTTCCAAGAATCAGGAAGTTCTAACCCTAGGATGCAGAGATTGGCACAGGAGCCCAACTAACCAAGGAGGAGGCCAATCAAGGGCTAACCACCTTACTCCAAAAAAGAAAAGCAAGATGCAGAGCCCCAGCCTTGGCATAAAGTCCAAGTTCAAGAACTAAAGCTGAAGAAATGAGCAAACCACCAAAAGGAGACACGAATTAATGTAAAAAATTAGGTAGATCCAGAGATGGCCACAAACCTAGCCTAGGAAAGCAACTCCATAACAACTGCAAGAAGAAACTCAAAGGAAAAGATGGATTTTCCACACGGATGCCAGGAATATCTCAAAGAAATAAAAAATTAAAGTAAATCAAGAGAAAGTAGCAAACTTACTCCCTGAAAACTAGAATGGACCAAAAGTCAATGTCTCCAAGAGACAACAAAAAATATTAGAACAAAATCAAAACATTGAAAAATATTGAGGAAAATGTAAGCTGATACCAAAAACAGCTGACCTGGAAAACAAGTCAAAGAGTGATAATTTTTATGTCATTGTGCTCTCTGAAAATCATAATTTTTTTTCATAGCCTAGACACTATATTTCAAGAAACTATAAACAAAAAATGAAATTTATTGAAAGAAGAGTAAAGTGAAGACAAAAAAACCCACCAATCACCTCTTTGGAAAAAACCCAAAAGGACAAATCCCAGGAGTTCCATAGCCAAAATCCAGAGCCCTATATCAAAGAAACAATATTGCAAGCATCCAAAAAGAAAGTTTGAATACCAAAGAGCCACAGACAGGATCACACAAGACCTGGTAGTTTCTATAATATATGGAAGACCTTGGATCACAATATTCTGGAAAGCAAAAAAAAAAAAAAATGGACTTACAAGAATAATTTACCCTGCAAAGCTGAGTATAATCCTATGGGGAGGGGGAGGGGGAAAAGTTGTTTTTTTTTTCCCTGTGTTTCAAGTATTTCTTATAAAAAGACCAGAGCCAAGTAGGAATTTCGAAATATCAGCATCAGAGTCCAGAAAAACCTAGAAAACTAAATTTAGTTCAGTAAATGTAAGGAGTTGTATAATGACACAATAACTAAAGCTCCAATGGGAGAAGAGACTAGTATCCCTTCAGAACCTTAATATCTTCAGAGTATTATATGGCAGGGGCTAAATTAGAAAAATAGGACTTGATGGTATCTGTTCTGTTCTAAAGGTTTCAAGAAGGAAAAGAGTAGAATAAAAGGAATTTACTAGTGTAGAAAGGAGGAAGAGAGGGGTGGAATTTTATATTCCTTAAAATTGAAATACGTTTAAAGAGCATACAAAGAAAGAGTGAGGGGTCAGAGGAGTGGGCATCAGCTACATCTTTTATTTGAAACAAAGGAAGGTAGAACACCATACAGCGTTGTTTTTTGCAGAAATACATTAAACTCAATAGGGAAACAAGGGTGGGGGAGGGCAGTGTATAATTTGAGGTTAAGAGGAAGGATAACAGCAGTGAAGGAACAGTTACAAACAAAACAAATTTCCTGATCCTAAGACAGTATTAAGGGAGAATGGGGGTTGGGAGAGGGAGGAGGGAACTGAGAGAGAAGCAAAGAACTATTAGAATCTAAGGTGTGCCCAGCAATGGGGGAATGCCTGAACTATATTATTACTCTATAGAAAAATGACAAAAAACATGATTTCAGAGAAATCTGGACAACATGGACAAATACAGAACCAAGAGAATGATTCGTACAAGGACGATAACATAAAAGAAAACAACTTCGAAAGGCAAGAAATCTGATCAAAGGAATGACCAACCATGTCTCTTAGCAGACCCATGAGAAAGCAGGTTACCCACCTCTTGACAAAGATGATGGACTAAAGGTGCAGAGGCACACATTTTTGGATATGGCCGCTATGTGGATCCATTTTGCTCGATGATGCTTCTTCATTAAGGAGTTGTCTCTTTCTCTCTGTTTTTTATTGGGGTTGGGAATAGAACTGCATGGGGGCAAAAAAGTTTAGCAAAAATTATTTTTTTAAAAGAGAGAGAAAGCCATTGAAACTTTTTTTTTTCAATTTGCAGAAAAGAAGGAATTTCATAAGAAAGCACAGACAAGCCAGTTTTGAATTAACGTGGAATTTATTATGTACTTTTAAGAACAGTATGAAATGGAGATTCATGGTTTCACATACAGTCTTTTTTGTGTTCTGTTATGTATATGGAAACTCACTTTTTTATATTTAAGTTCAGGATAATGAAAACAAAAAATTAATTTTCAAAAATCCGCATATTTTGCTAGAATATTTCCTATAGTGCATTTTGCCTACATTTCCCCGTTGCCTCTACAAACAAGCCGATCCTGTAGCAGGGATTGTCCGGCCCGACCACCATGCCCACAAAAATGGAAATTGAAGAAATTAATTTGAAGGGGGAAAAATATTGTCATCATGCTCTAACCTCTACCTTGTATTATACAACATGTGTTCATGTTCTATTTCCTCTATCGGAATATAGGTTCCATGAGGGTAGACGGTTGTGCCATTTAAAAAAAAGAAAAAGAAAGCTTTGCTTCCCTAATAATGCTATTCCACATAGCAGAACTTTAAGCAGTCTTTGTTAAATTGAATTGTAAAATTTCTAGAGTTCACTGAATCTACCCTGTCTAGACTTTCATGCAGCTAGGTGAAGTAGAAGGCTGCAGGACTGAGTCAGGAAAACTCCAGTTCAAATTTGGCTTCAGAAATGTAATTAATGCATGACCTGGGCAAGTGCCTTAATCTCTCTGGATCTTATTTTCCTCGATTGTAACATGAGGGTTTGACAGTCTCTAAGGTTCGTTGCAACTCTCAATCTCGATGCTTTTGAACGAATTTACTCTGTTGATCAGCTGTTTTTACCATTATTTTGCTCCACGTCTTTCAAGCCCGGTTATACCGGGGTTTGGGGAGGGGATGACTAGGGAGAAGGTTAGGCTTGCTAGGGGAGGAAGGGTCGGTCCAGGCTGGACGCACCTGCGTTCAAATCTACAGATTCCCTCCTATTCACTTCCTAATTAACCTCAAGAGGAAGGCACTGGACATAAACAAAACAGCCTGCTTCCAAATGGGAAGAGAGCCATCCGTGACTTTTGTCAATCAAGAAATAAAAAAAAATCATTAACTGCCATTGCTGTAAATCGGGATAACCCCGCTTCATTCCAAAGTACTTTACATAATAGTCTCTTGGCCCAACAGCATCTAAGTGCAGGCTAGGAGCCAGGCTGGCTTCCTGGTCTAGCTCTGGACAGGAAAATCTTCCTGGGCCTGTTTCCTCCTGGACCGTGGGGGAAGGAGGGAGACCAATTGCAGTCACTACAAGGGCCCTTTCAGGTGAAAATAACATGCCTATAACATACTGTGAGCACAGAGAACATACGTCCACCATTGAAACACTATCAACAAACGCTGATTCTGTTGTGTTCCAGGCACAGGGAATACGGATATTCTAAATGAAATAATCCCTACTCCAAAGGAGAATGCAGCATTCAGAGGCACAAATTTTGGCCTGGGCTTTTTCCCCCCATTATGTAAAAGTAGGCAGATGTGTGACAAGATTATGCTCAGAAAGTGTTTTGAATCCTCCCTGGAAACAGGAGGGAATACACAAGCGTCTGGCCATCCCCCTAACACATGCCTTGTGAGTGAGAAAAGCAACTGTATCCACGCAAGGGTGAGCATGAGAGTGCAGGGCGAGCTTCGCAGCCCTCTGCCCGGGAAAATGTCGCTGCTTTAAGGGGATAGCAATCCCCCTCACCCAGACGCTAGGGCAAGCCTCGGCCTTCGCTCCTGGACGGCCCCTCGGGTTCCCACTTCCTCGGTGGAGGGGACAGATACCACCAGCTAAACCTTCCAAGAGGGAGGTCCGAGGCGCCCTCCACCCCTACAACTCTCTCCTTGGATAAACCCCAAGCCCCGGAGGGCCAGTTAAAGCAGAGAAATGCCTCCTCCTTCCCTCCCCGCCCCTGACGCAGGCCTAACAGGAAGAAGGCCTCCTAGGAGTAGAGGGGTATCCCGACCAGCTTCTGCAGGCAGAGCGCTGGGGCTGCCTGGGTCTCTCCCGCGCCTCTCGCCGCCGGTGGGGGATGGGGGTGAGACTGCTCCAGTCGCCCTCTTTCTCTGGGATGACCCAGGCCTTTTTGACAAGCAAGCTGATCCCGTGGTGGGGATTGGCTAGCCGGACCGTGACGCCCATAACAACAAAGGTGGAGTTGGAAGAAATTAGATTAAAGGGGAGAAAAAAAAATTAAAGGGGGATCTCGCTGGGGCGAAAAGGAGACAGACCGAAAGGCAGAGAGAGGAGAGAAGGCAGATCCAACTCCCGGTCTCCACCCTCTCCCAAGCCCCGGAGCCCCGCCTCGCTCCTAGCTCTCCCTTCGCTTTCGAGTTTGTTTTTTGTTTTTTTCCGCCTAGGGGTGGGAGGTAGGGGGAGTCTTCTCTCCGCTTGGTGCCAAGCCTCCCTCTTCAGCATCATCGCCTACCCTAGAGAAGAACTTTTGGAGAAAATCACGCGTATTGCGAATTTCATGGAGGGGCATAAAAACCAGAAAGCCCTAAAGGAACAGAGATGGAAACGGGGTGGGGGGGGCTTTTTTTTCTGGAAATATAAGAGAATTTTGACATATCATTACCCCCCCCCTTCTCCTCCTCCTCTTCTTTTGGCTTCAGTGTTGCAAAAGCAAAGAGCAATAAAAAAAAAAAACGCGCACACAGATACACACAGAGAGGCACACACACAACACCCCAGTCGCGAGAAGGAGAGTTGAAAAGAAGCAAGGGGGAGAGAAGCCTGGGAGAAAAGAGAAGAGAGGGAGGGGTGGTATGAGGCGAAAAGAGAAGCAGGTTCCCTAATAAATCCACCTCTGTCTCTCTCTCTCTCTTTTCCCCCCCACCCCCCTCCCCTCTTCTCCAGCCCAGGGAAGGGAAGAGAGGAGCCGGAGAGAGCAGATGGAGGAGTGGAGTCCGCTGTAGGGCTGTGGAGCTTGGCTGGAGGATGGAGGAGCCGCCAAGCGCCCGGCTGATTGGAAGAAAAAAGCAGAGCGATGGAGGCGGGGGTAGGAGGACGATTTCTCTGCGGGGACTGGCGGCGGAGTCCACGCCCGGGTCGGGCGCTGCAGAGCTTGGCTAGCTTTCAACCAGCGCTCCCCGGCACCAGCCCCACTCGCCCCCCACCCCCGGCCCTCCCGGCGGCTCCGCAGGTGAGTGAGAGAAGGAAGGGAAAAGCCAAAAAGAGGGGGAAAAGTGGCCTTTTTTTTTCTTTTTCCAGCCCCCCAGCGGGAGGGGAGGGGTCGGTGGGGGGAGATTGAGGGAGCTCGGCCGAAGAGGAGGGGGAAAGGAGAGGCCGGGGAAGGCCTGGGAGGCGGCGGCGGCGGCGGCGGCGGGGCTGTGGCACTGACAGGGCGAGCGCTCGGAGCGCTGCTGCGCTGCGCCGGGGCGGGCGGACGGAGCGGGGCGGGCGGAGCGCCGCGCGTGTGGCTCGCCATTAGCCGTCCCTCCGCTTCGCCATCGCGGGCTTTGTCTGGCGACTCGCTCCCCTGGCGTCGGCTGCAGCGGGAGCTGCGGATCGGCTCCACGTCCCGCTCCCTCGCCCAGCCATCGCTCTACGGATCCTCCCCGGCCCGCGCACCCACACCTAGACACACGGAGCCGGGTAAGGAAGCCCTTGCGTCGTCGTATTTCAGAGTAATGGGGGAGCCGAGAGAGGAGCTGCGGGAGGCGTTTCTCCATGCGCTCGGGGAAGGCCCGAGAGAGCCATGCCGAGCTGGATTGAGCCAGCTCCTTGGAGGCACCACTTCAGACCCGATTCCCGCGGTGTTTCCGGGGTGTAGAGAGAAATGAAAAAAAATCGGGGGGGTGGGAAGGAAGGTTTGCTGTGATTTTTTTTTTAAAACAAGATTTTCGAACCGTGTTTTTCTGGGAAAGAGAGCTTAGCCCGGCGAGAAAAGGGAGAGGCGGTAGCCGCTGCTCTGCGGCCAGCTCGTCCCCCGGCCTAGCAGCGCCGATTAGGGGTGAAGGTGATGGTAGTGCGGAGGAACTAGCAGGGGGAATAGGGCATGGATTATGCTCCGGGAGGTAGACGGAGAACCAAAATTTCTTTGCCGAGCTCCGCAGAAAATAGATATAAGATCATGGAAGAGATTCCTTTGCTCCCTCCCAGAGTCTGGGAGACCCATGGTGTTCCCTCTCCTGGGCCCGGGCCTTGCGCCCTCCGGCTTTGGCTGAAGCTGCTAGTTCCCCTACGGGTCTGGGGAGGTCGCTCTCGCCGCCAATTCACTCCTTCTCCCCGGCCCCGATCTCCGCCGCCATCCGGGCGGCTGCGTGTCTCTTTTCCCTCGGCCCCCCCCCAGCCGCCACCAGCCACCGCTGCTGCCGCCATCTCCCCCCCCTTCCTTCCCTCCGCCTCGGCCGCCCGGGTCCCCCCCAGCTCCCCGCCCCTCCTCCCAGCTGCCCCCCGTGGAGCCCGCCCGGGCTGGGCTGTGGGAGGGAGAGGAGCCTTCGGGGCGGGCGGGCGCTCGCTCCCCGGGGGTCGGTGTGCGCTCTACGGGGAAGGACGCGCTCGCTGCCCCGCTTCTCCCGCCCCCCCCCTCCCCGCTCCTCCTCCTCCCTTCTCCCTCCTCCTTCCCGCTCCGGCGGCGGAGGCTGCAGCGGCGACGGGGGGTGTGCTCGCAGAGCCCGGGGCCGGCCGGCGGGCGGGCTGCCTGCAGGCGGAGGGCGCTGTGCTTTGTGCTTTTCGCCGCGAGGAGCAGCAGCAGCAGCAGCCGCCGCCGCCGCCACAGCCGCCGCCGCCCCAGCAGCAGCAGCAGCAGCAGCCTCAGCAGCCGCCGCCCCAGCCGCGCTCGGAGGAGGAGGAGCTGCCGCGGGAGGGAGCTGCGGCTGTGCCCGGCAGAGCGGGGGAGGAGGGAGCCGCGGGAGCGGGGCGCCCGGACGCGGAGCTGCGCCCGGTAATCGCTGGACCGGGGCTGGGGTGGAAGAGCGAGAGCTTGCGCTGGGGGAAGGCGAGATCGAGCAACGTGGAGGGAGGGGACCGAGGGCCGAGCTCGGGAGGACTGCACCCCGGGAGCGCGGAAGGGGAAAGGGTCGGAGAACGTGGGCTGGGGCCGAGGAGCTGGAGCCGGAGGCCGCGCGAGGGGGCCCGAGCCCCCGGGAGAAATCCTGCCCGGGGGGGAGCTGGAAGAGGAGGAGGCTGGGGGGAAGAGAACGTGGGGCAGACTGAGGAGGACGCGCGGGGCAGCCAGGCGCGGGGAGGCCCAGGCCGAGCCTGGCCGCGGGGCGGGGGAGCCCACGTTCCTCCCGGGGCGGGAGCCGCAGTTCTCCCGGATCGCCGGAGGGGGCGGCGGGGACGGCGAGTCCTGTACGCCCCCGCCTGCCTGCCTGCCCGCCCGCCTCCCCGCCTGGCTGCCTCCCTCCCTCTCGGCCTTGGCTTGGCTCCCCGGGGGCCAGGGCGGGGGCGCAGCCCGGACTGGGCCGCGGGGCCCGGGGGACGAGGAGGTGCTGACTCCAGCCGCTGGGGCCGCGGCTGCTGCTGAGCCTGGCTCCGGATCGGGGGGCGGCGGGGTCCCCTGGGGGTAGGGGGAACTCCAGCTGCTCGGCCCAGGGCGGGTTGGCCCGGGCCGGAGGCTCGGGGAAGGTGGGGGGAGGGCGGTAGGAATCCGGATCCGGGTCCCCGGGGGCGGTGCGGCCGCGGCGCTCCGGGGCTGGCGGTGCCTGCGCAGCGTCCGGGTCCCCGCCGGGCTGCGGAGGCGGGGGGAGCAGGGAATGGAGGGGGGGGGCGGAGGAGGAGGAGACTGGCGCGCGCGACCCTGTTCCCGCGGCGGCGCGCGCCCTTTACCCGCCCTTCTCCTCCCCCCTCCCCTCCGGCCACCCCCCTCCCCCGCGCGAGGAGAGAGTTTTGTTTTTTTCCTTGGGGTGGAGCTCGCTGCACCCTGGAGCCCTGAGCAACCACACACGTGGGGGCCTGGGAGTACTCCTGCAAGCCTGCCCACCTCCTCTAGGCAGAGCCCTGCTGCAGGGGGAGGAGGGGAGGGGGGAGGGGGGCAGAGAAGGGGGAGGGGGGAAGGACCTTTGCCAGTCCAAAGGGTGGGTGGGAAGTCTGGAGACTGCCCCCTTTCTTTTAGGGGGACAAGCTGAAGGGGAACCTTCTGGTGCTCCCAGCCAGGCTGAATTGGGGAATGGGTGTGCTCTTTCCAGGGTGAAACGCCTTTCACTCCCGGGCTGGCTCAGCAGGACAGAAGTAGAAGCTGGACAGCTGGACAATGAACGGAGAAGCTGACTGCCCCACTGACCTGGAGATGGCCGTACCCAAAGGCCAAGGTGGGAGAACCCTTACCCTCATCCCTAACCCCCACCCACTTCTCTGTGGGGGTATAGAGCTGTTCCTTCCTCGGCCTCAGTTTCTCACCAACACCACTTCTCCCATCTTAAGATGAGAGATAAATAATCTTGGGAGTGGGGTGTTCTTCTCACGCCCGCCACCAAATTCTGTGTACTTTCTTCAACACTGCCTATTACTTACACTTTGAGCAAAATCATCCTTTGGCGGGGGGAGCCTTGAAGGATGGGATCCCATAAAGCACAAAGAATAAGACTTTGGAAGCTCCTTTCAGGGCAGGCAACCTTCTTTATTTATCTTTGTATCCCTCAGAAAGCTCTGCACATAGTAGGTGCCCAATAAATGTTTCTTGAATGAAGACATTACAAATCTCGAGGCAGCCTTAAAGCAACTGCTCCCCTCTGCTCCTATGAGACTGGATAGATTTAAGTTATTTGTAGTCCATTTCAGAAAATGTCCTCTGCTCTCCCACTCCCATACACAGAATATATCCCTTTTTCCATCTGGGTGTTTAAGAAGTTGCTTAAGTATTCAGTCTTCACAGAACAAAATCGCCCATTTCTCTTGGGTTCCAGCCAACGGTGGGAGTGGTGGGGGTATCCCTTTGATGTGAGGCCATAGACAATTCACTTCTCACTTTGGGTTTGGAGGAGTGAGGGTTTGGCTATGAAGAGGAGGATTGGGTTTATTGGGGGGGGGGTGACAAAGGCTTCAGTTTTATTAAATTGATACGATTTTTCTGGGGTTGGGGGAGTGGCTTCATTATGGTTACTTTATGGTTACATTATGGTTACTGTATTGAGCAATCATGTTCAAATCCCTTTTCACTCTTGGAATACTGAAGAAATCCAGCCTGTCAGAGGGAGGGAGATTGGGGGAGGGGATAGGGAATGGAGCATCTGGCATCACCCTGAGAGGATTATGGGTTCGTGTGACCTATGCTAGGAAAGACCTCTGTCTGTTGCAGGTTACTTACTGGATAAAAATGAAAACAAATAAACCACTTTGATTTTGGTCCCTGGGACAGCTGCTTAACAATTCCCACAGTTCCCTCCTTTCTCCCTTACCATTCCTAAACCAAGACATATACAGAGAAAAAAGAAACCCAAATGCTTGCTTTGGGTCTCGGTTTAGATTTGTTTGGAACAGCTGTTTCAAATCCTCATCTTTGGTTTTTTAGAGAATTGAGCCAAGAAGGCTAGGCATTCTTTCCCAAGGCACCCAACCTTATTCTTCTATTTCTGCCCCCCAACCCTCCCTTCCAATACTGCCCCTCTTCTTGGGACTGTGGCTTTTTCAGATTCCTACCAATCTACCTTCTTGTCCAGCCAAGGGGAGGTTCTTCTCTTCTCCGACCACAATTTCAATTCCATTTTTCCTACCTCTGTAGAAATTCTGCTATGCATCCCTTTCTTGTGGGATTAGGGGCATTAAAGATGTTCCTTCTTTACCCCCTGCTTTCAACAAGTGATAAAGAAACATCTGTGTGAATTTCTCAGGGCCTCTCCCACATCCATAGCCAGGGTGTTAAGCCTCAGCTACAACTTGGCAGCTGCTACCATACATTGCCTCCCCCACTTCCTCCCCTCTCAGAGAAGCCAGCTGAACTCTGTGGGCTGCGAAGCAGTCCCTACATCCGGCCCCATTGGGAAGGACATCCTCTATGCCCTGCGAGCTTTTGCTCCTCCCTGTTTCATTTGAATAATGTGACAGAAAAATAATTTTTCTCTATCCCCCCCCCCCAAAAGAGCACTTCAGATTATAAACTGCCTCCTACTTCGCCTAAGCTAAAGTTCTGTTCCTTAATTTAATGAGATCTCTTCTTTTCCATATGATTTCAGTTTATTTTTTGATATTGAGTAGTATAGAGAAAGATTCTAGGACCAATCTCCCATGAAGAGGCAGCAAGGCTGAATTCAGATTCCAGCTCTGCTCTTTGGTACTGTGTGACCTTGGACAGTTCACTTCAGCTCTGGGTTTCTGTTTGCTCATCCATAAAATAAGAGGGCAGAAAGAATGATATCTAAGGTCCCTGCCCAATCTATAATCCTATGAAAATGCTGCTCACGTGTCAAAGGGAAATAGGAGTTATTATGGCTGTATCACTAGAGTCCTTGGTCACTTGGATGCTACCTATTTCTCAGAGGTGGTAGGAGACAGGGAAAAAAAAGTTCCTAAGGACAGCAAATTGGAGCTGGCCTCAGCTCACTTCTTATTTGTGGGATGGTAAGCTTTCTGTCATGTATTCCTCAGGGAGATAAATTGAGTCCTGAAGGGAAGCTGGGCTTTTGGAAGTCAATGTAGTTCAGCAAAGAAATATTTATGAAAACACCTACTATGTGCCAGGCATACCTAGCAAAACAAACAACAAACAAGAATACAAAGACCAAAAAAAAAGGGGAGGAAATGGCTCCTGTCCCCAAGGAGCTTATATTCTACTGAGTTGCAGCCCAGCCTTACCCTTTTATGGTGGTGACATCCACTTGCCTCTCTTCCCGACAGACCGCTGGTCCCAGGAAGATATGCTGACCTTGTTGGAATGCATGAAGAACAATCTTCCTTCTAATGACAGCTCCAAGTTCAAAACCACAGAATCACACATGGACTGGGAGAAAGTTGCCTTTAAGGACTTCTCTGGGGATATGTGCAAACTCAAATGGGTTGAAATCTCTAATGAGGTAACCGTCTCTGCTAAACCTACACCTGCTCTAGTCTCCCGAGGCAGACTACCATAATTTATTCCATGTGGGTATCCTTATCTACCTACTGATGGGGGTGGGGGTGTCTTTCCCCTAGTAACTGGGTGGAGAAGGTGGTTCTGTCTATAGATGTGGTCATTTTTTACTAGTCCTTCATCTCCTCCACCCCCATGTCTCTGTGTCACTTTTTTTTCTCTTTTGCTGATGTGTAAGAGTGCCTGTTACCTAGCTTGGGGCTTTGCTTTTTTAACTCTGGAAACATGGTTATTACCAAAGAAAATGAGTCTGAGTGAGCAGTAATCCGAGCCCCTGACATCCCCAATGTCATTTTTTTGTTCTCCCCAAGGTAAGGAAGTTCCGAACGTTGACAGAACTTATTCTGGATGCCCAGGAGCATGTCAAGAATCCTTACAAAGGCAAAAAACTCAAGGTAGGTCTCTTTGAGATTCGATGAGGACAGAGGGAAAATGGGTTTGGGGTAAGGTAAGGAAAAGGATGAACCTGGCTATCACTTTGGCCTCTCTCCTTTCAGAAACATCCAGACTTCCCCAAGAAGCCTCTGACCCCTTATTTCCGATTTTTTATGGAGAAGCGGGCTAAGTATGCAAAACTTCACCCAGAAATGAGCAACCTGGATCTGACGAAGATCTTGTCTAAGAAGTATAAGGAGCTTCCTGAGAAGAAGAAGGTGGGGGGAGGGGGACAGAGGTGGGAGGGATGGTTTCACTTTGCCTGTGTTACATGGGCAGGCACACACACACATACATACATACATACATAGTGTGGATGCTCAAGATTTGGGATTGGACCACACCCATTCACTCACAGACCCCATCGCATATAAGTGAACTCAGGTGGGGATAGACTCACATTGTTATACAAAGCCATGTGTTCTTTCAAGAAAACATGGCCCAGGTATGTGCACACCTAGACATACACATGTTCTGTCCCATAAACATTTGTATTTGTACATATGTTCCCCCACATACATGCATCCCCATATACTTGGCATCCAGGCATGTACTTGTCCAAAACTGAAAACTGTATCGTGGTCATACATGCTTTTCTGCAAACACAGACATGCATAACGGCATGCTTTCTTAAATACATGTTGATAGCATGCTGGAGGTGGGGGCACCCACTCACGGATTAAGATTTAAGTTTCAGGAAGACTGGTGGGCAGGAAGCTAGACATGAGCTGGGACTGACCAAACCACACAGAGATAGATATGGGGGCAGTGGTTGACAGATTCTGTATAGAGACTTCCACATTGAACAGTGATATATAGAAATGGGTAGAAAAACCACAACATAACCATAGGATGTTGCCTAGGATAGAGCCTAAGGAAGAGCTTGGGGGATGAGAAGGAGGAGGTGGGCACAAGTGGCTAGCATTTAGGATAGATAGGGCATAGATAAAAAAGGAGAGAAGCAGGAATCAAAGAGGGGAAGAGAGGAGAGGAGAGACTGGACAAAGAAACATGGCAGGAGGAGTATCAGAGGTGAGGACAAGTTATACATAGGGAAGAGCATTGGTCTGAACCAAACAATGAGGAAGGTAAATCTGTCTTTCAAAAGTAGTTGTAAATGTATTTCAAAGTCAGATGGGAACCCTATCTCTTTAAGTCATTGCTTCCTGCCCTGGTCTGACCAGAAGAGCAAGAGGTGACTACATACCTGTGCTTGTATTCACATACGCGTGTGTGTATATATGTTACTGTATACCTATATACCCACAGAGAAGGATAGAGTGTCAGGCAACCTAGAAGGAGAGGAAGAAGCAGCGTGGTCTCATGGAAAGAGCCATAGACCTGGGAGTCGGGTCACTTGGGTTTTTGCACAAGCTCAGTTTTCTTTGACTGTGAAATGAAGGCTTTACTCTTAAGTGAGCTATATGACCTTCCATCATGGTCATTCTGTGTTCTCTAAGGAATAAGAATGAAAGTAGTCCTAAAGAGAGGACAGAAACACTAAGGGGAGGGAAGTCAGGAAACAGAACTCAGACTAAAAGGGGAAAAAAGATGGTGGGAGTGATAAAATGGAGGTTTGATACAAGTGAAGAGAAGGGATAGACACATTAGAATTATTCAGTGAGTGGGGAAATAAAAGAATAAGGGATAATGTTTAAAACAGAAATGGGAATATAAAGATATGATTCAGAAACAGGGAAGAAGATTGAGGTAACCAATGGGAGGTGGAGTGGGGCAGGGGGTAAGCAAATTTTCAGTCTGCCTCTTGGTCTCTTTGTGGACTTGGACACATTATTTACATCTTGTGCCTCAGTGCCTCACTCTAAGATAGGGTTTGCACTACATGGTCTTATAATTGCCTCATCAACCCTAAATCTTAAGATCTGAGATAGGAAAAAGCATGATTATGAATAAAGGTTGGACAAGAAATGTCTGTATGGGAGGGGGAAAGATTACAGAGGGGATAAGGTGAAAGGCAGAATATAGACTAACAAAATAAGAAAGGGAAAAGAACTTGGGATGGAGAGAGGCTGTGAGAGACGGGATAGATAGAGCACCCAAGGTGTGACCCCGGAGGAAACCTGATAGCTAAAAGTCTGATTATAAAAAAGGCAACTCAGGGCATGCTGGCATGACAGAAGCAAAGCAACAGATTTTAACTACCCCACTTAGCCATCTTTTCAGGAACAGGTCAGTTCTATAAAATGATGTGGGACTAGCTAATGTTGACTCAGTGCTTTAGGGTTTACAGAACGCTTTACACACCTTCTCCTTTGAGGCTCTCGGTAGTCTTGTGGAAGTTAGTAGTTGAGACTGCAGAAGAATGAGTCACTTGGCCAGTGTCACACTGCTAGGAAGTATTGGAGTAGGGCCCAAACCCAGGTTCAGCTGTGTTATTTTCTCACTGTTCTGCAACTTTCCCATCAGCCCCACCAGGAAATCTGACAGCGAGGCAGGTAAAAAGTGGGGCATAGAAAGAGCTGATAGGATCATTATTGTAGAGCCAGAAAGGACCTTGAGAGGCTCTTATCTGTACAGCTCACTGTACAGATGAGGAAACAGGTTAATGGCTTCCCAAAAGTCACACAGGTAGCGTCAGAGGTGAGATTTAGAGCCAGTGCTCAGAAAGCGGGATAGAGGAGTGGCCATGACGAGGAAGGCTGACTTGGCTGTTCTGCCCTGGTGCCCCTTGAGCCTCTGCCCTTGCTGTTGAAAGCAAGCAGACCATCCCTCTCTGGCTAGCCTGACCACCTTCCTTCCCTAAGATCAGTCTCCCATTAGGGTGAATTGCTGGGACTTTTCTGTGATGTGGGGAAAGGCAGACCTTGCCCACATGGTAACCCCTCCTCCCCTTCCCCAGATGAAGTACATTCAAGACTTCCAGAGAGAGAAACAGGAATTTGAACGAAACCTGGCTCGATTCAGGTAAGGGAGTGGGATTGGAGAAGGGGCTTTCTGGACTCCTGAGAAGGCAACCAGCCAAGGGCAGTATGTTCACTTTGTGAAAGTATTTGATTCTCATGCTGACCCCTGGTGGAGAATGTAGCCTGATGGGGAGTCATGGGAGGTGGTCACAGCCTATGGCCTAATTGACCTTTAGAACCTTGCGATAGGGTTGGGGGGGTAGGATCAGAGTAGTTGGGTTGGGGTCTTTATCTCAGCACCCACTTACTGGTATCCTCTGGCTAGGGAGGATCACCCTGACCTAATCCAGAATGCCAAGAAGTCGGATGTGCCTGAGAAACCCAAAACCCCCCAGCAGCTGTGGTACACCCATGAAAAGAAGGTGTATCTGAAAGTTCGCCCTGATGTGAGTGGGCTAGGGTTTGGGAGGGGCCGGAGGAGGGAGGGTTGGGAAACTGCGCCAGGCGGGGCCATGCACGGCGGTGGGGAGCAGGAAAGGAGAGCCCATGGGCAGGGGGGTGGATTGCATGGACAAGGCCGGGGGCTGGACAGTGTGCGTGTGTGAGAGTGTCTGCGCACGCTTGTTACCCTGAGAGAGGGAGAGAGGGGGGCCTTCCTCGGACCCTCCTCTCCATCCCTTCCCTTCCAGCCCGTGGAGGACGCTGATGTGTCCTCCCGTGGCTTCCTGTCCCCCCTCCTTGGGGGAGGGGGTCTCTCTGCCCCCCTCCCCCTGCCCGGGCTGCCTGTGTGTGTCTGACGGCTTTTGGTTTCCAGGCCACTACGAAGGAGGTGAAGGACTCCCTGGGGAAGCAGTGGTCTCAGCTCTCGGACAAAAAGAGGCTGAAATGGATTCATAAGGCCCTGGAGCAGCGGAAGGAGTATGAGGTCAGGCTTCCGCTGCATTCCACCACTGGGCCCCCCAGCCCCTCACCCCAGCTCTTCATGACTTGGGGCGGGGCAGGGGACCCCCAGAGGGCCCCCTCACCCCTCTACCCTCACCCACTCTATTCCATGGCCACCTCGCTCTGTTTTTGGAAAGTTACTTCCAAGCCGAGCGAAGGGAGGTGTTTAATCCCTGGCCCCAAATAGAGGGAGGGGCCATTGTGGCCCCCTTTCCTCTCCCTCATCCCACCCTTGACCCCTCTTAAAGGCTCAGGCTAGAGCAGGGCAGGGCGCTTTTAAACCAAGCCACCCCCACCCCTCTTTGACAGGGGGTAAGGGTATGGCCAGAGAGCTGGCTGCTCCCATCCCCCCAGCTTCTTTCTTCCTCCCCTTTCTGCCCAGAAGCGGCTGGCCTCCCACAACCTATCCCTGCTAACCCCTTACCCCCATTCGCCCCTCCCTCCACCCTACCCCTGACTCTGCAGGAAATCATGAGGGACTACATCCAGAAGCACCCTGAACTCAACATCAGCGAAGAAGGCATCACCAAGTCCACCCTCACAAAGGCAGAGCGTCAGCTCAAGGACAAATTTGATGGGCGACCTACCAAGCCACCTCCGTAAGAGTTGTTCCCAGAATGGGGAAAGGGAGGGGAAAAACGGGGACCCAGGGGGTGGCTGGTAACTTCTACATGGCGTCTACTAGGAGGACTTGCCCCCCACAACCCTAAATGATGGATATTTTTTGGTTAATGAGCCCACCCATATGCCCTCCCCCAGAAATAGCTACTCCCTCTACTGTGCGGAGCTGATGGCCAACATGAAGGACGTACCGAGCACAGAAAGAATGGTGCTTTGTAGCCAGCAATGGAAGCTCCTTTCCCAGAAGGAGAAAGATGCCTACCACAAGAAGTGTGACCAGGTGAGTGTAGATTTGGGGAGGGAAGAAGAGGATCTGGGCGGTGGGAGGGGTGAACATAGAAGACCAGCCACCACACCCTCATCACTGCCACACCCAAGGGTATCTGCCTCTCTTCATCCATCACAGGATGGATGGCTTAATTCAGGGGTTCTTAACTAGGTCTTCAGTCTGCCCACAAGGGAGGGGCCCATGAATTTGGATGAGGAAAAAATTCCATCTTTTTTTTTTCTCATTAATCTCTAGCTGAAATTTATCATTTACTTTAATTATTTAAAAACCTTTTTCTGAGGAGTATGTTGGCTTCATCAGACTACCAACATAGGCCACAATACAAAAATTTTAATTATTGTCATTCTGGTGCATCAGTTCCTAAACCTTTTGGTCTCAGCACTCTATAAACTCTTAAAAATTATTGAGGAGCCCCTAGAGAACTTTGGTTTATGTAGGTTTGTCTACTGAACTTACCACATTAGAAATTGAAACAGTATAAAATACATGGATACCCTGAAAGTGTCTAGGGAAGCCTCATGGGTCTTTGGACCACACTTTGAGAACTGCTGGCATGGTTAGTGAACTCTCTATTGCTCATCCTCCTTCCTCCTCTCACCCTGCCATACATCCTCTCTAAAATAGCAGCAGAACCCAGAGGTCTTGTCTCTTCTCCCTACAAGGCCCGTTGTGCTTCAGAACATAGGATCTTGAGGTTCCTTCCTGGTCAGGAACTTTGTTATACAAGGTTTGCTCTTCAAACCTGTGCCATGGCTCCCCCTTTCTATCATACCTCCCATCGATGTGCCCCCTCCACCCAACTCCCCTTATATTAGTGGTGTGTGTAGACCCTGGGGGGAAGCTTTAGAAGTTTAGAAAGAGTAAGTCATTTCTATAGTGGACAGGCCTTCCCTGACCTAATGCTGGACTTGTCCGGCCACCTCCGCACCTACCCCCCGAAAGAGTGAAAAAACAGGCTTCCATGACTAACTCTCCTCCCTGCTTCCCCAGAAAAAGAAAGATTATGAGATTGAACTCCTGCGCTTTCTGGAGGTGAGTATTCCACATGGGCAGCCCCTGGGAGAGGAGGGATGGAGGTAGGGTCACAGCGGAGAATCCAGAGGATCCTGGGGCCAGGTCTGTCTAGGGGGAGGGTAATGCAGCAAGACAGACTCGTATAGTTTTTCACCTAAATATCATGGGTTGACAAGTCAAATGGAGTTGTCGGCACATTTGTACAAACCAAAGTGAACTGTCAGGTCAGGCCAGGAGTTTGTTAGTAGGCAGGAGTAATTCATCAGCGAGGTGGTACAATAGATAGAGTGCCAGGCCTGGAGTCAGACCCATCTTCCAACAACTACTAGCTATGTGACCCTGGGCAAGTCACTTAACTTTGTCTGCCTCAGTTTTCTCATCTGTAAAATAGGGATAATAGCACTCTCCTCCCAGTCTTGTGAGAATCAAATGAGTTGGTAATTATAGAACACTTTGCACAGTGCATGGCGTGTAATAAGTGCTGTGAATGCTAACGTCGTGTTATCATAGCACTTTGCGCTGTGCCTACCATGTAGTAAGTGCTATATAAATGTTAACCACCATCATCGTCGTCATTATTATTTTATAGCATTTAGCACTGTGCCTGGCACATAGTTGCCACTATGTAAATGTATGTTCATGATAGCCATTTTATTCTCCCTTCCTGGAGCCCTTGCTGTCCAGTCAGAGGACCTACCTGGGTTCAAACCCCACCTCTGGCACCCTGTGTAACCTTGGAGGAGCCACTTACAATCCCTGAGCCTCAGTTCCCTCAGCTGTAAAAAAAAAAAAAATGAGGTTGGCATCTGAGGCATAGCTATAGATCTGTGATCCCTATGACCCTAGGGCAGGGCTTAGGTGGAAGCTTAGAGGTTCCTGACCCCCTCCAGGGGCTCAGTCAAGGAGATGGAGGCAGACAAGGAAGAAAAGAGCAGTCTCAACACCCTATGTCCTCTTCCACCCCCTCAGAGCCTGCCCGAGGAAGAACAGCAGCGTGTCTTGGGAGAGGAGAAAATGTTAGGCATCAACAGGAAGCGAGCCACCAGCCCTGCCTCTAAGAAACCTTCTCCAGATGGTAGCAAGGTAAGGATGGACGGAGGGGAGCGGTGCCCTGGGCTCAGAGATGAGGCACCCCCCCCAGCTTCCTCGGACATAGGCTCCCTGCTGCTGGAAACCCATACAAGTCACTCAGTGCCCTGTGCTTTTCGATGGCCTCTAAGGTCCCTGCCAGGTCCCTGCTAAGGTCCCTGTCTTTGCCAGGGTGGCTCCGAGAAACCCAAGCGGCCTGTCTCCGCCATGTTCATCTTCTCGGAGGAAAAGCGACGCCAGCTGCAGGAGGAGCGGCCTGAGCTGTCAGAGAGCGAGCTGACCCGGCTCCTGGCCCGCATGTGGAATGACCTGTCCGAGAAGAAGAAGGTTGGGGGGAATCATAGAGTACCTCCCCCCACTTTTCTAGCTCCTCCCAGGAAAGAGAGAGACCTTAGAAGCCATCGAGTCTAACCCCCTCATTTTACACATGAGGAAGCTGAGGCCCAGAAAAGTTAGCAGGATCATTGACCTAGAGCTGCCTTTGGGGAAGGAGAAAGCTGAGTGGCGGCCGCCTGTGTCTGGCTCCTTGAAGAATCCAATGAGCTGCTTTTCTCCCTCACGCCCACACCTGTGTCTATGAAGCAGCACAGACCTAGACCCAGCAAACCTTCCTCCTAAGCCAGCATTTTGAGCCGAGTTGTTAGAGGCAGTTGGGTGGGGCATGGGTAGAGTGCCTGATTCCTGGAATCGGGAAGACCTAACTTCAAATCCAGGCTCAGACATTTACTAGTCACTTCACCTCTGTTTGCTTCCGTTTCTTCCTCTAAAATGAGCTTAATGATAGTGCCCACCTCCCAGTGTTGGGGGGATCAAGTGAGGTTATATTTTGTAAAGTGCCTGTAGTATGGTACTATTGCCAGTGTAATTACATGACCAGGTCATATGTGCTTCTTGGGCAGTTGTAGAAGATCATAGATTTAGAGTTAGAAAGGACCTGATAGACCCTGAAGGCCAGCTCCCTCATTTTGCAGAGGAAACAAGAATATAGAAGTCACAGAGCTACTGAGTGTCTTGAGGCAGGATTTGAACTCAGGTCTTTCCAAATCCCAATACGCTTTCCACGGCGCCGTCTGGAGAACTCACTGTGTCAGCTCAGGCAGAGGAGGTCCCCCAGGGAGAACCTTAGTGGGAGCTGCCCTGGGATAGACATCTTGAAACTTCTGTCTCCCTCTGTACGTGGTATCATAATTCTGAGAAGGATGGCTGAGGGTGGAAGGAGTGGGCCCACAGGAGCCAGGTGCTGGAGGTGGCCAAGACCCTGACTGCCTCTTGCTGACCTTCCCCACCCCAGGCAAAGTACAAAGCGAGAGAAGCAGCCCTGAAAGCACAGTCCGAGAGGAAGCCTGGCACAGAGCGGGAAGAGCGGGGAAAGCTGCCTGAGTCGCCTAAGACCGCAGAGGAGATTTGGCAGCAGAGCGTCATTGGGGACTACCTGGCCCGTTTCAAGGTTGGAAGACGGGTCAAGGGGGCTGGGACTGATTGAAGTGCTGACAAGGGGAGGGGGGAAAGTCTTCCTCCTAGAGTCCAAGGGAGCAGGCCTGCATGGGGTGCGTGTGGATCGAGGGGGAGATCTCCTCCCCCAACCTGCACCCCCCAGCACCCTCCCTACATCTGACCATCTTTTCCTTGGCCAGAATGACCGGGTGAAAGCTCTGAAAGCTATGGAAGTAACCTGGAACAATATGGAAAAGAAGGAGAAACTTATGTGGATCAAGAAGGCAGCTGAGGACCAGAAGAGATATGAGGTGTGGGGGGGTTGGGGAGGGAGTAGAGCAGGGTGGCCCAGGGTGCTTGTGCAGTGGAGAGTTCTTCCCAGTGCCATGTCCAGCTCCCTCTCTGGACATGGCCAACGTCCCACGTCTCCCTGAGTTATGGAGGCATCACTTGTTGCAGGTCCTCCCAGGCTTCTGTAATACCATCCTTTTGTCAGGGGGCAATCGTATTCTGTATTTTCATTCATCCCCATATGGGCCTAGCTACTTGCCCTTGCTTTATTTCCTCCTAGGGATGGGATTGGGGAGGAGCAGGGATTAGCACTGTGCCTGGCACCTAACAGATGCCTAGTAAAGGTTTATAGAGTTAAATTGCATGGTATCCTGGCATGCTCTGAATGGGCCAGGTTAAGGAGCTACAGCAGGGGTAGGGAACCTACATTCTCAAGGCCACATGTGGTCTTCCAGGTCCTTGGGTGTAGCCTTTTGACTGAGTCCAAATTTTACAAAATAATCCTTTTATTAAGGGGATTGTTCTGTGAAGTTTGGATTAGGTCAAAGGGCTGAACTTGAGGACCTAGAGGGCCACATGTGGCCTCAAGACTGCAAGTTCCCTACTCTTGAGCTACAGCATGTCTTTGAGGGCCAGGGTGGGTGGGTGGATGGGATTTGTGTACTGATCCAAGCTTTTCCCCCTCCTCCTGTAGAGAGAGCTGAGTGAGATGCGGGCTCCCCCAGCAACTGCCAATTCCTCCAAGAAGATGAAGTTCCAGGGGGAGCCCAAAAAGCCTCCCATGTGAGTCATGGCCTGGGAGTGGGGGTGGGATAGCATCAACATCCAGAAGTTGGGACTAGGACTCCTGGGATTGTAGTGGTGACTCGGACCTGTCTGTCACTTCCTCCCGCTCAGGAACGGTTACCAGAAATTCTCCCAGGAGCTGCTGTCCAATGGGGAGCTGAACCACCTGCCCCTGAAAGAGAGGATGGTTGAGATTGGCAGTCGGTGGCAGCGGATTTCCCAGGGCCAGAAGGAGCATTACAAGAAACTGGCAGAAGAGCAACAGAAGCAATACAAGGTGCACTTGGACCTTTGGGTCAAGGTGAGAGCTGGGGTACAGAGCTTGGGAGGAGGAGGAGGGAAGCCCACCAAATCAGTCACCTTCCCATAGCGCTTGGGAGGTTCACAAAGTGCTCTCCTCACAATAGGCACACAAAGTGTTGGTAAGTGCAAACACTATTCTCTGATTCACAGGCAAGGAAAGTCAAGCTAGAAAAATTCATAGGATTTTAGATTTAGAGCTAAAAGGGGCCACCTCCCCCATCATACGGATGAGGACACTGAGGCACAGAGGTGTTAGTAGGATCGTAGACTTAGAGCTGGTAGGAACCTCAGAGGCATTAGAGTCCAACCTCCTCATTTTACAGATGAGGAAACTGAGGCACAGAGAAGTAAGTGATTTGCCCAGGATCACACAGCTGATGACTCTCAGGCAGGATCTGTACCCAAGTCTTCTTGATTCCAAATCCAGGGCCCTGGATTACCTCACTCCTTCGTGGAGCCTCACAGCTGGCAGTAGTTAAAACTTGAGATTTGAGCCCAAGGTCCCCTATTACCAGACCCTCACACCAGTGCTGCCTAAGAAAGATCATCTCAGTGGAAACTGTGGCATGGTGATGGATTTCCATTGTGTGGCCTTTGATTCACAGAGTGAGTGGAATCTTGCTATTTGCCTGCGGCCTTCCCTCTTGGAAGCCACTTGCATAGGTGCCCCCATGTCTTGGCTCCATCGTCCACAGAGAGGAACACCTCCTGGCTGGGTGCAAAGCAGCGCGAAAGGAATTAGACCTAGACTAGGCAGCTAGGTGGTGCCATAGTGCATAGAGTGCCGGGCCTGGAGTCGGGAAGGCCTGAGTTCAAATGGTGCCTCATACACTTCCCAGCTGTGTGATTCTGGGCAAGTCACCTAACTTCAGCCCTCGCTGTAAAATGAGGATAATTATAGCACCTGTCTCCCAGATTGCTATGAGGGTCAGATGAGATATTTATAAAACGCCGTGTAAAGGCTAGCTGCCATTATCATCATGGGGGAAGCAGAACCGAGTGAATAGTGGAATTTGAAGACATCGCATATCCAGAAAATCCACATGTATTGTGCAGGCTGCTCAGATTCTGCTGTGTGACGAATCCCATTCAGATTATTTAATAATAACAGCCAGCAGTTGAATAGTGCTTTAGGCTTTGCACAGGGCCACCCTCGCCACAACTCAGTGGGGCAGACAGTGCAGCCATTGACGGGCTCATTTTACAATGAGGAAAGCGAGATTCCTGAAGCCTGGCCATGGCCCTGGCACAGCTAGTCAGTGTGCACGGCAAGATAACAGCTCTGGCCTCCTGACTCCAAATCCAGCAAGCACGTGAGCCCTGTCTCCGTCATTGTTGTCTCTTCCCAACATGGAAGGAGAGACAACTGGAGAGAGAGGAGGGGGCAAGACACATGCACAAAGAGAAGCCAAAACTCCCACAGAACCAGAGAAAGAGGCCTGCACTCCCTTGGAAATTATGTGAGGCGGACATGTAACTCTGAACCAGGCCTTGTTAGACCATAGGAGCAAGGGGAGGACAGGTGGTTAGACCCTACCCACCCTACTAGGCCAGTTCTATAGGTTCTAGTTAAGTAGGTTAAAAAATGAAAGCTTAAAAGTGTCAGGGTTAGGCCAGCACAGGCTCATAGTCCTCAGTGGAAGCTTGTGGTAGAGATAAAAGGAGGGATACGCCTTCTGCCAACCCTAGCCTTGCCCCACCCTTCCTCTAAGTCCTTTGTGGGGAGGAGTTGTAAGATAGACACTAGGGGGGGATCACCCAGATTTTCACAGAGGTAGAAAGGAATTCTCTGTCCCCGCCCCTTGCTGCTGCCTCTCATACTTCTCTCTGCCTTCTTGTCCTCCAGAGTCTGTCTCCCCAGGACCGTGCTGCTTACAAAGAATACATCTCCAATGTGAGTCTGGGGGTGAGGATCTGGGTGGGCTTGGTGGTAGAGGGAAGGCCTAGGCAAAGAGATTCATTTGAGTTGAAAGGAAATTCAGTGAAACTAACATGGCTTGAAATTCAACACCATTGTTTGTTTCCCTTCCCATCCCTCCCCTACAGAAACGCAAGAGCATGACCAAGCTTCGGGGCCCAAACCCTAAATCTAAGCCCACCATGCAGTCGAAGTCGGTGAGTGGGAAAGGGGGGAAAGGAAGGGGATTTTGAAGGGAAGGGGTGAGGAAGGAGGAAACAGGATCTCTTCAAGTCCAGGGAGGAGCTCCCAGTGGACATCAATAGTTCCTCCTGCCCCCAGGAGTCAGAGGAAGATGACGATGATGATGAGGAAGAAGAAGATGATGAAGAAGATGATGAT
Source organism: Phalanger gymnotis (assembly GCA_028646595.1). Taxonomy (NCBI): domain Eukaryota; kingdom Metazoa; phylum Chordata; class Mammalia; order Diprotodontia; family Phalangeridae; genus Phalanger; species Phalanger gymnotis. Next base: position 185,293,230 of record CM053626.1, read on the forward strand.
GATGATGAAAATGGGGATTCCTCAGATGAGGGGGGCGATTCTTCTGAGTCGAGCAGTGAGGATGAGAGCGAGGATGGGGATGAGGTGAGAGCTCCTATGCAGGAAGTGCGGGGTAGGCCAAGGCCACGGGTGGCCATTCAGACGGAGATGTGGCTTTGCCCTCCCCTAAAATCACAGTGCTGTCCTTTACCCATTTCAGAATGACGATGACGAAGAGGATGATGATGAGGATGAGGATGAGGATGAAGATGAAGACAATGAGTCAGAGGGGAGCAGCTCCAGCTCGTCCTCCTCAGGAGACTCCTCTGACTCAGACTCCAACTGAGCCCCAGGAGGAGGCCAGGCCTGCCTCTGTACCCCCAGGGGCCCAGGAAAGCCTTTGGGGGGGGCTGGGGAGGGGTTGAAGGGAGAGTCCCCTCTGTGACTCCTATTTTTTTTTCACCCCTCTAGTTCTGCTCCCGCCCACCCTCATTTTTTTTAAAAAGCAAAATGCATGGCGGGGAATGAGGGTGGGAGGGAGCCCAGGCTAGGACTCTGCAACCTTAGAGATATTAGCCCTGGGGGAGCCTCCGGGGGAATGACCATCAGACTGAGCCAGTGTCTACCCTTCCTTCCACCTCTACCCCTCTCCCAGGATCTCGTCACAGTCCCCACCCCCTAGCTGCCCACCCTGGACCATGGATCTCACTGCACTTACAGCTCCTAGCATGGACGTTGGAATGGGGCTGGGGGGACGGAGGGGTACATAGGGGTTGGAATGGGTTTTCAGGGGTGGGGAGGCCTTGAAGGGTGGAGTGTGGCTCTTCTCACTCCCCACTGTCCCCATTCAGGGGAGGGAGTTCTGAAGCTGTGCCCCCTGCTCAGCCCCCACTTCCCCCTGTGTGACTGTTTGCCTTGACCACTTTCTTGGAACTGGGGGTATGGGGACATTTGCAGGGGGTCCTTTAAGAAGATGAGGGTGGTCCTGAGTCCACCTGCCCTGGCTAACCCCCTTGCAGGAAGGCGCTCCCCCTGCCCCTCAGGGCAGCAGTCTTTTTTATATATGTGTATATAATTTTTTTTAAGCTCTGAGCTGTCAACGAGATGTTTCCTACCGATCTCCGCTACTGTCTCTGTCTGTTCTGTCGTTTGGGGGTTAGGGGGGACTGGGGGGCTGTCATTTTTTAAAAATTGTCTTGAGTGTGGAAGCGTGACTGTGTGGCCTGTATATAGCGTGTGTGTGTGTGTGTGTGTGTGTGCGCGTGTGTGCGCGTGTGAGAGAGAAAGAAATGAGGCCGGACCCCTTGGGCCTTTAAGGTAGAAAGAAGGGAAATGGGAAGCAGACTGGAGGCTCTCCTGTCTTGTCTATCCTATCCTGCCCCCAAGGGAAACAGGCAGGTCCCCAGTCTCACAAATTCCAAATTCTTGCCTGGTAGACACTTTGTTTGGGGAGGGGGGGTACTGGAAGGAGACAGGAAAGCTATATGGAGCTACTCCCTTGTTCCCTCAGGGATGTGTGTGTGTGTGTGTATGTGTGTGTGGGGGGGTTGGTTTTCTTTTGGGGGGTTAATGATTCTCTGACCTAGACGGCATGAGGTTTGGGGGGTATCTTAGGCCCTAGGGAGTTTTGTTTCGGGGGGGGGGAGATGCAGACTTAATTCTGGCTAGCTAGGCTGAGGAATAGAGACTGGCAATATGCTATCCACCTTGGGATCTGAGAGTCCTATGGGTAGACTGAGAACTTTTCGTATGTATGGTTCAGCTTTCGAGGCAGCCTAGTTTTATCGCAATGTTTCATTTTGCTAAAGGCTGTTGGATGCAGCTGACCTTCTCCCCCCCCCCCCCCACCGCCCCCATTCCCAATTCCTTAGCCTACCTGACACCCCCAAGCCACTTTGGATTTATTTCTGTGAATATCATTTTTTAGATGTTTGACTAAATTTGGTTTTAACAAAAACAACAATCATGTCAGTGACTTATTTAGGCTTTCCATTTAATTTTATCTTCCATCATGGGAAAACTAAGGGACAGAGGGAAACTGGAAATTGATGTTGGGAGGGAAGAGGAGAAGCCTTGACAGACCCAGTCCAGTGATTGGTAGACTCTCCCAAAGGTAGCCAGACAATCTATGCCCTGACCTCAGGAAAACACAGATGCTTAGGGGTGAAGCAGGGGGATGGGGGTCTCCCCCATCCCTTTGTCCTGCACCTGGAAATGGTGGAGGGGTTCTTCTGTTTGCCACTTGACTGTGTTTGCCTGTCTCTCTCCACCCCCTAACACCCAGCAGGAAATCCTACTTCCTGCCCTTAGTTGACTGGCCCTACCACTGTTGTGTTTCAAGTGGACTATGTTTTAGTATAAAAAACAAACAAACAAAAAAAACCAAACCTGGGACTTTTTTCCCCCAAATTGAAAAATTCTTACAGTGCGGACAAGATTGAAGACGGGTGGGTGGGGGGTGTTGGTACTGTAAGAGGTCACACTAAGTGCATTTTGGCACTGGGACAAGTTGGTAGGGTGGGTTTTTGGTTTTTGTTTTTTTTTTTCTTTTTGAGGGGAGAGCCTAAGGGAGGGTTATGGAGGCCTCCCTATTTTTTTTCTAATATTTAAAGAGTGTTTTGTAGGTTTCAACAACTATGGCCACAACTTGGATTTCTATCACTGGGAAGGGGGGGGGTGAGGGTGGGATGGCTAGAGATGTCTGGCTGCGGCCAACTTTGGAAATTTTGTTCCCCCCTCCCCCTTTTTTTTGTATAATAAAGTGAAAAAAGGTTTGGCTGATGTCTCATCACTGGGAGTTGCTTAGGGACAGTGGTGTTGGTAAAACAATAAATTGAGAATGCAGTGACCTTGACTTGCTTTTGCCCTGGCTGCTAGTTACACATCCAACTCTCCTTGCCCCAGCAGAGTGTGCAAGTATGGTTGTGATGAAAGTCTCCCAAGTTTAGATCCCACCCTCTTAAAGTCCGAAGGCTTCTAATACTGGCAGGTAGTTTTGTCCTATCTAGCTTTCTTAGGTGGTCCCCCTTCAATTAAGGTCTTACTTGTCTATTATGAGACAGGCATTTGCTAGATTTCTCCCATCCGGTTTCTAAGCTATAAGCTTGTGAAGGTAAAAAAAAAACAGCACAATACTAGGATGAAAGTGAAAAGAAAGGAGGAAGAAGGTTGGGGGTGGTAACTGGGAGAGGGTAGTTTCATTCTATAATCCATCTGATGTTGGGAAGCACTTATCTCTAGACCTTCTAGGTCTCCCTCTCAATGGAGGTTTCCTTCCAGGATCGTGGTTTCTCCACATTTAGTAATAGCCCAACTTAAATCTGATGACAGTTTCCAAGTGGTGAAGGCTTTTCCACACACTCCTTCCATGTTAAAAGACTGTCTTTTTTTAAGTATCTACAATGCACAGGGTATTGTGCTAAATGCTGAAAATACAAAGACTTCTCTCCAGTTCAAGGATTCTTAAGTTTTTTGTACTATGGCCCTTTGGGCAGTCAAGTGAAACCTACAGACCCCTAGACTCCTTGGAATAATGATTTTAAATTTGTAAGATAGGATACAAAGAAAACTGATTATATTGAAATGCAGTCATCAAAATCTAAAGAATGCACAGATCTCAGGTTATCTCCTAACAGTCCTGGGATGTAGGTGCTGTTATCTCTGTTTTATAGATGAGGAAACTGAGGTAGCTACCCAAGACAGAATTTGAACTAAGATCTTGGATTTCTATTTTTTTTAAATGGCTAAAATAAAACCTGGGACTTTTTTTTTTTTTTTGGTGTGCTGTTTGAAAAGAAGCTTCACTTATCTGGAAACGTAACTAATGAAGAATATCCCATTCCCTGACCATATGAGATTATTGCTTTAGAGGGTGTTTGAACTGGGTTCAAATAGAAGTCTACAGTCCCCAATCCCTTTGTCTCTTGTAATTCCTTAACCTGGGCTTTTGGTGGCACTCAGTTCTTGAGGTTTGGAGCCTTGATACTGAACAGCCAATGGTTAGATCCTCTCCTAGGGCATCCCAGGAGTCTTCGCACACATCGCCAGCCATCCCTTAGTGCAGACCCACCAAGCTCCCAGGCTGAGCTAGGTAGAGCCACAGGAGGGGAGGGGAGGGGAGAAGGAGGAGCCTCTCTTGAGTAGGGAGGAGGGGGAAAGGCCTCAGAAACAGCTTTCCCCTCCATTCAATAATAATAACTCTGTAAATGAGTAGGTATTTGTATAGCACTTTAGGTCATCCTCTTCTTTAGTCTTCACTACCACCTATTGAGGCAGGCATTATAGGGTGTCATCCCCATTTTGTGGATGAAGAAATTAGCTCCCGAAAGTTCAACCCATGATCACACAGCTAGTTGGGGTCCAAAGTGAGACCGGAACCCAGGTTTTTGCTAAAGGTACTGTTCTCTCTCCATAGTCTCCTGTGTCCATAGCACTTGAAGATGGGTGAGGAGTTGGCTGGAGAATCCCATCTGCTTATTGCATGAGGGAAGATGGATCGGACTAGAGCTGGAAGGGACCCTACGAGATGACCAAGGCCCAAGCCCATAGAGGGTCATTTCTTTGTTTTCTTTCTTACCCGTATTAAGACGTATCTCCTTTCATATTGAATAGAGAGAACTGGAAAGTTTTCTTTCATGCGTTTGCATGGTAGAAGCTAGAGTTTATTTCTTTTCATATCAATAGAGGGTACAGGAAGATGTGCTGAAAGCCAAGGGATCCAAGGCCTGGGAAAACATTGGGACCTCCATCATTACATCATACCTCTGTAGCTTAGTTGCCAATTTCTGAAAACTCCACCTAGTGGCTGGCACTGTGGCTGTGTGCCCCATCAGCCTAGCCCACACTGAAGAGGAAGCCAGAGTGTCAACTGTGATTGCCACCAGAGGAAGAGGGCTAGAAAGCTGGTGGAGGTTCCAGATCAGAGAATCTAGGGGAAGCTGGTGACAAGGATGACGATGATGATAGCTCGCATTTATATGATGTCTGTTTGCAAAGTATCTCATTTAATCCTTACGACAACCTTGGGAAGTAGGTGCTATTATTATCCCTATTTCACAGTTGAGGAAACTGAGGCAGAGGTCAAGTGACCTGTCTAAGGTCACATAGTGTCTGAAGCTTCATAGCTTCATAGGTGTACCTAGCTCCTCTCAATCCAAATCACAATAAAACATTTATTAAGCACCTATACTGTGACATGCCTAGAGTCAGGCAGACTCATCTTCCTGAATTCAAATACAGCCTCAGACACAATGTGACCCTGGACAAATCACTTAGCCCTGCATGCCTCAGTTCCCTCATCTGTAAAACGAGCTGGAGAAGGAAATGGCAAACCACTCCATGACCTTTTCCAAGAAAACCCCAAGTGGGGTCACACCGACACAACAAGTGTGCTAGGCCGAGGTCACTTACATTCTACAACATCTGTAAAATAAATAGAAGCACAAAGTCACTTCAAAAGGGAGAAGGTGCTTATAAGGGGGGAATCAATAAAGGCTTCAGGCAGGAGATCATTCTTGAGCTGTGCTTTGAAGGATTGCTTGAGGCAGAGGAGAGGGGAGAAGAGGACTGAATTCCCAAAATAAGGCATCATTTGTACAAAGTTACAGTGGCTGGAGGTAGAATATTGCTTATCAGAAACAGCTAGTAGACTTGTTTGACAGAAATGGAGAAAGTACGAAATTTGGATAGTGTAAAATAAGACTGAAAAAGCAAGGGAGCTTGGTTAGGGAATGCTTTTAAATGTCAGGTTGAGGGTTTGGAAGTTGGGTTTTTTTTTTAAATCCTAGAGGCAGTTGGGAGCTATTGAAGATTTTAGGGGTGGGGTGGGGAAGATGATCAGATCTATGTGTAACATCTGTGATCAAGGTCACTAAGTGATAGCACAGACACTGCAGAGATGTAAACAGCCCAAATCGGCCCATTTGTTGCCTTTCTGAATAACAGCAATAGTAATAATAGCATGTTAAGGTTTGTAAAACACTTTACATGTATTGCCTCATTTGATCCTCACCGCAACCCTGGAAGATGTATTATTATCCCCATTTTACAGATGAGGAAACTGAGGTAGACAAAGCTTAAGGGACTTGCCCAGGATCGCACAGCTAGTAAATTTCTGAATCAAGATTTGAACTCTATTCTTCCTGAATCCACAGACCCACCTATCTCAAGCCTTACTACCACCACCTCAAGCCTATAGAAGGTCAGTGTGGTATTATAGATCTTTTTTTTTTTTCAATGAGGGAGTATAATATCCAAGTTGCCCACCATATGACTTTCTACTTAAGCCACCAACCAAGGGCCTCATTTCCCCACAAAGTCTTAGCCCTATCATCAATCAATAAACATTTATTAAGGGCCTACTCTGTTCCAGGCAGGGTTCCAGGCTGAGGTTACAAAATGAGGCAAAAGACAGCCCCTGCCTTCAAGGCGCTTACAATCCAGTCGAGGAGACAACACACAAAGTAAGCACAAAGGGTGGTCCCCACGTGGCTCCCTATCCAGGGTCCAAGCCTCAGATTCTCTTTGCTCCTGTGGCTGTTCCCTATGCCCGCATTTTGTTCAGCAAGATCCTCTTAAGGAAAAAAAAGATGGGGAACTCTTAACACCTCAACACACATGCACTGATCTAATCATTAAGATCTCCCAAATCTGTTTCCCCCATGAGAACTTTTCTGAGAACAGAGAATTACTATTAGGAAGCTATTGCCAAGAGTGGGCAGGAGGTAGGAGGGTCTGTAGGGTGGTAGCTGTGTAAATGGAAAAAAAAAAGCACAAATGCAAGAGATAGTGTAGAAATAGAATCAAAGAGTTTTGGCAACTGACTAGATAAAGAGGCTGAAGAAGCGTTGAATTGAAGATGACAAGATTGCAGGCCTGGGTGACTAGAACAGTGAAGGTGCCCTTTATAAAAATCGGCATATCTGAAGGAAGGTTTGAGGGAAGTGTAATGACTTGTGTTTTAAACATGCTAAGTTTGATATGTTTACAAGGACATCTAGGTGGCAATGTCTACCAGACAGTTGGTAATGTGGTAGTGAAATTCAAGAGAGAGATTAAGACTGGATATAGGGATCTATGAATGTCTGGGGAGAGAGAGACAAAGAGAAACAAGGAGAGACAAACACAGGAAGAGACAGGGAGCAAGGGAGGGACACAGAGAGAGACAGAGAAAGAGAGAGGGAGGGAGGGAGGGAGGGAGAGGGAGAGAGAGAGAAACCACCAGGACAGAGGCTTGGGGGATGCTCACACTTCAGAGGAAGATAATGATCTAGCAAAGGAGATCAAGAGAATACCATCATAGAGGGCAAGGGAGAAGAGAATATCCAAGAGGAAAGGTGATTGACTGTCAAGCTACAGAGACAATAAGAAATGAAGAAAATTGGATCCAACAGTGGAGAGATCACTGTCCACCTTGGAGGGAGCAAGTGGTAGGGTTGGAAGCCAGATTGCAAGGCATTAACAAAGTGAGCAGGAGGTGAGGTATAGGCAACAATGTAAACAACCTTTCCCTGGATTACAGGATCACTGATCTGCAACTGAGAAGAACCTCAGACCCCATGGAGTCCTGCCCCCTTCATTTTACAGGTGAGAAAACTGATGCCCAAAGAGGTGTTGAAACAATTTGGTTAGCAGCTGCTGTGGGGGTGAAAGACCAACACAAACCAAACAACAAGAACGCTGCCAGCAAAAGTTCTTTTGATCTGCTCTACTAAGGAAAGCAACATTAAGGGGTTAACAATCTTACTTTAATACAATTTATACATATATCATTCCATTAGTTCAGGGGAAAAAGCCAGCACCCTGAACTTGGGAGCAAATACAAATTACAAGGATACATCATAAACAGATGAAATACAATTCATAGTTACCAAGAAGCCATCAACACCTGAGCTCAGGAGCTGGGGAGCTTATAACAACAGCTGGCCCATAGTCACTCACCCACCACTCCTCCTGTGGCTCAGAGCCCCAAGCAAATAGCTCTGTTCTCTCTTTTTATACAGTCTTTGGATGTCATCAAACATCATCTGAGGGACCAGAACTTAGGTGCATACTATTGGCTCTGGTCTTAGCAACTCCCCTTAAGGCCCTGAGGGCTTCATGCCCACATCAGCTTAACACCTAGTAGATAGGGGTTTGCACCTAGTAAGGCTCAAAGACAATTAATTTAGCATTCTAAAACAGTAAAAAAGTCCCAACTTAATTAACATTAGAAGAGGCTAATTAGCATACACAAGGTCACACTGGTGAACCACAGTGAAGAACCAAGATTTGAACCCACATCTTTTAACTCTGGGGCAGTGCTCTTTCCATGGTACCCCATGTCCATTTTAACATGACAGAATGATCGTATCAAATGAAGGGAGAGCTGAAGATATTTATAGGCATAAAGGAAAGAACTAGTGCATATGGAGAAATTAGGGATAAGGGGAGAGAGGAAGGAATGATTGAGAAGGCCAGCTTTGGGAGGAGATGGTATCAACAGGGGAAAAGGGAGATAATGGCCATTTATTAAGCACCTACTATGAAGGAGACACTGTGCCCAACACTTTTTTATGAATATTACCTCATCTGATCCTCACAACTCTGTGAAGCTGGTGCTAATCTTCTCATCCCCACTTTACAAGAGTAAACAGAGGTTGTCACTCACCCAAGATCAGTAAGCACCTGAAGCTGGATTTGAACTCGGGTCTTCCTGACTCCAGGCTCCAGTGCTGGCTCTGCTCAATTCATCACCAGCTGCCACAGTACCAATAGAGGGGTTGGCCTTGGCATGGAGAAGGCCCCTACCTTTTTGTCAGAGAATGGAGCAAAAGAGGAGACAAAAGGGGGATGACGAAGAGGGGATTTGAGCTACGGAATGATGGAGTCAAAGAAGCTCTGAAACTTACTGTCTCTGAAGCCTTGCATACATCACTTCTTCAAGAAGCCTCAGTTTCCTCTTTCTCTATAAAATAAAATCAATTGGATTAAACGACCATGGCTCATTCTGGGACAGCTACGTGGATAGAACGCCCAGCCTGGAGTCAGGAACACCAAATCTGGCCTCTGACATTTGCGAGCCGTGTGACCCTGGGCAAGTCATTTAACCCTGTTTGCCTCAGTTTCCTCATCTGTAAAATGGGCTGGAAAAGGACATGACAAGTCACTCCAGTATCTTTGCCAAGAAAATAAACAAACCCAAAAGGGGTCACGAAGAGTAAAAAACAACTAAACAGCAATTTGGTTCCTTCTGGCTCTAAACCTATAATGCTATAAGGATGTCCTCTTTTTTTTTTCTCAGTAGGAGATCCTTCCCTAAGAGGGAAGGGGGAGGAAGTGATAGAAGTCTGGAGAGAGACAGAGATAGAGGGAGACAGAGGGAGAGAGAGAGGGGGAGAGAGAGAAAGGGGGAGAGAAAAAGAGAGTTGTAATTGGAGTCAAACTAAAATGAAAAGACGATTGTTCTATATGAGGCCCAATGAGATTAGATGACATAACTGCAATAAAACCCAGACAACTTGGTTATTTGGACTTTTTATTGCTGCCCTTTTTTTCCTCGCATTCTTAACACTTCTCATTAACTCCCCCACCCCCATAGAACCTTTCTTTTTAACAAATGAATACAATTGAGTAAAACAATTCTCCACAATGGCCCTGTCTCATAAGGTATGCTTTGTTCCACACTTTTGACTGCCATCTCTCTTCAGAAAGGAGACAGACTTTACCATCAAATTCTCTGAAATTATAATTTGTCGTTCAGTAGTGACTCTTCATGACCCTATTTGGGATTTTCTTAGCAAAGATACTGAAGTGGTTTGCTATTTCCTTCTCCAGTTCATTTTACAGATGAGGAAACTGAAGCAAACAGGTTAAGTGACTAGCTCAGGATCACACTGCTGAAGAGGTCTAAGAAAAATGATGATGGTAGTAGGGAACCATAGGTTTGTAGGGGTGCTTGATACCCCAAAATACCGACACTCCAGGTCCTGCCGAAAGAATTCAACTCAAGCCCTCTCAGTCAAGGGAAAAGACAAAGTTTATTGGTGTATGGGACAGAATTTTTAAATAATAGGAGAGACATCCTTAGGAGGAACAAAGTAAATTTATTTCACAAACCTTGCAAGATTTGGGCACACCTCCATAATGGAGGAGGTGAGGTAAAAGGGGACCTGTCCTAATTTATACTCT
>CM053626.1:185303875-185401388 GCA_028646595.1 Phalanger gymnotis
TCTAGGAGAAGAAATGGGTTGGAGGGGAGGAGAGACCTTCCTAGAGCAAAGAACAAATAGCTCACAGGAAGTCCATTATCTTCTAACATCTGAGAGAGAGGGGGAAGGGCAGGCCTTCAGTTCCAGGCCCTCACCTTCCAAAACCACAAAGCCAAATCAAATTCCAAAACCTCTCCATTAAACATACCCTGTGAAGTCTTCACAATTATCCATCCATTCACCATAATGGGTTGTCTTAAGAAATTCCACCCTTTGTGAAGCCTGTTTTCACAAGCGGGCCAGATTCAATCTGAGCTGAGGTAGATTGAAACTGAGCGCCTTCATGGAGGCAAGATAGAGGTTATATACACAAAGATTGTAGGAAGGATTGAGGGGTGATCTAGGGTGACTAGAGGAAGGCTTTAGGGAGGATCTTGAGGAGGAGTCTAAGGAGGATGAGTTGAGGTCAGACTCCAGGAACCAAGAGAATGGAATTAAGGGTGGGAAGTAGCTGAAGGCATGGATATTGATAGTATCAAGGGTGGGAAGTAGCTGGACAATAAAGGGCAAGGCTAGGTAGAGATTTGGGCCTAATGATAATGTAAGGCTTATGGCCTTAGGGGAAGGCCAGATCTAGTTGGAAGATTCAAGGAGAGTTCAAGGGGGCTCCCAGAGACTGTATTCCAGATTCAAGGGGGTTCCAAGAGACTGTACCCTCATCACTGCTACTGAGTATCGGAGGTCAGATTTATGCCAGGCCCAGCGCTCTATCCACTGTACCCCCTAGCAGCCCAAGATTATAACTGGTCATTATATTGATCAGAGTTGTAAAGTCAATGTTATTTTCCTTTTCATAACTGTGGTCATTATCTAAATTGTTCTTCTGGTTCTGATTTCTTTGCTTTAAATTAGTGCATATAAGTCTGCCCAACTTTCTCTGAATTCTTTATATTCAGAGGTAATTTCATAAGGCACAATTTTATCTCATTCACATGCCAGCACTGTTTAGTCATTATCCCAACCAATGGGCATTCCCTTTCCTCCTGTTTGCTACTATAAGAAGTACTACCATCTAGGCAGCTAGGTGGCGCAGTGAGTAGAGCACTGGCCCTGGAGTCAGGAGGATCTGGGTTCAAATTTAGCCTCAGACACCTGACATAGCTATGTGACTTTGGGCAAGTCACTTGACCCCAATTGCCCTGCCTTCCCTCCTCAAAAAAAAAAAAAGTACTACTATCAGTATGTATAGGTCATAGATCTAGAAATGAAAGCCTCCACCTTTACTTCATATTTTTTGGGGGCCCAGGGAGGTTAAATAACATCTTCAAGACCATATAAGGAGTGTGGGAGGAGGGAATTTAACCAATGACCTTGGAGTCCAGAGATTCCACTATACCATTCCTACGTTTGGAGCAGCTAGAGGGTACAGTGGGCCTGAGTTTGAATTCTACCTTAGATACTTAGTAGCTGAGTGAAGACTCATCTTCCTAAGTTGAAATCTGGCCTTAGACACTTACTAGCTGGGCAACCCTAGGCAAGTCACTTAACCCTGTTTGCCTCAGTTTCCTCATCTGTAAAATGAGTTGGAAAAGGAAATGGCAAATCACTCGGTATCCTTGCCAAGAAAGCCCCAAATAGGATCATGAAGAGTCAGATACAATTAATAGACAAAAACAATTTTTAGGGGGGCGGGGAGGAGAGTGCAGCTAGGTGGTGAAGTGGATAGAAAAAGGCCAGGCCTGGATGCAGGATGATCTGAGTTCAGATATAACCTTAGACACTGGCTGTGTGACTCTGGACAAGTTACTTAACCCTTTTTGCCTCAGTTTCCTCATCTGTAAAATAAGTTGGAGAAGGAAATGGCAAACCACTCCAGTACCTTTGCCAAAACAAAAAAACAAAAAAACAAAAAAACAACCCAAAATGGAGTCATGAAGACTAAACAACAAACAACAGGGACATCAAAATAGCTGGGCTTCCTGGCAACCAGGTGAGAAGCAGCCCCCACCTTGAGGCCCCAGCATTTCCTGCTCCTCACCCTCTAAAGGAATCTTTTCCCAATTCCTCTTAGTGCCTTCCCTCAGTTGATTATTTCCTATTTGTCCTGTATATAGCCTGTTTTTGCACAATTGTTTGTGTCTCTCCCATTAGACTGGGAGCTCCTAAAGGTCCATTTGGCTAGTTGGTGCCTTTTGCATGTATAATTTATTTTTTTCCTGATTCAGCCTTTTTCTTCACCACACAGTAATCAGATAGGACACAGTTATAGAATACCTGGGCATGCTCTGAAATGGGGAGCAGGACACTCTATTATGCATGTGGATTATACCAGGAGAAGACTGCACATGTTCCTAAGTTGGGCTTTCACTGGCCTGTCATATAAAGGATGGCTTTTTGTAGGGAGAAGAGAGGAACACACTGGGAAGTGAAAGTGATTAAAAAAACCAGCAAAAGATATCTTCTCTTTTTTAGGTCAAAAGAAAGAAAACTGCCTCTTCAGATTATTTATCTTTTGGCAAATGACTCTTGTTCTTATACATTTAAATCTTGTCTATCAGATCCGATCTTATACATTTAAATCTTAGACATCTTTATTATAGATACTTGTTGCAAAGATATTTTCCCCAATTAACTGCTTCTCTTCTAATTACAGCTACACTGATTTTATTCATGTTGTCTGACTTTCCCCAAAGGACTTCTATGAGGCATGAGCAGGAAGAGAGACAGCAGGTGATGGCAGTAACCCAGGAGTTTGGCAAGGAATAGCTAGCTGATGAGAGTACAAGAAGTTAAGGGGTCTAAGGGCAGCTAATAGTATGTGGTCGAACTGGTCAAGGCCATGAAGGCATGGAAAGGAGGGCAGAGAACAAAACAGGGAGGGATAGAAAGATTGGAGGCCACCATAAGGATAAAGAACAGATTTAGGAGGCTACATAGTTGCATTGGTAACTAAGGCAGGACTCCAGGTGGGGCCAATGAAGGGAGGTCTGATTATATCTTCACTCCCAAGTAGGTGCAAAACCCCTAGCTACTAGGTGCTAAACCAATGTGGGTATGAAGCCCCCAGGGTGGTAAGGGAAGTTGCTAAGACCAGAGCCAATAGTAAGAGCTTAAGTTCTAGTCACCCAGACTAGTTTGATGATGGCTAAAGAGTGCATAGAGAGAACAGAGCTATTTGCTTAGGGCTCTCACTCTTGGCATTGTGCTGATGTGGAGACTGGGCAGCTGTAGTTAAGAGCCTTCCAGCTTGTAAACCCGGATGTTCAGACTTTGTTAAACTCTGGTAACTATGCACTGAGATTTGAATCGGACAAGGTCTGTCTGTAGATGTTTGTAATTTGTTTGTATTTGCTGTGAAGTTCAGAGTGCTAGCTTTTTCTCCTGAACTAAGTGAATGATATTTGCATGTTTAATTAAATTGAGATTGTTAACCCCTTAATGTTGCTTTCCTTAGTAAAGCAGATCAAAAGAACTTGTGCTAGCAGCGTTCTTGTTGTTGGGCTTGTGTTGGTCTTTCACCCCCACAGCAGCTGCTAGCTGAATTGTTGCAACAGTAGTGGAGACAGGAATTCAGAGAATTGGATGGCATGGAATAACTACATTACAGGTGATGATCTGATTATCTGAGGACTCCTAAGCAACTGAGGGGAAGAAAAGATGGACATCATAGTCACTGACTATAGCAATCTACTCTTTGATAAACCCAAAGGATCCAGCTTCTGGGCTAAGAATTCACTATTTCACAAAAACTGCTGGGAAAATGATAGGGCAGAAGCTGGGCATAGATCAATATCTTACACTGTATACCAAAACAAAGTCAAAATGGGTTCATGATTTAGGAATAAAGGCTGATACTATAAGCAATTTGGGAGAGCAAGGAACAGTTTACCGGTCAGATTTATGGGAAAGGAAAGAATTCATGACACAATAAGAGATAAAGGGCATTACAAAATGCAAAATGGATAATTTTGATTATGTTAAATTGGAAAGTTTTTGTATAAACAAAGGCAATGCAACAAAGATTAGGAGGGAAGAAGAAAATTGGGAGAAAATCTTTGAAACTAGTGTCTCTGATAAAGCCCTCATCTCTAAAATATACAGGGAACTGAGCCAAATTTAGAGGAATACAAGTCATTCCCCAATTGAGAAATGGTCAAGGGATATGAACAGGCAGTTTGCAGATGAAGAAATAAAAGCTATCTATAGTCATATGAAAAAATGCTCAAAATCATTACTGATTAGAGAAATGCAAGTCAAAAACAACTCTTAGGTACCACATCTCTCCTGTCAGATTGGCTAACATGACAAAACAGGAAAATGATAAATGCTGGAGAGGATGTGGGAAAATTGGAATACTTACATTGCTGGTGGAGCTATGAACTGATCCAGCCATTCTGGAGAGCAATTTGGAACTATGCCCAAAGGGCTGTAAAAATGTGCATACCTTTTGACCCAGCAATACCACTTCTAGGGATGTATCCTAAAGAGATCACACAATTGGGAAATGGACCAGTATGTACAAAAATATTTATAGCGGCTCTTTTTGTGGTAGCAAAGAATTAGAAATAAAAGGGATGCCCATCAATTGGGAATGGCTGAACAAGTTGTGGTATATGAATGTAATGGAATACTATTGTACTATAAGAAATGGGGAAGATACAGACTTCATAAAAACCTGGAACCACCTACATATGATGCTGAGTGAGCGGAGCAGAACCAGGAGAACATTATACACAACCACAGATATATTGATTCTGTGATGACTAACCTTGATGGACTTGGCTCTTCTCAGGAATACAAGGTTCAAAGACAACTCCAAAGGACTCATAGTAGAGAGAGCTATCTACATCCAGAGAAAGATCTATGGAGTCTGAATGAAGATTGAGGCAAACTATTTGCTCTGCTTTTCCTTTTCTTTTTTTCTTTCCCTTTTGTTTCTGTTTTCGTTTTTTTGATTTTGTTTCTTCTTTCTCATGATTCATTTCATTGCTCATAATTGTTCTTTACAACTTGACTATTGTGTAAATGAGTTTAATGTGAAGGTATAGGTAGAAGATATATCAGATCCCACGCCATCTTGGGAAGGGAGTAGGGTGGGGGAGAAAATTTGGAACTCAAAATCATGTGGAACTGAGTGTTGTAAACTACAAATAAAAAAAGAAAAAATATAAAAAAATAAAAGAAAAGATGGCGGTCATGAGAGGGGAAGCACTTGAACTGTGAGCTCTAGGTGTTTCAGACCACTACCATTTATCTTGAAGTCCCCAAGTATGAAGATTGGGTTTGGGGTTGGAGAAGAAGAACCTGTCTTGAGTTCACTGAGAAACGACTCAGAGACTGGCAAAGTTAACATAAAAGGAAAATAACAAATGTTCCAGGGGTTGTGGGGGAAAAAAAAAACACATTAATGCACTGTTAGTGGAGCTGTGAATTGGTTCAATCATCCTGGAAAGCAGTTTTGGAACTTTGCCCCCAAAGTTCCAAATGCACTAAACTGTGCATTTGCCACAACTAGGCCTACATTTCTAGACCCTTTAACCTAGAAATACCTAGGCTACCTTAGAAAAAGATAAAATAAATAAAAGGGACCCATATGCAAAAATATTTATAACAGCTTTTTTTTTTCTCTTGTGGCTGAAAAGAACTAGAAACCAAGGGAGTGACTTTTAGCTGAAGAATGGTTGAACAAATTATGATGTATGAATGTAATGAATTTTATTGTTCAGAATGAAATGGGAAAACGGGAAATGGGTGGGAAAACAGACGAATTGATGCAGAGTGAAAGGAGCAGAAGCAGAACAATTTATACAATTAGCAACATTGTAAAGACAAACTTGAGAGACTTTAGAACTCTGATCAACGACATCACCAGCCACGTTTCCAGATGACCCAACATAAAACATGCTACCCATCTTCTGAGAGAGCGGTGATGGAAATCAGGAGGCAAATTACAACATAGTTTTTGGAAACGGCCAGTAAGAGACTTTGTTTTGCTTGATCATGCATATTTGTTACAAGGGCTTTGTTTTTCTTTTCTTTTTTCCAATGAGAGGTGTGGGAAGATACATTTGTATGTGAAAATTTAATTATTATTAAAGTAATAATCATTGAAATTATTTTTTTTAAATGAAAAGACTAAGAGTGGCTTGGCCATCGCTAGGGAACTGGGACAAGGAGTTCGACTAAGTGACACAAATAGATGGAGTGAAACTCAGAAGGAAGAGGTGGCATCCTTGGCACAGTGGGCGGAGCGGCTGGAAGGCACGCTGGGGGATGGAGATGTATCCGCTACACTGGGAGGTGTGTGTGTCGGAAAGTGGTTCAAGGAGCAGTACCTAGTCCTACAGCTGGAAGTCTTGGGATCTTTTCGCTGCCCAGTAAAAGCCACAACCAGCAAGGCAGTGGTTTTCATTAAGCCACATTCCCCAGAACACTCCGCCTGCAAAGTGAGGGGCGGGACTTCCCCGGGACAAGGGCGGGGACTGCGGGTCGGGAGGCGTCCCCAGGGCGGGGCAGCGGACACCCAGAGTTCAACACCACCCGCTCCCCGCCCAGTTAGCCGGCCAGGATTGCAACAAAATATCAACCACCCGGTGCGTCGCGCACCGCCGCTTTAAACACCGCTTAAGCCCCGTGCGACCCTATTGGCCAGGCGGCAGGGATGGCTGCTTCCCAATGGCTGGGAAAAGACAATCGAGGCCCCGCCCCCTCCCCACGCTCTCTGGGGAGGTGCTGCCGTCGGGACGTTCGGCCGCGGTGTGGCGCCCCTCCTCTTCGCTCGGCTCCCTCCGCCTTTCTCGCCCCATCTCCGCCCCCAATAGCCAATGCTGCTGAGCGGCGGCCCGCGGGGCAGATGCACGCGCTGGGACCTCGCTAGCTCGAGCAGCCGCTGCGCGCGCGGAAGAGAGCAGGAGGACAGGAAGTGAGGGAGGGGACAGCGGGAGAAGGGGAGGGGCCCGAGGGTCGAGGCCGCTGCGGGGAGGCCGAGCGCGGGGCGGCGCGCGCGCCCGGCTTACCTCGCGCGCGCGCTCTGGGCTCCTCGCGCCGCGCCCCCCGCCCGGGAGAGGCGGGCTGGATCGTCCCGGGGCGGGGGGGAGGTTGGAGGGGGAGGGGCGGGGTGAGGTGAGCAGGAGGCGGTGACGAGGCAGCGAGGCCAGGAGGGAGGGGAAGGAAGGGGCCATGGCCGCCCGCTGAGGCGGCGGCGGGGGGGAGGGGGCGGCTCGACCCCCGGCTCCGGGAGGCGAGGTGAGGGCGGACGGACGGACGGACGGACGGACATGGGTCCTCGGAGGAGTAGCAGCAGCAGCAGCAGCCGCCGCCGTCGCCGCCGCCGGAGGACGCGGTCCTGAGAGGCCCCGGGGCCTCGGCGCAGCCCCCCGGGCGGGGTGAGTGAGGGGGAGGGGAGGGGCCTGGGGTCCCGTGCCTCCGCCCCCTGACCCTTGACCCTCGCGCCCTCTGACCCGCCGCCGCCGGGCCTGCGTTCTCTTCCCCGCCCCTCCCCCAAGTCCCGGAAGCAGTGGGTGTTTCTCGGTCCCGGGGTGTGGCGTGCCTTCTCCCCCCACCTCGCCGTCTCCTCCACGCCCTGCACTTGTACTGGGGTGGGAGAGGCCCCCGGGGCCAAGGAAGGGGACGTTCTTTGTTTGGGAGGGAAGACCAGGTTGCCCTGAAGAGCTAGGACAATAGCCACCCAGAGCACCCCTCCTTTAGCACCCTTCCTGCGGGGCAGGGCTGGGAGGCTGCCCCGGCCTGGGAAGTTGGGGGGGTGGGGCAGGACCTTGATTCTCTCCGGGACTGAGTAGTGATGGGAACCGGTGTGGCCTGGGCTCCTCCCTCAGCCCCCCCCACCCCGTGTGATGCAGCATCAATGCAGTATCGAGGAGGGTGGGACAGAAAAACTAAAGTCCCCCAACCTTAGTGCCCTGTTATTGTACCTTATTTTAAAAAAAAAATCCAAACTCCCCACCATTCACAAGCCCAGGGATACTCTGGAGGGGGGGGCCTTGACACCTCTAGACACTCCACAGTTGAGAGGAGAGAACCAGTGAAATAGGTTATTGCTTTCTGCCATGCTCTTTGGGCATGGGATTGCTTGGTGGGGGGTGGGGGAGGTCTTCCTTCCGATTCGCAGCTCTCAGTCTTTAATCTATGCTGAATAATAGATCTAGAGCTGGAAAGAATTTAAGAGCTGCTCTGTTCCCCTCTGCACTTTTACTGATAAGGAAGGGAGCCCCGAAGGTTAGTAGGTTAAGTAATTTGCCCAAGGTCACAAGTATTAAGTGGTGGAGCCTAGATTAAAACCCTGGCTCTGTGATTCAAAATCCATTGCTCTGGACTGCAATGCAAAAATCCAGCACTATCCCGTGCTCCTTTAACTTAGTCTTTTTACAAGGTTAGTTAGCTTCAATGCTTTGGTTTGATTTCATGAGGATAGACCCAGGGTCCTGCCAGTTACTATGACTTTGGGTAAGTCATTTAGCTATTCTGGGCCTCGAATTCTTAATTTGTAAAGTGAAGTGGTTGGATTAGAAAATCCCCAAGATACCTTCTTCCTCTAAATTTTTGTGAGAATTCACCAAAAGGAAAGGGAGTTACCTAAAGTGGTGTGGCTCCAGGCTTTCTACGGCCACCATGGCAAAGCAGAAGTCACTCTGGGGATGAGATTTGTATATGTTGGTAGAAAGGGTTACACTAAGGAATTTGTATAATTTTCTCCACCGAGCCCCCCACCTCCCTCACTTTTGGGAGAGTTGAAATGGCTTAGGGTTTCCAGCCTCTGGAGTTCTTAAGGTGGAAAACCCAGGAATCAGTAAATTGGGGAGGGAGAGGGGAGCTGGGGATGGGGAACATGACCCAGTAGAGGTCCTCTGGACTTAAGCTATGCTCCCTTCCCCCAAACCTCAATGTGTACAGCTGTGTTGCCGCCTGCTGTGCTATGAGCAGTCAGAACGTCTTCTCCAAGAGAGTTTGCAAATGAAAATGGAGGAAATGTCTTTGTCTGGCCTGGATAACAGCAAGCTGGAGGTGAGGACTCTCCTGTCTGTTTCTCTGTCATCTTTGTTCTCTGGGCTTCTTTATTCAGTATCGGCGGCAAAGAGAAACCATTGGGCATGATGGTGTGGCGGAAGGGGCACCAAAGGATTTAGAGTCAGAAAAGGCTGGGGTTCAAATACTGTATTTGCCACTTTCTACCTGCCCAAGGTCACATCAACTTCCATCTGAGTTTTTGTTTCCAAAAAGTGAGGTTGAATCATTAAATGGTCTAAGGGTAGACTAGATAATCTGCAAAAGTCCCTTAAGGCTCTCAACCTTAGACTCCAGGAATTTGGAATAACCACTTCTTTGGGGAAAGGAATAACTGAAAGCTTTGAGAACTAGGAGAAAGAAGAATAGGAATTCAAGATGGGGGATGGGCCTCTCATGCCTGGATCTGAAGCAGTTGCAGGTAACATTATGGAAGAGGTTCAAGTAAAAAGGGCCCATGCACTCACTATTGTTCTTTCATGGGGCCCAGGCCATTGCTCATGAGATTTATACAGACCTGGTGGAAGACGCTTGTCTGGGACTTTGCTTTGAGGTGCACCGGGCTGTCAAGTGTGGCTACTTCTTCTTGGATGACACAGATCCTGACAGCATGAAGGACTTTGGTGAGACTCAGATGGGGGAACGATACAATGCTATCCTAGAGGCTTACTCTCTGTCACCATAGACAAAACCTTGGCCTTGGGGAGAATAATTTTCCTTGCTTCGTGACGTAGGGTTTTTATGGTTAATTGTGGCATGGGGGCTAGATTTTCTAGCCTAACTGTACCTGGGCTATGAACTGAGTGGGAATTGAAAAGACCTAATGCTTTAAAAAAGGTTACACTTAGGAATTACACAGCTTTGGCTTTCCTGGCTTGGGGGGTGGGGTATGGGGTGGAGGAGGCAGGTGAACAGGTAGGGATGTGCAGGTGGGAGCATGTTCTTGTCATGGTCTCGGCCCAGGATTGGTATCCCTTTCATGCCTGCGCCATCTCCACCATCACTGCTAAGCCCTTCAGTGGGTACAGACATGACCTTCAGAGCCTTCCTTGGGAACAGCAGACCTTTCCTTTCTCCCCTAGTCCTATGTGTCCATCCTTGCCCATGGGGAGTCACATGTCATAGCTCAAGGGGGAGTTGTGTGTGAAATGAGGGCTGTTTACTGAAGGTGTGTAAAGGATCCTCCTCTTTACCCTGATCTCTGTGACCCTCATTTCCCCAGAGATTGTAGACCAGCCTGGAGTGGATATTTTTGGGCAAGTGTACAATCAGTGGAAGAACAAGGAATGTGTTTGCCCCAACTGCAGCCGCAGCATTGCTGCCTCCCGCTTTGCTCCCCACCTGGAAAAGTGTCTGGGCATGGGTCGGAATAGCAGTCGCATTGCCAACCGTCGGTGAGTGGGCAGAGGAGGAGGCCTGAAGGAAGCCCTCGGGTGGAGGGGTATCACAGAGATACCCCCATAATCACCTCCCATCTCCTCTGGACAGGATCGCCAGTAGTAACAACATGAATAAGTCTGAGAGCGACCAGGAAGATAATGATGATATCAACGACAACGACTGGTTTTATGGCTCGGAGAAGAAAGGTAGTGTAGATCTGCCTGGGGAATCTGAGGGGGTGGGGTGCAATACCCAGTTCGTGCTTCTGTTGTGGGGGATAGTGTGCTTTTCCTTGTGGGGCCTTAGATTTGGAAACTTCAGGTAATTGCAATCATGTTCCTTTTCTCCTCATAGCAAAGAAGAGAAAATCAGACAAGGTGAGAGATGGGCAGACAGAGGAATAGTGGAGTGGGGGGTACACAGAGAAGATATGCTTCCCTCTGGGCCCTCAAGGAGCCTTTGTGGGCTTCAGGCTAAGGGTATCTTTGGTTGACCTGGCAACAGGATAGCTAAGTACTAGGGTAGAGAGAGGAGGGGAATTGGGGGAGCGGAGCGGGGACTTGGGATGTTCTTATGTCAACCTCCTTTGCTTTTCCTGCTTCTTTGCTCCACTATACCCTAACCCTTTTCTCTCTTTCCAGAACCCCAACTCCCCTCGAAGGTCCAAGTCATTAAAACACAAAAATGGTAAGTGGGGCCAGGGAGAACTTCAGACTGTGACTCTGGGGATAAGAGACTAAGGAACCATCCTGGGAGAGTCGGTGACCCTTCTGTCACCCCTACATCCTCTCTGGTTGTTTACAGGCCCATCTATCTGTACCTCTACATCCAATCCCCCTCTTGTTTTTTTTTTCTTTTTCAGGGGAACTTAGCAGCAATTCAGATCCTTTTAAGGTGAGTAGGGCCAGTCCCATCTCTGATAGTTCCTCTACATTTTTTCATCCTTGGGTGGGGTGAATTTTTCTCCATATGGATTCAGTTGACACAAGTTGGGAGTGTGTTGCTCCTTGTATTACGGCAAATTGCATGATGTTTTGGGACCTTCTCCTACCTAGTTTCATCTTGTGCAGCTGAAAGGATTCACTTGAAAAACTGTGATCATAAAACCTTGCTACTTAAGGGATGTTATGTATCCACTGCTGCCTCATTAACTTTCCATCTCCTTTTCCCCATATTCCCTCTCACTGACCTTCTCTCATCTTTTCACAGTATAGCAACTCTTCTGGGATCAACTATGAAACGCTAGGTCCTGAGGAGCTTCGAACCCTGCTTACCACAGTGAGACCCTAGGAAGGGGAGGTATCTGGGCCTGGGAAGGTGTGGAGTGAGAGAAAGATTATGGAGGAGGTCAGGTAGTGGCAGGACAGCCCTCTCCCACCTGGCCGTCTGTTCTGATTTGTGGATTAGGGGAAGAAGGGATGAGGTTGCTGTCATTTAAGACGTGGGATCTAGAATTTAGGAAGGAGGGACTATTTAATAATATGGTGTAGATTCATCTTTTTGTCATTGCCTCAGCTTTGTGTTCTTCTTACAGCAATGTGGGGTGATCTCTGAACATACAAAGAAGATGTGTACTAGGTAAGCAAGGGCCAGAGTGCTGGGTGGAGGAGGAGTAGCACTTGCTTCTCTACCCACCAAGGAGTGCCAAGCTAAATAGCATTATCTTCTCTCCTAACCCTTGAGATGGGCTGTGGGTTTCAGATGTCTCTGGGAATGAGTCCCTCTCCTTTGGTGTGGAATCATAGAGATACACTAGCTACACTGTGCCATTGTAGGTAAAATGTCAGCATTCATACTCAGTTGTACAATATAGGGAACAGAGCTTTCTGTACAAACCTCCCTCTTTTACCAAGGGAGAACATGTCCAGAGGGCCCAGAGAATGTAAGTATCTGAGTTTCCTGGCCACAGTTGGGCTGTCACAAACATTTCCCTCACAGGTCCCTTCGCTGCCCCCAGCACACAGATGAGCAGAGACGGGCTGTGCGTGTCTACTTCCTGGGCCCCTCAGCGTAAGCAGCCACTGTAAAGGGACATTGGGGATAGGGTGGGGTGGGTTGTGTCCTCAGGAGATGACCAGTGTCCCTAATATCCCTCTCACCTCCAGCCCTTTGCCTGAGGCAGAGGGCTCTGTAGAGAACGACAGCTTTGATGTGGCTGAGAGCCAGGCCCTGATGAGCCGGCTACAGTGGGATGGCTCCTCTGATCTCTCACCCTCTGACTCTGCTTCTTCCAAGACGAGTGAGAATCGGGCTGGGGGGTGGGAGAAACTGGTTGGGGGGCAGTAAAGAATTCTTAGTTTTGTCTGTGCCCAGCACAGTGTCATAAAATAAAACTCTAAAATGTCGAGTGTTGTTCTGCCGGAGGGGAGAAGCGTAGAAATGTCTACCCTATAGATTAGAAAACGGGGCAATCTCTAGTAGCCTTCCACAGATTCGTTCTCTCTGCCTTCCTCCTCAGGCACTAATAACTCCGAATCAAGGAAGACCAAGAAAAAGAAACCCCACCTGAGTCTGGTGGGGGCAGCTCCAGGCCTCAGCTCCAACAAGAAGAAGAAGCCAAAGCCCCCTGCGCCCCCCACACCTAGCATCTATGATGACATCAATTGACCAGAGGCTGGAGGGTGTTCCCTTATCTGGGCCAATCTCCCCCACCCCACCCCAATTCTGGTTGACAGGTGGCAGCCTTTAGCAAAGGCTGGGGATTTGGGGTTGTGAAGTATGGGGGTGGGGGTCACACCAGCTCCTGGTTTGAACCACAGCATGATGGCAGGATCCTATTGACTGTGCACGACCCTCAGGCGTGCAGGACTCAGACCTGGACATACTCTACCTTGAACAAGTTTTTCTGGGGAGAGTGGTTTTTTTATTTATTCTGTGATTTCCTGGATGTCCAGCTGGGATTGAGAGGAGGGGGGCCAGACTTGAATACCATGCTAGGGTGCATATACTGCCTGCCTTTCACCCCAGGGATTGAATGAAATCCTATGGAAGGCACATTGTGGCTATCCTGGGGGCTGTGCATTGGGAACTGAGCCCCAAAGAGGCCTCTGTCTGCCTTCCGCAATGTGAATGGGTCTGGTGCTTGTGGCTGAGGGGTACTCTTGCTGCCCGTTTCCAGAGTCCTGTCCAATGACCCTCTTTCTGGAGTGGGTGGGTAGGCACAGAGTATTCCCTTCTTGGGGCAGTTCAGACTGGTTCCCCTCTCCACCTTTCTCCTCAGTATCTTAGGGCCACCCGGGCCGTATGAGCCCCACCTCTGTTGGAGAGCCAAGAGGGGCTGCTAGAAACCTGGCTTCAGGGAATGGGGAGAGGGGAGGAAGGGGAAACTGCTTATCAGAACTTTTCTTTTCCCCCTTCCCTAAACCCCAGAACCCTTGGGGGACGGCCCCAAAGTGAGTGGGAACGGTGCTGCTTTATTTGAAACGTTTTCTTACCTCATCCCCTGCCCTGGGAAAGGGCCCAGCCTCACCCTCAGGGTGGCCCCAAGTTCCCCCTGCTTACCCTTTTGTCCTGATAGGACTCCCCAGGTCCTTATTTGCTGCTTGCTGCCCTCTTCCACTCCTATGTGCTTTAGTTCATCTCTTGCCTTTCCTTCTTAGCTTTGTCCCCCCTCCCCCCAAGTTATTTATTCTGGACTTGTGGTCTGACACTCTGAGGAGAGTCCTAATCTTATATAGTGGTTGGGAAGAGGATAGATGTGGTGCCCATAGGCTTGTATCAGAGGAGAAAAAGACCTAGTAGACCAGATATTGCCCATTACGCCCTGCAAAGTTGGGATGGACCTTACCACCCAGACCCATCAGGGCTGGGGGTCTGGGATACTTACCAGTTTTGAAAGTTGGTGGGAATACTACTGGACTTGAAACACAATATCCTGAGTAACCTTGTGGAGGGGGTGGGGTGGGCATGTATCTTTCCTCCCAGGATGGGGAAATCCATCACTGATCTGGCCTACTGGATCCTAGCATTAGTAGGCAGGACCGGATTAACAAATTTGGGTGGGTCCTGGATGGCTAGCAGATTGGGGGACCCCCCCCAGTTCTACCCACTATCTCCAACTCCCTGACTGGGCCTGGTTACTGATTGGTTTTTAACCTGAGAATTTTGTTTTTTAAAGGAAGAAATAAAGCCAAACCTGAGTGTGAGAGTAGAAGCTAGGCCCCAGGGCAATCCCTGCCCTGTATTTACTATAACCCTCCCCCCTTTTGGAGGGAACCCAGTGCTCCTTAGCCCTTCCAAATCATGTCTTGGAAGCAAGTTGGTATTGGAGAAGGGGCAATCCTGCTGATTGGCTGGGGGCATGGAACCCTCACCTTTTGAGAGGTGACTATGGCTCCCTGGGCCCAGTGATGCTTTTATTATACTGAGGCCCAGGTGGTTCCTACCTTCCCCTTCCTGTCTGAAGAGGGAAAGCTAGGAAACAGTTTGGGAGATTTCCCAACATTGATTTGCCCAACTACAGTTCAGCTCTCTGGGCACAGCCCCACTCCCTGCTGGGCTATATGAGATGAGCCTGGCCCAGCTGGGATCTTTAGGGAACAATTTCTTTCCCTTTGGGGAAAGAGGGCTTATTGCCCTTTAATTGCTGGGTTAGGAGCTTTCCAGGCCTCTCCCTTCCCTTTCTCTAGTAACAGGCTATGTGGATTTTGCTTTCCTTCCTTCCCCTAGTTCCCAGCTAGATGTACTGTCCATCCTGTAGCCTCTCATATGTCTGAGTATGTGCATGGCGGTTCTGTATTGATTTTTCTTTGTGGCCGGTGGCTTTTCTCCTTCCATGCATCACTCCCCCCCTGCATGCCCAGGGGCCACCTGCCTGGCACTAATGCATGCTGGGGCCATTGGGAGGGAGGGGGTGTTGCTGTCCTGTGGTTTTGAAATTTTATTTTTGCATATGTAATCCATCTTGTACAGGTAGCTAACTTTGTAAATTCTGTGTATTCCCATCCCCCGTGGCTGCTGGTGTAAATAAATTGCATTTTCCTGTTGTTAACTAGGCTTGTTCATCCTCCACAATCACTCAGGGGGAAGGGCTGGAGATTGACCCACTCGTCAACAGAATGAAAGCTCAGAGGCAACTTTTGAGTGACCAAGGCTGGCCACAAAAGCAAAACTTTATTCAATCACAGGCAGTGGCCATCAAGTCAGGAGCCATAGGGGCAGAAGTCTCCATGCCACAAGGGCAGTTATTTCAACCACAGAGGGCATGATAGTGCAGACATTTCTTAATGGTGTCCTAGCCCTATTCCTGTACTTCTTGATCCTAAGGTCTCACCTCTGACTCCCAGAGATCTGTCTCAAATCTAAAGGGCTTTGTAAAAAAACAAGT
Source organism: Phalanger gymnotis (assembly GCA_028646595.1). Classification (NCBI taxonomy): domain Eukaryota; kingdom Metazoa; phylum Chordata; class Mammalia; order Diprotodontia; family Phalangeridae; genus Phalanger; species Phalanger gymnotis. The sequence continues at coordinate 185,319,582 of CM053626.1, forward strand.
ATGCAAGCAAAGTGCTCTAGAAAAGGGGAAAACCCTGGAAATTCCAGAACAGGAGAACCATCCTACTACCACTACTTGGGGGCCAAGGGGCTGAAGAGAAGAGCTGGTCCAACAAAGTACCTTGGCCCTGCCCACACCCTTCCTGAAGCAAACTAGATTTGGTCATCTTATAAACTTATGGACTTGACTGTGGAAACAAGAGGAGGTGGTTTGGCTGATGACTAGGCACAGGGGCCCTATTGCCCCTGACAGAAGCATGCTGTGGATACTGCTATGCTCCCCTAGTTGGCTGCCCAATATAGAGAGCAGCCATGTGGGAAGCTGGACAGGCCAGGGGCTCTAGTGTGTGCAAAGCTGGTGACACGAAAGAGATGGGGGCAGCTGGCAGGGGGCCCCCTCTATATTCTAGGGTCACCTAAGAGCCTGCACCTCTACCAAGTGGGACCATTAGCACAGAACCCCTGCAAGGGGAGGGCAATCACTCACACTGGCATCATGGGGGTATGTGTCTTTGGGGGGATGGGGTGGAGTCCTCATTTCTACCTGAGAGTTGTTAATGGGCAGGGAAAGGGGTAGGGTCACCCTGCTTGGGGTAGAGTTGAGAGCATGGAAGAGGCCACGTGTCTACCTCCCATGGAAGGCCCACATCCCTTTTCTTGACCACCACTGGCCCTGGGGTCCTTGGCACCCAACTCTGGGCAGGGAAATAGGGAGGGGAAGGAAGACTGGCTCTTCTTCCCACCCCCATGGTGTCTTTATCGTCCATACATCCCAAAAACCAGGAAGCTGAAGAATACAGTGACCCCTACCAAAGAGACAGTGGCAGGTGCTGTGAAGAACTGTCGGTAGTTGATACGGAAGTACCAGACTACACCCAGCAGCACCACAAATACCGGCACCATGAGGCTTCCCACATTGATGCTGAGACCCGGCGGCTCTGTGGTGGGAGAAGTGGGCAATGCAGAGGGGCCAGACGCTGCTGGCCCTGGGGGTGATCGGTGACAGTGGATTACACAGTTGTCAGTGATGTTTAGGGAGCGCAGGGTTTGAGCCGGATCCTGTAGCAGGCGGCCTTGGTAAATCAGTTTCATCTGACTCTCCTGCCCAGGAAAGTATTTGCTATGAAAACAGGAGACAAAAGTCAGAATAACGAACAGAGTTGGGGGACAGAAAAAGAGCCAAGTTTAGGGAGAGTAGCTTAATTACACATTCCCAGAGACCTCTTAGGTGTGCTGGTCTTGTGCCAGCCTTCCTACCTAAGGGTCAGGAGCCCACCTTCCCTTGCTTACCTCTTAAGGGTGCCCACGGTGTCCTCAGGTCTGGCCACAGCCAGCTCCTCTGTGTCATTGAGGAATTTGAGCCGAACGTTGATGAGGCCAGGATTAGGCAGAAGGTGGGTGCTACCCTCAGACCTCAGGGAGGCTTCTGGACTGCTGCCCCCACCACTAGCTGCCCGATTAGGCAGCCCCTGTATGTCAAGCAGGTGGTCGAGGCCTGGCTCAACCCCACCCCCAGCACCAGGCTCACCTGCTGAGTCCCCCCCACCTTCCTCCTCAGCTTTCTCCTCAGTACCCTCTTCAAGATGGGTGGGCTCAGCTGGCTCCGAGGTGCCTGGCCCCCCGACCAGGTGTTCCACATGACCAAGACGGAGCACAGAGGTGTCACCAGCTGCCACAATGGTGCCCAGGAGCTGGCTACTGCCAGCATCTGCCACGTAGGTGGAGAGCCAGGCCAGTATGAGGGCCAACACCAGCACCACCACACCCACCACCACCGTCACCTCATTGCCCACGCCTTCAATGAGGGTGGTATCAGGTGGTTCCATGGCTGGAATTCTCACTGGGTCTGAGCTGCAGGGGCACAAGGAGGAGAGTATTAGCTGGGGCCTGGAGAGGGCAACTGTGGTCTCCTGCTTTTGTCATAACCGTCCCAACTCAAGGGAAAATGGACTCTGGTACTCTTATTGGAGGGGAGAATCCTCTACAACCAAGAATAAAACCCATCCTCCAATGTGAATCTCAAACTTCCAAATACCAGGAAATACAATTCCTTCTTGAGTCTGTTTTCTAATCTCAAACCTCAGGGTCTCTCAGCATTAAACACTATTAAGAAGGAGGAGGAAAAACACTCTTTGGATCATGGCAGATTCTTCACTGGTCAGTGTTTTGAAATTTGTTTTGAGGCTGTAGGCAGATCTGCTGTTGTGCTGGTGGAGGTGGCCTCCAGGAAAGATAAAGGACCTAAGTTAAGCCATCTCTGATCAACAAAGGTGTCCTTTTAGGACACACAATGCTGTCATCTAAAGCTTCCCAAATTTGACCTTACGTTTCCCCTTTCTTCCTAAAGAGCTGGGGAAACAGTTTTAAGGTCTCATAAGATACTGCAGACTTAAGAAAGTTGTCACTGTCTCCAGGAGCAAGGTGAGGGCAGACCAGACCCAGGATGGAGGAAGGCACACAGCCCCGTGGCCCTTCCCTGAGTATCAGAGACGCCCCACAGGACCCCGCCTGCCCAGGGTTGTTCTCATCTGTCTGTCGTTAGAAAGCTGAACACAATCTTCCCTCTGGGATCACTACAGGCACAGGTAAGAAGACCTCAAGGCAATTCACAAAGACGTCCGTCTACCCCGAGGACACACACAGACCGCCCCCTCCTACACTCAGCAGAACCGAGGTAAGCTCCCTGAGGGCAGGCATCCCCAGGAGGAGCTCAGTGCCTGGACAAAGGAGGGGCTTGATGAACTGCTGGCACGATGGGGGGGCTCCTGGGAGAAAGCTCTCTCGCCCACCCCTCCCGTCTCCCCGGGCTCGAACTCAACCCCTGCGCCCCTCAAGGGGACAGCTCGGAAGCAGTCCTCTCCTGGCTACTCGGGGAACTGGGCTGGACAGGGCTGGGGCCCGACTTCAGGCCCCGGGACAAACCGGGCTTTTGCTTTCCAGCCCCCAGGACGCTCCCGGGGCGGGGTCAGAGGTCACGCCCCCCAGCTCGGGGCGGGGCCAGGACCCAGAGGGAGGGGCCGAGGGGCGGCCGCGGGGGGTCCTGGGAAACGGAGGGTACCGGCTGGAGAAGGGAGTGGAACGCTCGGCACCAGGGCAAGGGGGCTGGCCCGACGGCTGCTCCCCGAGGGCCCTCACCTAACCTGTCCAGGCGTCCTGGATGCGCCGGGACAGTCCCAGATCTCACCTGCCCGTCCGGGGGAGGCGGGGCGGGGGGGCATCGGCAGTCCCTGATTCCTTCCAGGACCCGGTCTTCCGGCTCGCGCCGGAAGCTACTTGGACACGAGACGGGAAGTCCCGCCTCCGCCCTCTCCTCGCCGCCGTTGCCGCGGACCGGAGTGTCTGTAACTGGGTCCATTTGAAAATCCGACTTCCGGGGAAGCTGCGGGCCGAGGCCCGTAGGAAAGGGGGCGGGACCCTCGGAGGGGCGCGGCCAGCGGCGATAGGCGGTGCCGGAACGCATCCTACTTCGGTTTGGGTGTGAGTCGGGAGAAGGCGCAAGAGGCAGGCCGGCCTCGGTGGGCTCCTCAGCGCCTTCGCGCCTGCCGGGAAGGACCTTATAGACTGCTCTTGTCTAACCCCCATCTAATAGATGAGAAAACGAGGCCCCGAGAGAGGAAGTGACTTACCAGCATTAGGATCAGAGGATTAAGAGCTGAAAGGGACCTGACTAAACGTTAAGTCGAGCACCCCCACCCCTCATAGGGAAACCAAGGCCCAGCTAAAATTCAACAAATATTCACCCAGCGATTTGAAGTAACTTTCCCGAGGGTCTAGTTAACACAGGTAGGGCTAGGATTTGAATCTATGGTCGAGAACTGCCTAGTTTCCTGCCATATCCCTCTCTGCAGCTTTGTCCCGTTCTGTCACCATCTCCCCAGTGAGACAGTGAAAACAGGGACGGATGGGTTGTGATCATCGATTCACACGGACCAGCCATCGGCTTCTATTAACGCTGCTGGTTTGAGAGGCAGGAAGCATGAGAAAGCTAGCAGGCAGTTTGGAGGTCTGGGGAGGAGGGGGAGTGGGCAATTACTCCATCTCTCTTCCTCGGCTCCCTCTGAGCCATTTCTGGAACCTCTTCTCCCCAAATAACTTAAAGGAGTAAAATTTCAGATCAAGAACTCAGGTCCCAGACCAAACCATCTCTTGTACTCGTCCAGAATGGGAATGGAATAGAAACTGAGGCATCTGCTACAAGCCATGTATTTTGATTGGGACCCAGGGGAACAGGAAGATGAGGGAACTTAAGAGGATATGGAGGTGCAAGACTGAAGGGTAAATGACAAAATGGTTGTTCATTTGTCAACTGTCTCTATCCATGAGGTGATGGGGCTGAAAATAATTTGGGTTCTGGCTTCTCTATAGTGGTAAGCCAAAATAATGCCCTTTACGTTTAAGAGAACAGAAGAATCACGCCCTGAGATTCCCACCTCCCACTTCTCCCCCAGCACTAGGTGCCTACCAGAACTGGTTGTGTCTTGATAAATGGTCATTGTGGAGGATCCTCCAGGTAATCTGTGTGTGTGTGTGTGGGGGGGGTTCTTGTTTTGTTACCACAACATGCATACTTAGGTTTGTCATTTATGTTATTTGCTTGTGTTTAATAAAAATTCCCATTGAGCATCCTTGCCATTAATTGTGGCTTTTAGGAGGAGGGAGTTTCCATGGTGTCCTTTGCCCTATTTGAGTGGTCCCATGGACTTAAAAGGCTGAGAACCACTGCTCTCCAAGAGCTCCTTACTCTAAACGAGAAGGGTTGTGCAGCCACAAACAGGACCTGAGCATTCAGCACCTTCCCCAGCTCCAGCTCACTGAATGCTCCCCTCAATCTGAAGGAGCATGTAGTCCTTCAGGGCAGGGGGCAGTGGAAGCTGGGATATAGCAAGGCGACAGCGATTCCTGAGGTAGCTCCGGAGGGCATGCCTGGCCAGGTGCTGCAGCCGCCGGGGCTGGTTTGCCATTTGGAAGGCCGAATTGTAGAAGGCTTCATGCTCCTAAGCCAGGAGAGAAAGTTAATTCACTCAGTGTCCTTGCTTCACGGAGGTTCTATTAGAGGACAATCTAGGTTAGATGAGGAGATGGGCACTGCCCACCCCCATTCTCAGAGGCTCCGATGATTTATGAAATGTACTTGGGCAACAGGAACAAAAGAAAACACTGATTTGAGGGACTGGTGGAGAGTAGGGACAGGAGAGGAAAGGACTGTTTAGACTCTTAGGATGAATCTGGGATGCTCCTCATGTAGGCAATTCTTCATAGTTTATTCTTTCTGATGAGGCCCTCCTCTACCTTTTCCAACACACCTCCACAATTCCCTCCCACAAGTAAGCCTTACATGACTAAAATCACTTGCTACCTCCTCTCTCTGCCTCTACTCACTGATGGTCACAGCTGTGTCCAGACACCTCGGTGTCTTGTCTCCTGGGGTGGAGGGTCTCTGGAGGTGAGGGGTCCATCTCTTCCCTTGTGCCTTGCATAGGGCTAAGCCCACGGGAGACATGCGGTTGGACATACCTGCCACAGCTCTGGAGGCACAGCCTCAGCCCAGGTTTCACTAGGTGGGACACAAGGGTAGGCATTGAGCAGTATTTCCAAGGCTTGTGGAGAGGAAGCGCACAGCTTCAACATCTGTGGGAGGAGGGCAAGGGAGAGGACAGAATACTAGAAGGAAGCACTACTCATCTTCCCTTTCCCCCAGACCTAGGTGAGTGAGATCACTTCTCCTCAAGCCTAGTCTCAACCTTATTTTGAGGGGCTAGGTGGGGAAAAGATAGGATATGATTAGGGTTTTTCTCTTCCTTTATCCGTGCCTCAGTTTATTTCTTCACTAAGGCATGTTCCCCAACCTTCTAGCTTCCTGCTTCCACTAGACCCCAAACAATTCAATTCCTGCCCCCTTATTTCCACCCCAAATTAGGCACATAACAAGTACTAGAAGTTAGAAAAGGCCTAGAAGGAGCGAAGACAAGCAATCACCAGGGCCAAAGCAATAGGACCTCCTCTTCTCTTTTGTCCTCCCCTTGACTGGCTTTCTTCTTGACGGCATCATATGGCCCCAAAGGCCAACATCCAGCCACACCCTTATGCCCCATGCCCCCCAGACCTGGCCTTCCCTCTTTTGCCTCCTGCCCCCCAGACTGTCCTGTCCCTTTGCCTTCCATCACCTCTGGGCGGATGGGTTGAGCCCCATAGTCCAGCAGGGCAGCGATGAGGATCTCAGGCTTCCTGTCAGGAACATCCTCAGCTGCCTGTAGAGCACAGTCCATGGGTGTGTGTCCGGCCCCATTGGGAACATCAGCCTTTGCCCCGTGATACAGCAGCAGTTCCGCTAGACGATCACAACCATTGACACAGGCATTGTGGAGTGGTGTGTGGCGCTTTCGGCCTGCTGCCTGGGGATCTGCTCCAGCCTCCAGGAGCCGCCGGACCACCCCCTCATGCTGCCGTCCTGGCCCTTCAGCCGCAGCACAGGCTGAGTTGAGGGCAGTTTCACCTTGGCCTGTACGCAGGGCCACATCAGCCCCATGCTGTAGGTACAAGGCTACATGTTCTTCCAAGCCCCGACCAGCAGCCACATGCAAGGGCATGACCTTACTTTCCCTTGAAGCCAGGTTCACAGATGCTCCCATTTCCACTAGTAATTTGGCACATCTGGGGGAGTGAGGGGGGAAAACCAGAGTCAATTGCCTGGCAGAGGTCCTAAACCCCTTAGGCCTGTCCCTCCAACCTCTCAGGATAAAGTAAGGATCCAAGCAGTTTGAGTCTTTGGAGCTACAAGGCATGGTGGACATAGAAGCTCACCAGCATCCTTTTGTACAGGGACTCCCTTGGCCAGTTCTTCCTCTAGCTCTGGTCTGGACTCCTTTATTTTAGAAGCTTCCCTAATTCCCCTTAGCCTACATTCTCTTCCCATCCTTGGTCACCTGGACCTCTGCTGAGCAAGAGAACTTGCTTCGTTTCTGCAAGGTACTGGGATATGTATACAAAGAGAAAGACACAGTCCCTGCCCACAGGGAGTTTTTCAGTCTAGCAGGGAAATCAAATGAAAAAAGAAAACACAAAACTATGAATGATTATCCAATTATTCTATGCCAAGTGACACCTCGGCCCCAAAGGAACCTACCGGAAAGACTCAGGGGTAGTACAGAGGTGGAGGGGGGCCATGCCTTCCTCTGATAGCACGTTAGCATTGGCTCCGAAGTCAAGAAGCAACCTCACACAGTCTGGCTGGGCCTGGGCACAGGCCTCATGCAAGGCTGTCTGCCCCCCGATTCGGGCATCCAGATCAGCACCCTGGAGGATCAGGTGGCGGACACAGTTGGTGTAGCCTCGGGCTGCCAGAATTTGTAATGGGGTCGTCTGCTTGGTCCTTGGGGTCAGTACCCAGAGGCCTGGGGGATACCATTAAATAGGGTCATGAACAGAATAAGACAAAACCAGGAGGGGCAAGAAAGGGATGGATACAACTATTTACCCCAAAGGGCATAAGACCAGGACTATAGAGTGGACAGGATGAAACATCTTCTATCAAGAGGGCTAGGAAAACCCTCAAGATACTAGATGAAACACTGGGCACTGGCCAGGGTCACTATTGTTCCTCTACCAAAAAAAGAGGTAGGGTGGGGTAAGCTAAACAGTATTTCCTAAGAACTTGGAGAATATTCTCCATTGGGAGAAAGGAGGAGGTCCCATCTTGGTGTCGACACCAGCAGTGGGGAGGGAATAGCGTCTAAAATTCTTACCCCATGACATTCTTTTCACTCCCTTTTCTACCCACTTAGGCGCCTCCTTGATGCCCCTTACCCAGTTCAGCTGACCATGCCAGCTGGTCACTGACAGTCTCCACAATCATGTTGGCTGTTGTTTCATCCTGGAACAGGGCCTGGATCCGCTGTAGATCACCCACAAACAGGGCATTATGGACAGCTGGATCCCGGCAGTAGCAAGGGGTCCGGTTAAGTTGGGTCCGGGTAGTTGGGGGGTACCTCTGGTTGTAGCGCTGCCGGGCAGCTGCCCGGCGCCGATCTTCCCATTCTAGCCACTCTTGCTGCAGGCGAAGTGAGCGCAAAGTGGAAGAAGTAAAAGGGAAAGTCTCCCTTGACATGCTGTGGTGAGCCCAATTTATGAAAGCGGGTGCCCAGGCAATACCGGGCTCACACTACAGTACCATCTCTGCTCTGAGGAGCACCCCTTTGCCAAAGCTGTTTGTTCAGGAGCAGCTGAGGCTATAAATAGGCCTCCCTGGCAATCTGATCAACAAGTTTTGTGCAGCGTCATGGTCCCAGTAGAGAAAAACTTGGGCTTGAGCCCCCTCCAGAGGCCATGCTGTCTTATTAACATGTTTACTTCCATGCTGGGATGTACAGAAGGTCCCAGCTGAGGCTACTCTCTGGATCCCAGTGGCAAGGTCCAGGGTAAGTAAACGAAGTCTGGGTGGGGGGGAAAAGAAATCAAGTGGCCTGAGTTTTGCTAGTAAGTTGTTTGGATGATTGACAGACCCGGGAAGTAAAGAGAGATGGAATCAGTCACCAAAGTTAGCAAGAGGAGACATATCTCCAGACTCCACACAGGATGAGAGTACAGAACCTAATGAGGTTTCCTTCATCACAGGGACTTAAAAGGAGAAGGCCAGCAGTTAGCCATTGCGCACACTCTTATCTCCTTCCCTTCCATTCTCCCTCAAGCCCAGGCAATAAACCAGGGGACAAATAATAGCCTGAAAAGGGCCAAAGAGCAGTGCATTCTCCCTCTTCCTCAGCCAAGCTCCTAGTTCTCACAAATTGGCAAGTTTGGTCACCTCCCAGGTGCTTGGGAAGTTATAGGAAGGTAGAAAACTATCCAAAAGTAAAACAGGTCTTCCAGCAGACAGTGAAAGACCATTTATTGGGGGGATAGTTTAGAGTGCATTCCTGCTTGGGTTGGACTTGGTGTCTTTCCAATACCGGATTCAAGGAAGTGGTACAGCAAACTCATATCTCCCCATGGGGATGGCAGCTTTACTTAGACACCTCTAGAGGGGGGAATGATGCCAAAAAACAGCTTCTGTGTCAGTACAGGGATCAGCAATGCAGCTTCTGCCAGCTCTCCTAAGGTGACGGAGGCATCTTTCATAGTTATCCTAAAGACATAGCAGGAGCCTGATATGACCCAAGGGCAATGGAATTTGCTGGATGCCCTCAGTTTTTTGAGTGCCTCCTCTCTCCTGATACACCACGCTGTACTCTTGCCCAGGGGATTAAAGGCCTCTATTTGTTTCAAACCTATCCAGAGCTCTCTGCCTTCAACATTTCTTCCCTGCTAAAGCTGTGTTTGATATTACAGCTGTCCATCCTTCCCACCCCCACCCCTACACCCTCAGCCCTGCTTATTAATAAGTGTACTTGGGTCCTATTTTGGTTTAAACACCTGGGCACTTGAGGTTGTTTTGGCTCTATCATCTTACTGTTTTCCTAAACCAGCCCACTCACCTCACCCTGCCTCTGGTTCCACCTGTCCCACGTAGGTAGGGGTAGATAGTTAAGGAAGTGAGTGGGTGACTAAAGGATCGTTCCCCTCTCCTCTGAGATGCTTTGGGCAGAAATGAGATCATGACCAGAAACTGCTTGGAGATCATCAGAGAAAGGCACCTCTATAGACTCAGCTATGATTAACCCTATTGGAACTCATTATTGTATAATTAAACTGCCAACCATCTAGATTCAGCAGTTAGCAACCCACAGCTGAATTCCCATGGCTGGAGATCAGCATAGCAGGGTGGGGCTGAGGGAGCCAAAGTGGGTAGTGTGTATGCCTTTCCTCTCTTGAAGGGGCACTAAAAACTCAAGGTGAATTGTGGATGGGGGGTGGGGATGGGAATCTTGTTAGAGAAGGGAACAGGAACAGCACCCTCACCTCCCAAATCTGCTCTTGGCACCTTCCCCATTCCTGACCAGTAGAGAGCACTAAACTGGAGGGTACCCTCATTGTGGTGCCCACAGAGTATCTTTGTCTCTCTCTCATGCTCCCCAAGGAGCTAAGCAACTTGAGTGGAACAGGATTTTCTTTTCTATCCCCCATATTACCATGAACATACAGAGGCTGCTTCATTCACCATTTACTGAACACAGATTCTGGGCAAAGTGCCATGAGAGATACGAAGGACACAATCACTGTTTTCCACAAGTTTACACTGTAATTGAAAGGCCCAGACACATAACTCTAGTAACTACAGTGCGAGGTAGAATGTGCTCAGTGCCTTATGAGAAGTATCACGGTACAGGAAAAATAGCGACGGATATGAATCCTGAATCTGTTCACTGGCATGACCTAGACAAATCCACTCACCTCCATGGGCTTCTGCTTCTTCCTTTGTACAATGAGAACATTTCTAAAGTCCTTTCCAGCTCTAAACTCCACAGCTATTCTTTTCATCTTTGTATCTTTGGACATGAGAGTTCAGAAGAGAAAGGCCTGTGGGCTGGAAAAGCCTGAGGAAGTTTCATGGAGACAAGACTGATCTGGGCCTTGAAAGCTAGATGGGAGTATGACCGGCAGAGATGGGATGGGGCAGAAGGAAGGAGAGGGACATCCCAGGCAGGAGACTGGGTAGAGATGAAAGTGGTTAGGTGTATATGCATCTGAGGGATGGAAAGGGGTCCAGCTTAGTTACAGTAAAATATTCATGTAAGAAAGGTAGATCAGGGCCAGGCCATGGTGCCGACAGTCCTGCAGGCCACCCCACTGTGCCTTTGCATTGGCTGCTCCTCATGCCTGAAATGTCCGTCCTCCTCACCTGATCCGCACAATCTCCCACTTCCTTGACACCTCCCCACCCCACTCAAGCATCAACTTCTATGTGAAGTCTTTCTTAATATCTTCAACGGCCAGTGGCGTCCCTCCCAAACAACATTATGCTTAGTTACTTGTATTTATTAACTTTCTATTTATTTTGAATAGACATACACACACATACATATGTACACTTAGTAGGATCCCACCTTAGAATGTAAAATCCCTGTGATAGGGGCTGTTTCATTCATTAATGCATAGTACAGTCTCGAAGGCTTAGAACATAAGAAACGCTTATTGAATGACTGATTGCCTCCTCCAACCCCTTCAGCCTTTCCTTTTCTCTCTTTAGCCTCACAATGGAGATACATTTTAGAAAAGGGGAAGTTACATTTAGAGAGAGGTCCCAGGCCTAAATAAGGTGGTCCTTGAGAGCGAGTTGGCAATTTAGACCTAACCCTTTGGGTCCTCTCCTCTTCTGGCAATGAGCAGCAGATGTTAGGACAACTCTATTTTCCCCAATTGCATTAATTAACTGAGATGGTTTAGGGATGGGACAAATATAAAGAACTGCGTCTCATCCTCCTTGACCAGTCTCTGATTTGGGAGTAAACTACTGAAATCACTACAGTAGGAGACTAACAGTTAATATCACAGTGTCCTCTTCTATGAAGGCTCTCTGTGCTGAGTGCGCAGCTCTCCCTCATGACAGGGACCCAGGATCAAGATGGGTAAGACATAGAAGGACATAGAGAAGAAGCTAAGGAGGCTGAAGTCACAGGAGAATTTAGCAGGACAGCACAGCCTAAAGTCCAAAGTGGCACCATACTTTATTTCAGAATATGGAACAATACCCTAATTCTTTGACCCTAAACCTGAAAGCCGCCTGCTCAAGTTAAACTATGTAACTTTAGTGTAGACTTTGTTTTAGAGGAAAATAAATAATTCAGGCTTAAGTAAAGTAGTTTTTCCAGGGACAGGATGAGAGCAGAAGAATACATGGTTCTGAGGGAAAAATGAGCTGATAATTTAGCCCCAGGTGGGGAGGTAAGGAAGGCGAACGGCAGCTCTAAGCCCGATTCTGGGGAAATACATCTCTATTTGTTCCTGGCTCTCCAACTACCCAAACAATGGGGACCAAAGTGAGACGAGGACAAGAAAACAAGACTTTGGTTGAAGCTGATGCTCCCTGGGGCCAGGCTGGATTATAGATCAGAACCTCACTGTCTCCAAGGACAGAAAGTGTTAAGAAGAAGATGCTCTGACCTGGAAGATGAGGAGAGCTCTCCTGCAAACAGGCAGTGAGGGGCAGCTGACATGCTCACAAGGCAAGAACACAGCCTTGCCTTGATCTGCCCTTTCACGAGGTTAGACACATCCATGCCTGACTTGCAACAAACAAGGTGATGCCAACTCCTTGTGGTCCTGTCTCACCAGCCACTGTCCTCGGTGAAGAAGTCCTCAGGCAGCTCACCTAGAAGCCCATCTAGATCATCTGCACAGCACAGAAGGGAAAGGTAAGAGTAGTTAGCCCAGTTCCAGATGCAAACACACACTGGGGGCTCAAGTCTTTTAGGATTACTAGTCCCCACTCTCTGCTACCCTAGTGGGGAAACCTATAATTGTCCTTGGGTTAGAAGAAGGTGCCCTAGACATTGCAGTTGACTGGCCCTTAGATGCACCCAGCTTCTTCTGTGAAAGTATCCCACCCCTAGTGCTGAAGCATTCCTAACCCTCCGTGTAGGTTTCCCTTTTTTGTGGGCTTCAATGAAGTAGCGTATGCCGAGTGTACCACAAACTTTAAAGCCCTCACATATACACATACACATACCAAACACCACACATTCCTATAGTAACTTTAAGTTTTACAAAGCACTCTCCCAAAAACAACCATGGGGTAGGTGACGCAGACATTATTACTGCCACTATACAGCCGGGTAAAGTGAGAATTTGAAAGGTTAAATAACACGTCTATGGTCACAGTGATAAGAGTTCCATTCGTTACTGTCCATAACCAAAGCTAGAGGTATAATCTCTGCCTTGAACACCCCAATAATCACTTACAATCCCCACCCCCCAACCCCCACCAGGTGCTATCCTCTTCATAGCCAGGTGGCCTGCAACACAACTCAACCAGGTAGGATTTGGAAGATCTGAAGCTACAAAGACAGAAGGACAAAACTGGCAGTGGTCAAAAAGCCTGGCTGGTCATTCTTTATGAAAGAGCAGCCATAAAAGTGTCTCTTCTGCTGGACAGAGGCTGACTTTCTTACCTTCTTCAGGAAGCTCTTCTCTGGGGGCCGCCTCCACTCTGGCTATCCCGTGTTCCTCTCCTGGTTTCTCATCACAACGAAAAGCACTAGAGGAGCTCTCAGGGGCAGACAGCTGAGAATGAGACTGGATAGGTCTAGGAATCTGAAAACGCCCCGAAGAATTGAATAGAGTATCTGGAGTTTTTCAGCCTTCATCAAGGTGGGCAAGGGGGAGTCAAGGGGCACACTTGCTCAAACGGGCTTCTAAGCTCAAGCAAATACACCAGGTTTTGGTCAAATTGCTAATGACCAAAAGCTGGTGTATTTGCTGTAGCAGGAATTACCCCAAATATCCAATAATCCAAAAAGCCATTTGCTCCATGCTGAAATGTCTGTGAGTATTGGGTATCAAACTCCCCTTCTCTATTCTGTCTGAATGGGTTGATATTAAAGGGCATTTGAGTTCCCTGACCACACACTGACCGATGGCATACTTTTGGAGAAACTATTATTGTTATTAAACCTATGGTCACCTGGGGCCTCCAAGAACACTCTCATGTAATACAGAGAGAAGTTTCAGCTAGCCAGGCCTGTCTGAGGCCACATAACTAATTAGTGGCAACTATACTAAGGCAAGTCCAAAGAAAACAGGCCACTGTCAAAGCCCAACAAAAACCTAGGATAAGAAGCAGGGGGCAGGGAAAGAAAGGGTGCTGCCTAATGTCCCAGAACTTCCAAAGCACCCTGCTCTCAGCAGGGCCGCAGTAACACAATGTCTCAGACCTGAGTTTCTCCATTTTCAACCCCAAAGTCTTCAAAGTCCCCTATCTTACCCCTTCTCCAAGACTGCAGTGGCAAAAAAAGAGTGAGTTTATTCTAACACATTAGGCTAGCTGGCCTACTGCCTGACTTTGCTTGCTCTGTGGCTCTCCACAACCTTTTCCACCTTGGGGACCCCAATCCTTAGTTAAATTCACAGTGATTCTCAGCACCTCAAACTCTGGAGTCTTCAATAAGATACTTGAAGGCCACTGGGAACCTGGCCTGTTCACATAGACATTCACTATGCTCACCTTACTGCCCTGTCAGCAGTGGGGACCTGGGGTAAGAGGAGTCCCCTACTATAAGAAAACTGCTCCCCACTGTCAGCCCCTCTGGGAAGCTGAGATACTAGGGAAGAAAACAGGTTAGAAGATGAAATGAAAGGAAATGGAGGAAAGAGGAAAAAAGAAGGGATCCTTTGTCTTCTCCCAACTGCCCCGTCTTTGAAGGCCCCCTTACCTTGGCAAAGGGCTGAGAGCTCCTGGGCACTCTCCCATCTCCGCAATCTGGGCTGTAAATCTGGACTAGGTTGTTGGGTGTCACATTAAGGTAGTGATTGCGGAGCGAGGGGGAGAACACTCCAATCTGGGGAACACGGGAAGGAGATGGTCACAGTCTCATAGCTACTCAAAGCTAAACCCCATGAGTGGCACCTATCTGGACAGAAGATTCTGACTGCCCTACACCAAGGTCACACAGAAATCTTTACACCTTGACCCAAGTCTCTCTTCCTGCCTCACCCTAGCACTAGAGGAAAAGAACCAGCACCAAAGAAACAGAAGGTAGCTCAGTAGAAACAGAATGTCATATGAGATAATAGATGGACAGCACTCTGAAAACTTTGAAGCATTCTATCAAGGTCAACTCTTCACTTAGGGGCCCAGAGCTACAGTACAAGTGCTCAAGGTGGGGCCACAGAACTGCCATATCCCTGTTTGGGTTCTGGGAGAAAATGCAGCCAGCTAAGCCATTATGCGGGAGTCACGGCCCTGGGACAGAAAAACAGAGGTGAAGCGCTTTGCAGCACTACATTAATGTCTGCTTGTGATTCGGGAGGATCTCCAAAGCCAGCTTGGTTTACAATAAATGGCCCTTACTGCTCTGACTTCTTTACCTGCTTCAGCAGCAGGACAGAGCCAGTCTTCAGCTCATTCTGTCTCTCCTCCAACAGCAGCCGGTGCACTGTACCTTGCATCTCTCCTGCAACAGACCAGAGAGACAGATAAAACAGGTCACCCAGACCCAGTCATAGCCACAGATGTAGCCATAGCATAGCCCAGTTCCTCCCTCTCCTCCTTCTGCTAAGCTCCTAGGATCAGTGACAACGAATAGAGAAGTGCCACATTTAGAGTAGTGTATCAGTTTTAGGTGCCACATTTTAAGAGGCATGGAGAAGCCAGGGTTTATCCAGATGAGGCTGACCAAGGCAGTAAGACATCTTAAAACGCCGTAAATGATCATTTGATAGAACTGGGGATATTTACAGCAGGAATTCATGTGGTAAAGCAGGCATATGCACCTCTGTCAGGGGCCCACACCCTGTAGAGAGGGAGCCCATGAGGCAAGAACAAAGAGAAGCTCCTACTCAAAAGGCTCCTACCATCCACTGACACCGCCTGGACTCACGTCCCCTACGATCAGCAAACTGGCACCCTCTCTCATTCTCTTTTCCCAGCGAAATGGAATCTCAGACTACCCAAGAAAAGCTCTTCTCTTCAACCTTACAGCCTTCTCATGCGTTTCCCCAATTTGCTCTGCTCTGTTAATTTGTTTAATCCTTACTTACTTTTCTTGTCACCACCCATCTTTTCCTTCCTCAGTTTACCTCTGCATGATCTACTTCCGGATTTTTCTTTTTTCTCCTTGTCTTTAATCCTGCTTCCCTTTCAATCCCAGAAGTAGAATCTAGACACTATAGTAACTGGGCTTAGAGATTGTATGACTTCAAATTTTCTCCAATTTCCCCCAAATTTTCCCTCTCTTAGTTCAACCTCTAACCTACCTCACTAGTCCCAAACCCCTCCAAGTCATCTACACCATTTCCTTCTCATTATCTGGCTAAAAGTCCTTCTCTCTTCTCCTACTCTTTCTCTATAAACTTCTGTCATAGAAACTACTCCAGGATGTTTGGGGTGGAAAGGCACAGCACAAGCAGGGGCAAAAGTGGGGAGGATGCCATGGACTAAAATGCTTCAGGGGCAGTCACCACAGGAGGCATGTGAGATGCTTAAGAATATAATTCTGAAACCATAAAGAGAAACAATCCTACGGGAAGAAAAAATGGGATTTGTTTCAAGAGATTATGTGGATGTACAGGGAACTTACCAACCAACTCAAATTAAGAAAAATGTATAGAATATGGAAGCAAGGCCCGGTAATAGAATGAATATGGGAGCATAGCACAGTGCTTTAAAAATAATGCCTGGAATGTCACATCTCAAAGCAATTTGAGACTAGGGAGAGAAGCTAGCAAAAAGAAGGGCTTTTTAAAATGTCAAATTGGGGAGAAAAGGAGAATCATGGAAGGAAAAGGTGTTTTGCTTGGGTAGATTGGATATGTGACAACAGAGAAAAGGCAAAGATGCTTCTTTCTTACCTAGTTTCTATCTTCTCTGCAAATGAGAATGAATTTCACACACTGGAAATGACAGAACAAGAAGGACTAACAGGGTGATGATGTCTAAGGTAAGTAAGGAGATAGGAAGAGAACACACTGAGCTGCCCTTGATGAATTCAAGTCACCTGGTCCAGATGAATGACATCCTAAGGACCTGAAAGAACTGGTGGATAGGACTGCTGAGTCAGGGTCAATGACACCTGAAAGATCACACAAAATAGGAAAAGTACCACAAAGTTTGAGAAGGGAAAATGTTCCAATTTTCAGAAGAAGGGAAGAGAACAGAGCCTGAAAAATATAGGCCAGTGAGCTTGACTTTGATTTCAGGAAAAGATGGCAGGCAAAAATCTAGAAGGGAAATGGTGATTTCAAAGAGCTAGTTTATCTTCATTAAGTACAGGTCATGTTTTACATGGTTACACAACTATACCCTATATCAGACTGTCTCAGGAAGGAGGGAGGGGCAAGACAGAGGGATAGAATTTGGAACTCAAAATATAAAAAAAGCCTCAGCAAATATCAAAAATTGTTTTTACATGTAATTGGGGTGGGGGGGAATAAGAGAGAAAGAGAAAGAGAAAGAAAGAAAGAAAGAAAGAAAGAAAGAAAGAAAGAAAGAAAGAAAGAAAGAAAGGAAGGAAGGAAGGAAGGAGGGAAGGAAGGAAGAAAGAGAACAGGTCATGTAAGACTAACCTTTTCATTTTTTGACATGATTACAAATTAGCAGATGAGGGGAAATGCTAAAACTATAGTTTGCCTAGATTTTAATAAAGCATTTGATGAAGTATAGTATCACACACTCTTCTTGTGGAGAAAAATATGGATTAGACGATAATGCAATCAGACAGACTCAGAACTGGTTGGATGACCCTATTCAAAGAGTAGTTGCTAATGGTTTGATGGTGTACCAAGAGGTCTCCAGTGGAGTACCTCAAGGATCTGTGCTTGGCACTGCGCTATTTAACATTTTTATCAATGACTTAAGATAAAAGCAGATATGCTATGCTCCCCAAATTTGAGATAACCCAAAGCTGGGAGATTAGTGGATGACAGGACCCAACAGGATCTCCCATGCTGGAGCTTTGGGGCTAAATCTAGTAAGATGAAATTTAAAAGAGATTAATGTAAAGTCTTGCACTTGGGTACAAAATCATCAACTTCACAAGTATAAGATGGGGGAAAGTGTGATTAAATAGCAGTTGTTCTGAAAGGATCTAGGAGTTTTTGTGGAGTGCAAGCTATGAGTCAACAGTGTGACGTAGCAGCCAAAAAAGTGAATGGGATCTTGGGCTGTATTAAGAAGGGTATAGCTCATATCCTGTTTAGGCCTCGCAAGGCAGGGGCATTTGAGGATAAGTCTATGCAAGGTAAACGCCATCTAAGGGTAAGAAGACATGGAAGAGAATACCTGCCTTCGCAGCTGCTACCCGCATGAGAAAGAACAGAAATGTTTCAATTTGGTGAGCACTGAGGAGACTAGCGTCTCATTCCCAGGTAGAAGGAGATAAAAAAATTCTGCTATGTTAATCCATTACTTCATTGTAGTTTTTTGAGAAGTCAGAATGACTCAGCAATTAACCTGTATAAAACACTGTCAGTGTCCCCATTAAAGTCAGTCTATAGCCAGACTATATGACTCAAAAAAAGGGTATAACTTATTTATTTTCAAGTTATATTTTTTTAATCAGCAAAAATTAGTCTTCTCTCTTTCCCACCTCAGTTCCCCCTTACCCCACAATGAGAAAAGAAAAACAAAACCTGTTATAATTATGTATAGTTAAGCAAAATAAGTTGGTCCAAAAAATATACGTCTCATTCTGCACTGTGAGTCCTTTACCTCTCCATTAGGAGGTAAGTGACGTTTCATCAAGAGTCCTCTGAAACTGTGCTTGGTCTTACACTGATCAGAGTACTTAATTCTTTCAAAGCTGTTAGGTTTTACCATATTGCTGTCATCATATAAATTGTTCTCCTGGTTCTGTTCACTTCGATTTGTATCAGTTCATACAAGTCTTCCCAGGTTTCTCTAAAACCATCTCATTCATCATTTCTTACAGAGCAATTTACATACCATAATTCTGTCACCCTTATACACCATAATTTGTTCAGCCATTCTCCAATTTATGGAACCCCTCCCACCCCAGTCTCCCATTCTTTGCCACCTCAAAGAGATATACATAATTTTGGACATTGTTAAGTTTGTTTTGCTTGACTAATCCCCCCCTTAATCTACCCTCCAATTCTCCCTTCTCTCCTTTTCCTATTTCCCCGCTCAGTAAAATCGATTTCTGTACCCAACTCTGTTTATCCTTCCCTCCTCTGAGGAGTTCAAATGAGAATGCAGTTCAAATTTCAGCCACTTCACCCCAATTCCTACTTCTTGTCTCTATAATTATGTGAGATGATTTTCCTTAATCTTCCTTCCATTTTCCCCCTTTTCTTCCATTCAGTTCTCAAGATAATCAAGACATAATAGAACCATTCCCAGGGCTTATCTGATTAGACTTCCTCTAGGATGCCTAATGACAATAAGGTTTAGAGGGGATACATGTATCATCTTCCCATATTAGAATGTAAGTTATTTATTCTTGGTTAGTCCGTTATCATTGGTCATTCATGTGTATCTTTTTATGTTTCTCTTAACTCCTGTGTTTGAACTTTAAAATATCTATGAGCTCTGGTATTTTCATCAGGAATACATAGAAGTCTTCTGTTTCATTAAAGATCCATTTTTCCTCCTGTAGGATTATACTGTTTTTCTGAGTAAGTCATCCTAGGTTGTTGGCCTGTATCTTTTGTGTTCTAGAATATCACATTCAAATCTCTATGTCCTTTTAACAGTGGTGACTACTAAATCATATGTAATCTAGACAGTGGCTCTTCAGTACTTGAATTTTTTGTATTTGCAGCAAATTCTCTTTAACCTGAAAGCTCTGGATTTTGCTATGATGTTCCTGGGAGTTTTCAGTTTGGAGTTTCTTTCAGGAGTTGACTAGTGGCTTCTTTCTATTCCCACTATGCCACTGGTTCTAAGAGATCTGGGCAATTTTCTTTTGAGATTTCCTGAAATACGCCTAGGCTTCTCTTTTTTTGATCGTGGCATTCTGGTAGCCAGTGATACATTTTTTTCTCCTCAACCTCTTTTCCAGGTCAGTTATAATATGATATGAGATGCCTCACATTTTCCTAATAATTAGAGCTGCCTCAAAGTGGAATGGGCTTCCTTGAAAGATGGTGGGTTCCCTTCCTTGGAGGTCTTCAAGCAGAGATTGGAGGACCTCTGGTCAGGTATATTATAGTGGGGATTCCTTTCATGCACTAAATAGATGATGAAGTCCCTTTTGCCATGAGCCAGGACATTCTCCCTCCTTTTTAATGAGTTCAGCACCTCAACAGTTTCCCTCTCACTCTCATACTACAGGACTTGGGCACATAGGTTGAAATTCTCTCAAATACTCCAACCTCCAGGTTCCTCAATCTACTCTGCTCCCATGACCTCCTTTCTCTACTCCACCTCAGGGAAACAGAGATGGTCATATACTTGATCTTGCAATCATGCCTAAATTCTCTCCACCCATGATCAAGAACATTGAATTTCTTTTCTCTGATCACAATCTTCCATCATTCTATTTCTCCCCCTGCCTTTACTCCCCCAAACCTATATACCCCTTAGTATTTTGCCAGGCCATTACCTCTGCTCTGCCGCACACCCTTCATAATCTTAGCTCCTTAGTGAAACAATTCAATTCTACAAAGACCTCTACTCTCAAATCTTTTGTTAATTTGTTCAATTGCCAAATCCCAACCCTGGATTATTCCCACCATCCATCTATTACATTCTTATTCACATATTGAACTGGAGGAAGTCTCAGATTCTTACCAATTGGGTCCACTACAAATTTATGTTCTGATCTTAGCTGGGCTTTCAGTGTAGCAAGGCAATCCTTTTACTCATCTCTTATTGATTCTTTAGCCTTCTTTCCACAGCACCATTCGCATTTCAAACCTTCTCTTCTCAAGCCTTCAACAGTATGCCCTCTCTGTTCTCTCTCAACTAATTGCTAAGAACTCTTTCTTTACCTCATCTGAAAGGGAAAGGAAAGGAAGCTCTTCTCACAATGGATCCTTGAGCTCATCCCTTCTTATCTTTTCTAGCAGACTGACCTCATTATCATCTCTTTCTCTCTAATCTTCGGTCTCTATCTAATGGTTCTTTCCCTGCTGCCTACAAACAAGCCCAAGTCTCCACAATCCTTAAAAACAAAACACTGCACTATCATCCTATATACTTCCTCCTTTTCTCAGCCAAACTCCTTGAAAAAGTTGTTTATAGTTGCAATTCCCACTTCCTTTCCTCAACTCTTCTTAGCCCCCTACTATCTTGCTTCTGACCTCACTCAACAGAAACTGCTTTTTACAAAATTACCAATAATCTCTTAATCACCAAATTTTAATGGTATCTTCTCAGCTCGGCTCTTATCTTCTTAAAAGCACTTTCTCCTGAAGCACTACATACAGTTAACCACCTCATTTTCTCCTGGATGCTCTGTCTTCTCTGTTTTTTTTTTTTTGTGGTCTCCTCCTAACTGTAAGACTAGACAGTTCTTTATTAATCTGACATCCATATTATGCCTGCTAACTATGGGTATATCCCAATCTTCCACCCTGGGCCTTCTTCTCTGTTCTACTTTATCTCATTTGGTGACTTTATTAGCTCCCATGCATCCATCCAATTGCCACCTTTATGCAGATGACTCATCAGTCTATACATCCAGCCCTGTTGTCTCTCATGAACACCAGTCCCACACCACAAATAGCCTCTTGGATGTTTCTAGCAGGATGTCCCACATACATCTCCAATTCAACATGTCCAAAGCAAGAACTCAGTATCTTTCCCCTAAAACTTACCCTTCTACTGAACTGCTCTGTTACTACTGAGGGTACCATCGCCCTTCCATTCCTGCAGTTTCACACCCTCAGTGTCATTTTTCACACTCTCCTCTCCAACTAACAATCACTACTCACTGTTCAGGTCCTCATTACATCTCACTTGGACTACTGCAATAGCTTCATATTTGGTTTCCCTATGGCAGCCTATTCTCCACACAGGCACCAAAGTCATTTTCTTAAAGTACAGGTACAACCATGTCACCAGTGCAATAAACTGCAGTTACTCACTGCTGCCTCTACAATCAAACATAACCTCCTGTTATGACATTTAAATTGCTTCACCACCTAACCACTTCCTACCTTTTCATTCTTAAGCATTATTTCCCTCCTCCCTGTTCTACACATGCCCTATCCTGTCTGTCCCTCGTGCCCAGAATGACTCTGGCTCCTCACCTCTGCCTCTCTTCAAATCCTTGGTTTCCTTCTAGACTCAACTCAAATATTGCCTTCTCACAAAATCTTTTCTCACTCCCCTGCTGCTAATTTACTCCCATCCAAAACTGCCTTATATCTGTTTTACATGTATTATATATGTACCTGTCATCTCCCCCATTATAATGTAAGCCCCTTAAGGGCAGACTGTTTTTAACTTTGTATACCTAGGGCTTAATACAGTGTCCAACATACTAATGGTTCTTTCCCTGCTGCCTACAAACAAGCCCAAGTCTCTGCAATCCTTAAAAACAAAACACCTATCATCCCATAATAATAGGATGAGAGTGCATAATAAATGTTTCGTGACTGATTTGCAAAATCTTATGAAGCGAGAAAAATGATTATTTCTCTCTTATATTAATAACCAATTATTGAATTAAGATAAGCGTTTTTCCCTTTTCTACTTCTTCATTCAGCAATCAGTTCCTGTTCAGACAGCCCTTGAAGTACAGAGTTGATGATGAGAAGGAAAACTCAGATTTGTTCAAAAGGTAAAGAAATTTTAGTTTAGGTAAATGGATGGATTTTGGCCCATTGTGTTTTACTCAAACAGATCTCAGAAAATGTGGACTCTCTCTTTTGTCTAGATTACAATTAAATAAAGAAAAATACAAAATGGCCCTGTTTCCTAGAACCCTAGATAATCTCAACAGAAATAACAAAGAAGCCCCCTCCATTTCTACAGTGAGTGGTAGAACAGTAGAAAAGGTGCTATGAATCAAAGTTTTTAAAGCATCTATAACTTATCTATTGGTCCTCTAAATGACAGACTTTTGTCCAACGGCAACGAAAGGACAAACTAATGGGGAAAGTGAATCAAGTCAACTTGACATTCTCCTTATAATCAAAACCAAAAGACAAAAGGAAGTTGCAGCTAAATGGAACAATGGTTCATAGATTCTCCTTGCAGAGAACAATGAAGCTGGAGTTAAGTTTTATTGACTGTTCAAAGGCAACAAGAAACACTCTTCTTTGGAACATATGTTCATCTCATGCAGTGCTCATGATAAGTGTTCGTACAAAGACAACTAGGAAAATAATTGCAATGTATGTACCAACATCTGTTTCAGAGAATGATGAGGTAGAGAAATCTTAGGAAAAACTTTCTGAAGACCTTCCAGATTAAGTTAACATGTATTTTGATTCCAAGTGACTTCAATGCAAAAGTGGGAATAAGTGAGGACGGCCAAAAAAAAAACCCAAACCACAAAAATACAAATAAGGAATAAAGATAAGGAGGACAAAGACTTGTAGACTACACAAAAACACCTGTAGAGCATGAAAATCCTGAGAAAATAATTAGACAACACTGGACATACAGAACACCAAAACTAGTTACTTTCAACAACAGAAAGTAACTTATCCCTGATGTAGAAGTCACTTCTGAATCAGTTGTCTTTTTACAGTCAGACTACTGATTTGGTAGGACAAAGATCAAAATTAGTACAAAGCTAGAAAAATAAAAATGATACAAAAGATATGACACAAAACTAAAACAACTCCAAATTGGCCTATTAAAAGTTATTGATAATGAAAATATAGACCAGAGGTCAATAACTATTGACAACTGTATTTCATATAGTTCCTGGGTTTATCCTGGCAGGTATACTCCCAGGTATTTTTTGGGGGTAGGAGCAATTGGGGTTAAATGACTTGCCCAGGGTCACCTAGCTAGTAAGTGTGTGAAGCCAGATTTGAACTCAGGTCCTCCTGACTCCAGGGCCAGTGCTCTATCCACTGTACCACCTACCTGCCCCCTGACAACTGTATTTCGATATAACTGGCTTCCTTTGTAATCCAGTGTATTTGATTTTATGCATTTAAAAACATTATTCTGAGAAGAGGTTCATGGGCTTTACCAGAATTCCAAAATGGGTGTCCATGACACCAAAAAGGTTGAGAATTCCTGACACATATATATTCCACAAAAATCATTCATAAGTTTAGCTGATGCATATCAATTGCCATCATAACCCAAGGAGGTCAAAGCGTTTTTTGTAGTAGCAAAGAACTGGAAACAAAGTAGATGCTTATGGACTAGGATATGGCTAAGCAACTGTTGTAGATAAATACAATAGAATATTACCTTGACATAAAAAAATGATAAATATGAAGAGTTCAGAGAAACATAGAACATATATGAACTGATGCAAAGTTAAGTAAGCAGAATCAAGAAAACTATATACAACGATTACAATGTAAACAGTAAATGAAAAGAACGAAACCAATGAAACCGAGTAATTATACTGTGTAATCATACTGACCAAAGCGTGGTCCTGAGAAAGAGAAGAGAAAATTGACCTTACTCCCTTCTCTGATGACATGGAAGGCTAAGAGTAGGGAAGATACACTATCAGATTCCACTGATGTCTTGGGTAGTTTTGCTAAACTGCCTTTTCTCCCATCTTTTTTTTTTATTCTTTGTTATAAGGAAGTTCCCTGGGTAGGGGAAGGAGGATGGACATATTCCAAAATGGTGACATAAAAACCATAGATATCAATGATTTTTTTCTAAAAAGTAAATCAATTGCCTTAACAAGCAGACCAAAAGAACCTAAATCAGCAAAGACCTAGAGTTATTTGCCGAGCAGAAAGATACTGAAGGTAAGGGAAATAACAGTTTAGAATAAAAACTTATTTGTTAACTCTTAACTAGAAGAACAGCACACATCAGAAAGAAGCAGTAGATAGTAAAACCAGTTTAAAGAAAGTTTGGTGAGAGAATTAAGTTAGCAAAGTCATACCAAGAGCACTGAATGAAGGATGACCCTGTAAGGAGAACAAGAGATGATGGAAAAGATCTGCCAAGATTTTTATAAATGGAGACAAAGCCAAGATGCCAAAGAAAAGGCAGCAATTCTCCTAAGCTCTCCTCAAAACCCCTCCAAACACCTTTAAATAATGCCATAAAACAATTCCTGAAGTGGCAGAACCCATAAAAGAACAGGGTGAAATAATTTTCCAGCCAAAGATAACTTAGAAGATTGGCAGGAAAGGTCTGTCACACCTGGGTGAGAGTGGAGCACAGTCCAGCACAGCCTACACCAGCAAATTGGCGCAGGCCTTGGGAGCCACTGAATCAGCAGTGACAGCAGCTGCTTCTGGAGCTCTGAGCCTACAGATGAAATGAGGTTGAACAACTGATTGGAAGGAGATACTGGCACTGGCTTTGTCCATACTCAGAACTAGGTCGCAGTCCTGGGTGGCAGTCGCAGTCCTGGGTGGCAGTCCCAGGGCAAGGAAGAGCACTAGCACACCAGAGCTTGCAACCCCAGTGCAGCAGAGACCCTCATCACCATTTGGGGGCAGAAAAGAGTGTTTGTGGTCACTCCAGACCAGAACACAGGCCAGAAGAATAGTAAACACACCTCTCCTTAGATCATACCACCTTGGAAGAACTGAAAACTTACAGGTCCCTAGAAATACCTCTGAAAACAGCTGCACAAAACCCCTGAAGCTTAGGACAGTGTACCCTCCACCCTAGAAACAGAGGCCCACTTTAACAAAAAGAAACTGGCCGGGAAAATGAGCAAACAATAGGAAAAAAAAACCCTGACCACAGAAAGTTATTATGGTAACAAGGAAGATCAAAACACACACTCAGAAGAAGATAACAATGTTAAAGTTCCAACATACAAAGCCTCTACGAAAAATATGAATTGGTCTCAGGCCATGAAAGAGCTCAAAAAGATTCTGAAAATCAAGTAAGAGAGGTGGAAGAAAAATTGGGAAGAGAAATGAGAGTGATGTAAGAAAATCATGAAAAAAGAG
The DNA here is from genome assembly GCA_028646595.1 of Phalanger gymnotis. Classification (NCBI taxonomy): domain Eukaryota; kingdom Metazoa; phylum Chordata; class Mammalia; order Diprotodontia; family Phalangeridae; genus Phalanger; species Phalanger gymnotis. The sequence goes on from CM053626.1 coordinate 185,345,195, forward strand.
TCAACAGCTTAGTAAAGGAGACACCAAAAAATACTGAAGAAAATAACACCTTACAAAATAGACTAGGCCAACTGGTAAAAGAGGTACAAAAAGCCAATGAGGGGAAGAATGTCTTGAAAAGCAGAATTGGCCAAAAATGGAAAAAGAGGCACAAAAGTTCGATGAAGAAAAAAACTCCTTAAAAAGTAGAACTGACCAAACAGAAAAGGAGGTAAAAAAGCTCACTGAAGGAAATAATTCCTTATAAATTAGAAGTGAGCAAATGGAAGCTAATGGAATTATGAGAAATCAAGAAACAATAAAAAACAAAAGAATGAAAAAAAATAGAAAACAACATGAACTATCTCGCTGGAAAAAGAGCTGACCTGGAAAATACAATTAGTAGAGATCATTTAAAAATTACTGTACTACCTGAAAGCCATGATCAAGAAAAAGAGCCTAGACATCATCTTTCAAGAAATTATAAAGGAAAACTGCTCAGATATTCTAGAATCAGAGGGTAAAATAGAAATTGAAAGAATCCACTGATCACCTCCTCAAAGAGATCTCAAAATGAAAACTCCCAGGAATATGATAGCAAAATTCCAGAGTTCCCAGGTCAAGAAGAACACATTGGAAGCAGCCAGAAAGAAACAACTCAAGTATTGTGGAGCCATCAGGATAACACAAGATTTAGCAGCTTCTACATTAAAGGATCAGAAGGCTTAGAATATGATACTCCAGAGGGCAAAAGATTTAGGATTACGACCAAGAATCACCTACACAGCAAAACTGAGTATAATTCTTCAGGGGGAAAAACAGACATTGGAGAACTTTTAAGCATTCTTGATGAAAAGACTAGAGCTAAATAAAAAATCTGACTTTTGAATACAAGACTCAAGAGAAACATAAAAAGGTAAACAGGAAAGGGAAATCATAAAGGACTTAGTAAGGTTAAACAGTTTATATTCCTACATAGGAAAATGATACTTGTAACTCATAAAAACTGTCTCATTATTAGGGGAGTTAGGAGTATATGTAGATGGAGGGCCCAGATGTGAGTTGGAAGGAATGATATCTAAAAAAATAAAATTAAGTGGTGAGAAAGAGGAATGTACTAGGAGAAAGAGAAAGAGAAGGGTATATTGTGGTAAATTATCTCACATAAAAGAAGCAAGAAAAAGCTTTTACAGTGGAGGGGAAGATGGGGAAGGGTAGCGGGGGGAAGTGAGTAAATTACTATCATCAGAATTGGCTCAAAGAGGGAATAACAAACACACTCACCTGGGTATATAAATCTATCTAACCATATAGGAAAGTAAATGGGGAAAGGGATGGGGGTGAGTGTGGGGCAGGTGTGTGATAGAAGGGAGGGCAGATTGGGGGAAGTGGGAGTCAGAAGTAAAAAAACTTGAAGAGGGCCAGGGTAAAAGAAAGAATAGAATAAATGGAGTGGGAGGAGGCAAATAGGATGGAGGGAAATAACATTTAGCAATCATAACCGTGAAAAAAATTTTGAAGTTTCTCTGATAAAGGCCTCATTTCTCAAATATATAGAGAACTGAACCAAATTTATAAAAATAGGAGCCATTCCTCAATTGATAAATGATCAAGAGATATAAACAATTTTCAGATGAAGTAATCAAAGCTATCTATAGTCATATGAAGAGGTGCTCTAAATCACCATTGACTGGAGGAATGCAAATTGAAACAATTCTGAGGTACTACACCTCATGCCTATTAGATGGGCTAATAGGACAGAAAAGGAGAATTGACAAATGTTGGAGGAGATGTGGGAAAAATGAAACATTAATGCATTGTTAGTGGAGTTGTGAACTGATTCAACCGTTCTTTAGAGCAATTCGGAACTATGTCCAAAAGGCTACAAAACAGTGCATGCCCTTTGGCCAGCAGTGTTACTACTATATCCAAAAAAAGATTAAAAAAAAAAAAGGGAAAAGGAGCCATACGTACAGAAGTATTTACAGCAGCTCCATTCTGGTGGCAGGAAGTTTGAAGTTGGGAGATGTCCATTGATTGGGGAATGGATGAACAAATTTTGATAGTGATGGAATACTATGGTGCTATAAGAAAGGATGAGCAGGATGCCATCAGGAAAACCTGAAAAGACTTACTATTTGCTGATACAAAGTGAAATGTACTATGTACAAAGTAACAGCCATATTGTAGGATGATCAGCTGTGAATGACTTAGCTACTTTCTCAGCAACACAATGATCCAAGACAAGAACTTACGATGAAAAATGTTATCCAACCCCAAAGAACTGATGGTATCTGAATACAGATTTTTTTACTTTATTTTTCTTGTGGTTTTTTTTTGGTCTGTTTTCTTTCATAGCGTGACTAATATGGAAATATTTTTTGCATGGCTGCACATGTATAAGCTATATTGGAATGCTTGCCTTCTCAACGTTGGGGGGAGGGAGGGAGGAGAGGAGAGAATTTGGAACTCGAAGTTTTAAAAACAAATGTTAAAAATTGTTTTTACATGTAAGTGGGGAAAAATAAAATACTAAATAAAATTTTTAAAAAGAATTTTATAATGAATTCTTTTTACTATAAAGAAAAGGTAACTGAGAAAATATCAGTAACTTTTTACTCTCATCCTGCCAAGCAGCAGCCACTGATCCACCTTCCACCTCTACCCTGGTTCTCCATCTCCCTCAATGAGGGCTCACTCCAAATATCCCACGCTGGACCCAAACCATTACACTAAACTACAGCACGCCAGCTTTCTACCATACTGCTGCACTCATACCTTACCATGTTCACCTTTTACAGGGAACAGAAATCAAATTACTAGAAAGGGCATGTCAGTTGATTGCCCTATGACTGGGTTCACCATGACTAAAACACTCCTTGTTGGCCCTATGTGTGTTTTCTGATACTGTCAGAATATAAACTCCTTAGAGATAGGGAATGTCTTTAGGTTTTTTATTGTTATTGCCAGTGCTTAGCACAGTGCCTGACACTTAGTAAACGCTTAAATGCTTTTTCATTCATTCATACATACCCATATGCCTACTTTCTCATCTCTACAAAATCTTTGTGAGAATATATTTATGGATCAAGGACATCCCTGATGGATATATGGGAAGGGAACTGACAAGCTTTTACAAACAGTATTCTATAACAGACCATATCTTTACATTCACAGAACTGACCAGAAGGAGCAAAGAATAGAAAATCCCACTGCATTGTTTGCTGACTACAAAAGAAATTTAATTTGGTAGAACAAAATACTATTTTAAAGGCTTTCCTCCAACAAGGTATGCCACATGCTGACTGCTTCAATTTACAGAACACTGTAGATCACTGAAGAACCTTCTAAATAAGATTAAAAAACCATATTCAGCATAACTATACAAAGAGGAAAAACCAAGTGGATGAAAACTGCCTATTATCTAGTTTATGATTTGTAGCTGGATGGACAGCTTGTAGAGCTGGTCCATCAGTACACATACATCAGATAGACACTGCAGATGAACAATGAACTGAGCCTACAACTGAATAGGAGGGTAGAGAGAGGACCAAATTAGCATGAGCATAAGCTCTCCTCTAAAATAACCTAGCTTAAAAAAAAAACACCCCACCATATTCTTAACACAACCATTTTATGGAGATGCTATGTGGCTATAAATCATAAAACACCATTATCTCCAAGGAATAAATTGCAAGCTATCCAATAGGCAACAAAAGATTCATGGTAGATGTAAATAGGCTGCATCACCTCACCCAAGATGAAATGCATTCCAAAAAAAGCAAATTAAAAAATACCGTTGTAGACACGTAAGAGTGCATAAGAAATCAAGTTGGAGATGAAAAGTACCTCCCACTATGTTACCAGGAAGTAGTCAAATGAAAATATGGCCAATGCAAATCAAATCTGCAAACCTGGGAATTGTAATATTATGGAAAAAACAAGAAATCAAGTTGGTCAAATGATATGAGCAAAAGATAATAGACAGATAGCCCTCATGCCACACTGGTACCTAGGTAATGTTATGACACCTAGAAGACTCTTGCAAGGCACATTGTATAAACCTTTTAAAGAGGATTTCCAGGAAGACTTGGACAACAGGATGAGAAAGTATGATGGGAATACCCACACTGATGAGACCAGAGCTCCATTCAAGTAGAATCATCCATTTAGAGACAGGAAGGGCCTTACGAGTCCATTTCGTCCAACCCCCTCATTTTATAGATGAAGACACTGAAGTGCAAGAGGATGAGTTGTTTAAGGTGATGAAGGTAGTGTCAAGGGTGGGCAGTGACCCCAGGGCCCATCTCCAGAGCTAAGGCTCTTTTTACTGTACCATGGACTGTTTCACTTGGAGAAAAGAAGCATTTGGTGTTGGAGGTAGAAAGGAAAACATAAAAATAACCTTCAGATACATGTGTCACCTAGAAGAGGGACAGGATTCTGTGTAGTAGAGAATATGAACCAGTGAATGGAAGCTACAGACAGGCTGGCTCAATATGGAGGAATAATGTTCTAAAAACTGGGAATTCATGAGCAATGTAATAGACTGCTTTGTGATGCAGTAAGTTCCTTTTGCGACGAGTGTTCCAAGCAAAGGATAAACTAGACAGAAATGCTATCCAGATCACTGGCTTCCACAGCCCTGCCAACTCCTAGTACATCTCTAAAGGACTAAGGATCACTTGTTGCTGTGAACTCTGAGGTCATGGAAGCGGCCCGCCATGGTAATCAGGGCAGGCTTTTTTGCTATCAAGTGCCTTTAATGAATCTGGCCTTGGTTTGAATGGGGCAGGTAAAGTGGGATCTTTTGTCTTGGAATGCTTCTCAGCACTGGGGCAGTCATTGATTTGAGAGTCATTGATTTGTATATGATGTGGTGCTTTCTCACACCCAGGTTTCCCACAGGAGTGCTAAGTTGGCCCCAGCCCTCAGGGTCCCAAACAGGGTACATGTGTTGGAAGGTTAGCATTTCACTTTTAGGGATACACTCATTGAAAGGGTGACAACACTCTGTGCAAGGTGTTGAAATAGCCCCCCTGGCTTTGTTACCCAGATGTTGGTGCTTCTGTGGTAACTATGAATTGTGATTTGAATGAGAAAAGTTCTGTCTGTTGATGTTTGTAATTTCTCTTTGTATTTGCCCTGAAGTTCAGGGGGCTGATCTCCCCCCCTACCCCGTCTTGCCCCGCTGAACTAAGTGAATGACATATGTATGTTTGATTAAACTGAGATTGTTAACCCCTTAAGTTTGCTTTCCTTAGAAAAGCAGATCAAAGAACCTGTATTGGCAGCCCTTCTGTGTGCTCTTGTTGTTGGTCTTACATAGCCACAGCAGCTGCTAACAACACTGTTGTTACACCATCCCACCCCAGACCAGGGTAGGGGGTGCCCAAGGCCCTGCTCCTCACCTGTAGGATCTTTGAAAACCACACTGGCGTCTACTGTATTTCGGCTCAGGGATTTGATCATCACGGCCATGGTGGGCACTTTGTTCCTGGGAAGTTGCTTCAGGGCAGCCTATTTCAAAGGACCGGAAGAGCTCATGAGAGGCTGCTGGTGGGGTGGGACAGATAGGCAGCTGGGGTTAGAGGTGCCACATATACCAATTTTCTGTCCTAAGGATAATCCAAGTGGAGCACTCAACTCTGCCTCTCCACAATGCCTACAGGCTGACTGATCTTCCACTTCTTCTCTACCTTCTTTTCTTTTAATATTTCTAAATTTATTCTATAAGAAGGCGCCCTAACATAGATGATGACACATATAAGTGGACTACTAAATGCAAAGCAGCGTACTTTATCCAGCCCCACCCCTGAAAGGCAACCTGCTCCTACTGTCCCACTAAACCTACTCTGGGGCCTAGAGATATCCCAGAGATGGACAATGGCAAGGCCCTTCCTGTCAAGTATATATATGGAGGGATGGAGCCATGGGTTCAGGGACGGGTTTGGGGAAAGCAAAGAGATGCTTTTCCCACCACGGGGGAAGGAGGTGTGAGATGGAACAGCTTCCCTCTTACCTTCCGCAATACCATGACAATACTGTACGTGTGGAGGAAGCAGGCAGGGTCTTGGTCATCTAGTCCCAGTTCAGCTTTCATAGTCAGCCAGGGGCCATGCTCAAAATCTTCCTCTGAGGGCTGGGAACTGGGTACTTCCTGGAGAACAGGCAGGAAGTAGAACCTGGGTGAATGAGTTTTCATCCCACTAAAATTTTCTTTGGCTTAGAAGTGGGTGACATAAAGGGGAGAGCTCTTTCCTAGACAAAACACAATCTTTATCTCCTCCTATCCATGCCAAAGTATAGAGATGAAGTACTTTCACTAACAGTTCAAGAAAATGCTGTCAGATCCTCTTAGAAGGTCTTGATTTTAAAAAAAAGCAAAATTTTAAAATCTTTGGTGTAGATATGCCCAGAAGGAGCTTTGGGTACAACAGGGATTTGTTAGCTGAAAAATAAAATGACACATGCTCTTTTTCTTACCAAGCTCTACTCTCAATGTCCCTCTGGCTTTAGCTCTATAAGGCTGATTAAGGCCCAAAACCATCTCATGGATGCTTTGAGCTTAGATTATTATTTACTGTGACAGCTGGAAAAACAGCTCAGTAGATGAGGGAGGTGGTACTAAATAAAACTATTGTAAAACATTAAAACCAAAGACAAAAACCTTTCAAATGAAAGGACAGCTAACTAGAGTCAGAGTTTGGGGTAGATGACTGAGTCATAAACTTAGGGATCTGGCTAGAGAGAACTTATCCAAGATTTATAACCAGAAGATACATTAGAGACCATACAGTCCAAATCTGCCCCTGCTACCCCTATAACTCATTTTACAGATAAGAAAACTGAAATGCAGAGAGGTTAAACGATTTACCCATCGTTAACATATGATTTACTGGCAGAAAAGCTCTACGCACCCAATCAGCCATTCTCTATGATTTAACAAAATGACTATCTCTTACCCCTAACCTTGTAGGAAGGAGATGTAAGAGCCTTTATTTTCTAGATGCAGAAATTTCAATCTAGGGAAAGAGAATAAGAGTAGATCTATGCCATCAATTAGGAGTCTGGCTGATATGAGAAAAGGTCCCCATCCAATGGGGCCTTTTGTGGCTGTCTCTTCTAAGTCTCCAATTTGAAACGCCCCTTTGATTCCACAATATCATTGAAGATGCCCAAACTGTTCAATTGTTGAGAACCCATTCCCAAACTGGTGACAGGGATGCTTCTTCCCATATGACCATACCGCTGAATGATGAAACTGAGTTCTGATTTGGACAAAGGGACAATGGTCACTGAGCAAGTTACCTCTGTCTGGAACTTAGCTAGTGCACCATGAGCTGGAGTCTGAGGAGTTGAAATCATAATCTCTTCCAGATTTTTTCCACTGTGCTAAAAGGAAAGAGAGAGAATACAGTTTGAATGAGAACAAGCTCAGCAGCTGTTATTTACTAGTACAGCTTTGCGTCTGAGTTACATAACGTGTTCAGGGAAACTATAAGAGAATTAACATATTACATTTTTCCATGTCTCAGGAGCCTCACTAACAGATGTAAAAAATAGGCGTCTGGGGATCTTTGTAGGAACATGAGGAAGTTGTAACTGGCCCAGGCGGTTGAAGAGGCTACTTGTTAGGACCAGCTAACCTATAGACCCTCCCCACCCAGAGCAAAACAGTACTACTGCTTCCCATTCTTCAGGTCAGCTGGCTATCCTCAAGATTAAAGATCTTCCCCTAGTGTGGTCCAGGATAAAAAAGAAGTTGCTAGCTCCCAATTAAACAACTCAGTGGACTCTAGCTTTAAATTCCTTTTTGGAATTCACTCCTACCCCCATCAGCAAGTGGGGACTCTTCAGTCATTCCTCAAAATGCAAGGTAATTGAAGAGTTGGTCGATGTTGTTGGCAAGGGTCTTTGCCTCCCCTAGACCAACCCACAGCATCTCTACTGATCCAGGATCCTAAACCTAGTGTGACTGTCAAGTCCTTACAGACATAATTCCCTTCTTCCTTACTGCTAACTTGCATCTCTCTTCTGCTAGGAGGATCAAGGAGGTGATAGGCAGCATTTTCCTACCTCCTTTTGCCCCTTTGCATTGGAAGCACCATTTTTGTCCCTTTCTCATTCCTCATTGGTAGGCATGCTACTTCCTGACCAACCAGATCAAATGTTGCCAAGACATGTTGTTGCAAACCCTCTCTAACCTCTCAAATTTCCTGAAAATTCCAGTCATTTACCTGGTGAGGCAAGATGCCAGCTGGTCCAGGAAAGCGGCGGGTTTTTGCCCGAGTGGGCGTATGGGCAGGCAACCCAGGTGTCCGACTAGTAGCAGTAACCAGCTGTACAAGGTGATTCGTGACTATAGGGGTCTGAAGAATCCCTGAGGCTACCAGGGAAGAACAGGGGGTGGATGGGGAAAAGACAAGAGACTCAACAGAAGAGACTTGAGCTTGGGACTCTAAGGGTCTCTGGCCAGAGCTAGCCACTGGGAAAACGGAAGCGTTTGGGTTGGAAACAGCTGGCCCTAGAACCCTAGGTTTTCCACTTTCCCAGGAACGTGAAGATTGGAATGGTTGAGGCGTTAGGGAACTATTTTGAGAATTGTTCTGAGCATAACATTTTGCAACTTGGAGAGGCTGAGGCACATGGAGATGACTGCCCCTAGGACCAGCTTGCCAGGGGGTGGATTGAGTGGGAGTTCGTAAGCCAGATGGGAAAGTGAGGCTGCTGGAAGCACCAGGTCTCATAATGAGCTGTGGGGGCCCATGGTGAGTGATGCGATCTGAGAGTAGGGGCTCAGCCAGTCTGGTGACTAATGACCCTTGGCAACAAGATTCTCCCAGCTCTGACATTCGGAACTTTTTGACTTGCACAGGGTCCTCCTCCTGCCTGAGAAACAGGCTTTTCACATCTGAATCCCCCTGCCTCAGTTCCATGCATGATAGCATGCTGAACTCATTCTGTTTACTTGTCACAGTGGTACCAGCCACTGGATGTTGGTTCACAAGAGACAAAGGCCCACCAGGTTGTGTGGTTACTCCTTCTGGCATCACTCTGCCTAGATCTCTAGCTCCCCCAGCTAAGCTGGGAGAAGGGGACAGTCTTAGGAATGTTGATGTCTTAGAAGGAGAATCCCCTCCTGCCCTTGGCACACTAGGGGTAGAGAGTCTGAGACCCTGGGCCAACAGGCTCGAAGCCCCCGAAGGAAGAGTGGAGCAGGAAGTCAGTTGCCCAGATGTCGATGCCTGGTTGGCAGCTTTGGGCTCGGGACACAAAGGTTTCAGGCATCCTGGATTTACAGAGAGTGAACTGGAGAACTTGTTTTCAGTGTCCACTACGGCTGACAAGAAATCCTGCCAACAGGAACGGAAGAACCAGGTTTTAGCATATAGAACAATTGGCAGAATTAAAAAGATTGTCTTCTTGCACACATTCTTCTAGATACATGTACTAATAGAGACAGAAAGAAGGCATGAGAAAGCAATAGTGTTCTCACCTCGTCTCACTGTGACCTGGAGGCCTAACCCCATACCATCCTGGACTGAGTTTTATGCTCTTTTCAATGCATGATGTTAACACAAGAAGAATAACAACCTATTTGGATGGAGATCTCAATGCAATTTAACAATGTAGTCAATGTAGCTGAAACAAGGGGCCACAGTTTCATAGCAATCTAGTCCTCATCCGAGAACCTCAAAGTACCTTAGAAATGTCACCTTATTATCTTCGTTGTTGGGAAGCAACTAGAGGACTACAAGAACAAAGGCCCAGAAGTGAACTGTCCAAGGTCACAGAGCATTTCCATCAACAGAGATAGGAATAGATCCCTGGTTCCTAGCTCCTTCCTCAAGTTCTATCTCCTATTGACAATGTGGACCTCACCAGCTCCACATGAGTACATACAGTTCCGGGCAACTTTGGAAAGGTCCTACATCCACAAAATGTAGAGAAGTTAGCTACTTTTTCTAGCAGGTTAAATCAAGTGAAGCTCCTAGCTGGTAAACAACACAAAGCTGGCACCTTCAAGCTCAAAAGATCTATTCCCTTGAATCAATCAGAACTGCTGACTTTAATCAGCAAAAAGTTGGCTAGGGGGTCCAGAAAAGTATGTTTTTCTGCTCTGTTATCATAACAGTCAGTGAACCCCAGATGGGATTAGGTTAGGGGTTAGAACTGACAATCAGAAAAGAACAACTATTATGATAAAGCACAAATGATGCTTAATGTTTATGAATCCCCTGCCTTCCTAAGTGAGCCTTCCTAGGCATGAGTTCATTCATGGTGGGTGGGATAAAGACTGTCTTCCCATTTTAATGGATGAAGAAACATGAATCCTCAAACATAGACTCCACCTCCTCCCAATTCAACCTTGAAGCCACAGAGCCGTCCCCAATTTGCAACTGGAAAGTTCTGCTGTCACCTGGCAAAACTAAAAAGGGGTTATTTCAACAGTCTTTTTTTTTTTAGCCTGTGATCACACCTCTCCAAAGCTGAGAGACAAGGCAAGAGCAAACCTTCTGTTCAAGAAAACCTGACAATTCTGAATTTCATAGTTGAGAAAACAAGAGACTTGGAGTTCCCATACCATGAAGCAACCCAAAGACACCAGATTTGAAGGAGGTGACCTAAGTACTTAATAAATGCTTACTGACTAACTGAAATAAGCTCCTACCCTCTCTGTGACTCTATTTCCTCCTTCAAAAGGGAGAACTATACAAACTCTTAGCTTAGCCTAGTAAGGGGTGATTTTACATAGTTTTCCTCATACAAAATCTATCACAGTACCATATGAAATTATGCAACAAGGCCTTTTGTGGATGATGAAAGGAGGGGAAAGCATATTTACATTAAGTACTATGAGTACAACAGTTGATGCATGAGACCTTTTCCATTCCCTGAAGAGAACATTTATACTAGCAGAGTACACATACACACACACTAACACAGTGCCTGGCACCTAGTAAATGCTCAAGAAATGCCTGTTGCACTGTTTGTGTCACCTTGGACAAGTCACTTAACCTCTGAGTGCCTCGCAAAGCTCTAAGACTATAAGTTATAGCTGAATTAACTTCTTGGGGCTTGCTAAGCCAATAAAAACCTACAGTCTTAGAATCCGAAAGCTGCAAGAGTTAGAAATCATATAATCCATTTACGGACCAAAAAACCTGAGGTCCAGAGAGGTTTAAGTAGTTTGCCTATGATAAGACACGCTTTTAATAGCTAAGCCAGGGCTAGAAACCAGGTTTTCTGACTTTTTCCTAATGCATTCCCTTCTCATTCTTTTCTTTCTCTCCCCCTTTCCTTCTCCCTCTCTTTCCATTTCTTCCTCCTTCCCTCCTTCTCCTGCCTCTCAAAAAAGACTGGATCTCACCATTTTGATCGGGCCAGATTCCACTACTGAATAAAGCTTTGATTTATTCTGTTTCCAACTTGAACCAGTTCCCTCCTTCACGGCCTGGTGCCTTCTAATCCCATCTCCACCCTCCTGGGGTGGAAAGGGTCCTAATATTGATACTGAACTTAGTCCAGATATTGGCCCACTGCACTTTGGAACACCTGAGCGCATGAGATCTGTGGCAGAAATCACCCCGTGCTGCCTCTCAAAGTACTTATAAAATGCTCCCGCCCTATCTCAAGGCTATACTTAAACAGAATGTCATTCTGAGATTTAAAGCAGTAAACTACCATTTGAGGGGCTATAACTAGCCATTTGGCTTTTTCTCCATTTTCCACTCTCTCAAAGACTGAGAAAATCTACCATGAAAGTCAACTGAAAGGGATGGAGTCAGGTGGATATGTTCTAGGGCAAGATGTTTACAACCTAAGTGAGAACATCTCTCATCTCAGATCACAAATGCTTCCTCACCTCATCTTCAAATTCATCTTCCACAGTAAATAGGTTCTGCAAACTACAAGCCTGAAAGGAAAATAAAGCAATTTGGGGGAAGGGAGAGAGAGGGAGAAGTATGTGAGTGAGAAAGTTACTATTTACAAGTACATTCTGTCCTTATCATTTCTCTTCCCACTTTTAATGACCTAACAAAGTTGTCAGGGCTATGGTGTCGGGTTTTTTTTTTTTTGGTAATTTTTGTTTCGTTTTTTTGCTGGAACTTTAGGAGGAAGGGGAACATCGGAGAACAGCAGGAGGCAGGATTTTTTTTCCCAAGACTTAGAAGCCTTCCTCCCCATAATATAGCTTATCCTGAATCATTCTGCCAGAGGTTGCAAAGGGGAGGTTATCGAACAGAGTGCAGGTCACCCCAAAGTCAAAGCTGGGAAGAAGGCAGCATTCCTCAAGCCAGGCCCTAGAGGCAGCATAAAAAAGGGGGTTTGGGCGGAGCGATCAGTCGTGGAACCTTGCCTTAGCCTTGGGGCTCAGGAAATACCCACTTTCAAAGGCTCCAGCTACCAGACTCCTCGCTCTGGGCCAAGGGAGACTGAAATGTAAGGCTTCCCCCAAAGCCTTTAATTAATGCTTGTAGGGTAAAATTGGCATTGATTTAGATCTGGGGCCCCGAAGTGGGGGTCTTTCTCTCTAAGCAAGGTCACAGTGCCTGGGTCGAGAGAAGGGAAATATCCTAGCCCCGAGGCGGACTAGGATGTGGGGGGAACTCCGCCTGCGGGCAGAGATGGGAAGAGGCTCCCTCCATCCCCCTCTCTGTTGCCTGAGCGCCTCTGGGGGTAGGGCCACGAGGCGGGGGGAGGGGCGGTACGGGCACGCTAGTTAATTTACCACGTGCCGGGGGTGGGGGAAGGAAGCAAAGGTGCGAGACCCCGCGGCCTTTAGGGATTACCGTCACTACAGTGGGTGGACTCCCTTTCATCCTGCGCCATGGACTCGAGCTCGGGACTAGGCCCGGGCCCGTCGTGGCGGGTGACGGGAATAAGTAGGCCCGGGCTCCGCGCAAGACAGTCTGGCTAAGGCCGGAGCTCCTGCGGCTGGAGTGAAGGGCTCCAGGACCGGGAATCCGAAGACGGCGGGCAGCCGAAGAAGCGCAATTCCTGAGGGCCGGATTCGAAACGGCCGCCACTCGCCTACGTCACCGACGTCTTAAAGGAGTGGCTGGGAAGGGGAGGGAGACGGAGAAGGCGGGGCAGGTCTGATTTCTCCCGGGAGGACGCAAACCCCTCCCCCTCCTTCCCTAACTTAAAGGCAAAGCCGAGAGCTCTCTGCTGCCCCCCAGCGGCTCCTTCTGGAGAGACTGAGTGCCCCTGGGTCCTAGATTTAGAGGGGAAGGGAATTTAGAAATGAGCAAGTCGTGCTACCATTTTACAGAGGAGGAAACTGAGGTCGAGAGAAGAGGAAGGCCTTGTTCAAGGTCACTTAAGGAATAAGTTAGCAAAATCGGGTTCCAAGGCACCAGAGAGGTTTTTGGCCCTGAGTCCACCCACCCCCAATCCCAGCCTGGACTTTGCCTCTGAGTCTATCTAGATCTTCTGCTTGAGGGCTCTACTTTATCCTGTTCGCCTTTGCCAGGGCTCCTAAAGCGCTTCGGAGTCCAAAATGGCTCCATGGGTGGCGGATGAGTCTGAACCTCCTATCAGGACCCAACCCCACAAAATGGGTAGCTGAAGAATGGGCACTAGAGGGCGACCATAAGCCAGTCCAGGAGAGAGAACAGGTCAATAGAAAAAGGTGTCCAGGAATAGGAACAGCTCCCCACTATCTGCAGGAGTACCCTCTTCAAAAGCCCATTGGAGACATCAGGACCAAAGCCTCCTTTGCTACATAAACAGCAACAGCGGATGGAAAATTTCTACTTTCTCCACCCTTTCCTTCTTCATTTTATCATCAGAGACCAAGCAGAGAGGCAGCAAAATCTATGTGCCTTGAAGGAAGGCTCTTTGGAAAAAAAATAGCTAAAGGTTACTTAGAGATCTACGTTGTCCTCCTGTATTTTATAATGGGGATGTCGTGGACCTGTTATCCAAGAAGCCTGTAGGTTATGGTAGTGCCATCTCTGTGGACCTTCCCAGGACCTTCAAAATGGAAATATTAATGCCCCTTGCAGCACTTAGCTCATAAGGTGCCTTCCATCTGATCCCTCCTGACAGAGGACTGTTTTCTCCTTATCAATCAGGGTGGGATAATACCAATAGCATTTATAGAGTGCTGTTTTGTTATTCAGTCTTGTCCCATTCTCTGTGACTCCATTTGGGGTTTTCTTGGCAGAGATACTTGAGTGGTTTGAGATTTCTTTCTCTAGCTCATTTTACAGATGAGGAAACTGAGGCACGCAGGGTGAAGTGACTTGGCCAGGGTCACACAGCCAGTAAGTGTCTGAATTTGAACTCATGGAGATGAGTTTTCTTGATTCCAAGCCTAACGCCCATAGAGTGCTGTCAGCCTTCCCATTTTGCAGATGAGGAAACCAGAGGCAAACTGAGGTGAAGTAACTTGTCCAGGGTCACATAGCTAGGAAGTGTCTGAGGCTGTATTTGAACTCAGGCTTTCCTGACTCCAGGTGTAACACTCTATCCACTGGGTGGAAGCAAAATCCGTGAGGAAGAAATTCATAGAAAGGTGCTAGGAACAGAATTCTGTAATCTTGTTACCCTTTGCCCTGTCCCTCCCTCTTTAGTAACTCTAATAGGAATGACTAGATGAAAATCTCTTATTAAGTGCTAGGCAAGCTAAGCTAAGAGCTCATTTCCCAGACTGGGAGGGATGACAACGTCTCTGGGTTTTAGTTCTCTTCTCTCCTCTGGATTTGACTTGGCGCTGCTACCTAGCACTGGCCTAGCCACAGAGCAACCCAATTGCCATGAATGTCCTCCCCAGATGTATTCAGCCAAAGCGTCCAGTGGTCAAAGTGGGCCTTGCCATTTAGCAGCCAGATCAGGAATCCTTTAAAGTTGCAATTTATATCTCTAGCAATAACACCTCTCCTGTCCTCGCTTTCCTCCATTCACATGACCACTACCAGAGCCAAAACCAGGGCAGAGTAACCAGGACTTTGACCAGAGTGCTCCCATTTCAGTTTAGGTCAACACACATTTATGAAGCGCCGACTATATGCCAGGCATTGTGTTTAGGTGCTGGGGAAACAAAACACTGAACTAATCTTTACTCGAGGACCTTACATTCTACATGGAAAAATATGTCTGCAGAAATTAAATATATATACAAAGTCATTTCTTAGGAGGCAGGGTACTAGCAACTGGGATGTGGGGGTGAGAATAGGAGAGGCTTCCTATAGGAGATAACAATTGAAAGAAGCTTTGAAGGGAGCTAAGGATTCTAAAGGGTGGAGGTGAGAAGAGAGAGTATTCTTGGAATGTGCAAAGGCACAATGGAAGACAGAACATAGGTACGCAAAACAACAAGCAGCAAGGACATCTTAGATGGAATGTAGAGTTCATAACTGAGAATAATATGTAATAAGCCTGGAAGGTGCCAGATTGATAAGAGCTTTAAAAGTCAAATAGGAAGGGTTTGTATTTTTTCCTATGAAAAGAGAGAGCCACTGGAGTTTCTTGAGCAGGGGAGACATTGCCAGACCTGTGTGCTTTGGGAATTATAGGCTGGCAGTCTCATGGAGAATATATCATAGAGGAGAGAGACAAAATGTTCAATTAGGTTATTACAGCCCCGTCCCCAACATCCTGACTGCCAAATACAGTACCAGAGCCCATGCCCTAGAGGAATTTCTGCCCTGTCTCCCCGTCCCTCAGCTTGGTGGAGCCCTCTTGCTTTCTACTCTTTTTAGTTTTGGAATGATGAACTGTGATCGAATAAACTCTGCAATTGTTTCTAGATGCAGTTATGTCAACCTACTCACTGTATGGGTTGTGTCAATCTACTCCCCTGTGGCCCTACTTACCATCCCAGTACCTTTCAGACAAATGGACCAATGCGTCTCCTCCCCCTCCCCGGGCTATTGTTCTTCTTTCTTGCCCCTATTAGAATATAATTTCTTTGAGGGCTGGGACTATATTTGCTTTTTTATTTTTTTATTTTTTGTTATTTGTATTCTCAGTGATTAGGGGCAGCTAGATGGCACAGTGGATAGAGTACCAGGCCTGGAGTTAAGGAGACTCATCTTCATGAGTTCAAATCTGGCCTCAGACACTTACTGGCTATGTGACCCTGGGCAAGTGACTTAACCCCGTTTGCCTCAGTTTCCTCATCTGTAAAAGAAGCAGGAGACAGAAATGACTAATCACTGTAGTATCTTTGCCAAGGAAACCCCAAATGGGGTTACCAAGGGTAGGACATGAATGAAACAACCGAAGAACGACAACATCCTCAGTGCCTGGCAACTAGAAGTGCCATGTTGGTGTTGCCACTGTTGTTGTTGCTGAGTCATTTCAGTCGTGTCTTACTGTGACCCCATTTTGGTAGGTTCTTAATAAACGTTTGCTGAATGACTGATTGATGGGCCTCCAGGAAATCAGGTAAGGTCATTGGATTGGATTGAGATATCTCAGAAGTTAGTCTGAAATGCAAATGTTGGTGGAGCTGTGAATAGATCCAATCATGCAGGAAAATAATTTAGTATTATACTAAAAAATCACTAATATTCTTTGACCTAGAAATATTAACATGAGGCATAAAGCACTAATGAGGTCAAAGGTAGAGGGAAAGTTCCCATACATACAGAAATATTTTTTGTGGTAGCAAGGAACAAACTTGGGAAGAAAATGGGCTTCCATCAGTTGGGGGGATGCCTAAACAAATTGTAGTACAGTAATGTAATAGAATAGTGTGGAGGTAGTTCAGTCCCTCATCATCATTTAACTAGACTATGCATTAATGAATGAAAAAGCATTTTTTAACACTTACCACTTCTGGGGCAGCTAGGTGGCGCCATAATGCACAGAGTGCCAGGCTTGGAGTCAGGAAGGTTCATCTTCATGAGTTCAAATCCAGCCTCAAACACTTATTAGCTAATGTGTGACCTTGGGCAAGTCACTTAACCCTGTTTGCCTCAGTTTCCTCATCTATAAAATGAGCTGGAGAAGAAATGGTAAATCACTCCAGTATCTTTGCCAAAAAAAAACCCAAATGGGGTCATGAAGAGTCAGACGTGACTAAAACAACTGAACAGCAACAAGAAGTTAAATACAGTGTAGGTTAGTGAGGGAAGGCTTTGGGGGAATCAGCAAAAACTTCACTTAGAAAGTGGTCTATGAGCTCTGTTGGAAGAAGAGAGGTATTCTAAGATGCAGAGTTGAGGAAGGAGTGCATTCCAGGCATGGTGGACAACCAGTACAAATGGAGATAGGAGACAGAGGAACTGGGGAGTATGGAATGTACAAGGAGGATTAGAACCTTTGCTGTGTGGGCTTGCCAAGTCCTTTGGGTTCCACCTGGTACTCTATTGTCACCTGTGGCTCCAAGAAGCTGCAGCCTTCGAAGTGTCTACACCGTGGTAAAACTGTCTCAGTAGATAAGCTAAACCATGTTGTTGGTAACTGACAGCCCTCAAATCCATCAGTGAGTTGGTGGGGTGTCTACCCCGAGCATGTGAAGATTTCCCCTGGTGGAATGGATGGATGACAACAATTTGCTCCAATAGCCAGGAAGGCCTCTGAAGCAGGCATTGTGGCGTACATGGAGCTCAGTTACACATCACAGACCACAAGGTCATCCACTGCATCCCAGGCTATCTCAGTTGTCTTGATTTTTGTTTTGCCACTGGACTTCGATGACTCAGGAAGACAGAGTGAGGCGCTGACTTTGTGCAACTCTGTCTCACTTAAATCCATTCCTGTGATGTTATTGGTCCTCTTCAAAAAGGAAGGACAAACAGTAACAATGTAAGGAACAAAGAGAAGGCAGTTTGGTTGAATCACAAAGTGTAGGAGGGGGAATAATATACATTGAGTTTGGAAAAACAGGTGGGACGGCAGATTATAAAGGCCAAACAGAGGGGTTTATATTTGATACTAAAGACAACAGGCAACCATTGAAATTTACTGAGTATGGGAATGATATGATCAGGTCTGGGCTTATGGAAAATCTCTTTGGAAGCTATGCAGTGTTAAGAGAGACTTGAAGCTGGGAGACCAATTAGACAACCATTCTAATAATCTAGGTGAGAGGTGATGAGAATCTGATCTAAATTGGTGGCTAGGGAATACGGAAAAAGTGGAAATTTTAGATTTGAAAAATTTTAGGGATATAGCAGAAAGCAGGTGGGGAAGAGGCATCTGAGTTTAGGCTTGAAGAGGAGCCCTCTTGAAAAATGATTCTATTCTTTAAGTTCAACAGTCTTCTCTGACTGATTCTAAGCTCTCCAAAGTATAACAGGTGGTCAGAACTTTGAGGGTATCAGGATACTTGAACCACAATAAAAAAGGAGGTGGGTATCCAAGGAAAAGGTGAAAGGCTAGGCAAAACTATCTGAGAGAGACTTAACCAGAAGCAGTAGATAGAAGGGAATCCTAAAACCCAATGTAGGATGAGACAGGAAGCACACAAGTGGTTGGCTCCTTGCTGTCTAACATTTTGGTGCAGAGGATAGAGCATTTGGCTTGAAATCAGGAAGATCTGAGTTTAAATCCAGCCTTAGACATTTACCAGCTGTGTGATTCTGGACAAGTCACTTGACCTTTGTCTACTTTGGTTTCTTCATCTTTAAAATGGGAATCAGTATAGTACTTCCCTCCTGGGGTGAGGGTCAATTGTGATAATATTAAATAATAATATTAAAGTGATATGCAAATGCTAATGATGATTATGATGAAACTTCAGATGGCGCAAAGCTAGGAAGGATAGCTATCATGCTGAATGGCAGTCATAATTTCAAAAGACCTTTACAGACTAAAATATTTAGCAAAAATTAATAAACTGAAATTTAATGGGATGTGACACTCACGACCCTGACCTCCTTACCTGGGGCCCTTGGATTGTGAGTCTTCAGTACAGCCCTCTTTAAGCCTACAGAGAGACAGTATGTCACTGTATTAATTACCCAGCAAAAGAATGCAGTATCTGAGTTGTTCAACAAGTGATGCTTTTCTTGAGCCATTAGGCCAGTTGCTTTGTCAATTTCTCTATGGTGCATAAACAGGAGAGCCTTTCTAAGAAACTGCAGAATCCCTATTAGCTACCAGATAGTATTCAGCTTGCAAAAACCTAGTTTTTTCTCCCCCTGCCAAGCCCTTTCTTACCTGGCAATGCTAACCAGTCTGGATTAACCCTCAATTGCTAGGTCCAAAATTAAAATAATGTAATATTGCTCAAATAATAAGTTATAACTTATGCTTATGTATCTAACTCATAAGCCCCTATCCCATCTGGGCTCTCTTCTTCACAGGCCTTTGCATCCTCCAGATTCAGAAACTAAGCAAACTTAGGATTTTATAATAACATAGTTTACTGTATATAAAATAAAGTTAGAAGGAAATAGATCAAGCAGTCCTGTAGAGAGGCTTCTGCCTTCCTCTCTTTTCTCCTTCTCTTCTCGCTCCTCTCTCTCTCTCTCTCTCTCTCTCTCTCTCTCTCTTTCTCTCTCTCTCTCTCTCCTCTCTTCTTTGTCTATCTTCTGTCTCTGTCTCTCTTTTTCTCTCTCTTATTCCTAACCCCAGGGACAAACAATAATTCAAAACAAAAGAGAATAAGCAAGAGCACAAGTTATAGGGATCAATCAATCAGCAAACATTTATTTTGCACTTACTATGTGCCAGGCACTGTGCAAGGTTCTTCAGAAACAAAAAGAATGAAACAATCCCTACTCTCAAGGAGCTTACATTCTATTGGGAGAGACAGCATGTACATGTATGAGTATATACAGCAGTTTGGCTAGACCATAGAGTTCAGGAAGGAGAGCAAAATACTGTGGTAAAGAGATTAAGTTTGTTCTGTTTGGCTCCAGAGGACAAAACTAGGAACAAGAGGAAAAAGTGGAAAAGAGGCACATTTAGGCTTAATTTGAGGACAAATTCCCTAACAATTAGAGTGGAATGAGATTTCTCAGGAAGTAGTAGTCTCTCCCTCCTTTAAGATCGTCAAGCAAAGGCTTGGATGACCATTCATCATGTCTGTTGTACAGGGAATTCCTGTTTCAGGACTAGATCACCTCTGAGATCCTTTCAAACTTTGAGTTTCTATAATGCTAATATGTGGGGAAATGGGGGAGGGCAGAGAGGGAAAGAAGGAGTGAATATTTACCTTGTATCTGCTTTATTGGTGTGATTTTTTTTAAATTTTTTTTTATTTTTTTATAGGTGTGATGTTTACCTCTATGTGTTTTATATATACCTAAACACACATATTGTTTACCCTGTTAGCATGTAAACTCCTTGAGGGCAAAAACAGTTTCATTTCTATTTTTGTATCTTTAGGGTCTAGCACAGTACTTGGCACATCATAGGCACTTGATAAATACTTGTTTGCTTGATTAATATTTGCTGTACAAATATAGCCTTTCACAGTTGAACAGGACCATAGAGATTTTTTTTTTACTCCAGTGCTCTCATATTAAAGATGAGGAAAATGAGGCCTGGAATCAAATGATTTGCCCACAATCAAGCAACCAGGAAAGTGACAGAGTAAGGACCAAAATCAGGTCATAAGGACCATACTTTAAGTAGCTGAGCTAAGGTTATGTATTCTACCTAATATGAACTACTTAGCATTGCTCTGGCCCATCGCCATAAATTTTGCCCCTAATAATGACCAGCTTGCTCAAAAATAAAGGTGTTGTAGAGGCAGTATGGTATTGTAGAACAGGCACTACTAGACTTGACACCAAGAAACTTGGATTCAAATCTTGGTTTTGACACATACTACCTGTGTGTGAACATGGCCATCACTGTGCCTCAGTTTCCTTCTCTCTAAAATGGGGATGATAATAATACATGTATTACCAATTTCATAGGATTCATTCATTCATTCAATCATTTTACAAGCAGTTTTAAGTGTCTGCTATATGCCAACTAACATGCTAAGCACAGGTTTATTGTGAAGAAAGAGCTCTGCAAACTTTAAAGGGCTCTGAGGACTTGAGTAATCATTATTATGGTTGCAAAGGCAACTAGGCAAGAGAGTGTGAATGATATAATATGACCTATCCCCACTATTGGAAATATTACAATTTAGGATAGATGGATGGATGGATAGGATGGATGGATGGATGGATGGATGGATGGATGGATGGATGGATGGATGCATAGATAGATGATGCATAGCTGAATAAAACATTTATTAAGAACTTGCTACACGCCACACACTGTGCTAAGTGCCAAGCAAGCAAGCAAGACAGTTCCTACCCTCAAGGACTTAAATTTTAAAGGGAGAAGACAACAAAGGTCTGCTAAAAAAGGAAGGGGTAGTACCCATGTAGTAGCAGAGATGGCAGGCCAGGGTGGCCCAGTCCATGGTAGGATAAGTCAAAGTCTCAACTACCTATGCCACGGTACCCAGGATAAAAGTCCAATGTTGTAGTGGGAGGGAAGTGAAGATCATGGAACATAGTTACTAATATTGGGTCTTCATGTAATAAAGTAATTTATACATTACATTACAGCATTTGTCTATGTATATACTAAGCTTGTGTTTGTATCCATGCATGTGTTTGGTATATGCCATATGGTTACAGTGGCAGTAGTTTGCAACTATTTCAATATATTTTACATGCTTTTGTTGAGAGTAGAGCTTTCTTCTATTTTTATGTGAGTGTGTGTGTGTGTGCGTGTGTGTGTGTGTGTGTGTGTGTGTACTGTTGTGTATGTATGTACATCCCTATACTGGTATGGTTCAGTGAGTCAGCCTATGTCTATAGGGACAGTATGTTTAGATGTGTGTTTGTGGTGTGTGGCTTGACTTATGGGTCCAATGCTGTAATTGTAACATTTCACATATGTTCATATGCTGTGTATGGAGTTACACAGATGTTCAGTTGGGCATGTGGAGTGTGTATGTTTGTGCAGTAGACGGTCGTGTGCAGCAGTGTGGAGTAGTAGATAGAGAGCTGGCCAGGAAGAACTCTGACACCCTGGCTGTGTGGCTCTGGGCAAGTCACCTGCATTTTGTGCTCTGGTAGCTCTTTAAGTTGCCCAACCACTGCTGGTTTGCATTGATAGAATTTTCTTGCCAATGAAAACACTGGTCCAGTCCAAGACACACAAACACACTTTATCGGAGCTGGAACTAGCTGAAGTTGTGAGGAGACAAATTAATTTTCTGGAGGACTGGTAGAAAGAGAGGTTAGTGTTACCTTCAGCATAGTTGCACCAGAACCAATAGCCCACCTCCTAGATAGATTCCTGATGGACACAAAGGAAGAAGCCCCTGGGGAGTGATAGCATCTCCCCTTTCCCCATGGGCAGTTCCCTGGGGCACTTACAGTCTGCTAGTTATACCATGGTAGCATATGTACCTATCTGTGGAGTTGTGTGTATGATTATGTTGTGTTTAGCCTCATGTGCATAGTCAAATCCCATTGTACAGCACCTGGCTCCACTGTGCATGGATCTACTTCAATCCAATCATGTCAAATCATGTCTGTGTGTATGGTAACATGTGTCTCTCCATCTCTCACACACAGGGAGCCTATAGAACAGATGCTGCCCTCGTCCCTGACACTAGCTATGAACAGATTTTACTCAAGTTGTTGATGTGTAGTTGTGTGTGTGTGTGTGTGTGCCCACAGAGAGGCTGCTCCCCAATCCCCGACAGAGGAATGAATCACCCTGATAAGCAGGTGAGTCATTCATGAACACTTCTGATTCCTGGGGCCAGGCCGGCAGGCAGAAATCCAACGTCAGCACCCGACACCGTCAGCTCAGCCTGCCAGCCCATGGAATCACTCTACCCCACGCACTGCAGATGTTGCTGAAGAAATTGACACAGGGAGAATAAAGGCACCAAACAATCCTCCTCCCCAGCACCGCTTTCAGCTCCTCCCTCTGCCTTGCATCCCATTCATCTCTCTAGTCCCTCAATCCATGGAGGCATCAATGCATATGAGTCATCTCCCTCAGCCCACTGAAAGATGGAGACATCCAACTTGTCTCTCTCAGCTCTTTTCTCCCCCAGGAGGTGGGGGGAGGGAGCTCTAACAAAGTCCCCATTGCAGCCAGGAAGTTGGGAGGAGGGAAGGGAACGGCAAGCATGGTTGACTGAGTCCTTGTAGACTCTATGCCCTGGTTAGGATTGGGAACTGAATTGTGGGGAGAGAAGGCAGCAGTTTAGCTTGGAGTTATTAAAGGGATAGGGTGGAGGTTAAGGGGCAAGTTGGTGCAAGCTAGGCCTTCAGTAGGAGGGACGGGCTTGTAAAGCAGATCAAGGGGACAAACACCGGGGGAAGCAGGGAGGAGCTGGGGTTGAGTGGCTCTGCCAAGGAGGGAGTTATAGGGCCCCAACACCACCACCACCCACTGTTGCTGGATAATGAGAAGAATGGACAACCTCTGAGCTCCCTAAAACAACTTCCCTTTGTCTTGCTGTAAGCTTAGGGAGAAATGAGACGTGGCTCCTGATAATAATAGCTCTCACTGGTATAACACTTTATGGAAGCTCCTTGAGGACAGGACTAAGGTTCAGATGGCACAGTGAGCACTAGACTTGGAGTCACAAAGGCCCTCATTCAAATCCTTTCTCAGATACTTACCAGCCATGTGACCCTAGGCGAATCAAAAGAAACCAAAACCAAAAACCCAACCCTTTCCATGCCTCAGTTTTCTTGTCCGTAAAGTGAGGGGATTGGATTTGTTGGCCTTTTGGATTTTTTTCTACCTCTAGATTTGTAATCCTATGTTTTTGCCTTTTGTTGTATCCCCAGTGTTTAGATCAGTATCTGCTGCATAAGTAAGCACTTAACAAATGCTGACTGATTTACAAAAACACTGCACTTTCTTCACATCAACAAAAGTAGATGTTCAGTCATTTCTGACTTTTTGTGACCCCATTTGGAGTTTTCTTGGCAAAGATACTAGAGCAATTTGCCATTTCCTTCTCCAGCTCATTTTATAGAGGAAGAAACTGAGCCAAACAGGGTGAAGTGACTTGCCCAGGGTCACAGCTAGCTAGTAAGTGTCTGAGACTGGATTTGAACTCATGAAGATAAACCTTCCTGTCTCCAAGCCTGGCATCTACTCACTACACCACCTAGCAGACAGAATAAGTATTGTTACCATCTCCATTTCACAGATAAGGAAACAGATTCAGAGATTGTGATTGTCTAAAGATCATACACAGATAGCAAGTGTTGGAGCTGGGATATGAACCCAGTTCTGGTTCCGAGTCCAAAGCTCTTTCTGCTATACTTCACTGCCTCAATCAGGTGCTTTCTCTCCTATCCTCTGATTATAGATCAAGTGTCAGCATCTGCTTTTTCTTCTTGGAGAAAATGAGTCATCCAGGGGAAGAGACTAAATCAATGGAGGACTGGCTTAAGGTCTTTGTCTCCACTATTTCTCTATTCTATAATAACCTCCCCTTTCCATATCTTTAGATCCTACCTTTCTTTAGGGTCCAGTTCAAGTCTCACCTCAAAGGCTGTGAAGCCTTTGTTTTAAATATTTACCCCAGAAATCAAAGGGACCCCCCTCATTGTATTATTTTTTTTACTTTAAATGAATTTTTTACATCACTATCAATGCCCAATAATCCCACTCCCAATAGAATAAAGATGTATAGTCAGGTCCAGATTAGTGTGAATAATGAATCCTTTGAAGTAGTTTTATATATATATATACATACATATATATACACACACACACACACACACACACACACATACGTATTTGAAGTCACACTTATTTGAACTTATAATTATGTAAAATATAGTCATTGGTTCCACCTTAATGGAAATATACGATATGAATTTGAATAATGAGACCATTTTAGGGGATTCATAATTTGAACTAGTTGGGACCTCCTTGCATAGTTTAGCAGTGGATAGAGTGCTATACTTGAAATCAAGCAGAACTGCATTGGAATCCTCACACAGATGCTTACTACCTTAGTTTCCTCATCTGTATAATGAGTGAAGGGACTGGACTAGATGACCTCTTCAGTTTCTTCCAAATCAGATCACATTTGGAAGCCCTCATCAAAGCATTTGGTACATAGAAGGTGCTTAGTAAATGCTTGTTCTTGTCTTCCAGCTCTAAATCTGTGATTCTGCATAATCCATGCACTGGCCATGCCTAACTCCTTCCATATCTCTTTCAACCATATCTCTGCTAAGGGGCAGGAGACATGTTTTGCCATTCAATCTTTTGAAGTCTGTGAAGAATTTCTTAATTGCCTGTAGTGATATATCCTCACTCTGAACATCTATTCCATTTATAGTTACTACATAAATTTAATTAAACAAATATTTATTAAACTATATTGTTTATGAAGCACTGTGCTAGGTGCTATACGAGATACAAAATTGAAATAATTTATGGTCCCTGTCCTTATAGAGCTTCTAGTCTAGTAGGAAGATATGAAACATACACAAATGCTGGTCTTATGAAACAATACACATTTGATGTATCAGATTGGTTCAAGTAAAGGAGTTATAGGATGGCTCGGTTATGCCTGAACGAGGATGGAAAATATGGACACTTTTCAATTCTGCAATGCAGCTGGGACAGAGTTAAAATTGGGATAGGGTGACCTGGTATTTCTGGTCTTCAATCTCTGCTATATTTTGTCATTCCTCCATCGGACAGTTATATTTCTTCTGTCTTTATGAGCTCCTTGAGGACAAGAACTGTGTTTTTACCTTTCTTTGGACCCCCAGGACTTAGCACAATGCCCGGCATATGGTAAGTGCTTTATAAATGCTTGTTGACTAATTGACCTTTTTGCATGTCTATATATTTTTCTTCTTCTGCGGCTGTCTGTACCAAGATTCTAAAATACTTGAAGCAGGATTCTCCAGTATTGCCCCTTAGGCCATTTAAATTGTAGAAGATTTCTTTAAAGACCTATGGGACCTTGCCACCAAGAGGTGGAATGTCTTAGGAACAACATACATCTACTAAGAGTGGAAAATCTCTGCCACGTAGTCTAAGTTAGTTTTTCTCTATAAGGCAATAATGCTATCCTTGAAACTTGTTTGGCTCAGGGGACTAAGCTTGAATGTTGAAATAGCTTTTATAGTGACCTAATACATAAAAAGCCCAGTAAAAGAGGAGTAAGGCATCCTCAGGCTTGATGGTCTCTTTGCTGCCATTCTAGTGAACACACATTAAGGGTTATGTCTAAATATATAGTGGAGGGGAGATGTATCAAACTGAAGTAATAGTATATTTTTAAAGACTATTCTTTCCATGCTCTTGTCAAGTAAAGTTCCTTTTGTAAATTGTTGTTTGGTCTGCAAGTATTTTATTTCATTTCAGACCTAAGCTGAACTAGCAGCCTGGACTAAATCAGGCCTGGCCTAAACAGTGGGGAAACCAACATGTTTGAAGTAGCAAGAGGAGGAGAAAAGAAAGGAATGTTTCTAGTGAAAACTCTGAGTGAAGTGTTTAGGACTGGGGCCATAATGAGGGTGTTTTGTTTTCAGTATTTATGGTCCTGAGAACTGGCCACCTCTGCCAACAGTAAATTCTTAGTCCCTTTACCTAACTCTCCTGCCTATTTCCTTGGTTTCTTCAGTTTGGGTTGGAATGTGCTTATGGAGATAGAGTAGGGGACTCCAACAGGAATACATCTTATGGTTGCTCTAAGAGCTCCTAGATCTCTATGGTCCATTATTTTTGAGTAGGAAAGGAATACAGAAAAGGTGGCATGACCACATGTTAGAGCCTAAATATGGAGAGAACTGCTATCATAAATGGAACTGTCTCTTAAGATAGTATCAGAGTTTAAGCACTTTAGTGGGGTGGGGAAGGGGCCAGAATTCTATTGAGGGGATTCACTGGATGACTACCTAAGGTCACGTCAGACCCCAAAATGCTATGATTCTAGAAACTTCCTGACCTGGCCATGTTGGCACATTTCTGTAGTACCTGCTGCTAAGGAGGCTGAGGCTTTCAGATGGTTTGAGAGGTAGGAGTTCTGAGCTGCTATAGATCTAAAGCTGATTGGGCGTCTACACTGTCTGGTATCCATATGGAAGTCCCTGAGAGCAGGGGACCATCAGGCTGCCTAGAAAAGGGTGAACTGGTCCAAGTCAGAATAATGGAGTAGGTTAAAGCTTCTGTTCTAATCTGTATTGGGATCAGGCCCTGAATGGATGCTACATTTCCAGCCCAGATGAAAAAACAAATAAACAAAACAAAACAAAACAAAACAAAACAAAGCCCTCTTTAAAAATAACAACGAACTGACAAAACCTCCTTGATTCAGTAGTAAGATTTTTCTCTTCTTTGCATTGAACTTAGAGTTAGGAGATCTGAGTTTGATCTTCTTACTACCTATTTCTACTGGATCAGAAGTTTATGTTGAATTGAGGGAATGCCCATCAATTAAGGAATGGCTAAACAAGTCATGACATATGAATACTATGTGCTATAAGAAATGCTAAGCTGGTTGATTTCAGAAAAACATGGAAAGACTTGCATGAAATAACGCAGCGAGATGAACAGAATCAAGACAACACTGTATACAGTAAAAGCAATATTGTTCTAAGAACAAATTTGAATGACTGAGTCATTTTGAATATAATAGACAAATCAACTACAAAGGATCTGTGAAGGTCCCCATCCAGAGAAAGAACTGTTAAATAGACATAATATAGCATTGTTTTACATATGTATATATATATATGTATATATACATATATATATGCATGTATATGATATTTTTGTGTTTAACTGTAGCTTGCTCTAGAGCAGAGTGGGGAGGTAGGGAGAAAAAGAAATAGAGTGCACAGCAGAGAACAAAAGAAAACTTAGAAAGAAGCACAGCAAAGCAATGTAGCTTGAAAAACGAGGTCTAGTTTTTATTACATGGTTTTTCAAAAAAGTAATATGAAGGGAAATGCATGGTTTTATACTGACTCCTCTTTTTATGTTGTGTTGTGTACCTGGAAAAGTTCTTTTTTGGTCTTTTTGCATTTAAGTTTAAAATGAATAATTTTTTAAAAAGAAGTTTACATTAAGTCAGGAGGTAATGGGAAGTCAATGAAGATTACTGAGTAGAGGAATCATATCACCAGAGAGACCTCAACTAGGAAGATTACTCAGGCAAGCAGTGTGTAAAGGATGGATTGGAGAAGAGATAAACTAGATGAAAGAAGACCAATTAGGAGGCTATTACAATATTGTAGCTAAGAAGAAATGAGTTCCTGAGTAGAGGTGCTGTGGTAGGAATTAAAAGAGAATCTAGGATAGAGCTCTGTAGGTGATCAATACTCACCCAATGACTAAAACAACTGAGACTAACCACGTGTATACGTGTCTGAGTGTATGTGTGTGCGACTATAATTGGGGAGAAGGAGATACTATAGAGGAAGGTTAAAAAAGAGAGAGAGAGAGTCTAAAGATTCTCCCATAGCCAGTCAGTTGCCAAGTCTTGCCAATTTCATCTTCCCAACGTCTCTCACATGTAGCCCTTTCTCTCTACAAGGCAACCACCCCCCTTCAGTCCTGCATTAAATCTCACTTAGATCAGGGGTTCTTAATCTAGGATCTAGGGGTCTGTGGATAGATTTCATGAGGTCTGTGAACTGGGATGGGAAAAAAGGAAAAGTGTATCTTTACCTTCATTAACCTTTGATTTCCTTTGTAACAATATATTTCATTTTGGTCATTGAAAGACATTATTCTGAAAAGAAGTCCACAGGCTTCACCAGACTGCCCAAGGTCTGCGGCACAAAAAAGGTTAACTCTTGCATTTGAAATACTTCGATAGTCTCATAGCTGGGTCTTGCAGTCTGGGCCTGAAGTCAGAAAGACTCAAATTCCCAAGTTCGAATTTGACCTCAGACATTTCCTAGCTGTGTGACCCTGGGCAAGTCACTTAATCCTGTTTGCCTCAGTTTCTTCATCTGTAAAATGAGCTGGAGAAGGAAATGACAAACCACTCCAATATCCTTGCCAAGCAAACCCCAAATGGGATTTCGGAGAATCAGACATGACTGAAAATAACTGAATAACAGTCTCAAAATTTGTCTCCCTGCTTCAAGTCCTCTTACCACTACAATCTGTCTTCCACGCAGCTGGCAGACTGATATTCCAAACACAGCACTGACCTTGTCACTCCTCTACTCAACATACTTCAATGGCTCCCCATTAATCTCTACCATAAACTACAATTTTTTTTTTTGCATTTAAAGGCTTTACAACCTGGTCCAGTTTCATTTTCTTTTTGTTTTTTCTTATCATGCACTAAATCAACAAACATTGCAACACACAAAGAACAAAACAAGAGAATTATATAAAAAACTCTAAACTCGGTTACATTGTTTTTCAAAAGAATATGTATCTTTATATTGAGCAGCTAGGTAACACCGTGGATAGAGTGCTGGGCCTGGAGTCTGGGAGACTCATCTTCCTGAGTTCAAATTTGGCCTCAGATACTGCCTAGCTGAGTGACCCTGGCCAAGTCACTTCACCTTGTTTGCCTCAGTTTCCTCACCTGCAATTATGAGCTGGAGAAGGAGATGGCAAACCATTCTAGTATCTTTGCCAAGAAAACTCTCTCTTCACAATCTCTCTCTCTATATAAAATAAGCCTGTGGTAGTTTCTCTCTCTCTCTCACCTTAATTTTTTTTTCCGGGGGAGGGGAGGTGGGCAGTTAGAGGCAATAGGGTTAAGTGACTTGTCCAAGGTCACACAGCTAATGTCTGAGGACATAACTGAAAAAACAACTGAAATAGTTTCACATATTTTAAAGAAATGTATCTTACACTATCATTTAAGAAAGTAGCCACAATGCTCTATGTCTGTTTCCATTCATACTTTTTTTGTTTTCCTCTATACCTTTAAAGAACTGTTTCAGGGTACTATTAGGTAGCACAGTAGATAAGAGTATTGGCCCTGGAGTCAGGAGAAACTGAGTTCAAATACAACTTCCGATACTTATTAACTATGTGACCCAGGGCAAGTCATTTTAACCCCAATTGCCACCTAAAATAAAATAAGGAAATGTTTCAGTGATGCTGTCTTTTGGTTGCATGTTTGTCACTGCCCACAAAGAAAAATATTCACTTGTAACAAATATGTATCATTAAGAAAAACAAAACATATCAGCCATGTTTTTGAAATCTAACCTATCTTTCTGAGGCTGATGGCCTGTTAATCTTTCTCACTCATATTACAGCTAGAAGCATTCCATCTCATATCCCTCTACCTATGGATGCAGGGGATCTTACCTAGCCCTGGGTACTCTTCCTCCTTCAAAAAGACTTTCCTGATTTCCCTAGTTACTACTTCTGGTCCCCCTACTTCCACCACCTTGTATTTATTTTGTATATGTAAAGAAGGCAAATTAAATTCAAAGGTATTTGGTGTCTTAGAAACTGTTTGTGAAAGCTGGTAGTTAATTTTTCAGTGTGAGCATTTACCCCTTGGCAAAATGCTACTGATTTGTTGTTTTGTTCATTATTTAGACTTAGGAAAGTGATGGAGAAAATGTTAATAGTGCAAACTAAAAGTGTGTTGCACCTTACATTTCCCCCTAGAGAGCCAGTTGTTAAACACTGACCAGCACACACACATAATTAAGTCTATGATGAACTTGATGAAATGTCCCAGTCTACTTGATAAGATTATAGAGCATGAACTATGTCTGGGGACATCTAGGGAGCATCTTCCATGGAGGGAGGCATATACACTGTCAAGCACATAGGAAACCCTTCTGATTCTTTACTGGTTAATGGGGCTGCCTCCGAGACGATTGGTGACAAAGTCAGGGAGATAGAATCTTGCTGAAAGAGTTAAAGTCTCCCTTCACCGTCTTTCTCTCTATATAAAGTAAGCCTGGGGTAGTTTCTCTCTCTCTCTCTCTCTCTCTCTCTCTCTCTCTCTCTCTCTCTCTCTCTTTTTCTCTCTTTCTCTCATCTTAATTTTTTGGGGGAGGAGGTGGGGTTAGAGGCAATGACTTGTCCAAGGTCACACAGCTAATGTCTGAGGACAGATTAGAATTTGAACTCAGGTTCTCCTGACTCCAGGGCTGGTGGTCTATCCACTGCACCACTTAGCTCTTTCTGTCTCTGTCTCTTTCTTCTTTTTTCCCTCTCCTCTCCTCTCCACTGCTCTCCTCTCCTCTCCATTTTCCCTTGTGTTTCCTTCTTAAGTATGAGTGGGGGATGAAGGGAATTTCCACACATGTACTAGCAATTAATGGAGATCCACAGGAGAAATGTTACATGTGGCAAGTTGCATGTATTTCCTCTCTAGGCCCTGATCCTGACTTTCTGGTCTTCTTCCTTCCCCATGTCACAATTGCTTTCTCACTCTAGAAGGTACCTCTACAGAAAGCTCCTTACTCTTACTGGTCATTTCCTCCCGCAAACCTCCATTTTAAGGAAGTGCCTAGGCCAGCCATGCTCACTCCTTCATTCTTCTCTGGGATCCATTACTAATTTACTGGACTCCTTTCTTTACCCCTTGAGCTCTTCCTTCCCTAGCTTTTTAGCTTCCTTTTATGGGTTGTCTTCCTCTATTAGAATGTAAACTCCTTGAGGGCAGGGACTGCCTTTTTATTTGGCTTATATTTATATTCCCAGTGCTTGGTACGTTGCCTGGCACACAGTAAGTAGTTAATACTCAGGAAGACCTGAGTTAAAATATTGACTCTGTATAAACCCAGGCAAAGCATTTACCCTCTCCTTCATGACTGTAAGTTGTAGGGAAGGTGCTGATCTGCCTTGGGAGAGGAAGTTCCTCACTTGAAATTTCTTGTGCCAATGCAATCACAACTATTTTTGGGAAAAAAACCAAACCTCAAAACAAATGTACAAATCTGCTTTCTACGGAGTAATGATTAATCTGCCTCGTATTATAAAAGTTCAAATGTATGCGAATGCTATTGGGGTTAACAAATTTGGCGAATTCATTTAAAAACATTATTAAATTTATAATAGCTTCTTGTTATTATACATTTTCTCAATTAATAGATATTGATATTATCCTGATTGCTATAAACTTTATTGATATCCAGCTTTGCCAACCTATTCCCAACCTGAAATCATGTGAATGTAATTTTATGATGGTTTAAAAAAATATAGGAATGACTGATTTAGTCCAATTCCCCACTTTCAAGAGGAAAACACTGAGGTCTGGAAAGAGAAGGTGACTTATAAGGCTGTTTGGGTAATGATAATAATTTACATTAGGATCATAGATTTAAAGTTGGAAGGGACCTTAGAGGGCCTTTAGTTCAGTGGTCTCCAAAGTGAGGGCCTTCAAACTAGTAGTAGGCCATGACATGACTCCAAGAGTAACCAAGCAGAGTATAGGAAGATGTGTTTCATCCCACCCTCCCCATGCTAGCCAGTTGAAGGACTTATCTTCAACACAACTCCACTTACCTTTTGGACACTATCTCCCCAAACTTTCATATTTTACCCTCTCCTGTCACTGGTCTCTAATGAATGGCTGAGCAAAGTCTCAACCTCTCCCCTTCTGCCCTGGGCCCTTCAGGGTAGTTATAACCTAAGCTCTACCAGACACCAGCAGCAGCAGCTAAAAGACTAAACTCCCCAGGGTCCACCTCCATCACCGCCCCTTGTAGCCCTCCTCATCACCTGGTGAAGGCATCAGGTAGCCCCAGCAGGCTTGAGCAACAGCTGATGAGTAAGAGCCTTGAACCACCCCTACATCTTCCTTTCCATTTTTGGTGGGTCAGAAGGAGTGCCTGGATGAAACAGAATGAGTAGGCACAGATGAGTTTTCATGTGCTTCAGAGTTCTTACAGCACTGTCTTTCACCCTTCAAACCTAGATTTCTTCAGAACATCCCTGTTTCTGTCTAGTTCATCCCCATCCTTCCATTCATCCAGGTTCCAACTCTCAGCATCATCCTCACTGCCGATTCTGTTTCCATACCTCTTTGTATCAGATCCCTTCCCTCTACTCCTCTGGACTGTGGCAATAGTTTTCTAACTGCTTTCCTTGATTCGAGTCTCTCCTCATTCCAATCCATCCTCTTCAAAGGAGTACCTCTTCAAAGGTACTCCTAAAGCACAGGGCTGATCACATTCACTCCTCGGATCAATAAACTCTGGTGACTCCCTACTGACTCTAGGATCAAATATTATTTCATTTTAAAATCTTTTTAAAATATCTATTTTGTGTACATTATTTCTATAATAGCCCATGCATATAATTTGTAATAAATAAATAAGTCTTAGTGAAGTCTTAAACTTTAAAAGATCAAGACCTTTGGATTACCCAACTTACTGGGGGCTAGGAGAGGATTGGAATGTTCAATATTTTTTTTTTTTACTGATAAAGTGTGTGATCAAAAACCATAATCAAGATTAGAAACCAGAGCCAGCGACCTTGTCAAGGCACCACACTGCTCTCTTCTCAGTTTTATCTACCGGAGTGAAGACCTCCAACCTTGATCCTAACCCCTGCTAATGTTACTGATATAGGGAGCAAGGGGATCAGTCACTAAGTTCTGGCTTGTTAGTTTCTAGGGAACTGCGGTTGCATTGCAACCAGAAGTCCCATTCTGTTCTGTTCCCCTTGTTATTTGCTTTCTTGGGGTTTGCTCTTCCTTCACTCAGTACTGGGTAAGGGAAGCTCTTTGGAGACCTGGGGTCTGGGGAACAGGGCTGCTCAGACCATTCTTTGTTTTTTATACTATCTATCTATCTATCTATCTATCTATCTATCTATCTATCTATCTATCTATCTATCTATCTATCTATCTAATCTATCTACATATTTTATTTGTCCTTGTTATCTCCCCCATTAGGATGGAGGGTGGGGATTGCCTGTAAGTAGGGATTACTGAATTTTTTGTAGCTGTAATGAATCCTTGTTTCATTGTATATGAATTATGCATAATATGTGTGTATATATACATATATACATGTACATATATACATAGATACATGTACATATATACATAGATATACACATACACACATGCATGCATATATATGTACATATGTGTGTATATATGTAGATGTATATTATACACACACATACACACATATATAAATTTTAAAAGCCATTCTGGGTATCCAGGTCCAGAATGGATTTTATTTTTAAACAAATTTACAAGTCTTCCTGGAAGCCCAGTTGAAAAGCAGCCTTCTCTCCATCTCTGGGATGTAGATGGAGAGTAAGGTAGATAAGCTTGGATAAAGCCAGTAGATTGGTGAATAAAACACCTGGGTGATGATTATTACTCCTGACACTCTCTTTTGTTTGTAATCTCAGACAGAGTTCAAGGAAGGCACCATCCGGTCAAAGGGCTCTTAACCTGGAGTTCATGGACCCCTAAACTTGGATGACAGTGGTGGGAAATGATCTCTTTGGTTTCCTTTGTAAGGCAATATATTTTGTCTGATGCATTTAAAAACAGTCTTTTGAGAAGGGGTTCATAAACCTCGTTAGGTTGTCAAAGTGGTCCATGACCGAAAAAAAATTTAAAACACCTGCTTCAGTCTAGTTTCCTTGTTTTTCAGAGAAGGAAGTGAGGCCCAGGAAATGATAGGATCTTCCCAAGGTTGTAAATCAGAACTGGAATTCAAATCTTCTGACACCTCCTCACCCCCACCTTGTCCAGGTTCCCCACTCCGGGCCAGGGCTGTCCCATTCTACTATACTCCCTTTCCTTTTTCTCCTGAAGGTTCTTACCCCTGAGAAATAGCTGAAGAGGGAAAGAGAGAAGTAACAGCATCTGTGGGTGAAATGGCAGAACCGATGTGTCTCTGCTTCCAACTCAAGCCAAGATGATCTTGTGTTGTGGTCCTGGGTGGGACACAGATATAAATCCTTTATATATCATATGCATAAATATATGTATATATATTAAAATAAATACATAAATCATTGAACGATCTTCTCTGCTCCTTCTCCCCCATCCCAATATTGCCCAGAAAAAAAATTTATTATGCCAGGCCTAGGCCACCTGATAGAATTTTCAAAGTACATCGGCCACTGTTGTTTCTCTTCCTTACTTCTCCTATCCAGAGAACTTCAGTGTCTTGTTCAGGTCACACAGCTAGGAAGTTCAGGGTACCCAGCAGGCCTTAAGTTAAACAGCAGATTTTCCTGTGGCGGTGTCTGATCCATGAAAAAGTCAAATTTACTCATTGATTCCCAAAGTCAGAAATTCTCCAGACAAACATCAAACCCAATCTTGCTGTTCCTGCCTTTAGATGCAGGGGGTCTTAACCTGGGGTCTCTCGTTTTGTTTTTTAATAGTTTGGTAACTATTTCAGGATGATTGGTTTTCTATGTATTTTATTTTACGTATTAAAAACATTATTCTGAGGAGAGGCTTCAATCAGACCAACAAAGGAGTCTATGGCACAAAATGTTAAAAACCCTTGCCTTAGAGTTCCCAGAGGAAGAAGTCCAGGGTATTAATAGTCATATGAAAAAATGTTCTAAAGTACCAATCATTAGAGAAATGCAAATTGAAATAACTCTGAGGTACCACCTCATACCCATCAGATTGTCTAAGATGATAAAAGTGGAAAATAACAAATGCTGGAGGGACTGTGGAAAAACAGGTACATTAATGCACTGTTGATGGAGCTGTGAACTAGTCCAACCATTCTGAAAAGCAACTTGGAACTATGCTCCAAAAACTATTAAACTGTGCATACCCTTTGACTCAGCAATTCTGCTACTAGGTTTACATACCCCTGCCCCCCAAGAAAACCCCGGAAAACAAAGAAAGAGAGAAAGGAGCCATTTGTACAAAAAATATTTGTAGCAGATCTTTTTTTTTGTGGTGGCAAAGAACTGGAAACAGAGGGGATGCCCGCCAATTAGGGAATGGTTCAACAAGTTATGGTAAATGAATGTGATGGAATATTATTGTGTTGCAAGAAATGATGAAAAACCTGGAAAGACTTGTATGAACTGATGCAAAGTGAAAGGATCAAAACCAGGAGAACTATCTATGCAATAATTATAATATTTTAAGGATAATTTACTTTGAAAGACTTAATAATCCTGATCAACACTATGACCAACCACAATTCCAAAGGACTTATAATGAAATAACTACAGATAACTGATGGACTCATTGTAGAATGAAACATATTTTCTTTTCTTTCTTTTTTTGGACATGCCTAATGTGGGAATTTATTTTGCATGATCATACATAGTTGCAATGGGTTTTGTTTTTCTTGACTTCTCAATGAGTGGAGGAGTGATATGATCTAGGAGGAGGGATATAGTTCAGCACTGAAACTAAAATAAAATTGAATTTTTAAAAAAGACACCTCTGGCCCGCTGACTCAGAATGTGGAGATTGAAGCTTTTATTGGAGATGCAGACTCCTGTAATAGAAAGTCAGAAGGGGTGAGGACTTTGGGCTTTGGACAAATCACTTAGCCTCTCTGGGTCTCAGTTTCTTCATCTGTCAAACTAGATTTCTAAGTTTGCCCTCCTATAAATCTATGATGTTCTGACACAGATTAGGCTTACATTCTACTAGAGCAGGGATGGGGACCCTTCCCCCCCACCAACACACACATGCAGCCTTGAGGCTGACGATTCCATATCCCTGTACTAGAGGTTATGGGGAGTGGGAACTGTTACGATACGTATAAAAATAACCATAAGATAGTACTAGAGCTAATAATAACACAATGGCTAGTATTTATATGGTATTTTAAGGTTTGTAAGCACTCATTTGATCCTCTTAGCAACCCTGGGTGAAAGGTGCTATTATTTTATAGTGAGGAAACTGAGGCAGACTGAGGTTGACTCCCACAGGGTCACAACACTAGGGAGTGTTTCACAGAGCACTACAAGGTTAATCACCAAATCATTAGTATAGACAATATAGGCCAGATGAAGGACTAACCATTATAACTGAAGTGAACTATGAAGGCTTCATGGAGGAGGTGGAACATAATACTAGTTTACTCATCTGTAAAATGGGATAATAGCATCTCCCTTACAGGGTTGTTCTGGAGGACCAAATGAGATAACGCTTGTGAAACTTCAAAAGTGCTATATAAATGCTAGCTATTATTATTATAATAAGAACTTTGAGTCCCATTCCCCTCAGGAAATATTTTCCTGAGCTATTTTTCTTTGCATCTTAAACCCCTTTCTTCTGCTTCTTTTTTTTTTTTCCGGTGCTCTGTGGAAAGGGTGAAAGCTTAAGGCTTTGGACATTCAAAGCCTTCCTTTCTTTAGCACTGGGCTTCCTAGAGTGAGATAGAGGCAGAGAGAGAGAGAGCGCGAGCGAGAGCAAGAGAGCGAGCGCGAGCTTGGGCTGGCAACCTCGACCTTGGGCTGGCAACCTCGACCTTAACTCTGGCTAACCTGAAAGCCTTGTTTCCCTGGGAGGGGCAGGAATGTAAGGGATTTCAGACTTTGCTGACTCTTCCAGGGAGACTGGGCGTTCAGACTGCTGATAAATCTCAGGCTAAGGGTAGGGGCTGAGTCTGATGAATATAGGAGTCCAAACTGGGTGGCAATCTTCCTTCCTCCCCACCCCATGCCTCGCAGGATGGCAAAATTTAAGGGTTGGAAATGACCTTAGTGGCCATCCCACAGCCGAGGCTCCGCGGATCTCCAAGCACTTTCATGCTCTACAGCCTTTGACTCTATCTCCTTCATGAGTGGGTGATTGCAGGCTTTGCAGAGAGGGTTAAAGAGACAGGACATGGGACTGGACCTGGGAGTCAGTAAAATTTGGGTTCAGATCTGGGTTCTGAGCAGCTCCAACATTCTGTGATTTAAAAAGGGGGTGGGGGGGAGATGCGGGGTAGAAGGAAATAACGGCTTTGGGAATGATCTAGTCCTACGCCCTCGGTTTACAGTGGAGGAAACTGAGGCCCTGAGAACTTCAGTGTCTTGTTCAGGTCATGCAGCTAGGAAGAAGCAAAGGTGGGATTCAAACCCACGCGCCATCTAAAGTCCAATCGTACCCTAAAGATGGGGTCTCAAATGGCAGGACCCTGAGCCCCGCCCTCGATCTCTGGGCCTAGTCTTTTAAGAGCCTTCCCCTCCTCCGCCCCCGTAGCCTACGCAGAATGCCGGGCTCCGGGACCTTTAAGAAGCTGTCCCGGTGGCGCCCTAGGCCCCGCCCGACGGCGTAGGGGAGGGGGAGCGGAATGGAGGATGGAAAGGAGAGCGGGTCTATTTTTAGCTCGGGGCCAGGTCACGTGACGGGAGTGACGTCTCCAAATGTTGTTGTTGGTGGCGGCGGCGGCGAGCGGAGCCGGAGGAGCCGCCGCAAAGATGGAGGAACCGTCGAGGAGGAGTCGCCGCCGTCGCTGCTGCTGCCGCCGCTGCTGCCGCTGCTGCCGCCGCCGCTGCTGCCACCGCCCGAGGAGCCGGAGCTCCTGCCCCTGGGGGTGAGCGCGCCCCCTCCCCTGCCCTTCTCCCCACCCGGCCACCCGGGGGAGCGAGGCAATTTCCACCCCCTTAACCAGCCCCCCCCTCCCCAGCTTCCCGGGCGCGAGACGCGCTCAGCCCTGGCTCCTTCCCCTGCCCGGCCCCCCCCTTCCCTTCCAGTCCCTTCCCCTGCTCTCCTCCCCTGGCTCTCGGCCCCTCCCCATCTCTCCTGCCGGCGCGAGGCCGCCTGCCTGCGAGTCCGCGAGCCCCCGGCGCGAGCCCGACCCTGGGGGGAGGGAAAGAGGGAGGGGAGGACAGGACGAGGAGGGGAGGGGGGGGTGTTCCTCTTGGGCGCGCGCCCCGCCCCGCCCTTCCGCAGCCGCCGCCCCTGCAGGTAAGGGAGGGGACCTTCCCCACGGCACCCCACGTAACCAATACTCCAAGGGGAGGCTGCCAGACCGGCTGGCTGGCTTACCCCCCTCTCCCCCCACCCGCCTTGTAGTCAGCAGTAGCAAGTGCTTTACAGCATCCTTTTCCTCCTGCCTTGCATTTCCCCCCCCCTTCCCAAGCAGGGCAGACCTTTCCTGATAGCCTATGGCGGGGAGGAAGAAGGGATATTGACGCCCCTGGGAGCCTGATCTCAACAACTAAAAACATAGTCTCAGTTCTGTGTTTCCTCGGCTTGTGCATGGGGAGCCTAGCCTAATTTCTGCCTCTGTTCATTAGACTGTGAGCTCGAGAGTAGGGACTGTCTTTTGCCTTTATCTCTTTATTTTGGTATCCCCAGTTCTTTGCTCAGGACCTGGTACGTAGTAGGTGCTTATTGAAGGAGTTATTAACTAACTGTTGCCTTCCCCGTTAGACTGAGCACCCTGAGAGCAGGGTCTGCCTTTTGCCTTTGTTTGAATCCCCAGCACTGCCCAGTGCCTGGCACGTAATAGGTGCTTAATAAATGTTTATTGACTGACTGTCCTCAGTGGTGCCCTCTCCTTCCCGGCCCCCTTCTTTCAAATTCCCCATCCAGCCATTTTAGGGAGCTGGGCTGAAATGCAGACATCCCCCTCCCCCAAATCTGGATTGGGTAGTTTCAGTCCTTATATTCCCCTTGGCACGTTACTCTATCCCCTATCATGAATCCACAGAACACCTACTGGCCCCATGGGTTGTGTGTTCTTGCATGGTCTAAAGTTGGGGGGAGACAAGACAACTTCTCTCCGAAAAAGCATAAATAGCTCTACCAGTAGAAAGTAGCTAGTATAGTGGGGAGTAAGAGGAGGTGGGATTGGGGAGCTTTGTTGGGATGAGGAGGTAACTGTGACTTAAGTGGTTCCACTTTCCGAAGGGAGGTAGCTATTGGTATCACTTAAGGGGAAGGGTATCTGGCTCTGGGGCTCCTTTAGGGGTATTACTGTTCTCCCTTTCCCCATCGAACATCCACCTTCTCGAGATCCAAAATTTACTCTGGAGCATATTTGGAGGTCAAAGGGGGAATGGGTATGGTGGAGGTGTTGAGGAGGTAGAACCCAGCTTGAGACGCTGGGGTGGTAGTTGTGAGGATCCTTGTAAGAAAGGTCATTGCTTTCTTTATGTGCAGGTGGGGGATAAGAGGCCTCTGGAGAATGTGAGAGTTAAGAGGATGGTATTCTTTGGGAACCTTGTCATCCTTGAACTCAGGCTAACAGAAAAAACTGTTGAAGGAGGTGGGGAGCATATTGTCATGGTTGGTCAGAGGCCAGAAAGGTGCTATTGAGAAGGAGGTTATTAGGGGCTGAATTTCTCTTCCTCTTTAGTGACTCTCCACTCCCCTGTTAGAAATGGTTCAGGTAGTTTGAATCTGCTCAACATCCATTTCGACCTACTCCCCTGTTTCCTCAAATGCGCATAGCTTTGGGGGGAAGCTCAGCTTCTCTTTCCAACGACCTACCTCTTGGACCCACTTTTCCCATGGAACTGGTTTGGTTTGTCTGTGTGCCACAGCTGCTGAACCAGCTTGGGGAGATGGGAAGGTACCTTTGAATGGGTGGGGGGGGCTCACCCCTTAACTCTGTCACCTGTGTTGAATCATCACGGAGAACAAGGAAGCTCCAGTCTGGTGGGACGCCTCCCCTTAGGGAAAATGGATATACTCAAGTGGGAGGGGGAAGAAGCTCTAACTGGATCTCTCCTTAGGTCCTTGCCTCCTAGTACGCCCCAGCCTCTGGTTCACCTTTTTGGTGGTCTTGGTAGGGGAAGAGGGAAAAAGGGAAGGTACCTTAAGCTGTGTTGCTGCTGAGACAAAGGTTTGCTTTTCCTACCCACTGGGGGATTTGTTAGCTGTGCATTTAGAAAATGGGAAGGGGTGGGGTGGGGTGAGGGTAATTCGTGTGTGGTGGGGGGGAGGGGGTTGAAGAAGGATGGGGTGAGGAAGCTCAGTGCTGAAGTACCAGCTGCTCTTTAATAATTAATTCTTCCTACTCACATCCTTTTGAGGCGGGATGTCTGGAACACTGCAATGGGAGCAGCCAGCTTGGTAGAGGATACGCTCCTAGCTGAGGGCTGGGGGGAGGGATAATCCTTGGTGGAGGGAAGAGACAGAAACAGAGATGGCAAGGGTTGGGGGTGGGCGATTTCTGGCAGTTTTTGGAGCCATGTTGCTCACTCAAGTCATTCACTAAAGCCTAGGCTGGGTGCCTGTTGTAGCTGACTTTCACTAATTAAACTTTTTATGCTTTTTTCAATTTCTCCCCTCACAAATTGGTCCTTATTGTTAATTTATTGTGCATCTGTAGTGGCACTAGGAAGAAGGTAAGGAAGAGAGGGTATTTTCCAAGCAATTTTAGGGCAAAAAGATCCAGCCTTATCCCCTCCTCCTCTCCCCTCCCCTAACACCCCCCCCCCTTTTTTTTTTCTAGAAATAGCAACCTCCTCCATCTGGCCCATGCAGATGCCTGGATCTGCATTTCAGCAGACAAACAGAAATGGGCTTGTTGCAAAAATGAACTTGTCAGCCTGGTGCCTTCTTTTATCTTTTCCTGTGTGCCACTCTCCCCACCCCCCACACCCAAGAGGGAGAGGAATTATGCCATATCAGTTCTAACCATCTCTGTTGATGTTCCTCGTATTTTGATACAAGGCTTTAATCAATCTCAGTTATAGAGCAAGTGGAGGCCTGGGTACTGTGGAGGGACAAGAAGGGTGTCTGTTATTGTCACAGGGCAGGAGAGGTCCACAGGTACCCCTGGAATCAGGACATCTGGGATTATGGTTTTTTGAGAGTAATTTTGGAGTGCCTAGGGTAGAACACATGTGCAATCTAAGCCTTGGGGAGGTGGGAAGGTACCCCAGAGTGGGCAGAGGAGCATCTTGATTCTGGCTGTAGCTTTCTCAGTGCCATCTTGTGTTGGACTCAGCTGATTACCTAGTGTCTCTCTTTCTTGCTGTGAAGTCTTCCAAGGGCAGAGTCCTTAGCTGATAGCTTGGGAGGATAGTGAGGGGAAAGGGAAGGGCAATCTGTGCAGCCTGGTGCTGGGTAGCAGGTCTAGTAATGGAGACCAAAGCAATAGACTTAGGGTACTAGGGGCTTTCATTGGGAAAACTTCTCTCCTCTGAAATCCAGGGTTTATTGTTTAAGGGGAAAAAAGTCACTGTAGAGCTAGATTTGAATTCAGAGTCATTGGTTCCTTATTTATCCGTATATGCTACTGTTTTCATTTTTCCGGTTTCCCCTTCCTACCTTCTCCTGGAGTTGTCATTGTATATGTTGGGGCTTTATTCTGGGATATCTTCTCTCTGTCTGTCTCTCTCTGTCTTGTCTCTGCCTCTCTCTCCCTCCCCCAGGCCTGCCTAATGATTCGAAGTCTAATAACATAAATCTCTGTTGACAAGCTATCCCCTCTGATGCTGATGTGTTGGTGGAGCCTAGAGCTGAGGTTGTATCAGGGAATATGCTTGTGCCTGGTTTGGATCTATAATGGGAGGTAGGACTCTGGGGTTCTGTATATCCGTTGACTTAACACTCAGAAGGAATCTCACTCCATCTGGTTTGGTATCTGAATATGTTGGATTCCAACTGGTCAACTACTATGAGGGTGCAGCCCGGCTACTGGTACCATCTTACTCTCCAGCAAAGGTTGGCATAATTTCCCCAGAAGAAGTGGTTTGAAACTAACACAGGCCCTGACCATCAGGCTAGGCAGTTTGCCTCACCCTAGACAGGAATCTCTTCTTGATTCAGCCATGAAAACTGCCTTGCTTGCCAAGTGAGGCTCTGGCCAGTGGCCCTTATTCGTTATGGAGACTTGCTACTGAATGATAAAGTGCTGTGTGTGGGAGGGGGTCAATACGTTACCATTCGGTGGTAAAGTAGTAACAGTAGTTTATATAGTAGTGCTTTACAAGATTACAAAGTGTTTTTCTTATAACAGCCCCATGAGGTTGGTAGTGTAAATATAGTCCTGATTTTATAGATCAGAAAATTGAGGTATAGAAAAGTTGCCTGGCCCATGGTTATAGAACTATTAAGTGGCAGAGTCAAGACTTGGATCCAGTCTTCTGACTTAAGAGGTTCAGGGCTCTTTGTGCTGTATGATATTGCCTCAAACAAAGCAGCAGCAAACGGGTGAAGAAAGCATGAGACACTTGGCTTATTTCTACAAAGGTGAAGGGCACCGAAAAAATGCATTAAATGGGTATTTACTCTCACAAGCATGCTGTGCCATTAGGATGGGGGGTGATTTTAGTGTTGACTGGGGGCAAACAGTAAGGGAATCAGCACATCATAAGTAGGTAGAAATGGCTCAGGTTGAACTCCAGGGGATGGGAGTGAGAGAGAACAATTGCTTACCAAGGCTTAAGTTTGTTGATGGGATGCCAGTTGCCATGTCCCTTGTGGATGAGGAACCCTCTATGGTATTGGGGGGCAGGAATGGGAACAGGTCCATACCTAGTTTATGGTAGCTCTTGAGTCTTTATCATCTTCTTTCTTCTATCTTCATGGCCTTTGGAGGTCTTTTTAATTGAGAGGGATTCTGGTATGTGAGGTGGCTGAGGATTGTGGGAATTTCAGAACTTATGTTCCTCAGCCCACGGAAAAGGGTGTGAGCAGGACAGGACGCCAGTCCCCACGTGGGCACAGGCTGTGCTACCTTCCCACACAGGCCTCTGCCCATGCACCACCAGCCCCACCTGCAGCATTCTTGGGCTTTTCCCCAACCCTTGCTTAGTCCTTTATTTCCTATCCCCATTCATTCTAATAGCAATTTGATGCCTTTGTCCATGCCTTTTCCTCATCCATTTCTTAGATGCAATGTTATTTTTACTTTAGCCTTAACGACCCAAAACTCTTTTTTTTCTTTATTAATTTTTTTTAGTTTACAACACTCGCTTCCGTAAGTTTTTCATTTCCAAATTTTCTCCCCTTCCCTCTCCAACCCCCTTCTCCCTCAAGACAGCATGTAATCTGATATGGGTTATACATATACCTTCACATTAAACTTATTTTCCCACTAATCAAGTTGTAAAGAAGAATTATAACCAATGAAATGAACCATGAGAAAGATGTAACAAAACCAAAAATAAAATAAAGGAGGAAAAGAGAGAAAGCAAATAGTTTGCTTCAATCTGCATTCAGATGCTGTAATTCTTTCCCTGGATGCGGAAAGCCTTTTCCATCATGAGTCTCTTGGAGCTGTCTTAGAACCTTGCATTGTTGAGAATAGCCAAGTCTATCAAAGTTAGTCATCACAGAACCAATGTGTCTGTGGTTGTGTACAATGTTCTCTTGGTTCTGCTTTCCTCACTCATCATTCATAGAAGACTCTCCAGGTTCTTATGAAGAAGGACCTAAAACTCTTAAGGGAGTAAAAAGGGTGAGAGTAGAGCAGGCTAGGTCTGAGATCCTTGTGCATGCAGTCTTAGTCTGTGCACATTTGGGGTATCTGTTTGATGCCCCCAGTGCTTCTTTCCCCAGGTATATTTCACTTTAGGTACTCCTTGAAAAGAAATCAATACGTTTTATTTTAAAATAACACTACTGAGAGGTAAGGGTTACCTAAGGAATGGAGTAAGTTTCTTTGCTTAGGTTTGAAGAATGAAATTGGAACTTAAATTCCTGGGTTATCTCTACAACTTTTCCTTTGCCATGACTTTAGCCTAATATCTTTGCTTCTCACTGCCTCAGTTTTCCTGGTGTTGAACCATCTGCTTTTTTGTGGAGGAGAAGGAATGTGACCAGGTCTGGGTAGTCAGTGGTAGGGATCTGAGTACTAGCCAAATTAGGAGAACCAAATTCTAGGTAACAGAAAATTCATAGTATTGTAAGACTATTGTTTGGCATTCCGTGGTAGCAACATGTATCTTAGTTGAGAAAGTGGTCACCTTCTTGCCCTTGCCTTGTTTTAACTTCAGGAAGTCATGTCAAAGACATATTATACTCATATACTTACATGTGTAGCTAAAGTTATGTACTTGTCATTGAGGTCAGTGGTTCTGG
Organism: Phalanger gymnotis; assembly: GCA_028646595.1. NCBI lineage: Eukaryota > Metazoa > Chordata > Mammalia > Diprotodontia > Phalangeridae > Phalanger > Phalanger gymnotis. The sequence continues at coordinate 185,389,968 of CM053626.1, forward strand.
GCTCAGCATAGAATTTTTCAATCATAGAAAGATCTGTAGGGTCCATTTAGTCTAAATCCTTTATTTGACGTATGAAGAAATTGACAGGGGAAGTGATGTGCTCAAGGCCACATAGCTACCTAGTGGAAGAGCTTGGGTTGGGAAGTATGGGGGAGGAAAATTGTTCTCTGCCTGTATGTCCTGATGGAGCTTTCTACAGGTGAACTGGGCCAGGTTCTCTGTCCTTTGGTTCCTGTCTGGTACTTGCCAGAATGTAAGCTACCACATGGACACCCTGCTCAGGGTGGAATCTCATTCCCTGGGCAGTCAACAAGAATTTATTAATCACCCACTATATACCAGGCACTGTGCTAGATACTTACAAAAACACTGTTCTTGTCCTTTTGATGGGGGAGACAATATGTGAATAACTACGTATATAGAGGATATATGGCAAGTAGATGGAAGGTACTTCAGAGTAGAAGGCATTGCCGGCTGGGGGGACCCAAAAGGGCCTCCTACAGAAGGTGGAACTGGACCTGAGACTTGTTCTTAACACTTATTTAGTCTTTTCCAGCTGCTAATCTGGGTACCTTGCTGGTCTGATCTTTTCCCCATATCCACAGATTATTACCTGCAATTGAATTTGTTTTGGGGGCAACTCTGATGAGAGCTTTCACTCCCGTGCTTTTAAGATACAGCACGGTGTAGGGTCAGACCTGAGTTCTAGTCTCTGATCTGCCACTAGCTTGCTTTGGGATTTGGGGCAAGTCACTTCCCTTCTCTGGGCCTCAGTTTCCTCATCTGAAAATGAGGAAGTTGAGCTAGTTTCTCGGATCTTTTTCAGACCTAACATTCTATGAGTTTATTAACTGGGTGGAGGGTTGTCTAACCCCACCTTCATCTCTTCCACCAGGGATGCTACTCTGAGTGCCTGACTGCTTCACCCTGAAGGATGGCTGCGGACGGGCGTTAGAGTTGTAGAAGTCCTGGGCTCCGTCTGTCCATCTCTTTTGACACTTCTACAGCTCCCCATCCCTCCCCCCCCTTGCCCCAGCCACCAGCCCCTAGTGCCAGCTTCCCACGGGGCTTAGAGCCGGCATGAACTCTCCTAATGAGTCTGGTAAGAGGCTGTATTCCTTGCAGGATGGTGGGGATGGGGGTGGGGGTGGAGGGCCCTTAGGGTTATCTATATTTTCTGGGATAGATTTATTTCTGAGCCAAGCTGAGCAACTTTCATGGCCTTAGAGTCACAGGGTGACTGGGGTTTGGGCTGGGGAGAGAAATGGTAGAGTAGGGAATGTGGAGGAAGGGGAACATAAGAATTTGACCATCTTTATGATCAGGTCTTAGATATGGAACTGTCAATAAATTAGTCTAATCCCTGTCCAGCTAAGGGTTACTACCACTCTCTACCTCCAGTCTTGTACTGGGGCATGTTTTGTGTGTGTGTGTGTGTCTGTCTGTCTCAAGTAGTCTCCTTCCCCCCATGTGTAACTATAGAGCCTAGCCAGAGCCCTGGACAGATCTGGAGAAGCTAATAGACACTAACCACTACCATACTTCTCTTCCCCCTCACCAAAATTACTCCCCTACTTCAGCCTCCTGGAGATGTTGGGTTCCTGATCTGGGGTCTGTGTGATTAAGGTTTCCTGGTACTCCCTGCCCCAACCCCAGATCACCATGGCTTGGCTGCTTTCACCTGTGGGAACCTGGGTGTGTCTGCATGTATCCGTGGGTCTGTGTGCATGTTTGTGGGTGTGTAGCCATGTGGTCTGGGCTGGTCCCCTAGAAGTTTCTCAGAAGGGTTATGTTTCACTGTGGTTAGAGTAATAACTGCAATCGTTCTTTGCCTGTCCTTTGTGACTTCTGCAGAACTCTAAAGCTTATAGGAATCTTACTCAGCTTCTTCCTTGTTTATCTTACTTCCTTTTCCCTATAGAGAATGGGGATTCCTTTTCCTATGTGCCAGGCCTCTTGCTTACAGTTTTGCAGAGACAGAATTAGGAATGAACCCAGCAATCATTTTCCTCTTCCTTCCCCTGGTTCCATAGTTCCAGTTTAGTCTAAGAAATGGGAGGTGAAGACTTCTGTCAGAGGCAGCTTGCAGGAAGGTGCTCAGAGGCTTTCGTAGGCTCTGGGAAAATGGCAGCATGTTGGTGGGATTCCATGAACTGTTAAGAGAGCTATGCCGTGGAATGTTGGATGTGATAGGAGGCCACTTTTGGTAGGGATGCAGTAGTGTCATTGGGACTAGAGGGAGCAGCGATGCCTACCTTCCTGTTCTGGAGATGCTAAGGTCTTGTCCCCTGAGCACTGACTCCAGGATAAGGAGGTTGTAGGCCCAGGGGTAGTAGTTTTATTTGCTAATGAGGGATGGATCTCGTCCCCGTCTAACACATTTGGCAGTGTCTTGGCTTTCTACTGAAATTGCATTCTCTGAAGTTGGGGGCTGATGGAATCAGCTGGGAGTTCTAGTCAGCTGGCCTTTCAGTTCCTTCCTGGGTAGGGTTGGAGAAGATCTATTGTTTTCTTTGGGTAGGATAAAGGCCTGATCTCCTGCTAGGCAAGGAGAATGCCAGTGTGGGAACTGTGAGGTCTAAGGTAGAATCTGTGAGAGGCCTCCCCAATGGCCAAAAAGCTTTAGTAAAATCTCCCTCTAACTCCCACAAGAGGCTTTGCTTAGGTTAAAGTTTCTTTATGGTCCCCGGACAGTGATGGCATTGTGGCTGTGATTAATTGCTCTGGCCTAGCAGAGAATCTCCCAGCGCCTCTGCCTTTTGGGAAACTCTCCTCGTCTCCTATGAGGAAACTTAGGAGAGCCTCCTCTGGCATTTTGTGGATAAGCCATCAATGCCCACTTTTTAACATGTCAGGGGATTCCAGCTTTTAGTTTCTTCCACTATATAATAAGAAGAGTAGCCTAGAGGATGTGGAAGGTCCCTTCCAGGCCTGGCATTCTGTGGTTCTGTGATTCCACAGAAATAAAACGAGATCCTCCACTTGTTTTAGTTTTCTCAGTGCCTAAAACCTTTTCTGTCTGCCCCTAAATTTAGCAATTTATTAAACAAATAAGCATTTATTAAACGTTTCTCATGTGCTAAAGGTGCTAAGCGCTAAAAGCCTACTGTGTGCAGGGTTTCCTGAGGCATAATCAAGCAATCAACAGATATTTATTGTCTACTGTTTATCAGGCCCTGAGGATACAGACAAAATGAAAGGACTCCTGCCCTCAAGAAGCTTATGTTCTATCAAGGGAAAGAACATGTCCATAGACAAAATAAAATACAAGCCATTTTGGAGGAAGAGGTGTTGCTAGTTGAGAGGGTATAGAGGAAGAGGTATCCAGAGAGGCCTCATGGGAGGTGGAATTTGAGTTGAGCTTTGAGAGTCAGAGGTGACCTTAATTGTGTCAAGCATTTAGAGGGGGATAGGCCTGGGAGGATGAGCTGTTAAAAGAGCGAGCTATGACTTGACCCCTGTCTCAAGGAGTATGAGACCTTTGTAAAAGGCAGGCCTTTGTTGTACTTAGAGCAAGATAGACTTTGAAGTTTTCTGTTTTGGTTACTTTCTCAGGGCATTTGAAAACAATCTTTTTACCTTTGGGTCCCAATGAAAACAGGGTCTCAACTCTATTTCCCCACTTGCCCTGTTTTCTGGGCCTGGTGAGAGGCAGCAAATAAAGCCATACCTGCTTCTTTTGGAAGACCCACTCCTTGATGTCACCTTCTTTTTGGGAGTACATCTGTGCTTCAGGCAACCAGGGATCTAGGGTTTAGGTCCCTTAGGTCCTTTGACAATTTCAGCTTATTATTGAAGCTGAGATTCTAAGGGTCAATAATGCCTCCCATGCCTTAACTGGTTTTGATCTCAAATACCAGCAAAGTTGAGAAACTCAGGGTTAGTGGAACTGAGTGCTGACCTTAGGCTGGTTATAACTTCTGCCCTTTTCCCCCTGGCACTGACTGCCCAGAGAGGATAGGAGCCAGGCCTTTGTAATGCGAGTCAGCCGTAGAACTGGGAACTTGGGAAGGAGGTGGACACAGCTCTCTATACTCTGTGGAGGGGGAAGACAGGTGTCACGTCAACACCTTGTGTTTGTGCAAGAGGTTTCTACCCAAGATCCCTAAGCACTGCACACTTTCTCTCCTTTCTCCTCCCAAGAGTCAGGGAGGGAACAGCATTCCCCTCCTCTTTTTTGGACAGCAAGAGAATCTGGGGCATGAAGGTGGAGTGGAGTAGAGAACCTAAGAGTCTGGCTTCCCTGCCTTAGGCTGTACTTATTAAACCTTGATGCCTATCTTGGAAAAAGAAGCCAGCTGGATGGCAGAAGCAGAAAGTGCGTTGGCATTGTGGTTGAGCAGGGGTCTGGGAACCTGGACTCCTCATGCTGTTAGACTCCAGAATTTTTCTGTGTTCAAAGAAGATGAGAATATGCCTCCATTTTCCTTTCCCTTCTCTAATTTCTACACTGTTTGGAGAGTTTTCTACCCAAAGGTTCTGAGACCACTATGGTGTTTGTGTGCAGAGGGGGTATGTGTGTGTGTGTGTTGCCTCTTAAATTATTAGCTTCTTTGGAGACTGAGCTTTCAAATCTCGTTATTTTTCCTTGGATTTAACATCACATGGGAATCTTAAGCCTATGTACTGGGCAGGCTGTTGGTGAAAGGTAGATGTTATAGTAAGGGTAGGTTGTTGACTACCTCAGGGTCTCTAAAAGAAACCTGATTTCAAGAATGGCTGAAATCTCCCTGGCCCTCTGCCTGTGAAACAGAATTTTGGTTTGATTACTTGCCTTTGAGATTTAGGATGTGTTGCATACTGGTGTTCTACCCTTCCTTAGTCCTATTCTCCCCCTCCCCCTTTCTCCCTGCAATTCTCTCCCCCAGGAATTTGATTACTAAAATTCCTTGGAGAGCTAGGCTGTGGATTGTTCCACTCTACATTCCAAAGTGGAGGGGCTGGTGATGCCAGAACCCCAGATGAGGGGGACTAGAGCGAAGTTGTTTCTGTCTGGGGGGATGGAGCCAGTATAGGCAGAGTCTTGAGTGGGAGTTAGGAAGACTTATATGGCAAGAAAGAAAGATAAAACAACATATGGACAAGTGAAGGGGTGAAGTTAGACATCAAGAACTTTCAGCTTTCCTTGGAGATTCCTGAAAAATAGAGTTTTGTCCATTCAGATGTCTGAATTGGGTTAGATGTGCCCCCTGAAAGGAGGTACAAGGAGAATGACCCCCAGGGTCCTTGAAGCTTAAGGATCCAGGGAGCTATAATTGACTTAAGTAGGATCCACCTTTCCCTGAAATAGGAAGCACCAGGGGTGCTAGCCTCAGGCCTCTGGGTCCTGCTGCTTTTAGTGGTCATGCACTCGAGGGCAGGCCAGTAGCAATTGCTAGAGCAGTCCTTCCCTCTTCAAAGTGGGAACTGTTTTACTCCTCACTGTTTGTAAGTTGGATAAGGTTGGAGTGGGATAGGGTGTGAAAACTGGGAGGTTTGGCATACCTTTGGAAATATGGAAACTGATCCAGCTCTCTTCTCTTCCCCACTTCCCTGGTGTAGTAGGGATTCCCATTTGTAAATTCCTTTCCCTTTGCATGCTGCATCCAGCTCTTCCTTACTTCAGAGGTAGGGCAGGGGATAGCCTGCCCTTCTGGTTGTTCCCAGCTTGGGTGGGTAGAGTCCTGAGCTGGGAGGCAGGACTCTTGTATTTAAGTCTTGCTGAATGACCTGTAGTTAACTCTTCCCTCTTCTGTGTGCCTCATGTAGGGGGACCTTATGCTGTCCTCCCTCTTGTCCATATAATGATATATTCGGATAAACTTTGAAGGTGGGATATGGAAAATGGATAATGAAAATTGAATGCTTGGTATCTTTGCCCTTTGCTTCTCTTCCCTGTTGAGAGAGACTTTAGATCATCTCTTCCTCTAAATCTGCAAAAGCCAAGGAACAGAACCACCTTCCAACTCATCTGGAAACCAGGGAAATTGACTTTTATCTCATATAATTCCTCAGTTTCCTGTCTTGATCCTCTTTCTCCATCCTCTATCCCAACTCCATCCTAATGGCAGTCAGGTGCTTTGAAATTTCTAGATAGTAAATTTTGGAGTAGGGAATTTATAGGTAGTACAGAGCAGGTTGGCCCTTGGGATTTCTGCTTTGTCCTTGGTTGGCCAGTTCCCCTTCCTGGCCCTTGACATGAGTATGAGGTCATCCTGTCTAGCAGAGAGGATGGGTGTCACTGGCCCTCTGCCCAAGGGGGGAGAGGGCTTAAAATAGCAACAGTGACATCAGGTAGGGGGAGGGGGCAGCCTAGAAATAATGTGGCTATTAAAAGGCCTCATCGAGGTCAGGGGGACAGACTCAGCACACTGGAAGGCACAGATCGAGGTGGGGAGGGGTTTGACAGGCACCATTCCTGACCATGCCCTGGGACTTGCCATCTCAATACCTGGCCAGTCAGGACATCTTTCTAAGACTGGCACTGAAGCATAGTAGACTCTGCTCTGCCTGCCCCTTGCCCTGTTGGACCTGGCTAGTGCTTCAAGCCAGGGCAGTGGGCTCTCTGCCTGGGAACCTCTGAGCTATGTTCTTGGAGGGGAAACTGAGCCCTTTGAAGCCAGGCACATCAAGGGATCAAACCAAAATGTCCTGGCTATGTCATCTGGATCCTTTCTGGGAGGTAAGGGAATAGATGGTGATTTTTGTCTTTTACTGGGCTGTTGCTAGAAGCACTAGAGCAAGTGAGTAGGTCTGTGCCCTCAGGGAATGTGAACCTGCCAAGTTGAACGTCTTCCTTGGGATGAGTTGGGGTGATGGTGCTGGGATACTGTTCCAGAAGAGGACCCTGTGAGGAGCTGGAGAAGATGACCCTATCTTCCCTGGGATTCTCATCAGCTTTCTTCCCTTCCCCCTTCCTTCTTGAATGGGTTAAGGAGGGGAGGAGGAGCCACTGAGCCCTGAAGGGCAATGAAAACCAAACAAATCTAACCCAGTCAGTCTCTCAGCTGTTGGAAATGAGAGTGGTTGTTCCAGATGTTCCATGCAGCCTCCAGGGGAAGCCTCATATTCCTGAGCTGGGCTGGCCTTGCCTGCTACCCTTTCTCCAGGCTTTTCCAGTTTCCTTACCTGTTCCATCTGGGGTGTGGGGTGGGGTGAAGGAAAAGTGGTAGAGGATCAAGTCTGGCTTCATTGTCTACCTTGTCACTCCCACCCAGAGAGCTAGACGGAGAGCCAGACTTGCATAGACACACTCCACACAGCCATCACTTCTTGTTCCTTTCTCCATCTCCAGCCCACCCTCCCAGCCAAGCTTTTTGTGGCCTTAGCCATAGGCACAAGGCCCTCCCCCCTCCCCCCATTTGGTGCTTCCTCTCAGAGTGGAACGCCTCCCTTCCCCCTCCCCCCTTGGGGCCTCCGCCAGGCTCAGGCTCCTGGCAGCCGGCCTGAGGCTCCCTGAGCATGCTCCACCTATTTATAGCTTGGGCCCTCCCCCCATTGCTATTTCAGTCTTCTGCCAGCTGCCGGCTCATTTGGGAAGGAGCGGGGGAGCCGGGCCCAGAGCTGTCACCCAGGGACTGGGCATGCCGAGATCCCAGCCCCTGAGCTCCCCTCCTTGTCCCTGAGCTCTTGGTTCTCCAGCCTGTGATATTCCTGTTCTCCAGGCCTGGGAGTGACTGACTGTTGCCTGCTTTCTGTCTCCCAGATCTATTCCCAGAGTCTGAAAAAGGGCTAGATAGTCTAGGCGGGTTGATTGCTAGTTTTGAGTTAGGCTGGCAGGATCTGGAACCTCCTGACTTCTACCAGCGTGTGCCCAGGCTGGATGTGGTGGAGGAGCTGGAGGACCAAGGGAGCTGTGGAGCAGTGAGGGCCTTAGTTTGGCCTGTCTTTGGACTCACTGCTTCCCCCTCCCCACAACCTTGGCATGCTGCTGATGTCCAAGGCCCAGGGGATGGTCAAGATGCTGCAGACCATATATGAGACGGAATCCTGTTTCTCTTCAGATGGGATGTCAGGCCGGGAGCAGTCCTTGGAAATCCTGTCTCGAACTCCTCTCCACAGCATCCCTGTGGCAGGTAAGCTCTATAGCTTGCCCAGCTATCTTGTCATTCTAGGCAGGTAGCATAGGCTCATAGTTCCCATGCCTGCCTCAGGCTTTGTATCTGACCTTGGGGAGAGTGGCTCCTGGACCTCATTTTCTTCTTGGCAGATATTTGGGTGAAGGGTGGTAGGGTCCCATAAGCCATAGTTTCTCTTTGATTTGGTTTCCCTTCTTTGTGTTTGTTGGAGTCTTCCAGCTGCTCACTGTTTTCATATTCTACCGCAAGAGGATGAGGGGAACAAAAAGGCAAAGAACCCTGGATCTGGGTTCAAATTCTGGTTCTGGCACTGGGGGATTTGGGGAAAGTACCTTAAGTTTTCTGGGCTCTAGCTTCCTCAGCTGTAAAATGAGGATGATATTTTTACTGCCTACTTTACAGAGTTAGTATGAGGAAAGCCTCAAAGCTCTTATATAAATACAAGTTGTTATTACCTGATCTATTCCCTTCCCCACCGCCTTCCAGGGTCTGTAGTATCCTGGGGGAGACTGGATCACTGGAAGAGCCCAGGCCCAGTTGGCATCATCCTCTAGTAGGTTGCCCTTTCCCTTGGGATTTCGAGAGAGTGAGTGACAGTGTTAGTTTGTGTTTTGGGAAAATGGGAAGAAACACTGCTCCCAGTTGCTGTCACTTAGGTCTTCTGTAAATGGGTACAGGTGAGCTATATTGTGTATCTGGCACCTGGAAGGGGGAGGAGGCTGAGCAGTGTAGGAGCCAAGTGAGAATACTGGTATCCAAGGCTCCCATTCCCTGGGCCGGTCAGCTTCACAGTCAGGATGCTGCTATCTCTAGTTCTTCCATCTTCAGTTTCTTTCTCCTTAGGGACCAGAGAATGCAATGGTTATTCTCTGCTGATTATACATGTGTATGTGGAGGGATTTCATAGATAGCTCTACCACCTAAGTATGTTTTAGCAACAGGAAATTATTTTGTCTTTGGTTCTAACCACTCCCTCCCCCACTCTTAGGTACCGGTTGGCAGTATCTGGGGCCTCCCTGGCACAGCCTTCCTACCAGTCCGGCACCACAAGATGCTTCCTCCAGGGAGCGGCTTTCCTGGCAAAATGCCTACCCCACCCCTCCTGGCAGTGGCTTGGCACTCAGGAGTGTATGTGTGGGGGATGGGGTGGGGAGGGAGAGTGTCCTTGTTTCTGGATGTATGTGTTTTGAGAGGAGCATCCCTGGTCATGAGAGGTGGTCAGAACCTGTGCATATGTGACTGGCATTGAGTTGTTGTTGGGAAAGATACCTACAGGAGGGAAGCATGGGTCCTTGGGGTTTTCTTTGTTGTGAAGTGTGGGAGAGAGGACTTAGTGCTTCATGGGGAGTTGTTTGGAAAAAGTCAGGGCACAAACTGCCATCTGCCTAGATAAGGAAGCCCACATGGTCCTAATTGGGAGCCCTGAAATACCAGATGTTACCATCCCTGATGCTGGTAAGTGCATCTGGGTATATGGGGATTCATCTACTGCTGGCCCCCTACTAGGCTTCTCTAAAGCTCTCTGTTCTAGAAGCATCCCTCTAAAAGCTTGCTCACCACAGCAGGTAAAGGGTCTGACCACATAGATCACTTGGTCTGGGGCAGTCCACTCTGATGTCTCTGCTGCATATGTTTCTTCCCTTGCCACCTAGAGAGAGGCTGCCAAACCAGATACCTCTCCAAGTCTCCTTCCCTCAGCCTGTCCTGGGCCATTTAGAAGGTCAGACCATATGAATATCTACACCCTCAGTTTCCTAGAAAATCCCCATAGTATTGGCCCTGTTTCCCTTATTGGCCCTGTTTCCCTTCTTGAAGTTGCCTGTTCAACCCAGCCCCGTATTCCTAGTTCTGGTACCTTAGTTACTCCATTTCTCCTGGCCCCTTAAAAGTGTGGTCCATGTGTTGGCAGTCCGGAGGTGTGAGTCACCTTAGCAACCCAGAGAGAGGGTTAAGAATGTTCCCCCTGCAAGGCTCTGGTGTTGTCGCTGTGACGTGGGCTGGGGACGGATATAGGACTAGAGCTTGGGTTTTTTTTTTTTTGGACTCTGGAATGTAAACAGATGTTTCAAATAGAAACGCTTTAACCTTCAGGTTTGAAAAAAAGACTCCCCTCCAGATAAACATGGGTCTGCAAGAGCTTGTTGTTCTCTTCCCTCTTCCACCAAGTCCCCTTCTCTTTCCCCTTCCCCCCAGATCCCTCCATGTGTTTCGATGAGCAAAAGGCCTGATTCAAAAGAGATTGGGGAACTTTACTGGGGCAGCCCTTCAGGATTTTGCCTTTCCTTGCCCCTTTGGAATGATAGCTTTTTCTGTTGCCCTAGGATTTTCAGAGCTGGCTATCTGTTAGCCTCCCCTCTGGGTAGCAGGACTTTTGTTTCTAGCTCACTGACCTTGATGGATTCTACAGGTTTTTGGGTCTGCTTGCCCCATTAGAGGATTGTACCTGGATCATACTCTGGTTTCTGACTTGAGTCTCAGATGGATGGGGAAGGCAGGCGGTGGTAAAGGGCCCTTTCCAGTGTTTGGCTGGAGTGGGGTGGGGGGAAGAACAAAACTTGAAACTGCTGGCTGAAAGTCAGATGGACTTTCTGCTATTCCTATTTGGGGCATGGCATCCTAGTTGCAGCCTGTGGACAGTCAGGACAAGGGATTTGTGTGCCCTAGGCAAGGTTTCAAAATTGTCCATAGCAGATGTTTCCCTCTTCCCCCACCACTACCATCAGGGAAATTATAAGTATAATTTAACCTCTTAAAATAGTACTTGCATTGCTGTCCTCCAGAGACTTGGAGCCTTCGATCTCTCTCATGTGACTTGTCAATAAATAAATACCTACATGCCATAGACTTTTTACAGCGCTTATGATATGTGCATTGAGGAACATTTAATATGTAGGTACCCTTGTTGTGTGCTCCATGCCTGTTGAATTCTAGTTGCCTACTTTGCATATCCCTAGTCCTACTTCTGCTAATGTCTAGTAAGTGGCTTTGTCTCACTGGACAGAGACATCTCTATGGCCCACAGTAGATACTTTATCATAATGGCAATCATTGCTCTGAACCTGGAGTTCCTAGTATGTTCACTTAGCTTGGGCAGTGGGATCAGCTATCGCCAAGAGAGTCAACCTAAGGCAGTGGGTATGTTTAAGATTTAAGAATTGCATGATGTTTCTGAGGTCTAACCCAAACCCACATTGGGGTTTGGAGTCTCTTTTCCTCTGTGGCTCTCAGTTTCTCCCTCTATACTGGGGGGAGTTCCAGCCCTCCTGGTTTTGAGGAATGTAGGGAGATGTGATATATTATAAACGGGGACTGGTGGCATTATTAAAATGCAGGTGTTTATGAAAGTACCATAGCCTGTGAAGGA
>CM053626.1:185401488-185505605 GCA_028646595.1 Phalanger gymnotis
AAGATTTTGCTTTGTGTTTACAGAAATCAGTCACTACTTGGGTTTGGTAAAGACTTTCATCTTCTATTGGAAACTTCTATTCAGGGGCTCTGCTCCTGAGGGGATGATCCAAGAAAGAAGTTGTGCACCAACACTTTACCCTCCCACTCCCAATCCCAGAAACCTCCTCTTGTGTTTGTAGCTTTCAGCTGTTCTCTTCCCAGCTCAGCAGCTGCCAGACCGGAAATCAGATTAGCTGTGTCCACACAGCTGGAACAGCTGTCTGGTCACTAGTAGAAGACAGTGGGGGCAGCTTAGGGTCACTATGCTGGCAATGTGGAATAGGGACTGGGGCAGAGTTGGGGGCGGGGAAGTTGCAGAGATCGTCCTGCCAAGGGGATGACACCAACAGTTATGGTGGGCGGCATTAGTGGAACTGGATAGTCCCAAAGTATATTGGGTTAAATCCCCTGAAACCTTAAGGAGAATTATCTTTTGCTGTCCTTGCAGGAGGATAGGGAAGGAACAAAGGTAGGTAGCATTCTCGAGGCCTGGATCGTTGGAAGGCTATAGATGTCTAGAGACTAGCAGTATTGAACAGCACGGGGAAAGGGAGATAGGGTCAGTCTAGGTAGCTGGTTGGGCAACATTTACAGGAAAGTAATCCACAGTATTAGCAGAACTAGCTGGAGGTATGGCCTGGGATTAGGATGTAGATAGCTTTTGATCCGCTGTTGTAGAGAGTAATTTTTAGTGACATAGCTATAAACTTACAATGGCTAATGATCCTTTAATATCTGGGGCTAGGTTTTAAACTAATAATTATTATGATTTATATAGATTTATAATTATATAACTCTGTAGGGTTTATATAGCTTTCTTCACAGCAACCCTGTGAAGTAGATAATGCAAGTGTTATTATCCCCGTTTTACACATGGAGAAACTGAGACTCAGAGAGGTTAGGTGACTCATCCTCACAACTAATGTTGAGCCAGGAAGCAAACTGAAGTGTCCTGGCTACATGTTGAGCACTTTACCTTATTACACCATGATGCCTATTAGCCTTTATGTTTAAATATTCTTTGAAAGTAGGCTGGGACAGGGAAGGTGACCCCCTAATCCATGGCTCTCTTGTCCACAGTATTTTCTACTCCAAGTTGGGAAACCTTATGTTCTCTGCTTCCTTTTTTTCCATCCCCTCAAATTTTCCTTCCAAATCCATAAATATATGAGGTTATGAGGGAAGAGGAGGTCCCTCCAGCCTGGTCTTCCCTCTCTCTAGTCTCCAGCTCCACCTGATTGGGAGCTGCCTGAATTCTTCTGAATTTGCTTTTCTGATTTGGGATCCCTGCACCCTTAAAGCTAAAACCATTCCCTTCTTTCCCTTGCAGTGGGAAATTCTCTTATCATTTTATCCTTTAGATTACTTTTACTTTCCTCTTTGCTGGAGAAAAGGGAGGTTCTAGGTCTCCCAAAGTTCTTTTCACTGGTACATGAGAAGCATTTGTGATCCAGCCGCCGTGAAGGGTACCACGGTATAGCTGCAGAGCCCCTGCTTTGGAAGCCTAGCTCTTTCACTACTTGCATGACTGTAGGCAGATCCTCAACCTTTTCTGAGCCTGAGCTCTTCATCTGTAAAGTGAGGGGGTTGGACTAGGTGATCTTCTAGCTCTATAGGAATTGATTACTGAGATTGCTGGGGGTGTCATGGAGGAATAAGTGAGGAATCAGTGGTGTAATAGGGAGCCAAGCAGTGGTGCCCGAGATACCATGGCTTCTAATATTGGAGCGGCTGAAGATGAGGGAGATCCCTACTGGTCTGGGCTGGCGGGGGAGGGGAAATGAACAGTCCTGAAGGAAGGAAGCAGGATCTCAGTGCCTTAGAGGAAGTAGCAGGACTTTTGAGAACAGCCTCCTTCCTTGCTTTGCTCTCAGTCCCCTTCTCTGTGAACCCTTACATCTACCTGAGCGAAATAGATCCAGATTGCAGTAAAACTTCTTGGTCCTTGTTCATTCAGAGGGTCATAGACTCAGAGCTAGTTCTCCAGTGCAGCCCCCTTATTTCACAGGTGATGATGCTGAGGCTCAGAAGCTCAGTGATTCCCCTTGGGGACACATGAAGTGAGTGGCAGGACTGTTTGTTCCCTTAAGAACATAGAAACAGACAGTGGAGAAAATAATTTTACTGCATAGGGGATGGGTTAGTTTTTTTTTTTCATCTAGGGAACTCAAACCAGTGCTCTTGGTTCCACACTTTCCCCTCCTGACCTTCCTCAATGCGGGAAAGGCCCATACTTGTCATTTTCTAGACATCTGAGGCAGCTAGGGCCATATTGCTTAGGTGATGCCACCACTTCAGCCTGGCAAGAGAAACTCTTGGGAAATTGCTACTTATTGGGGCCCTTTTTTTGGCTTGTTATCAACTCCCTTTCCTCCCTGTGGGGGCCCAGATCGCCTCTCTTTAGCCAGTTTGCTAGTCTCTGAACCTGGTGTGGGGTAAGATGGAGTGTTGCTGTAGTGTGGCATGGTGGAGAGCCTCCCACATCACGGAGTAGAAAGCAGTGATTTGATGGCAGTGGACCCAATTGGGAATGCTGGCTCACCTGTTCTCCAGCTGTGAATGTGGACAGGTCCCTTATCTCTGGGCCTCAGTTTATTCATCTGTGAAATAAAGGAGCTAAGTTAGATGATCTCTAAGGTTCCTTCTCACTCTAAATAGGTCATCGGTCAAGTATTATGCAGTAGCTATGTCCCAGGCACTATGCTAGGTGCTGGGGATACAGACAAAAATCAGAACAGGTCTAAGGGCCACACTGTATATATACAGGACAAACAGGGACAACCATATCATGCTCTTCTCTGGATTCTAGTCCTGTATATCTACCTTTAGAAATCACATAGCTTTTCGGGGTTTCAGTTTCCTCATCTGTAACTAAACAATCTCAGAGGTCTCTCCTGCCAGCTGCAAGATTCTGAGTCTCCTTTTAGGTTAGTAGTCAAGATCTGGTAGTTATTGCCAGGGGCTTCATTTTTTGTGTCCCTAGTTTTTCAAACACTACAGAACAGTCTTGTATTCTTATTACCCTGTTCTCTACTTCCCCCTAGTGCTTACACCTCCCAGACCTCCCTGCCCCCTAGTCCCACTAATTCCAAGCTTTTGTGGCTGCTGGCTCCTTGGAACTGGGTATTTTTAGAACCAGGTGCTAAGCTGATTAATGCTTCCAGGCTGACCCTTGTTCTTTGCCAATCCACTCCCTGGTCAACTCTTGGCCAGTATGGGTCATAAGGTTTCAAGGACTGGTGGTGACATATCCTGAAAGAGGATCTAAGGCCAGGATACCTTGGTTTATTGTGCTTATAGAGAGAAGAGAAGGCTTTGACCTTGCTTAGGCAGAGGTCCATTTTGGATAGCTTTCTGCCTATCTGGCCCTAGTATTCTTTCCCCCGAACGACTTCCCTAGCCCATACAAACCTGTAACCAAATTTTGTTAATGTTGACTGAGGCCAAAGAAGCGGTCGTCTCAGAGCCTTCACCTCCCTCTTTCTGGGGATTGCTTCCATCTTTTATAGCTTCATTTCTGACTTCCCTCAGAATTTCAAGCATCAAAAGGATGACAGTAATGGGCCTATGGAGATGAAGCAAGTAGGTTGGAAGTCCTGGTCTTGGGATGTGGGAAATGTTCATGTGGTGTTGACAGTATCTCTTAATGACAGTGATTTGTGGCAGGGCTTTGAGGGAACTATTCTGTATTATCTACTATGTCCAGTCATTTACCAAGTTCTGTTGATTCTACCTCCAGGATATCTCTTGCATCTGTCTCACACTCCTTTCTATTTCTATTGTCATCATCCTAGAAACCACCCTTGTCACCTCTTGCAGAGAGGATAGAGTGTGGGTTCTGGTGTTAGGAAGACCTGAGGTTAACTCCTGTCTCAGACACTTACTAGTTCTGTGACCTGGGGCAAGTCAGTTAACCTCTTTTTGATTCAGTTTCCTCTTCTGTAAAATGGGGGATAATAGTTCCCACCTCACAGGATAAGGATCAAATGAGGTAATAGGTGTAAAGCACTTTTTAAACTTTAAAATGCTCCATGTTAGCTATTACTGTTATTGTAGAAAAACTTTCAGTGATTCCCTTTTGCCTGCTGAATAAAAAAACCAGTTTCTTGGTCTACCACTGGGAGCCCTTTGTCATCTGTCTCTGACATACCTTAGTGGCCTTGTGTCACACTATTCCCCTTTGTGTACTTTATGCGCTAAGCCATGCTAGGCTAGTCACCATTCCCTGATCTCAGCCTTCTGTCTTCTAACTCCATTCATTTACACAGAGTGCTTCACATACTGCTCCCCCTAGCCGTGCCTTCTTAGGCTTTCTTGTAAGCCTTTCCTCGTTTTCCCCACCTCTCTCCCCATAGTTAGAAGTGCTTTCTACCTCCCCCAATGTGATCTCTTTCATCGGCTCAGTAATTTCCTGACTTGTACTTATTTGTCTTACTGTTCCCTGCTAGGCTGTAAGTTTCCTGAGAGCAAGGACTCTGCCTTATTTTATTTTGTCTTTGGATCCCAAGGGCCTACCTTCCACAGTGTCTGCCACATAGTAGGCACTTAGTAAACATCTTTTGAATTAGAGGGACTTGGCAAAGTTATAGAGTGTGAGTAGGGGTCGTATTGGTATGAATGGTCCAGGTGGCTATCGGGCCCAGGTTATAGAGGGCTCCCTCCATCTTGCTGTCTCCTCTCTATTAGGAGTCTTGCTCTGGGCCTCACCACTGATAGCAGGCACTGGGGAGCGTAGCAGAATTCCCTGAAGTGTTATAGCAGCTTCCACTACCTAGTTCCTCTTGGGGAAAAGGGTCAGAGTCCTTGGGGAGGAGAAGAGAGAATATAGGAGCAAAAGAAAAATGAGTCAGGAGTTGGCTGTGTTATTTTCCTAGTTATTGTCTTCCCTTCTCCAAGTGGGCCTAGAGGAGACAGAGCTAAGAGGAAAGGCTGTTTGGGGTCAGCTGTTTACCACATCCCCTTTCTCTGAGGCCAGGCAGCCTCTTAGATCCATCTCACATTTGAGTCCTGGAAGTCCTCGCCCCTCTCCTTTCTTAGCTGTGGGCCGTCAATCCGGCCATTCTAGAGATTTTAGGGCTTTTACTTACACTCTAGTTTCCTTTCTATAAGGCTCTCTGAGCCTCCTCTGTCATTATTGTGTGGGTAATAGGGTAGAAGGCTCCCCTTCTCTGGTAAGACACACCTACTTCCCCTCCCAGGCTACCTTGCTCCAGCAGCAATTGCTGCCATCTCCTTTCCTTTCGTGGGCAGAGGGCATGGAATTTGGGTGACCTTCTTGGGGTTAGGGGTAAGCTTGGCACTAAATTTTTATAGGTACTGGAACCTCTTCTACCTCCTTTTTCTCTGACTCCATTGCCCAAGTTGGGCAGAACGCCCCCCAGAAAGTAGGCTTCTGAGCCTTTTCCATTTCTTCTGGGCTAGGCTGGATAGCTTGACAGGTGTCTGTGTAGCTGGGAAAGGGGGACCCTTTCTTAGGGTTGAATTTTTTTCTTTTCTTGTCCATAAGAGTCTGGCTTCTGGAATTAGTATTCTCAGGTCCCTTCATTTCCTGTTTATATAAGAACAAGGTTGTGTGTGGAGGCTCGAGCAGGCCACTGTTGCTTGCATACCAATGGGGCCTTTTGCCTTCTAAGCCAGGCCTGGGGAGGAGACTTCTCTTCCACTATTCCCTAACATGCTGCTCCAGACATCAGGCAGTTCAGGGCCTGAGGCACGGTTACCAGCTGGGAGTTAGCCCTTCCCCACCCCCCGCCCTTCTCTATGCCCACTTACTGCTTTGTGGAACAGCTACGTTGGGAGCAGCAGCTTGAACTTCGGTCCTTCCTACCCTTTGGCAGTGCAAGGCCTTCGGAAGAACAGAGGGGCTTTGACTTGGACTAGGAGTCTCAAAGAGGCAGCGTTCCCTCTCTGAGTTGACTCTGGCTTTGCCAAGAGCTAGAAGAAGCTAAGGGAGGTCTGTAGGTTGGCCTTGCCACCCCTCCTGAACCAGTGTGTCCCCCCTTCCAACTCATTTACAGAGCGGGGGGCATAAGACAATCTCTGCTCCTAAATTGTGCAGTGCCAAGGAAGGGTGGGGGTGTGTGTGTGTGTGTGTGTGTGTGTGTGTGTGTGTGTGTGTGAGAGAGAGAGAGGGAGAGAATTTGTAACCCCACCCTCTTAGCCACATCTGGCCTTTACTGCAGATGTGGCTCTTGAGTTGTGGCCGCAAAGTCGTCAGTGTGGCAGCCACTAAGGAATGTGCCCATTAGGGGAGGGGGTAGATTGGGGGTTGGCGTTAGTCCTCTGTCATTCTTCTCCAGGAGTTAACTTGAAGCACTCCGGAGAGTGAAGAGATACCCAGGCCACAAAGGGATGGACTGCTGAGGTGGGGCGGGGGTGGGGTGAGGAGACTGTCTCCACTCTAGGTTCTGACAGGATATGGTACTCAGCCATCCCAGTATCCCTCTCTGTTCCTGCTCTGGTTCAGTCACTATTTCTGCTCTTGCTTTAATTGAGGAGAGACTGGACTATAGAGTTGGGGAAGAGGGAAATAGGGTGGAATGGAGAGGAGGGGGCTGATCATGGGGGTGAATTAGGTTGGAATCAGGGTCTGGGATACATCTTTGTAGCCTTGGCCTGTTTTCTGCTGTACTTTGGGAAAGTCATCCTAGTTCCCTGCCTCCTTTTCTCAGCAGGGAAGAGGAATCCAGTCTATCAAAGTGCTTTGAGAACTATGGAGAAAGGAGCCAAATAAAGGAATGGGGTGAGGGCAAGTCTCTACCTCTTCCAGTTCCTTTACCCTTGGCTGTGGCCACCTTTCCTTTTGTCTGGAAGAGGGAGGGTTCTAGGCGTATAGACTAGGTTTGGGTTGTGTGCATGTGTGAGTTTGTGTGTGAGTGCACAAGTGTGCACGTGTACACCTGCCTGCCTATTCCTGTCCATGTTCCTGTGATTTTCACCAGAAGTGGATGAAACAGTAATTTTAGGACAGTATTGTAGGGGGGGTGGGGGCAGGAGGTCATAACTTTTCTCTAGTAGAACTATTGGAACCATCTATTTCTTTCCTTGGGCCACCTGAGCCCACTGCTAACTGTAGGGCTCTGTCCTGACATTTATTAAATGGACCTTCCCCCTCCCTCTTCCTTTCCCCCAGGTATTCTTCCATGGCTGGGTGTCTGTTAGCTAAACCTTAGCTCCACCTTCCCTCTGCCATCCTGTTTCATCCCTTTTCCTTCCCCGTCTCTCCTCCCACCTTCCTTCTTCTGCCTTCCCTCCCATTCTGTCATCCTCCCTCCACCCCCCTCGCCCTTCTTTCCTTCTCTCTCTCTGCACAGCTGCTGTTTGGCTCACTCTATATATAGCGGCATTTTCAGGGTAATTACAATAAAACTGTTGAAAGGAGATAATCCAGCAAAGGAAGCAGACTTTGGCTCCCCAGCTCAGCCCCTCCCCTTCCAGACATGCCCAGCCCAGCGCCACTGCACTTGCCGTTGCCTCCAGTCCTGTTCTTCCCTGTCCCCATCCTACTTTGTAACTCTGGAATCTTTGTGAGGAGAGGTCTTCTTTCTCACTTATTTAGCCTCCCTATCTGTGCTTCTCCTACTCTTCCCACTTTGACTTAACTGGTGGCTCAGATACCTAGGGAAATGGGATATTAGGGCTACCTGGGTTTCCATGGGCCACTTGGTTGAGGTTTAAATGGTTCCTGAATATCAGCCTTCTCTCTTGTCCATACTCAGGGTCATGCTGGAGAGCCCAGGCTGCTGAAATATGCCAGACTGCTTTTGGTGACTTAAATATGCCATTTGCCTTACCTGACCCTTTAGAGATTGTATTTCAGTTTTTGAGATTTTTGAGATTCTGGACAGGACTATAAGTGCTTTGAGATCTGTGTAGTAGAGGGTCTTTAAATGGACTTTTCCTTAATGGATTTTCCTTTTAGTCTCTTTCTCTTCCAGTAGGATACAAGGGCCAACCCAGAAGAAGCACTGTTGTAGCACTATGGAGACTTAAGGAGTGCTATGCCTGTTTTTCATCCCCTTCCCTGAGGCTGGCTACACACCAGTATTGTCAGTGGTGGGGAGGCTGAGAAAATCCTTTGGCTGATTATCACAGACTTAGAGTTAGAAGGAGATCATCAACAATTCATCATTTTATACTGGGAGAAAACTGATGACTAAGGTCACACAGCTATTCCAGCACAAGTCCTGACTCAGTGTTCTCCCACTATGCTAGCTATGTAGGGGCTAAAGAGTGGGGTTGAACAGGAGCTGGGCTATCTGGCATCCATCGCCTGTGCCTGGAGTTGATAAGCCATCACACACCTGTCTCTTTCCCCTCCTCTTCTCCCCTTCCCCTAAGCAGTAGAGGTGAAGCCGGTGCTGTGTGGGGCCATGCCAGGCTCTGTTGGGGGCGGCAGGGGCGGAGGCAGTCCTGGTCCGACAGAGCTCCGGGGAGTGGGCCCTGCCGCCATCGACCCTGTGCTGCGAGAGCAGCAGCTGCAGCAAGAGCTCCTGGCCCTCAAGCAGCAGCAGCAGCTCCAGAAGCAACTCCTCTTTGCTGAGTTCCAGAAACAGCATGACCACTTGACCCGGCAGCATGAGGTCCAGCTGCAGAAGCATCTTAAGGTGAGAACCTCCTTTCTGCCATCTGCCCTGTGTCTACCTCCCAGAATGTGCAGTGGAAGCTGTGGCTGGGAGCAGTGCTGGGATAGTTTCTGCTTTGGACTTTGGGTCTCACTGAACCTCCTCATCAGCTCCTCTTGAAAAATGGGCCAGGGAATCTTGCCTTTGGCCCAGAGGGCTTTCTTGAAGCTTACTTTCTAAATCTGCCTGATCCCTGAATCCCAGCCCCAGGCACTGAACCTTTTGGGTCATCCTGCTTGGCTCTGGCTTCAGA
This sequence comes from Phalanger gymnotis, assembly GCA_028646595.1. Lineage (NCBI taxonomy): Eukaryota > Metazoa > Chordata > Mammalia > Diprotodontia > Phalangeridae > Phalanger > Phalanger gymnotis. The sequence continues at coordinate 185,410,407 of CM053626.1, forward strand.
GAGCTGTCGTGTTTGATCCTTAGATAGCTGTCTCTCTTTTGCTGTTGCCACTGTGGTACTTAAGGGTAGTACTTCCTCCTTTGCCCTTTCTATGCATTTCTCCACAGACACCATACCATGGCAGTAGGTTTTCTAGGACCAGTTGCCATGGTAGGAGGCAGCGTGGCATAGTGGATAGAGAATTGTCCTTGGAGCCCGGAAGATGTGGCTTCCATTCTTGCTTTGGACGTGCACTGGCTGTGCCATTCTGGGCAAGCTATTCAACCTCTGGCAAGCTAACACCCAGACTACTACTTTTCAGTGGCGGAGCAGGTGCAAGCCTGCATTGGCAGAGGGAGTTTCTGTTGCTGATACAGTCACAGGCCCAATACAAGGGCAGCATGGTGATCAATGGCTAGAGAGCTGGCCTTGGAATAAAAAGGTCTAGATTCAAATCCTGACACATATCAACGAAGTCACAGGCAACTCAAGGTTCGAAGTTACAGCTGAATGTTGATTTGCATTGGTGGAGGGAGTTTCCACACCAGGAGTTCTGTGTACTAGTGAAATTACAGTGACCAAAAAAAAAATCCCTTTGCAAGGGCAAAGAGAGCATATCAATGCTTGTCTAAAAGTAGGGTCGGCTGCCTGGCCATGACTCTATGGGCCTGTAGTCTCTGTAGGCCTACACAGCATGCCCCCTTGTGGCCCCTTTAGAAATGACGTCTTCTGCCTAAGAGTGCTCCTTCCCCCATTGAGGGATTGGCCAGCTAGGCTTGGGGCGCCAAGGACTCCTTCTTAGCCATTCAGGTGGGCTGCTTTCCTGGTCCTTTCCTTTCTTGTCCTGGGAGACATTCCATTGATCACTGGCTAACTTTCCCTCCTCTGACCAAGTGAAAAGGAAGTAGGTGATCTTACCATCTTGATGATCAGAGTAATTGAAACCCAACACACAATTCACCCCTGAAGTTTACAAGACATTCCCTTTCCTTACAGTGTGAGAGGAGATTGTGTTTCTCCCAGACTGTCTCTTTACTTTCTGCTCCCTGCTCTTGAGACCCTAGTCCTGTCCTTCCTTTCTGCCTTTTCCACACCTATCTTTCCATGAGCAAGGCTCTTTCTGGATTCTGAAATCAGCCAGTTAGGCCCAGGGAGTGAAGAACTGTAGCCTGTGGCATTCCATCCTGACCCTTACTTAACTTCTGGACTTCTCTATTTTTTTTTGGAGGGCAGAGGTGAGGCATTTTGGGGTTCAGTGACTTGCCCAAGGTTACAGAGCTAGTAAGTGTAAAGTGTCTGAGGCCAGATTTGAACTCAGATCCTCCTGACTCCAGGGTCACTGTGCCACCTAGCTGCCCCCCTTCTCTACTTCTTTTAGCTGATGTGGTACCCTCTCCCTTCTGTAGCAGCAGCAGGAGATGCTGGCTGCCAAGAGGCAGCAGGAGCTGGAGCAGCAGCGTAAGCGGGAGCAGCAGCGGCAGGAGGAGCTGGAGAAGCAGAGGCTTGAACAGCAGCTGCTCATCCTACGGAACAAAGAGAAAAGCAAAGAGAGTGAGGGTCCCCCTCCCCCTCCTGCTGTCCAGGGCCCCCAGTATTGGCCCCTGAGGCTGCTTCCCTCCAGACTCTGCCTGCGAGACATGCTCGCTTCTCCATCTCACCAGACACTGCCTGTGCTGTCCACGTGTATCCTGCTCCTTTGTGCTGTCCTGGTGTCTAGTCCTCGAACCTGCAGAGGAGGGTCACAGTGCCTTGTCAATGGCTGGTGACAGCTGCCACCTCTCTCCTGTCCTCCAGGTGCCATTGCCAGCACTGAGGTAAAACTGAAGCTCCAAGAGTTTCTCTTGAGCAAATCGAAGGAGCCAACAACAGGCGGTCTCAACCATTCCCTCCCGCAGCACCCCAAATGCTGGTAGGTGACAGTAGCGAAAAGCTGTATCATGGAGGAGTGGTGTATGTGTGTGTATGCATGCATGCAAATAGTGCAGGTGTTTCCCAGACATGTTCCCCCATTCAAAAAATAGCCATTTATGAGAAGAATGAAGGGGGTCTTTCTATTCAGCTGTGGAACTAGATTAGTATTGTATTAACCTGAACTGTTTTGGATATGGCTCTGCAAATGTCCCTAAGTGGTGCAGGTGTCCCAAAAGTTTTAGTGCAGATGTTTGGGAAACATCCCTTCAGCTAAGACCTGAGGCAGAGGCCAAGGTTTTCTTTCAGACTGAGAGCTTCTTGTCAGTGGGGATCTTCTTATTTATATCCATTTCAGTGTTTGCTACATGAAGATTGACAATGGACTTGACTAATGACTCACTGATTCTGCTTTTTTTTTCTGATTCTTTCCTTTCCCTTCCCTTTCTAGGGGAGCCCATCACGCTTCATTGGACCAGAGTTCCCCTCCCCAGAGTGGTCCCCCTGGGACACCCCCCTCCTACAAGCTTCCTCTGCTTGGGCCCTATGATAGCCGGGATGACTTCCCACTTCGAAAAACAGGTAAGCTCATCCCATCCCTGCCTTTGGATCGATGGAGTCTACATTAGCCAACAGTGTTCAGTGTCTGGGAACAGTAGTACTAGAGAGAATCGGGGATGCTACTAGAAACCACAATTACTGCAGCCTGGTCACCTGCTTGGAATTCTTGGAGAGCTAGAGGTCTCAGTGAGACTAGGGGTTTGTCACTGAGGTGGGATCTGAACCATGTTCCCTTTCCCATAGCCTCGGAACCCAATTTGAAGGTACGTTCCAGGCTAAAGCAGAAGGTGGCTGAGCGGAGGAGCAGCCCCCTCTTGCGAAGAAAGGATGGGACTGTCATCAGCACCTTTAAGAAGAGAGCTATCGAGATCACAGGTGCCTAGGGGCTGGTGGAGGCTGGAGGGTATCCCTGTCTCCACAAGGGGCCAGTGGAGGCTGGAGCCTGGGACTGCTGGCGGGGGTGAACACAGGCCGTAGGGTGATACCTATGTCCTTGTGCAGTGTCATCTGTGTGTAACAGTGCCCCAGGCTCCGGCCCCAGTTCCCCCAACAGCTCCAACAGTACCATTGCTGAGAACGGCTTCACCGGCTCTGTCCCTAACATCCCCACTGAGGTATGGGCCACCCAGATGGATGAGGTGGGAAGACCCCCAAAGTAGGATGAAGTAGTTCCTTTAATGGTAGGCCACTGAGCAGAGTTTCCAGGAATCAAACCAATGCTTGTCCTTTTCTTCCCCTAAAAACTACAAGACTTAAAGGTCCCTTTTCCTTGTTCTACCCAGATACCCAGGCAAATGTTCAGTTGTCCTCTGGGACAGGGAGTTCCTCTTCATCACTTTTCTATTAAAAGACCTGATCCCCTTGCCCCTGCCATAGTGGGATCTTCCTAGCTAGCTCACTAGCTGCTCTTGTGCCTCTTACTAGCACTTCAGTTTTTCCATGAAAAGTGCTGTCCTGTGACAATTGTCTCAGCTAGCTACATTTTCTTCCCCTACTTACCTCCATTACTTACTATCATGCTTGTTTCTCTTTTCTCACTGCCTTCCAGATGCTCCCTCAGCACCGTACCCTTACTTTGGACAGCTCCCCTAACCAGTTCAGTCTCTACACGTCCCCCTCCCTGCCCAACATTTCCTTAGGACTACAGGCCACAGTCACAGTCACCAATTCGCACCTCACTGTGAGTATGGGCTGCAGACACTTCCCTTTCCCTTTTCAGGAATCCCCCAAGGGCTGTTCTCCGTCAGTCGTAGTGGTAAGGGTATTTGGTATCATAGTCCCTGGACTTCAGATTCACAGTGAGCTGAGGCCTGGGTATCAGTACCCAAGGGGCTTCACAGAGGCTCAGATAGTGTGGCTTAGGTGAACAAAATGGGGTTGAACAAAAGGGGAGGTTGGGGTGGAGTTAGCAGTGGGGACGGCAACTGGGATTTAGGTGGTGTTGGGGCAGATAGGGCCTAAAGACATGGAGTTAGCTCCTCACCCTCCTGGCCTCCCCACACCAGGCCCCCCAGAAGCTGTCAACGCAGCAGGAGGCAGAGAGACAGGCCATCCAGTCCCTCCGGCAGGGAGGGGCACTGACGGGCAAGTTCATGAGTACGTCCTCGATCCCAGGTTGTCTGCTGGGCGTGGCGCTGGAGGGCGATGTCAACCCCCACGGGCACGCCTCTCTGCTGCAGCACGTGCTGCTCCTGGAGCAGGCCCGGCAGCAGAGCACCCTCATAGCCGGTGAGCCACAGAAGCCAGGAGCCAGCATGAGCTGGTTCCTTTTCCCAGGGTGGGAATGAAGCAGGTGGGGAAAAACACAAAGCCAGGGTGCCTAGGTTGGTTTTCTAGCTCTGCCACAGCTTATAACCTTGCTGGGGTCATTCTCTCTAGAAATATTTATGATGTTGGCAGGAGACATTGTGCTTATAATAGGTATCTGAAGTCTGTATTAAAGAATGCACATGCTTCCTGTCTTCTCCGTCTTCTGAGGCCACCTAAGCCCCTGCCCTTAGGGAGCTCTTATTCTGATGGGGGGACATCATATCTACTCTCATGAACTTTGCAGTCTGATTTGAGGGAGATGGCATATCAAAGGAACTATGACAGAAAGTTATGCAAAATTATGAAAGTGAATTGAAGGAAGGAGGTATATTAGATATCGAATTAATGATCTTACAATGCAGAGACAAGAGTTATCCGTCAAGACTACGGGAAAGTTGATTTGAAGTGTGTGGTGGTGAGCAGCAGGAGGGGGGATGTTGGTGCATCCTTTGGAACAGCTTCCTCTGGGCTTTTCCCTTTATGTAGAGCAGTGCTCAGAGAAGGTTCCCAGGAATTGACACCAGCTTTCCCTCCCTGAGCAGTGCCACTCCATGGCCAGTCCCCATTGGTGACTGGTGAACGCATTGCCGCCAACATGCGGACGGTAGGCAAGCTGCCCCGACACCGCCCGCTGAGCCGGACGCAGTCGTCCCCACTGCCACAGAGCCCCCAGGCCCTGCAGCAGCTCGTGATGCAGCAGCAGCACCAGCAGTTTTTGGAAAAGCAGAAGCAACAGCAGCTGCAGCTAGGCAAGGTGGGCTTGGGAAAAGGGAAAGACAAGTGGCAACAAAGCGAGGCTCCCCCCCATTCCCCCCCCCATGGGTGGAGTCCAGAATTTGTGGTGCCACAGGTGTCCTAGGATCAGCTCGAGAGGGCAGGGAGGCAGAATGTGGTGGTATGTGTTGGTCCATCTGCTTTTCCCCAACTGTTGTGCCCTTCTTGGAGATGTCTGCCTTAGGAACTAGCAGATTTTCCCATCTGCCTGCCCCTAGATCCTCACCAAGACAGGAGAGTTACCCCGGCAGCCCGCTACACACCCTGAGGAGACAGAAGAAGAGCTAACGGAGCATCAGGAAGGGCTGCTAGGAGAGGGAGCTCTCCCTGGGCCTGGGGATGGCTCCACAGAAAGCGAGAGCCCACAAGAGGACCTAGAGGAGGAAGAAGAGGAAGAAGAGGAGGATGACTGTATCCAGGTCAAAGACGAGGGCAGCGAAATTGGCTTGGATGAGAGTCCCCTGTTAGAGGAGTCCAGTGGGGACTACAAGCAGGTGACTGCCCTCTCCTTACTGTGGTCATCCTGCCCCTCGTTCCTCGTTCTGCTGCCATTTATCTAGCCTCCAGCATTCCAGAAGTGTGGAAAATGAGATTTATTACAAGTTTTCAAAGGGGAATGAGAGAGGGGTTAGAGGGTCACTCCTTGTCATTTGTTTGCCAGTCTCCTTGATTTGGTCTGGGTTTATCCTCGTGACTGTCTGGCTCCCTACATTATCTCTGTCTACCTCACTGCCTGCACCCGTGTCTGTCAGCACGTGGCCGCATGTGTCTCTCTGCGTCTGTTCCTGCGTCTGTCCCTGTGCGTGCATGCCTGTGTGTGTACACGCCCACTCTTACTACTACTTGTCTTGCACCGTGCGCTTCATTCATTGCGGACTGCAGCAGAGCTGCCTCATCTGACTGACTCATCCCACCCCCTCAGTGCCACCTCCTTTTTCTCTCCTTTCTTCTTACCTCAGTGCTATTCCCCTAGCATGACTCATCAAACCCTATCCCTCCCTCCATCTCCCCTTCAAGAGGCAATGGCGCAGGCAGAAGCATCCTCCATCCCAAGATGAGTGGGGGTGGGGTGGTGGGTGGGAACAGAGGCAAAGCCTAGACTTTGAGTTTTCCGAGCTTCCCAGCCCCTTCTAAAACTGCAGTTCACTGCATTGGGTTTCCTGGATTCAGAGCCCTTTTGGGTACCCCCGTTTGTCCCTCTGTAAGCCTAAAGAGGAGGAACTGCCCTGTCTACTGCAGCCTTCCTTTTTCGGGCTCATTCACTTTTTCCCTCTTCCTCCTCAGGTGTTCACAGATGCCCAGCAGCTGCAGTCCCTGCAAGTCTACCAGGCCCCTCTCAGCCTGGCTTCTGTGCCCCATCAGGCCTTGGGCCGAACCCAGTCCTCACCCGCTGCCCCTCTAGGCATGAAGAGCGCCCCTGAACTGCCCACCAAACACCTCTTTACTACAGGTGAGCCCTGACACCCAGCCAGATATATTCTACTTTCATGTAGAAAGCAAAGAGTCTCCAGACCTGTGAAAGGCATATTCTTGCTTTTGGTATAAGATCCCCTCTATCTTAGGGGACTGTTCTTGAAATAAAAAAAAAAATAAACTCAACCCCTAGACGTTACTAAGCTTTACATAGTACCCCCCACCCCTGCCCAAGGCAGTGGGAAGAATTTTGAGTTTAGAGTCCAGACAGCTGGCTCCTCTTTCTTGCTCTGTGATCCTAGGCCTTTAGTCACTTGGCCCTTTTGGGCTTCAGTTTCTTCCTCTGTAAAATGAGATAGGACTCAGTGTCCCTTCTAGGTTTGGGTCCTGTGGTAACAGAACTCCCTGTCAGATCAGAATCCTTCAGGTACAGGTGAGGGAGAGGACATAAACACCTAGATTCCCTAGTTAAATCCTGTCTTCATCATGTTCCCCCCTCCCCACATTCCCATTCTTTTGAAAGAGGAGAGGCCTCCCTACTGTGGGTCTCAGGTAGTCAAGTTGGCAGGTCGTATTATGGGAGGATCAGGGACAAAGGCCATAAGACTCAGTAGCTCTTTCTGTTTTCCAGGAGTAGTTTACGACACCTTTATGCTGAAGCACCAGTGCATGTGTGGGAATACCCACATTCACCCTGAGCATGCAGGCCGTATCCAAAGCATTTGGTCTAGGCTGCAAGAGACAGGTCTGCTCACTAAGTGTGAGGTAAGGCTGTGTCTTAGGTGCTGTCCAGCACCATCCCCATTCCCCTTCTTTTCCCCAAACCTCAGGGTCCGGTGTCCTTGCTTGTCCCTTCCTTGGGGACCCAGTCTGCTGTTTTGTTCCCTCTTAAATACTTTCCCTGTCTCTACCCCACAGGGGTCACCCCCTTTTTCTCCATCTTCCTATGTATCCAAGTCCTGATTTCCATCCACAGCCTCATCCACCGAATGGGGTCTTGGGGCAGCAGATCATTTCTGTGATCTTGAATCTCTAGGCAGCAGGGATTTAGGGGTATTCTGTCCTTTTTGGAGCTATGGAGAAAGGTGTAGGCTGGGATGGGAGAGGGAGAGGAAGGGTCTAATACCCTATCCATTTATTCTTCTTGTCTTCTACTATTTAGCGAATTCGGGGGCGTAAGGCTACACTGGATGAGATCCAGACAGTACACTCGGAGCACCACACCCTGCTCTATGGGACCAGCCCCCTCAACCGGCAGAAGCTTGACAGCAAGAAGCTGCTGGGTGAGTTAGGGACCATGCTAATTCTTCCCAGTTGGGGAGCACTTTTCAGCCCATCTCCTCTATCTGTGGGACGGAAGAGTGGTGAGAGTGATGGTGTCTTCATGTGCTCCCAATGGGGTATGCCCAGTTTGTGGAGGTAGTTAAGAGGTAGAGACTGTAGAGATCAAAGAGAATTTTTATTTCCATGGGGTGTAAAGGAAGGTATTACATCCGAAAGCTCAGGCTCTCCCACCATCCTGTCTTTTCTCTCTGCTCCACCCCCACCCCCCCCCCCCCCCCCCCCAAGCTGGGAGACAAAGCCAGTAGTTGTCTGATCAAGCTAAAGGAACTTAGAGCTGTACTTGCCCCATTTGCTTGGGTACATACGTAGTATTCCTGCATGGTCCAAAGCACTTCTTACTCCTCCACAGGCCCAATCAGCCAGAAGATGTATGCAGTACTGCCCTGTGGGGGCATAGGGGTAAGTGGGCTACAGGTTTATTCCTTGGGACGTGGGAACTAGCCGTCCTTCACTCTCTGCTCCCTTTCCCCATCATATTTCTCCCTTGAGCCCATTGTATTCCTGTGCTTTCTGTACTGGCCCCCCATGGGAGGCACCCTGATGCCCCTATTCCCCTCTTGCCAGGTGGACAGTGACACAGTGTGGAATGAAATGCATTCTTCTAGTGCTGTGCGCATGGCTGTAGGCTGCCTGGTGGAGCTGGCCTTCAAGGTAGCTTCAGGGGAGCTCAAGGTGAGTGGAGGTTAGCGAGACGGGGAGGAAACTGCTCCCTGGGGTCTGTCTTTTACTCTTAGGGCTGTGGGGAAACTGTAGGGGAGCCAGTGAAGATTCTGCCTCTCTTCTCCCTGGCATCTCAGGGCTTTTCATTCAGGAGGGAGGGGTCGATGGTCCCAGAAACAGAAGTAAAAGGAAAGGAACCAGACAAGCTTTGGAGAAACAAGGGGCTCCTGGTTGACTGATGGTTCTTTCTGAGGCTGGCCTCAGAATCTCTCTGGTCCTTCTTTAATCTTTTTCTTTGTTCATGTCTGTCTCTTATGTCCCTCTTTCCATTCTGTAGAATGGATTTGCCATTATCCGGCCTCCCGGACACCATGCCGAAGAATCCACAGCCATGTGAGTGCCTTACCCTGTCAGCAGAAGGGGAGAGTCTGCTGAGCCAAAGCTCAGGCCTCTTCCTCTGACTCTTACCCTTTTAAAAACTGAGATCTAGCCACACACGTTTAAGCTCACTAACTCTCTATGCCCTTTTGCCCTTGCCTTGCTTCCCAGGGGATTTTGCTTCTTCAATTCTGTGGCCATCACAGCCAAACTCCTACAACAGAAGCTGAATGTGGGCAAGATCCTCATTGTGGACTGGGTGAGGAGGACTGGGGAAGGGGCAGGGCGGGGTGGAAGGGGAGGAGAACGGCCGTGGAGGAAGCGCATACTCCATGAAGTCAGGAGGGATAAATGGATGGGCTGGGGCTGGGGCTGGGGGAGAAACTGGTTCTTGGTCATGGAGCTGAGCTCCTCCTCTTCCCTAGATGTATACCTTCCATATACTTGCCTTGGGGCAGGACCTATGCCTGTTCTAGTCTAGCCTGATATGGGTACTGTTCTGAAAACTCTCCAGGCTTTCAGAGTCAGTAGCTTCCTTCACTCTCTTATTCCCATATCTCTTACCTAGTGATTTGAGAAGTCCTCCTTGATGTCTTGTCTTGAATCCCTCCTGCTGCAGTGTCATTTCATTTCCTCATCATCTGTCATCAGTTGGGATGAAGAATAATAGGTTCCTTTGCTCTACGTCAAAGCCCTTTAGGTCATCCTGTTCTCACCCCCACCTTCTTTCAAACTGAATCATCCCATTGGGTTTAACATTAGGTCCTGAACACTTGTAAATGTACTAGGATCCCTGAAGGCTAGTCTGGGGTGGTAGGCCCTGCCCCTGGGAACTCCTGCATTGGGAGGATTGTGGGGGTTTTGCATCTCATGTGAGGTTGCTGGCCCTTCTCCTTGACTCTTTCCCTTCTCCTTCTCTTCCCCCCAGGATATTCACCATGGCAATGGCACCCAGCAGGCCTTCTACAGTGACCCCTCTGTACTTTATATCTCCTTGCATCGTTATGACAATGGGAACTTTTTTCCAGGCAGTGGTGCCCCTGAGGAGGTAAGGCTCCCCAGTTCCAGTGAGGATTTCTAGGTAGGGGCAGCACAGTCAATACCAAAAGCAGGAAATGTTCTGAGGCATACTGCAGTGTTCGTGACTTGGAATTGTGGGCTTTGGGCAGAGGGCATCACCGGGGCCTCTCTCTAGAAGAGCTGGAAATTAATGAACTGAGGTCTAGAGAGGGAGGGCAGTGTCTAGGAGTTCTCATGAAGGGAGTACCATCTTCTGCCTCTTCCCCTGGTGCCAGGTTGGTGGAGGACCTGGTGTGGGGTACAATGTGAATGTGGCATGGACAGGAGGTGTGGACCCCCCTATTGGAGACGTGGAGTACTTGACAGCATTCAGGTGGGGCCTAGGCTGGGGGCAACTAAGAAGGGGACACTGTAGGGTGGGGGGGACCCACTGCATTGAGGGAGAGGAGAGTAGGCACAGAGATGGAATAGAAAGGGTGGGGAAAATGCTGCTTCTGGTGGGGAGTGGAGAGGTGGTGGTGGAGAGGGGAGGGAGATCAGCCTGGCACGTTCCTCTCCTCCGGCAGGACGGTGGTGATGCCCATTGCCCAGGAGTTCTGTCCAGACGTGGTTCTAGTATCTGCTGGCTTTGATGCTGTTGAGGGGCATCTCTCTCCACTGGGTGGCTACTCTGTTACTGCCAGATGTGAGCTTGGTGTTGGGAGCAAGAGGGGAAGTGCTAGAAATGAGGGAATAGGAATGAAGAGAAAAATTGGTGGTGGCAGAGGTGGGGTGGGGGTGGGATAGCTCTTCTGGAAGGGGAAGAGAACAAGGGGTAGGAGAGAGAAACTTGGAGGGACATGAGGTAGTGCATGTAGAGACACAGAAATATGGGGGAGCAGAGGTGGGAAGTCTGATACGGGGAGGGGATGGAAGAGGAAGAAGAAATTGCTGGGTGGTGTAACAGGGAAAAGAGTAGGAGAAACCCAGAAGATGAAGGAGCAGGTGCCAACCTCGGGGTGTTGGCAGCCTCCGACTCTGCCATTCATCTGTCCTGTCTAGCTAGTCCCTGAGGGAGTAGGCAGGTCGGGGGCAGCTCTGGCCATGCCTCTTGGTCAGAGCAGTAGGCTCTCTCACCCCTGCAGGCTTTGGCCACTTGACCAGGCAGCTGATGAAGTTGGCAGGTGGCCGAGTAGTGCTGGCTCTAGAGGGTGGCCATGACCTCACCGCCATCTGTGATGCCTCCGAGGCCTGCGTTTCTGCCTTGCTCAGTGTGGAGGTGAGGACCCCAGAGAATGTAAAGCATAGGTTCAGCAACACAGCTAAAGGCTTTTAGGCCCCGGTTCCCAAGTTAAGGTGGAGTGGACCTCCTCTATTCTAGCCCAGAGTGGGACAATAACCTTAGGAGGAAGGGTTTCCATTTTTTTTTTTAGGAGACCTTGGAGAGAAATGTGAAGAAGGCTAGGGGTAGGGGAGCTATAAGAGATAAGTACTGGGGCCTTCTGCTGTATTAGGCCTGGGTCAGAGAGGATTTTCTCATCTGGGGTCTCGGGCTAAGTCCTGCCTCCTCTTGAGGTGGTGGGGTTGACTTAAGGATGACAGTGACAAATGAAGGGGCCTCTGGCACACTGGCTAGGGTCTGGGGAGTGTTGAGATGGCACTTTCCCATACCAGTACTTCTCCCTTACCACTCTCTATAGCTTGAGCCCTTGGATGAGGCCATCTTAAAACAAAAGCCCAACATGAATGCAGTGGCCACGCTGGAGAAAGTCATTGAGATCCAGAGTAAGTGAGCGTCCCTAAAGAAGAGGGCTGTGCTTTGCACAAGTAAGGCAGAACTAACGTGTGGGGTGGGGGGGAGCAGGGAGGATAGAGAAATGGGGTTCCTGAAGAAGATCTGCCAGAGGATACCTAGGGGTTGCACTGGAAAGGTGCTGTCGAATAGGGAAGCAGCAGCAGGGGCTAGAGATGAGATGGTCAGCCTTAAGCTCCTAGAGATGGGTAGAAGTGGGACTTTTCCCAAGGAGAAATGTTGCAGAGGTGGCCAGTGATGAGTCCTCACTCACCTGTGCTGGCAGGTAAACACTGGAGCTCTGTGCAGCGGAATGCAGCTGGTGTGGGGCGATCTCTGCAGGAAGCGCAGGCAGGAGAAGTGGAAGAGGCGGAGACCCTGAGCGCCATGGCATTGCTGTCAGTGGGGGCAGAGCAGGTGGGCCCCAGCCACACCCCGAGGTAACCCTCTTTCCTCATCATCTCTTCCTCCTACACTTCCCTCTTTCTCCCCCTCACATACCTGGGTGGGCACTCATGTGCCTGTGTCCCTATGCTTGCCCCCACAGGCCGCTGGAGGAGCCCATGGAGCAGGAACCTGCCGTGTGATGCCCAGGCCCCTGGGCTTCATCATTGTGATTTTGTTTATTTTTTCTATTAAAAACAAAAAGTCACACATCTAACATCGTGTGCTGTGTCCATCTCTCAGCCTTGACCCTCCCACTACCCCAAACTGGCTCGGATTTCTACCCTTCTACACCCTGCTTCCCTCATCAGTAGTACCTCCCTCCCCTTATGAGTAGGAGAGGTTGTCTTGGCCTATTCCCTTCCATTTTTTACACCGACATTCCCTGTTTTTCTGTCCTTTTTCTCCATGATGGGGCTTGTGCCTGGTGGACCCTGGGACTAGGGCAGTATCCTCAGTGCCCCCTCTCTAGCCCCTCTGGGTCCTCTTAGCAAGGAGGAGGCAGTGAGTTTGGTGCCTTGGATCCAGGAGATTTTGGGAGGCAATGCCTTAATTTCTCTGTGCCCCTCCCTCCCCCTCTTCAGCATTAGGGGAGGGTCCTGGAATGCCCTCCCACTCCCCTAACATTTTTCTCCCAACAGTTCAGGGTGAAGAGGCGGGGGTCCCAACCTGGTACTTTTATTTCTTCTCTGTTACTGCCATCTCTGTATAAAGACATCTATCTGTATCGTCTGCTCCTTTTTCTCCATTTCACTGGTGGAGACCTGGCCACCAGAACTTGGGGGGGAAAGAGGATATAGTCGTGTTCTTCATACCACTTAGTGTCCCTTTCTGTCTTCTCTCCCCTCTAAAGGGAAACCGATTTAGGGGATGGAAGAACAGTCTATTTTGGGGGCTGGGAATCGGACTCCTGGGTTCTGTGATTGATCTGCCCTAGGCTTTGTGTCTATTTCCCTAGGGAACCCAGGGGAGGAACCAAGGAAAGACTTGCACTTCAGCCTTGTCTACCTGTCCTGTCTGAGCTAGAGGGCATGGTCCTCCAGCCTTCCTGACTTGCACAGCTTGGGATTGGGGGGGGACTGGGGTGGCCTGGACCAGTGACACCCTCTGGTGCCAGCCCAGAATGCCAGATGAAGTGGGACCCTGTCCTTGCTGACAGATGCTTGTTTCTGAGAGAGCCCACCCCAGTCAGTGTCAGGCTTGCTCTAGATCAGTAGGCCTCCCTTTCATGGAGCATTTGTTCTTTGGGGTTTGGGGGAGGCAATCAGAAATTGAAGGTACGGCTGGGAAAGGAGAGAGAAGCTGGGGGGAGAGAATGAGGGAGGCTGATTCCTAGCGCTCCTCCCCACCCCGACCCAGACCAGCTGCTGGGGACAAAGGACAGCCTCTCTTCCTGCCTGTTATCTCTTCCTCGTGTTGCCCTCTGCTGGCAGGCAGGCCTGAGGTGGACAAAACAGGAAAGGAACTAGAGAAGCTGTTCCCACCCTCCCACCTTTGGTCCCAGGCCTCTCAGCTCCCTAGACATGGGGACAGGAGAGAGATGCACTTAGGAAGCCAGTGCCCCTGACGTGTCTGGGAAGGCCCTGCAGCCTGGAGGAAACCAAAGAGTGGGAATGGTTCCTGGGGATGGGGTTTCTTTCCCTTGCCCCTCCTACCTCCTGGACCCCACCAATCTGTTTACATATTTATTATCCTTAGAGTAAGGCTGGAATGGGGATGAGGATACAAGAGGGGGGTGTCCCTACAACCATTGGTTCATCTTGCCACTTGTGTGTGTTTGTGTGTGGTGTTGGTCACAACTCAAGCCCTACCTTTGCGGGGAGGGTGGACCAGGCTAAGTGTAACAGGGTCTTATTATGGCAGGTAGGGGAGCCACGAGTCCAAAGGTGGTTCTCCTCTCCTTTCCCCCACTTGTCTACTTCTCATGTAACCTTCCCCACCCCCCTGCTCTGTCTCTTTCTCTGGGTATGGATTTCAGTTGAGTATTTTGTAACCTGTTACACTGTGTGTCCTTGTGTAAATAAACTTGTTTCTGGCAGTGCCCCGTGGGGGCTTGTGTCTCTTGTTCTCTGGGCCCCCAGATAAGGGTTGAAGCTTTTTTTCCATCATCTACCCAGCCTCTGCCTGAAAACATGACATATCTACAACAGAGTGCTGGACTTCATGAAAAACCTAAGTGAACCCTGCATCTTATGACCTTTTTGTGACCCTGTGCAAGTCAGGCTACATCTCTCCCCCACCCCCAAATGCCCATGAGGCTTAAATGAGATAACATATGCAAGTCCTTTTCCAATCTTAGTGCTATATGAGCCTCAGCTCTTAGGTATGAGAGGCTAGTCTAGGCTCAAGAAGCCAAGTTAGGAAACAGGAGTGAGGAGAGAAGAGCATTGATGTAGTAGAGCCTACAGAGAGCTCTGAGAATACCAAGGCCATGGGGACAGGGACTGCGGACTCGCCTAAACGTGGCTTTGCACCCAGTAGGCACACAAAGGCTCACTCTGAATTGAAATCAGAACATGAAAAGTCAATAGGAGGACCTGAAGAATAACTTTTAGCCAATAGTTAAAACAGAGAGGTGTGGGTTACCCAGCCCTCTGAAAAAAGTGTGGGGCTTAGGAGCTATTAAAGAATAGAGTCTGCGCAGAAGCAGATTTTGGCTTCTCCTAACGAAGGAAGTTGCTAATGAGCTATTTAATAGTGGGATGAAACCCTCTCAGGAGATAGTAGGTTCCCCCTCATTTTGTTTCCCAAGTCTAAATGACTACTTGTTGGATATAGAGAGGATTATTGCTCAGGCAGAAGTTGGACTAGACCTTGGTTGTGTTCTGATACTTGAGAGGATGGAGGTGGAAGAGGCAGAGGTATAAAAGGTCACATTCTAGAAAGGTCTTTTTAATTTGACAAACACTCATTTAGAGGGCCCACTACTCCATGCAAGATGCTGGGAATATATGGATACAAAATGACCTTGACAGTTGGGGTTGTGGGTGAGGACATAATATATGTAATATATGAGGTCAATTACTCTTACGAGTTTCAAAGACAAAAATTTCCCTATTCTAGACGGGAGGGTCATGGAAGGTATGGTAGCCAACTTGGGCTCTGGGAAGGGCTGGATATTAGTGGGTTAGAGATGGGGAAAGTTAAAGGGAAGGGAGTCAGGCTGTATAAAGTCAAGGTGGTGGGAGGGACAGATACGAACCGACAACAGTGAGTGATTCATTTTCTCTGGAGCAGTTTGTGAAATGGAATAACATGAAATATAGCCCAAAAAGCAAGTTAAATACAGATCACAGATTTTAAATTCCAGGTTAGGGAATCTGTTTTATTTTATAGACAACAAGGTGCCAGGAAGTAGTGTGGCTTGATGGACAGTGTCAAGGCATTAAGGGTTTAGGGCCATAAACACAGTCCAATTCCTACCTCTGATACTTTTTAGCCCTGTAACCTTAAACAAGTAACAACCTCCAGAAGCCCCGAAGAACTACCCCTGCTTGGGCTTTCGTTTTCTCCATTCCCAGTCTCCATCTTGTAGTTGACCATTTCCACTCCATACAATTCTCTACTCTTGAATCCACTGTCTTATCATGTCCTGCCAAACCCCAACCCTGGATGATTCCCACCCTCCCACTTCTTTACTTCTACTCACATGCTGCTGAATGGATGTGGAAGTCACTCAGCAGTGGAGATGGAGACTGGGCCCCCCCTAAAGCAATGCAACATTTTTACTCCATACTAATCGATTCTCTAGTCCGTTCCCCACACCATCTGTTCAGATGAATTCTCTTTCACACCACCACCTCTCCCCACCTTCCAGCTAAAGACATCCATTTTATTGAGAAAATAGCTGGGAAATGGCTGAGCTCCCTTCTCCCTGTTCATTTCACACCCCCTTTATCTTATTTTTTTCTTTACTCCAGCCTCTAATAAGAGGCGACCCTTTTCTTTGTCAAGATCAACCCCTCTCTATATAGCCTTGATCCTAACCTATTCCATCTTTTCCTATCTGAGGGTCTTCTCTCTAGCAGATCATCCTGCCTGTCACCACCCCATCCCCTATCTTCAGCCTCTTTATTTACTGGTTACTTCCCTGCTGTCTACCAACACATCCAAATCTTGATCTTTAAAAAAAACCTTCACATGCTCAAACGCGATCTTCCTGTATTTTTTCTCCCTTTCTCAGCCAAATTCCTTGAAAAAGCTGTTCTCTCTCACTGCCTTCACTTTTTCCTCTCATTATCTTCTAACCCCTATAAAATCTGGATTCCAACCTCATCACTCAACTAAAACTGCTTTCTCCAAAGGCATGTTATTTTTCTAAAGTGACAAATCTTTTTGCAGTTCTCGCCCTTGACTTCTTTGAAGTAACATGGTTTAAACAGTTTGTCTCCTCTGGATGCTCTTTGGGTGAGGCTGTTCTCTCTTGGCTCGCCTACCTATTTGATCGCTTCTCAGTCTCCTTCACAACATGGCCCCTAACTGTAGATGGATTGCAGTAGTCTGTCCTGGGCCCTCTTCTCTCCAAACCCAGTGATTTGAGCAGCTTCTATAGGTTTAATGATTTCTATGCTAGCGACTCCCAGAGCTATATATCCAGACTAAATCTCTCTTGAGCTCCTGTTCCACATCACCAACTCTTCACCTGGTGTCCCATAGAAACCACAAATTCAATTGTGCCCCAAAAGGAATTTGTTACTGTTCCCCACAAACTCATCCCCTTCTGAACGTCTCTGTTGGTTACAACCATTCATCCTGCAAACCTAGGTTTGCAACCTCGGTGTCATCCGTAACTCTTCAGGCTCATCCCTTTGTCATTTCTGTCTCCACAGCGTTCCTTATATGAAGCCCAGTGCCTGGCGCATGGTAGGTGTTTAATAAATGTTTACTGACTGAAGAAATTGGGTGGCGTAGTGGACAAGAGTGCTGGATTGAAAGTCAGCAAGATCTGAATTCAAATCCTACCTCAAGACACTAGCTGCACAACTGGGCAAGACACTTAACCTCTCAGCCTCAATTTCTTTATGTGGAATATAATAGCATCTGCATCGCGGGGTTGTGAGAATCCAATGAGGCCTCCGCTGGCCCTAGTGCCTTCGGTAGCAGATGTAAATGCCTGAATTTAAGGTCCCTGACCTTTCCAGCTTTATCAACATTACTTCCCCTCCACGAATACTGAAGTCCAACAAGACTGCTCTTCCGGCTGTTCCTGACACACGGTAATTCCATCTCTCACCTGCGAGCCTTCGCACCAGCTGTCCCTCGTGCCAAGAAGGCACGCCCTCCTCACTGCTCTTAGCGCAGGGTCATCATCTACACGAGGTCTCTCCTGATCCTCCCAGCTGTTGGTTCTCGGCTTCAAAATCACCTTGTATCTATTTGGTGTGCACACACACCCCTGTATGCATATGCACACACATACATGCACATATCTATACATCACCCTCCCCCACTAAACTGTAAACTTCAAGGCCAGGGTCATTCATTCGTGTCCGTATGTATCCCTAGCACCTAGCAGTGGGCATCTAGTAGGTGATGTATAAATGCTTGTTGATTGACGGCCAGTAGGTACAACTCAGGTTACAATCTGCAGTGTGGGAGAGCATTTGTCCACGCTGACAAAATCACAGATCCTTTGAATACATGAGAGGGAAACTGTTTTTGAGCCGGACATGCATTAAGAGGGTTATCTTGGTACCTGTATAAAGGATGGGCTGATTCAGAACAATAAGAGCTGTTCCAAAGCACAATGGTCCACCTTCAGAAATGAAGCTATATTCTGATCACTGGAGGTTTTCCAGCAGAAGGTAGATGACCCCGTCAGGGAGGAGGAAACAGGCACTTATAAGCACCTACTATATGCTGGGCACAGCGCTTTTTACAAATATCGTCTCACTGGATCTCACAACAATCCTGTGAAGTAGGTGCTGTTATCTCCATTTTACACTTGTGGAAACTGAGGCAGGTAGTGACTTGCCCAAGGTCACGCAGCTAGTAAGGGATGTCATAGGAAGGTCCCATGCCTCAGAGATGTTTGGATTCCATGGTGCCTTTACTCCCTTATGGCTCTGAGAATCTGTAATTCTACGAATTTGGAAAAGAGGATTGGATGGGAAAGATATTTACTCTTTTGGGTGGGAGATACTTGGTCAGGTGGTTGACAGGTAGCATTTTTAGAGAGCTTCAGGAATAGACAGACCCTTCTGCCCCCACCCCTATCAATGTTCTAGGGACAAGAAGATGGATAAGCTCAACTCACAATAGCTATGGGGAGTGTCCTTAATTTAATTTGATTTCCCCATTCTTTAATGGCAGAGGAAGGAAGGGGTAAATGCAGGTAACTATTTGAGTCCAAAGCACTCCCCTGGCTTGGCTGTGGGAAGGTAGAGGAGAACCAAGGGCCCAAGACACCATCTGACTATGACAAGCTTGGCCCCTTTCTGGACTTCACAAATGCAGAACAAAAGCACAGAATTGCCACTGGACTTTTGGGGACTTTAGGGATTGGCCCCTCACAGTGTTGGAAGCTCTTTTTCCCTTTTATTTCCAGTGCTCTTAAAAAATGCAAAGTTTTGATAGAGGGAGAAAGGGTAGGGTTTTGACAAAGTGGGGAAAGGGAAAGGTTGACAGGGCCAGTTCCCTTCCAGGTAGACATACCCTTCTCTGAGGCAAAGTTCAAGTGATAAGGAGTGGGACGGGCATGTTGGGAGCACAGAAGAGTCTCCAGAGGAGTCAGGTGGAAGGAAGCCTTTGTCTTAGCTAGGGGCAAGCAGAAGTCACAGTGGCAGCTAGGTGTGGGGGTAGGGATAAGGGGGACAGTGAACAGGAGAGGTCTCCTGCAGTGATGAGTGAGACCTCCTTGGTGGAGGTAGAAGTCATCTGGAGTGTTGGTTGGAGGAAGGGAAGGTAGGGTCACTTAGATTTGGCAGGTGGGGCCTCCTGGGCACTAAGGGAGTGAACCAGCCAAGGCACCAGGGCAGTGACCAGGCAGGGCCAAAGGGTAAACTTGAGAAAGTTAAAGATGTAGAAGAGGCTGAGCTGGGGTGGGCTGCCCAGCCAGTTCAGGAGTCCCAAAAGCCCTAGGACCAATAACAGGCAAACAGCTTGCTGTAGGATTCCCAACCGTACCCGCCTCACTTGCGCATACCAGGGTGAGTGTAAGGCAATGCCCAGGCCCAGGGCAGCTCCAGAATCCCGACTCAGGGAAGCAAAAGGCCGAGTTTCTATGTGTATCCACTCTGGACGCTCACACCACTTGGAAGCCAAGTGAATGGACCTGAGGAAAACCAAGAAACCTTGTAGAAAAGTTCTTTCAGATAGGGGCATCTCTGGGGTTCCTGTTCCTTTCCAGCTTCAGCCAGGACTGTATGCCACAGCAGAATCACTTTCTCTCTACTAGTCTACTGGTATTCTAGGGACCCTATGGGCTAGACATGATGGTGAGGGTTAAGAAAGGTGCCATCCTCTCTCGGCTGGGCGGGCGGCAGCAGGATGGAGCAAGAACTTACCAAGTCATGTCTACTCCCAGGGAGATGAGGCTCCAGTAAATGAGACTGGCACCCAGCAGAAGTGCTAGGGCTGTCAACCCATAAAAGCTGACTGGCCGATCAACAGGCACACGTGGAGTCATGAACCATCCCAGCAGAGCACCTATTGGGAAGGGGTGCGGTAACAACTTCAAGAAATTTGAGGGTGCGGTCCCTAGGCCAAGGGTAACAATGGAAGGGAGGGCTTGGGTAGACAGATGATGGACTAGGGTGGGCCAAGAGTAACCTTGGGAGAGGGGCACAAGGGAGGATTTGAGGTGAAGAGGTGGTAGGCTAGGGAGTCAAAATTTCCTGTCTTTGGCTTTGTCATCTCGGAGAGAAGTGTCACCGCCCACCCGCCTGTGGCTTACCGGCTATTAGGCCACCCAGCACCTGGTGGGGGAAATGTGCAAGAATGAAGATGCGGGAGAGTCCGACTGCCAAGAGGAATGTGCTGTAAGCCAGGCTGGGTATCAGCTTCATCCAGTGGCTGGAGAGGGAAGAAGACAAGTGGGTCAGGGTGGGCAACCAATTATTCTGAACAAGAGAAGATTTGGGAAGACATGATAGCTATGACACGGAAGAAATATTACACTTGCTCTATATGGACATAGAAATCAGAATTAAGAGCAATGGCTGGAAAACAGAGAGAAACCTTTAGACCTGACTCATGGAAAGTTTTCTTAACAATCAGTTACCCAAAAGTGGAATGAGCTATTTCTGGACATAGGGAGCTCCCCACCTGAGATTTTAAAGTGAAGAGTGAATGACCATTTTGGGGGATGTTGTTGGAGAGATTATTGGCTTTTCAAGTCCCTTCCAAATCAAATAAAGTCAAGCTATTTCTATCCCAGTATGTGATTAGATGGCTAAGCAAAATCAGTGATTTCGCTCCCAGTCTCCACAATGATATGGCCGAGGAGTCTATCCCCTTCCCTGTGCCTGTGAAGGGAAATTCTGTATGTAAGAGCCCTCCTGGACTCACCTGCGACTTCGTTTGGCAACCTGGCCTGAGGCAGCAATCATGATGGGCCAGAGGGCAGCTCCTGTGATCATGCAGTGACCCGAGGGACTACCTGCCAGGAAATACAGCCGCTTGTGACGGTATGTGTGTGTGGGGGGGCTGGGAGTTGGGGTTTTGGGGGAAAGGGTCAGGGTGGCATGTAGAGTTTGGGCACTCGTGGTGTTTAGTGAGTCAGATGCCTTCTCAGGTTCAAGTAGAGTACCCTCAAGTTAAGTCCCCTTCCCCCTAGAAGTTACAGCTTCCCTCTCTCTGAAAGTGGGGGTGGGGTTTGAGTACAAGGGAGGTAGGCAAGGGTTATCTGATTCTCTGGGCCTTTCTTCTCACTTAATGCCACAGGTGGGCCTTCACATGCAGTCTTCTTTATCTTCTCCCTGTAGGACATAACTAATGGGCAACTAGATACATTAGCATGGGGTATCCTTCGGTGACTACCAACATACCAACCAACCCGGTGCCTTTCACTTCTCTACTCTCTAGTCTTATAACGGAGAGAGAAGAAGCGTTAAATCCCTCAAGCCTTCACAGGCTGGAAAGGGCTTTGAGATCATCGGTGTGGCTGGAAAGGGAAAGGGGTAATATAGGAGGGTCACCTACCTGGCCCAGTTTCACAGGATACAGGAAACTGATGAACCTGGGCGGGTGCTTCACTATAGTATCCAGATTCATGAACCCACCAAAAGGGTCGGTCTCCAAAGAGGAACCTGGAGGAGATGAGGCAGTGTGATTTCACATTCCTGCTGCTCCTCTCCTAACTGGGGCCTAGGATAGACAGGGCAAGCTTGCAGAAGAGTGAGGCTTCACATGATGAGTACCCTCTAATTCTACTCCCAGATCCCATTTCTGCTTCGGTTCCAACTGCCTATGTGCATCCGGCAGAGGATACCTCACATACTTCAATCCTTCTCCAGGAAAACAGAGAAATATACATTCTTCTTTTTGTGTAGGGGAATGGAGGGGCCTTTTGCAGGGACCTTGAGATCTTTCTAAATACACTTCTCAACCCTTTACAATCTGGTTTCTGACTTCATCACTCAACTGAAACTGTTCTATCTAAAGTTCCCACTTCTTCCTCAGAGGATAGATGAAACAATGAAACAGGATGATAGAGAGTTTTGTGGTGTGGAGTAGGGGAGACTATTTTCTTCCATTTTATTAGCAGAATAGGATGTGAGGTCCCCTGCCGAAAGAGAAGGAAAAGGGGGTGCCACAGGTAACTTGGTGCAGTGGATAGAGCACTGGGCCTGTAGTTATGAAGACTCATCTTCCTGAGTTCAAATCTGATCTCAGACATTTACTGGCTGTGTGACCGTTTGCCTCAGCTCCTAGTCTGTACAATGAGCTAGAGAAGAAAATGTATCACTCTGGCATCTTTGCTAAGAAAACCCCAAATGGGGTTATAAAGCGTCAGACATGACTGAAACGACTGAACAAAAAAATAGGTAACTTGGGGAGAGAAGGGAATATTTGGGACAGTTACTATGTAGAGTATGACAGTCAATCACAGACTAATAAAAAGGAAACAGTGACGGTCCAGTTAAGATAACATAGACTAATAGTGAACCAGATGGGCATGGCTGTGTGAATTTCTCTCACAGTATTCAGGAGCAGAGGAGTAGGAGCAGAGAAGAAAGATGATACATTTTCTTTTCTAGCTCATTGTACAGGGTAAGAATTCAGCAAGGCATGAGTGGTTGTATGTATGGCAGCCAACAAGGCACAGTGGACAGAGTACAGGACCTGGAGTCAGGAAGAAGTGAGTTCAAATCCAGCCCCAGACACTTACCAGCTGTGTGACATGAACACATCAGTTAACCTCTCTCTTTGGGCTTCTGTTTTCTCAACAGCAAAATGGACATAATAATAACACCTACATGCGAAGGCTGTTGTAAGGATGAAATGAGGTAGTCTATTTCTAAAGTGCTTTGCACTTTACACTACGTGTAAAGCACTATGTAAACTATTATGATTATTAATAGTAGGATAATAGGGCAGGAGATTCTAAGGTAAGATAATAAGCAGCTGATCTGACGGACCAAAGTGAAATGAAGAAAGTGAGATCAGATCAAGGGTGACAAACTGAGAGGAACAGAGAGAAATGGAAGGTCACAGAAAGGATGAAGGGTTTAGAAGGAACGAAGCACGAGAAGAGATGGGGGGAGGGGAGGAGATTATCATTAATTGGAAAGAGAAATTTCTGTGTTCTGCCACCTGTAGGTAGTCTAGTCATAGGGTGAAGGTGACATTGGGAACATGACCACTGGTGGTTGGCTGAGAGTGAGGAAGACTATGAGAGTTGAGGAAGGAGGCCAGGAGACAGTGATCTAGGTACTGAACTATTTCAGAAAAGAATGATCTTCAGGCAGGTAGATGACTTACATAAAGATATGGATGATAACAGCACCAACCTAGCTCCAAGCTCTGCTCATGGATGGAAGGGATAAACAAATGTTGGTTGAATTATTGAATGAGGTGAATGTTTCAGATGGGGAGGATATGAGAGTGAGAGAGAAAGAGAGAGAGAGAGAGACAGACAGACAGACAGACACTGTGTGTGTGTGTGTGTGTTTGCGCACATGAGCATGCTCCAGATGATGCAAGGAGCAGAACTGAGGAAGGAAGGAGACTTGGTTTGGAGACAAGAGGTAGAGGAAAAAGAGAATTGATAAGAAGGTAGATACTGGGCTGGACTTCGAGTCAGAAAGAGTTATATACAAATCCTGCCCCAGACACTAGCTGTGTGACTCTGGACAAGTCACTTAATCCAGGTGGGCTTCTATTTCTTCATCTGGAAAATGGAGATAAGAGCAGCCTCTACCTTCCAAGGTTGTTGTGCAGATCAAATGAGATACACACAGTGATTTGCAAACCTTAAGGTGCTTTTTAGAAGACTAGTTCTAAGAGGAAAGTTTCCAATGACTATTGTGCTGGAACTCTCTGAAAATAACCACTTTCTTCTCAAAACTTCCAGTGAAAGGAACCAGAAAACCCTGCCTCCTTGTTCCTGCAATGGTTCACACTGATAGAGGCAGAGGGAGAAAGATCAAGGGACCCAGCCAGCCCTTCCTTCTCAATTTTTCTTAATCCTGCAGCATGGGTAACTTTTACTTTGCCTCGTGGTGAACATTTTTGTTCACTACCCCTTCCACTTCTCTCCCAGGCTGGGCATATGGCACCTTGTGGGGTGATCGGGAGAAGAAAGCTGAATGCCCAGTTAGAGGCGGATCAACTCTCTCCAGTATCAAACTGGAAAAAGCAGAAAGAGAGGCCTTAAAAAACACCTACAGAGAACTTCTGGGATGTCATTCATGGTGATACTTTACTTTTTTTGTGAGGTTGTGTCCCTCATCCCTAAGCTTTTCATGACAAAGAAGGGAGGCAGGGCCTTCTACTTTGAAGGGGAAATAGCTCTGCTCAGGAGGCCCTCCTCTTTGTCTAGGAAGCACTTACTTGTAGGGATGGGATGGCAACACATGATGACTTAGAGAAAAAGGTGACACTGAATGGTAAGAGGTGGGGAGTGATTATGAATATGTATGGGGCAGCGGTGGTTTAAATATCTACCGCTTGGGTATGGGGACAACTATATCCATGGGGGTAATGTGAACGGTCAGTGTATGAGACCATCGTAGGTCTGTTTCTATGGTGGGGTGTGTTCGTTGGCATGTCCTCAGGAGCAGCAATTAGGGGTTAACAGTTGGTATGTCTCTACAGTGGGGTATGTGTTTATCCAGTGGACAGACCTCAAATTGAATGTCTTCTATCATCTAAAATTCGACATATTAAAATTAAAATAGCTCAGTATGTTTCCATCAACCTCACTCCCCTTTTGAATTTCTCTCTTTATGTTTAAGGCACCACCCTCTTTCCAATGACCCAGCTGCATTTAGGTTTACTTCATATTTTATATATGTACATGTTGATTCCCCTGGTAGAACGTAAGCTCCCTGAGGGCAGGGGCTGTTTCATCTTTGTATCCTCAGCCCTTAGCACAGTGCTGGCTTTTAATAAATTCTTGATGACAATGGGCATGACCTTGGAATAGGGATAGCAAGGGGTTTTGCCTCACCACTTGAAGACGAGGTTGAGCCATTCTGAGAGCAGGGTGATCCAAAACACAGAAATGCCCACATGGCGACAGGCATAGTAGGCCAAGGGGAAGTAGAAAAAAAAGATGCACTTGGGGTCACCCAGGAAGGTGACCCAGAGCCAGACGTCCTCCAGCCAGGGTAACTGTCTCTGTAGAGTTTCCGCCACTACGATACCAGCTCCCAGAGTTGACTCCATGCCGGGAAGCCACAGGCCCTAGAGCCCCCAACCTTGGGTCGACGAAGATAACGCTGCTTCTAAAGGAAAGGAAGGTGGGGGAGGCCAGCAGTAAGAGGAAGGCGCTCCCCATATCCCCTGCTATTTCCTTCTACTGGTACATCTAACCAGATCCCACGGAAGGGACTGATAGCATCAGCCTTAAGAGGCACCTGGAGGTCTCGGCTCTCAGCTCCGCCCCCTCTGCACTTTGAGCGTCCCAGGCCCCTCCCCCTCTCCCCAGAGCTTCCCCAGACTCCGCCCCCTCTGGCCCAGAGCTCCCCAGACCCCGCCATCTCTTCGCCTGGCGCTAAG
This sequence comes from Phalanger gymnotis, assembly GCA_028646595.1. NCBI lineage: Eukaryota > Metazoa > Chordata > Mammalia > Diprotodontia > Phalangeridae > Phalanger > Phalanger gymnotis. The sequence goes on from CM053626.1 coordinate 185,435,632, forward strand.
CCACGCCCTCTACGTCCTCCAGCTCTCAGGCACCGCCCCCTAGCCCTGGGCTTCCTTCCAGGTTCCACCCCCTCTACGTCGTTCCACAAACCTCGCCCCTGGCTCTACCCGAGAAGCCCCCGATTGCTCCCCGCGGCCCCGCCTCTCCGTTTCCAGAGCACCTCAAACTCCGCCTCCAAGCCACGCGCGCGCTCCCCAGACCGCACCCTTCTCCGAGCTGGACTGCATTCCCTTTTCCTCCCGTCCCTGGCTCAGTTCTGGCCCCGTACTGCCCCCTCCCTCAGGTCCACCAGCTCGAGCTTTGCCCTCCAAATACCGTTTTTCCCCTACCTCCCGGGTTTGTACCTCTCTCTACGGGTCTTCCTTCTACGGGTCAGCGTAGGGGACAAACCTCGCGAGGGGTTTTCCCTCTAGACCCACGTGTCCCCAGTTCGCGTCCGGTCCGCAGCGGACGTGGGGCGGCGGCTACTTCTGCGGTCCAGGGTCAGAGGGTAACAGGCGGTCTTTGAAGCTTGATGCTTGAGGAGGCTGATAGCTAGTCCTCCAAGTGAGGTTTCATTTCAGCTGGCTTCCCTTATTCATAGAAAGCTCCGTGGTCTCCTCAGGGACTAGGGACAGGGAAGTTCAAGGACATAGCCATAGGATCCCAGGTGTGTTTTGAGAGGGGACTGCAGTTTTAAACACACACACACACTCCCCTCCTCTGTCTCTCTCTCCTCCCCTCCCCCCTCTCCACCAGGAAATTGCATACTATCAGACTCTGTTGTAGACTTTCCCCCACCCTCCCCTCTAGTGATGCGGAATTGTTAATATCTTTGAACGACGATGCTACACTTGCCTTCATAGGACCCGACCCCCCCCCCCCGGAGCACTATTAGAAATTGAATTCTCACTTTGGAAGACTTTGGTTCCAACTCTCTTGTTTTGACTGGCCTGAGGGGATTGGAGGGGTTGGGAAGAGAGGAGGAAAGAGTTTAATTTTTAAAATTCTAAAATTTATGCCTCCGAAGGTTATCTACCTTGTAATCCAGGGGATCCAACAGTGTTGTTTTTGTACCTAAGTATGTGTGGGTGAGAACTAGAGGGCCCACCCCTGAGATCAACAGTTTACTAGGATTTGGAATAATTGGAGAAAGAAATTTATGGAAACCAGAGATTATCATGTTTTTGATGAGGTCTAGGCCACAGGGCACTGAGGGGGAGGGTAAGGTTAGGATAACTCCCTAAAGCCATTTCTAGCCTGAGACATTTTTGTACTTGGTTAGTTTTGTTGGGAGAAAGGAAGAAATGAGCATGGAAAAGTGGGCTCCATTCAATGAAGAAACAGCAAATTTAAGTAGTGAAATGGTAAAGATAGCTCAATTATAAAGTGAAGCGATAAATGTTGTGGTTTGGGGTGCTGGGAACCCCAAAATGCAAGAGCACAGGAGGTCTGGTAAGAAAGAATTCGACCACTCAAGCCTTCTAGTCAAAATAGTGGTTTATTTGTGATGCCGATAAAAGAAGGCTAGATTCTAAGTGAATCTTCAGTATCGTAAGTTCCACGACTGTGAGCCTGAGAGTGAATCTGCAACTTAATGGGAGTGAGACTGATGCTTACAGATAAAGAGGATGGTGAAAGAATCTGGATGGGATTAAATAGCCAGGGGTGGTCCAGGTGCTATAGTGAAAAGAGTATTAAGTAGTCTGGCTAAGAAAGGACTGTCAAGTAAGCTAATTAAGTGACCTAGGTGGGCTGGGGGCGGGGGCAGTTGCTTTGGGCAGAGGCATCAGTGATAATGGACTGCTCAAATGTATGGGAAAATTCAGGGACTGAGTTGCTTTCAAAGATAGGGTTTTTTCCCTTTTAGGAGTCCAGGTTGCATCAACCCCTTAATAAATACGTAATTTGTATTGCAAAATGATAAAATCTAATTTATATAGTGAAAAAGGCGTTAAGCCTGGCTGGAGTGCAGCTATGTTGACACGGGCATGATTAGAATATCAGGTTTCTAGTCTCATATGGTCCGCTAATTTGTTGTAACCTCTTAAATTTACCTTCTTCCAGGATGGTGTGAGAATAAAATGAAGTAATATACATGAAAAGACTACAAAAGATACTTTATATAATCAGTTAGTATCAGTTTTGATTTCCCTACGGTGCTTCAGAAGGCAGGGAGTTTTGTGCCCCTTGCTTGGCAAGAGCCACACTTTTCTAGATCCTATTCTTTGCCTGTAATCTTTTCTACTGACTGATCCAAATGAGTTTATCAGAGAACCAGGGTCAAGAAAGGCACACTCATCCCTCTGACCCAAACCATATCTTTAGGCTTCTTGGTCTTTGACCTAGGATTGGATCGGCTTCAGATAGGAGTTTTAGACTAAAAGAGGCCAAATGTCCAAATTTGTAGGAAGTGACAGGAAATGACAGGCACCAGGGTCTTGATTCAGTTTACTTCTAGCTAAATAAATGCAACACCTATGTGCAAGATACTAGATCCTAACCATAAAAAGCTAAAAAATTAAAGTCTCTATCCATGGAGATTATTCATTTAGTTGGATTATTTCAATTTTAGTAGCCTTTGTTGCCTATCCCTCGTTTTTCCTCTTTGACTTTGTGAAAGGAGAGGAGAGCAAATGTGTGCAGTAAAAGTTATTTTGGGGGAAGTTTAAAACATAACTCTGTGTTTCAGATTGAGATTTCTTTGGGGAAAAAAACCAAAATATGCCAAACTAAATCAAAACAAAATAAAAAGCAACCCCTCAAAACAAAGCTGAACCGAATTGGAGGGTCTAGCTTAAATTTAGCCAAGAGTGTTAGCGGAAAGGAGGGCTGGAGAAATGGATGAAAACCATCAGCTCAGCTGAGAGGGCCAGATTTCACTTAGAGCAGGATTCCTTTTCTGGGTTTGCACCTTCTCATTTCTCTTGGGCCAGGCTTTTGATCCCCGGCTCCCTAAACGATCCTGCGAGCCCCGGGTTCGCCCCAGCTTCTTTTTCTCTCCTCGGGCACTTCGGCGCCCCTCCCTCCCAGTTTGTCCTGTAGCCCTGCCCCCAGCACACTGACGCCATCGCGCCGCGCGTGCGTGCCGGCGCACTGAGGGGGCCGGCCTCGCCGCTGCCCCGCCGCCCGCCGCTGCTCTCCCAAGATGGCGGCTCCTCCGGGCGAGTACTTCAGCGTTGGGAGCCAGGTTTCATGCCGAACGTGCCAAGAGCAGCGGCTGCAGGGCGAAGTGGTAGCCTTTGACTACCAGTCCAAGATGCTGGCGCTCAGTATCCTTCTCATCGAGGGCTGGCTGGGACTCCAGGCCGGGCTGGCACGGGTGGGGGGGCGGTGGCGGCTGGGGCCGGGCCGGGCCGGGCCGGGTCCGGGGCCTAAGGGGCGACCGGCGACCGCGGCGCCAAGGACGCATGCGCGTGGTCAACCCTAGTTCCTTCTTCCCCTCCTGCTGCCGCCCCCTTCCTCTCCGCATTGGGGTCTCAGTTCCCTCGCGGGAGCCGGGCCTGGAGGAAGGCAGGCAGGGGAGGTGGGCGGAGAGAGTTCTACACGCGGGTGGCCGTCCTGTCCGAATCCCCTGGAGAGGGGCCACCGTTTGAGGAAAGGGCTAGTGGAAGGAAGGGAGGGGCTGTAAGGTAGGGTCTGCGGGCCCCAGGTGAAAGAGGGGGCCGTGGTCACGTGGGGGAGGGGGTGTGTAGGTTAGGGGGACGTGCTTGTGCCCGAAGTAAGAGGCTCCTGAATTTGTAGAGGATGTGTATGTGTTTTACCCTAAGGAAAGAGGCATGGGCACAGAAAATGAAGCTGGGGCCATAGTTAGTATCTTTTTTTGAGGGAAGGGTCCCCTGAGGATGAAGTTTATAGGTGACCCCTGGAAAGAGACTTCAGTTACTGTTTTGTGTGTACCTTCTTGGGGGGGAGGGTTGTTGAAGGCCGATACTCTAGCTGGAAAATTGCTAATCATTGAGTATCCCAGACAAAGAATAACAAAAGTTTGATTCTGGGGGACGGGTACTGATAATAAGCAGAGATGTTAAATTGGGAAAGAGCCTCTTTGTAGGGTGGGAATAGTAATAGTAATAGCTAACACACTTAAATAGTGATTTGAAGTTTGTAAAGTGCTTTACAAATACTTTATTTGATCCTTATAACATCTTTGTGAGGTAAGGTAGGTCCTGTTAGCTTCATTTCACAGCTGAAGAAACTGAGGCTGAAGAGCTTTAAGTGACTTGTTCACTATTGTTTCAGTGATCATTTTTTGGTATCTTTCAGCATGATAGGGCATATTGAGTCTAACTGAGCCTGTTGGTCTGGAGTGGCAAACATTTAAATTCCAAATAACAATTCAGATAACCACTTGTTTCACAGTTCTAGTATAGGAAAGTGATTTTTGAGACTACTTTCAACAGCATAGTCGCTGCATGCTTGCTTTTTCTAGATGAGGTACTACCATCGGCAGAATAAGACCTGTAAAATTAGCAACCCAGTAAAAGGATTCCTGGGATGCAAGTCTGACTGATGGTAGTAGTACTAGTCTCAAGTATACCGTTAACTATATTTTGTAAATGACTTTTTCTTTTGTAATCTCCATTGCATGTAATTATCTATGTAATAGATGCCTGATGAATTCTTGTTAAGTGAATGAACTGATGGGATTATCTTGGACAGGCCAGTTGCTCATCTTCAGGATGGGGATAATACCTCCTTTTTATCTTCAACAACTTGATGATGAAATAAGAAATGAGGTGATGAGAAAGTACCTTGCAAAAAGAAAAAGTACTTTATAGCAATTGTTATGCTAGAAACTACATTGGAATAGAAACTGTAAGGTGTGGTGTCTTATATAAAAGACAAATGAGTTACCCATGTTGCATAAAAATTGCGTTGAATTTCTGTGCAAAAAACTAGCAGGAAAGAAGTGATAACATCTCAGGAATCCCAAGTTTGATCCTGTTTGTAGAACCTGAAATCCTTTAGTTTCTGAGGGTGAAGCAGGAGAAGAATGAAGTTTTGGGATTCCTTATTCCATTCTTGTGAGGCCTCTTCACCACTTGCTTTTGGTGTACATTTTCCTTCAGCCTTCCTTGAATCATGTTTTCCAGCCCCATCAGGATTTGTTGATGCCTCTGCCTGCTTGTTTTCCTTAACTTTATTCTCTCTCTAGAATGTCCCTCTTCCAGTGGAAAGCCTAACCACGCAGACATCCTGCTTATAAATCTACAGTTTGTCTCGGAAATTGAAATAATTAATGACCGCACAGAAACCCCTCCTCCCCTAGCTTCTCTCAATGTTAGCAAGGTAAGGATGATAGGCCACATCTGGCTTAGTATAATGGTGGGAAGGGCTGGGTTTTAGACTATTTGCTTAGAGTGACTTTTGTCTCTGAATCTTGTCAGCTGCATTCTTTTCATTAACTCATAGTCCCTTGTATTCGTGCCTCTTTCCTTTTCTAAGAGGCTTACTTTTTCTCTGAATTGGTGAATGTTATCAGGTTTTAAGCAAAAACTTGCCCTCAAAGAGAGTTGACATTGTAAGTTTTTTTCTTTTCTGAAAAGTTAAAAGACACAAAATTTATGAGCCTGTGTCCCTATACTTGAGAAAACCTTTCTTCCCTCAATGAATTTGCCAGCTCTCTCGTGGAGAGACAGTATGGATTCGCCTGCTATAGAGTTTTTGGATGGGATTTCAGATCAGGCTGGCTTCTTGGAGGCAGGGGGACAGATGAGGTGACTTCCTGAAAGGGAGGAACAGCTGGTATCCCTCAGTCACACCAAAGGCCTGTAGGGCAAGGCAGTCACATAAGAGTTACTGAGTCCCACTTGTGTTCTTGGTGCTTTGGGAGAAACAAAGACACGTAAATCTCTTGTCCTCATTGAGCTTCTAGTCTATCTGAGGAGGCAAGGTTTAGAATAGATTTAGTATAAATCTATAAATGTAGCTGAGGGATTAGCATTGTTCTATTTGGCCTCAGAGGCCAAGAACCATGTATAGAGAGGCAGATTTAGGCTTGGCTTAAGGAAAAACCTGTTAACAATTAGAGCTATCCAAAAGGGAAGTGGGCTGTCTGGGAAGATAGTGGACTCCCCTCCACTGAATGTCTCCAAGCAAAGGCTAGATCATCACTTTTTGGAGATGTTGTAAAGGGGATTCTTGGTTAGATATGAGTTGGATTAGAAGGCTTCTGAATCTCTCAACCCAGGGATGCTAGCATTTTGCCATGAGCTGCATTCAGGGTACAAGAAACATTAGGATAACTCCAAGTACATTTACTTTAAACTATGTATTTGTCTAAGTGGTATTGTGTCATGCTTTAGTGCTTTATATTTTTTCTTCCTTTAAAGATGAAGGCACCTTCATTGAGCTAGCTAGCAACATGGGTACATGCATTGGGCATATGTATATCCTCTCTGTTGTACCCAAAGCAAAAAAAGGGAAGTGTAGATTTTTCAGGAGCACAATTTAAGTCAGGCTGTTGGGCTGAATGGCTTGAAACAGGGCATAAACATTGTAGCACCTTTGCCCTTGTCTTCAAGGTGACTGATTTACATCAGAATCCCTTACATTGGCCCTAAGGGCTCTTAACTTTCTGACTGAAAAGCCGAGTGATTTTTCTTTGCCTAGAAAGGATAGTCTAGGGATTTGTGTTAACCTTAATAATTTGGGCCATTGGCATGTACATAAAGGAACACAAGTGTCTAAGTCTTTCCTGTATTTAAGCCTGAATGCAGGGGCCTGAGCTTTCAGGGAATGTTGCATATTACGTGATTTAAGTAAATGGCTCAGGGTTCTCTCTTTTGGTGTTCTGATTGGTTAAGGTTTTATTTATGGCTGCTTGAAATCTGATAGCAGATTTAGATACCTACCTTTGCGGTCTCATAAATATTACTCCATTTCATGTACTGGCCTTCTTGGCTGTTCCTTACATAGAACATTCCCATCCATGCCTTGCACAGACTGTTCCTCATCCCTGAAATATACTCCCTTCTTACCTCTGCCTCTGAGAATCCCTAGTTTCCTTTAAATCTCAGCTTAAGGCCTGTCTCTTAGTGTGGGATATACTTGGGACAAAATAAAATAATTAAGTTTTTTGGCTTACAATTTTTACATCCTTAAGCAATATGTGGCCTATCCTTTTTTCAGTCACTTTGGTTTGGCAATGCAGTCACTAGATTTTGACATTCTTTAATTCTTTATCGTGAAACTACACTTTTATCACACTGGCTATTAAACTTATATTTGAGGAGACAGTCCATTTTTTCAAGTCTAGCCTTGATGTTAGCCCATAGTTTTTCATTGGGGTTTAAAACAAGTGAGTTCCTATTTCGTAGAAACATGTTTATCTCCATCTCTTAGATATATTTCTTAACCTTATGTGATATGTGGTATGGTGGAAGGTCGTATTGCAGTATTCCATCTCCATTTATGAATTTCTGTAATTCCAAATAGTTTGGCTCTTCAGTATATCATCAGTACATTTATCAGAGTTTATTCTTCCCTCAAAAAGGATAAGCCTTCTAAGCCCAATGGAAATAAAAAAAAAAGGCCTCATAATTTTTTGGGGTAGATGGTTTATAGTCTGATGGAGATGCCAAGACCTCACATACTAACTTGGATTCTTAGTGACAATGTTTTTAATATAGCCTTGATCGAAAGTGTTAATCGTCAGTAAAAATGACCTTTTTCCAGTCTTCAATACTCTAGTGCTTATATTGTCTTGCCCATGACAAGCATTTTTTTCTTCATAGCAAGTTACCTGTTTTTTGCTGGTCTTCTTGCTCTTCTTCCCAATTTCCAGAAGCTTATACCTCACTATAGAGGAATCAGTAACGGTCCCTCTGAAGGCCTTTGATTGCTTGCTGAGCATTAATTAGACTGTTTTACAGGAATAGTTAGCCATTTCTTGGCATCATTTTTGGTTTTCAGCCGCACTTTGAAAAGCACTTTTGTGCCTTGATGGGACTGAGCTTATTTCATTATGGGCTTGAATGATCCTTGAAACTCTTGATTCTCTGACACCAAGAGCTGCTGCAATATTTCTCATAGTCATTGAAGTGAGCTCTTTAAGAGCAATGACTTTTGTAGGTTTTCTTGGAGTAATATCCGTTCTTAAAAACTACAGAATAAAAGAGCAATGAAACAACGTGCAAGAGATCCAGCACTCCACTGACAGAGAACTAAAGATGGGGAAACCAGCCCAATCCGGGTTCATCTGGTCAAGGTCAGCCATTCTGAGTCAGCCTACTGTCAGTAGAAGCACAGACAAATGACCGTTGCTGTCACAAAGTGAAACCATACCAAAATCATTCCTTATCTCAAGCATTTCTCACACCACACTATACCTGAGGTTCCTTTCCTGTGCCTGTCCACCCAGCTGCCTAGTACTTTTCCCTTGATTACTTTGTATTTATTTTATATATACTTATATTTATATGTGCTATTTCCACCTATAGAACACAAGTTCCATAAGGATAAGAACTATTTAATTTCTGTTTTTGTATCTCCAGTGCCTAGCACAGTGCCTGGCACACAGTAGATGCTTAATAAATGGTTGCCTGATTTTATCCTTGGTAATTTAATAATAGCTAGTATTTATATAATGCTTTCAGGTTTGAAAGCTTGGGTTTACCTGTGTTAACTTATTTGATTCTTATAACAGCCTGGTGAGGTAGGTACTATTCCTATTTTACAGATGAGGAAACTGAAGCTGAGAGAACACATAGTATCTGAGCCAGGATTTGAGCTCAGGTCTTCCTGATGCCTCAGAACAACATGATCCACTGTGCCATCTACATCTAGCTGCCTCATTGTATAACTGTTAATATATTTCAAACCACTTTAAAATCCTATATGAATGTAAATTCTTAATGCTGCTAAATTTTTTGTTTGATCCATTAGTTGGCCAAAACAATTACCAAGCGTGTTAAATACCTGTTGTGTGCTAGATGTGGTGCCAGTTTCTGGGCATCAGAATACCAACCATGAAACAATTCCTCCTCACCAGGAGTATGAGAAAACAACCGATACATATAGAGAATGAATAGAAGCAAATACTTAGTAGTTAGATAAAAGGCATTGTGAGAGGGAAGGTATTCGAGGTTGGAGGGATCAGGAAAGTCTTCACGTAGAAGGTGGTGCTTGAGCTGTTTCTTTAAGGAAAAGGATTCCTTTATGAGGCAAAAGTGAGGAGGGAATGAATTCATAGGCTAATTTAATTAACAGGTGTAGGAAATGCCCAGTCAACACTTTTTCTTCTAAGGAATATTTAAATTCTAAGTCACTTGGAGCCGTAGTAAGGTGTATCTTCTTTTTTCTCTAGGGAATATGGGGAAACTCCATCAACAATTAAGGGAGCATTGGCCCTTGAAACACTATTTGGTAATTGAGTCATAGTTTCCTGACATGGATTTGAAACCCTTCTCCCTCCAAAATGCTATAAGGGTTTGCAAATTTGAAGGGTCTGAAGTTTCAGTTCCAAGGCTACAGTTGCATATAGTTAGTTGCATTTAGTTATGAAATGTTTCATCTAGCCAGTCTTTGGGTGCCCTACTGTTTGGGGCCCAGCCCCTTCTGCTGAAGTTACCAGTTAAGGGGGCCCTAGGGCTATCTTTTTTTTTTCTGCTTTCATAGTTCATGAGGTTTGACAAACCTGCATAAGATAGTTCTGATTTAGAATGTTTTATTAGGATACCTTCCTCATGATTTCCTTGGTCTTGTTAGGAGGCTTGAGGAGATGTTCTCAATACTTATAGTGTATATTACAGGAACATCCAAGTACTTAGAGAGGGATGTTCTCAAATTTACTTCGAGAAGACAATGGTGAATGTGTGCTGGTAGGGGAAGTTCCCCTGCTCTAAGTTATTTATACTAAAATAGCTATTATTTAGAGGCCAGTTATTATGCAGGTTTGCAGATTGTTGGTGTCCCTGTAGGTTCTGCTAGTCATGTTTTAGACTTTTTACATTTTCCCCCCTCTTCCTCAGAGTGAGAGGAGGTGAATAACCCCACAAAGCCCATGCATCTCTCATAGCTGAAACTCATGGCCAAAATGAGGTGGAAGGTTCTCTGAGGATTGTTTATTAGTTCCTCACATTACCATGAGCAGGAAACTATTTTAGATTTCCTCTTCCTGCCAACACCTAGGAAGTACTTTTTAAGATACTTTGGTTTTTTTCCTTTATTGGAATTAGGATGGAGGGTGAAGGAGGGGATGGACTCCTTTGTGCAACAGCTGGTGTTTCCAAGCATCTAGAACAGTAATGAAGTTATCATAATTTTATTTATGGTTAGCAAACTTGGGGTTTTCTTTAGTGGGTAGACAGAACAGGAGGGTGTACAAGATATGTTTAAATGCTTTAAGATGCCCAGAAAAAAGATGTTGGCAAATAGTATTGTCTTGATATTACTCTTCGACCTTTCTACGAATGAAAGATACAGTCACATTTTGCCTGATCTTGCTGGCATTGTAACTGTTCTGCTTAATTAAACCCTTTGTTGTTATAAACAAGAAAAACATGTTTTAAAAGAAACATTTAATAACTTAATTATTTCTTCTGCCCCTAGAGAAAGTATTTACCTGCAACCATTTAGGGGTGAGCTAGGTCTCTTTAGGGTGGTGTTTTATATTACTTTGAGAGGTAATGCCATCCATTCTCAGTAATGGGAAGGAGAAATCAGGAGGGGGCAGGATAGAGGAAAGGAGCATTTTTTGGACTCCTCCAGTCAGATCATCGTAATCAGTATATTATTAATTATTGCTATAAATTTTCTAAACATGAGACACTCATTCAAATGAAGTTCTGAAAGCGTTCCAAAACCAATTATAAATTTTTTGGATCTGAGACTTGATAATATCCTAGCCTAGTGTTCAGCTGCATTAGTGCATATAATCAAGAATTGACTTAAAGCTAATACACCACTTGAGGCCATGAATGAGCTCTTCTTGATCTTGTGATCAGAGTGAGTAGCTGGAGATAATTTCACTTTTATTGGAATTGACTATTGCTATCCCATGGTAAGGGGAATAAAGATTGTCCATAGGTCTTTTGGCTCTAGATCATACGAATATATCTTTTCAATGTTAAGGAAATGCTTGAGTATGTTCAAGGCATGGGGCTAGGTAGATAACATATGATAAGGCCTTTTTCCATGGCAGGGAGAAGTAGGGGTAAATAAAACAAAAACCTAATAATTTAATTGAATTTAATTAATTTAATAATAATAATGCTCCAAAACCTAATAATTTCTAGGTGGGGGTGGGGTGGGGTATCAAGTACAAGACTGTTCAATATATTTGTCCTGAGCTAAATGTGTATTACCAATTAATACCACATAGGGAAACCAGGAAGTAATTGATACCAGCACTTTCTTAGATATTAGCTAAGGAGAGGCATTTTCCTTGAATGTTATTACCCATACTACTCTGAGTCTCATAATGAATCAGGTAGTATGTGGTGAATTGTCAGAATGTATCATCATGATATTGGCAACATCATCACAATCTTTACTTTTATATTTTTAAATTCCAGGACCATGTTATTAATACATAGATATATTAATGAATATTTGCTAGGTATTAGACACTAAACTCTTGTTTAAAAAAAAAACAAAACAGATGTAGCCCCCAACACCTGGTAGAGACAAGAATCAGTCAGAAAACATTTCTTAAGCACCTCTGTGCCTGGTTTTGAGGATACAAAGACATAAATGAAACAGTCACAGAGCTTCAAGTCTACTAGAAAAGCAACATGTATATAGATAAAGTATATACAAAGTAAATACAAACTGATGTGAGGGGATAGGCACTAGCAACTGGGGCATAAAAAAAGGTAACATGAAAGAATTCGAACTGAGCTTTGAAGGAAGCTGGAGATTCTAAAAGGTGGAACTGAAAAGAGTGCCTTCCAGGAATGGAGGACCGTCTATACAAAGACAGAGTAGGAGATACAACATTGTGAGCAATACCAAGAAGCCCAGTTTGGCCAGACCTAAAGGCATTTGGAAGGGAGTAATGTGTAATAAGCCTGGAAAGATACAATGATAAAGATTAATGTCAGAGCTAAAAAGGAACCTTAGAGGTTATCTAGTTCAGCCTTCTCATTTTAGTATACATTCATCTGTTTAGATAAATGTACTCTATGCATTTGGAACAGATATAACTGTAAACCATTTTTCTGAGTTAGAGAATACTTCTTGAAGAACGGGAAGAGATGTGTAAAGTTAAATTTAGATTATTTGTGGGGATAATCTAAAAAAAAATTAGTTTAAGCAAAGGTTTCATTCTTCCTGTCATATTTTAGTGGTACTGCCAACAAGTAATTGACTTGATTCTGTTCTTTTTAGCTTCCTTTGGTCATTTCATTGCATATGTCCACTCAAGTGAGGAGGTAATGCAAAGAATGGAGTTGTCAGGGAAGGTGAAAGAACTTGTATTTTTGAAAGGAGCTAATTTCTGTGTCCATCTTTCATTCTGATATTTGGTCACACTGAGGAAAGCAGTTGGCTTTATTTAATTATCTGAGGATCACCACTTTAGAAATTTAGACATATGGGAGATTTAAAATAATGTCAGTCCATTTTTGGTATTCATAGATTTGAGCGTGCTACTAACGGTTGAAGTTTTTCTAGCTATTGAATTTTGATAGGTGATGTATGCCTATTGAGCTCTATTTTGGTGAAGATATGAGGCACATGAGTGTCCCAACCTGTTTTGGCCATCCATCCCCAGGGGCTGTCACTGTGTGTTCTGAAAATGGCACCATCACCACATGCTCTAGTATGTGTGCTTTTGGGGGAGGGTGAGGAGGAAGAGATGTTCCTATATGAGTGAGATTTACAATAATAAGACATTTTTTGCCAAATAGAAAACAGTTTGAATTAAATTCATCTTCCTACTAAAGAATTAGTGGATAAGATGTCCAATTTTGAGTCAGGAATGAGGTATCAAGTACTTATTGTGAGCCAGTGCAGGAGATGCTAATACAAAGGCAAAGACAGATGCTGCTCTCTAAAAGCTTCTATTTTAGTGATGGAGACTTGGGAAGTGATAGCTAGAGGGGGAAATTTTGGTCCAAAAAGTTACAGGGATGATGAGTGGTGGCATAGGAGAGTAGATAGACACACTTTATTCAGGATCACTGGCAGAATTGATTTGATGATGGTTGTAGTTCCTGAACTGAAAGTCAGTGGGGAGTGAGGAAAGGGGCCAGGATGGGGTGGGCTGTGGGCCAAAGAGTTGGGAAGAAAGAGGGGAAGGGTATATGCATCTGAAAGACAGGCATTTGGTAATAAGGTGGAGTAGGTGACTGGAGAGGAGAGGATGAAGTGAAGTATGATGGCTGGGGCTCTCCTGAAGTAGTGGTCTTGGAAAGACACTTGCTAGTCAGGAATAGGGCCCCCAGGGGGAAAATCCTGTTAGGGCAGTGTTCTCAAATTTTTGGGTCTCAGGACCGTTTTGTACCCTTAAAAAGGATTGAAGGCCATCCCAAAGAGTTTTTATATAGGTTATATTGATAATTATTTGCATTAGAAATTAAAATGTCTTATTATTATGAAAATAGTTTTGACCTCACAGGCCTCTTGAAAGGGTTTTGGGGACCCCCAGGGTTCCCTGGACCATACTTTGAGAAAGATTGCATAGTCTTTGGGGAAGCCAAGAAGGAGGGAGTGAAGGAAGACTTGATTTCTAATCACATCTTTGATAATCTACTAATTGTGTGATCTCGGGCAAATCATTTAATCTCTCCAAGCCTCAGTTTTGCCTTTTCTGTAATGTTGGAATAATAATACCTGAGTACTTATCTGTTGTTGGGGTCAAATGAGATAACCTGTAAAATGCTCTGTAAAAACGTCTGTTTTTGTAGGAATCAGCCTGGCCTGTATACTGGTCAGGACCAGTGCCATACTGGTCCATTAGCTCAGTAGATAGTTGAAGGTTTACTTTCTATGTGGAGAAACATTTATTCTGTGGGAAAAACTTTGATCTTTAAGAGATCGGCAGGTGTCTTATCTCACAAATGGATATTGTTTGGTCACCTTAGGAGACTGGTTATAAAATCATTGGAACCTTAGGTACCATTTAGTTAAATCTCATTTTATAAATGAGGAAATTGAGACTGTGGATGGTAAAGAGACTTGTCCAAGGTCAAACATGCAATAAAGCAGTGGAACTTGTATTTGAATCCAGCTCCTTTTACTCCAAGCCCCACATTTTTCCCCACTATTCTGGATTGTCTCATCTTCCCATCTCCATTGCCAGAAGCACAACTCAGAATGTTACAACACATATAAAGGATGTAAATTTTAACTTCTTTATTATTCCCTATGGGATAAGGGCCTGATGGATGGGAAAATGTGATGTGGTAAAATTTTAGTCCTGGGCTCTCCACAAATTTGGCCAAGATAAAGACTTGTAGAGTGAAAGAACTTGTTTCTGGCCTGGAGAATCTGAGGATTAAGAATTAAAATAAAAGTTACTGTGTGCTGTGTAGATAGAATATTGGGCTTGAACCAGAAGACTTGGGTTTTAGTCACAAATCTGCCACAGGTCACTCATTGTGTGATCACTTGGTGTTTTTGAACTAGATGATCTTTAAGATCCTGTCATTTTTAAAGAGGAGAAAAAAGGTCTGATTAGATTGGCAGAAACTATAGCCACCTGTCTATGTGGCTCTCCCTTTTCCCTTCTTTCCTTTTAGTTCTCCAAAGTTGTGGGAATTAAATGTTATAGTTAATTGGTCCATCTCCATAATTCAGAGATGCTTTTGTTCTCCTCTGACTCTAAGCAGATGACTGGGATGTCTTCAGAGCTCTAGACATAGCCAGCACCTCTTGAGGATTTTTACTGTGTGTGCTTCGTTGGATATAAATCACCTCTTGTATGATTGATTGACTCCCATACTGTCCCCTCATAACCAGATCGTTTCCATGCTTATTTTAGTACCTTTGGAAGGTACTGACATAAGATTATTTGGTTTCTAATTAGGGGCTAAAATTGGTAGGGAAGAAAAATGAGTATTTTGGTCGAAAGTTGGGTGTGAATAATTTGTGTATTATTCCCTTCAATTGCCCCAAGCCACCTTTTGATCTCTTGTGTGATTCAGCATCAGCTTGTTGATTTACTGTCAAATTTCAACTTTGTTGCCAGTCTAGTTTTCCCTCTTGCAGGTTCTCATGATTGATTTCAGAGCAGTGCTTGATTTCAATGGTAGATGAAATAAGGAATGACCCTTGCATACAGCAGGTTCATAAATTCAAGCAGAGAAATGAGATGTTGTCAACATCAGGTACAAAAGCTTTTTGACAGCATAGTTATGTTTTAACCACTAATCAAAGCTTTTAAAGCTAATTATAACATACGGTTTTTCTTTTACGCTATGTGAAAAAGCAACTTTGTTTATAAAATGTTTGTGGCCTGGCTGATTGTATCTTGGATTTGGTTGTTGACTGCATTATGGAAATATGATAGTGTTTAGATATACTTATCATATAGGAAGTCTGAAGATTGGTTTTTAGTGGGGGAGGTAATGATTACGTACCCTGGAATTTTAAAGCATCTTTCATGCCCAAAGCACTCATGTTTGCATATTCTCTTCATAGCATTCCTGGGAGGCTAAGAAGAGGTGAGTGAGATCCTCCTTTATAGATAGAAAAACAGGGCCTAGAGAACTTAAGTGACTTGTTTTAGAGTATTGTGATTAGTGATGGAGCTAGTCCTCAGATTTCCTGACTCCTAGCTCTCTTAAATGGCCATCACTGTAGTTCAGGCCCTTCTCTTTCCCCTCCTGTATTATGGCAACAGCCTCCTCATCAGACTCCTTTCTTCCAGTCTCTTACCTCTCTGATCTGTCTTCCACACCATCATCTACACCAGGGCTGTCCAACCTTAGATTTTTATTCAAACAATAGACAATATACTTTGATTTGTCATTTTAGTGAGAGCTCTGCAGTAGCTCTACTTCCTTTACTAAAGCATTTATGTAAATTTCTGTGCTTGTAGGCAGGCTGCATACATAGCACTGCATCTGGCCTGTGGGCTGCATTTTGGACAGCCCTGATCTACACAGCTGCCAAAATAATCTTACCATAAAGCATGAATCTCACCATATAATTCCCCTGCTTTACAAACTTTTATTGCCTCCACATTACCTCTAGGATAAAAATCTAGGATAAAAAAGATGCCTTAACTTTGCATTGAGGGTCTTTTATAATCTGGCTGTGTGTGTGTTTATTTATGAGGGTTATGAAATTAATCAACAAATATTTCAGTTTACAAAGAACAAAAAAAAAGGGCAGTTGTATATAGAGCTCTAAACTGTTAACATTTTGGTTTTTAAAAAGCATATATTAAATTACACACTAAGTACAAAATTCCCCTGTTTGTGTCTCTTCTGAACTTTTTGTTTTGTGTATTTTAATGTTTTACTGATTTTCTTGTTTTTGCATCTCTTACTGCTTACTAACTCAACATTGCTTCTCCCTCCTACTCCCCTTCCCATAAGAAGGCTAGTCAAGCAAAAGATATCAACATGCTGACTATGTCTGAAAATGTAGATCTCAATTGCGGCCTTCAGCCTTTTTATATATTATTCCTTTTTTCAAATTATACATACTAGCCACAGTGGTCCCAACACTCTGTATTCTATCTCCTATCTGCATGTCTTTGCACAGGCTGTTTGTCTCCGTACCTGAAATATACTCCTCTTACTTCCATTTAGAATTGCTAGGTACCTTCCTTGAAAGCTTACTTAAAACCCTACTTTGGTACTCATGAAGCCTTTCCTGGTCTCTTCAGATCCTGCTTCCTTTCCGTGAAACTACCTTGTATGATGCCAGCCTGGCCCCAGAGTTAGGAAGATCTGGCTTTCCTAACACATCCTGGTTGAGGGACTGGGCAGATCACTTAATCTCTCAATGTTTAAGGCTACTCTTTAAGGCTAAATTATAGAGAAGGTTCTGATCTACATTGGTATGGGAAAATCTTCACCAGTAGTTTCCTCCACTTATTACAGGTCTGGCCAAAAAAAAATTGCATATACTTATATGGGTGCATATTATTATTGCCTAATAGCCCTTGAGGGCAAGGACAGTTTCATTTATTATAGGACCTGGAACATAGTAGGTACTTAATAATGCTTATTGATTCATTCTCGTCTCTTCTCTCTATACCTTTACATAGGCTGTCTCCCAGTCCCGGAATTTACTTTCTCCTTATCTTTGCATCTTAAGAGTCCTTAGCTTTTTTTGAGGTTAAACTCATGTAGCACTTTTCTATTAATTGGGACCTGTTCCCACTTCAAATTATCATGTGTACCCTTATTTCTTTACTGTGTGCATCTCTCCCCTGCTTGCCCCAGTAGAATATAAGCTCCTAGAGGATAGGGACCATTTATTTCATAAAAAAGCATGAAAAAGCTTTTCGCAGTTGAATTGTATTGCCCTTTTAGGCAGTAGGCTACACAACTAAAACACCTTTCTAACTCTTGTATTTGATATTAATGGATAGAGCTTTCAGGGATTAGAAAAATTTCCTTTTAAGACACTAATCTGCTGAGAGGCAGTATGGCTTAGCGTATATCGGGCTGGACTTAGATACCATAAGACTTGGATTCAGATTCCAAATTAGATACATACTCTGACACCCTGACACTGCCCATGTCACTGAGTCAGTTACTTCTGTAAAATAAGGATGGCAGTAACACTTAACTCACGAGATTGTGTTTAGGGCCAAATGAGATGTCAAGAATTTTACAACCCTTAAACATATGTAGTTCAACACAGATTTCTGATACAAATGGAAATGCACACCATATTCTGACAAAACTCATCAAAATGTAGCTCATGGGCTTTCTCCAGTCTAGTATTGTTTTGGAAATAATTTAATCAAACGAATACCTTTCCCCTCAGTACTGAATATGATCTATTACCCTTGCATCATTCTTGTGTATTCTTTATGGATGAAGGTGAGGTGTGGAAAGAGGAATAATAGTTAATGGCAAATTTTTTTTTTTTTACAAAATTGCTAGTAGATTTTTCAGTGAGGACAGGGCTACCTTTCTGATCAAACAGGTTGCATTATTAAAAGCTACTTTAAAAGGTAAATATACTCTCAGTTTATAAGGGTGGTAGAAATGCAAAAGAGCATGTAAAAAGAAATGGCTGAAAGTGGCACTGAAGAGTTGACACTTGAAATACCTAAAAAGGAATTTTGTAGGAAAAAATTAGAGCAGAGCTGTATCAAGTAGCTACAGCCTCATGCTGTTTATGAGAGTTAAATGTCTGAAAAGGTTGTGAGATTTTTATATCTGTGTTGAAAGAGTCCCTTGAGATCCTGCATGTTGTAAACTTGGAGTGAGGGACAGTTGGTGCTCTTGCTGGAACTGAAACAGCAGGTCATATTTAGAAATTGAGGTGAACCCTGTCCTGCCACTCCCTTTAGTCACCCTAAAATTCTTTTTCCAAGTTACCGCAGCTCTTAGAGAGTTGTAGTAACTCCTAATGTCTTTATCTGAGGACAGTGGGTTGCAAGGCCCAGAAAAAACTGATGAAGGAGCTGAGTGGCTTCTGTGGGTGAGGAAATCACACTCAACAGGTTTCCTTTTGGATGGCTCCTCCTACCCTTGAGCTAGGAGGCCCCTTGTTTCCTTGAAGTATAATGAAACTGTAAGTCTGGACCAGGGGTGACCTTAGAAGCCAGCTGCTTCAACCCCTTCATTTTAGAATGAACCCAGAGATATTAAGGGACTCATCCAAGTTGAGACAGGCAATAAGAGTCAAAACTAGAATTGGAACCATGGTCCTTTGCCTCCAAATCCAGGTACCTTTCCACTTTGCCGTGCTGTTTGCCTTTCCATTGCTTCTAGGACGGCTGAAATAATTTAGTTATCAATTAATGACCATCTTTCAAAATACCCTGCTTGTGGGATGTATTTTGTTGTTTTCTCCCAGTTACTGAATGGAATAAGAGATCATTCACCTACTAGTTTAATAGGGCTGCAAGTGTGACTAAGAATCTTTACTATTAAAATGGCTTGGTATCAAGTTCCTGCCCTTTCTTTGCTGCTAAAAGAAAGTATGGTTACCAGAAAATGAAGAAGATTCTTAAATGACTTCTTAGGGACTCCTGCAAAATGAAGGGAAGCTTCAGATTAAACTAAACTGCAGGTGTTCAGGGAGTAACTGCAATTAAGTTGTGAGTCTGCCAGTAATAAACATTTTATTTTACATTTCTCAGGGTGCAGTTCCATGGTGTTCATTCTCTGAAGTTGCCGGTACATTTTATGTGGATACTATTTAGAAATTGACATAAGCCAGAAAGTTGGCATTGAAAAACATGCCAAATATTGGTCATAAAGTCTTGATACATATAGTGTTCTAGAAGGTACATTGGATCTGGAGTCAGAGTTTCCTCATTTGTAAATTGAGAAGGATGTATTAGATGGCCTCTCAGGTCTTTTCCAGCTCTAGATCTATGATCTGGGTTCAAATCCCAGCTTTGACACCATGTGACCTTTGGCATGTCACTTAACTTCTTTGAACCTCTGTTTGATCACCTGTAACTTGAAGGTGGTAGACTAGATAATCCCCCAAGGTCCCTTCTGGGCTTTATATCTATGAACCTATGATGTAGTCTGTGTGAGGCTTTGCCCTACCAAGTTGTAACCTAAATCACATAACTTCTTTTCCAAGGGCAAGTTTTTCCCTGTTTCCAATCAGTTTGGCAATATATATAAGTTAAACTAGTGAACTGAGAGAATTGTATAGGTGTATTTCAACCTAGAAAAATCTTAAATTTATAAACACAAAAATTAGGCTGTGATTATTTGCTTTATAGTAGGATTTGTTTACAGAAGCAATTTAGGCACAAGTTAAAACATTAATTTTTTTTGTTATGACCTTAACAGATATCAACACACATGAATATATATACATATACAAAAACCCAACAGAGAAAAGGATTGTATGTGAAACTGAATCTATTGCATACCACTTGGTTTTTAAGAGTATATATTAAATTTAATATAATTGCATCAACATTCTCCTGCTTATCTTTGGCCCCTTCTGAGCTGTCTTTTCTCCTTAATTGTATTTTTAAGTTTAATCTTTTTTTCCATCACTATCACTCCTTCCTCTCCTCATAAAAGCCTTCCCTTGTAAGAATTATAGTCACACAAAAATTAATATATTGGCTGTTTCTGATAACATATGCTTCATTCTGTATCTTCAGTCCATTACCTGTCTGCCAAGAGGTAGGAAGCATCAGTTTTTTGGAGTCCCAGTTGGTCATTGCATTGATCAGAGTTCTCAATGTCTTTCAAAGTTTTTTTCGCTTATCTTACTGTAGTCATTTAATACATTTTTCTCGTTCCATATCAGTTCACACAATTCTTCACAGGTTTTTTTGAATCTCTCCCTTTTGTCATTTCATATGGTGCAATACTCAGGTACAGTTTTTCAAGAACACTACATAAAAGGTATACCAGTATAATAATGTTTACAACAGTCTCATTTTTGGGAACCAATGTTATTTTTTTCTATACGAAGATTTTCCTTGTCCCTTGGTCATTCGTAGTGAACTCTAAATAGTAGAAATTTATTCCACCATACCAGCATTACTGATAATTTCTCTCAGTTATATTAGAGGAGAAGGGAGACAGGGAGTTTAGTAGCTTTCTTGAAAGTATTATAAGGAAGAGGCCACTGATGTAGCAAGCTGTGTTTTTCAGATTTCCATCAAAATTGGCTGCTGGAAGTTTCTGAATTGACAACTAATCTGAACCTCCTGTTTCCCATAGTATTATTTTACCTGGTGATCAGAAAGAGGACTGATTTTCAGCAGCAAAGTAAAAGAAAATCTCTTCCCATTTTAACTTTTATTTGGGTGGTGGATACTTAAAGGGATTGATCTTGAATCATGGTATCTCAATTTCTTTTATAAAATGAGGCCAGAGTAGATAGTCTGCAAGAGTAGAACCTCTCCAAGGTTTCTTCCAGTTCTATAGATCTGGGAAAGTATGGTTACCAGAAAATGAGTATTTGATACCTTTGATACCTTTGTGCTATTTGAAATAATATAAGGAAGTCAGAGTTGGAGTAAGTCCTGGTATCTCGAAAGCCAATGAAATTTTCTGATGATCAGTGTGTGGCCCCAGAAGTAATCAATCAGCAAGCACTTAATTAGTACATACTTTGTGCCAGGCATTATGTTGGTGTGAAGATTCAAAGACAAAAATGAAATAGTCTCTGCCATCAAGGAGTTTACATTTGATGAAAGGAGAGAGGGAGAGAGAGAGAGAGTGTAAATGTAAAATTTTAATTTTTTGTTGGAGATCACTAGCGTCTGGGGTGGAGTCAATAAAATCTTCATGTAGAAGGTGGCCCCTGAGCACAGTTTTGAAGGAAATTGGGCTTCTGAGAGATGAAAGTGAAGGTGAGGAAGCATTACTGGCATAGATGGGAGATAGAACTGAGTGCAAGTAGGGAAGTAATGTCCAAGAAGGCTAGAAAGATAGGTTGCAGCCAGGTTGTTAAGAATTTAAAAAGTAAAACAGAGGAGTTTTCATTTCATCTGAGGGGCAGTAGGGACCCCTTGGAGTTTATTGACTAGAGGAGTGACACAATTATGCCTATGCTTTAGGAAAATCACTTTAGTAGCTTTTTGGCAGGATTGATTAGAATGGGGAGAGACTTGTGGCAAGGAGACTGATTAGGAGCTATTTCAATAGTCAAGAAGTAACAATGACCTGAACTAGGATAGTGGCATTGTGTGAAGCAGTGCTGGTAGTGGTATTGTGAAGGGGTGAATGTAAAACATGTTGTGGTAGAAATGACAAGAGTTGGCAACCAGTAAAACATCTACAGATCAAGTGAGGGTGAGTTAGGAGTTGAAAATACTGAAGTGGTGAGCCTGGCTGACTGGAGGGTTGGTGTTACCCTCAGCAGAAATAGGGAAATTGGAATGAGTGAATTTAGCAGGGAAGATAATGACGCTCACGGGACATCCATTTGATAATATGAAATTAAAGCTCTGGGGAGAGACTAGGGCTGGATATATAGATCTGGGAGTCATCTGCATAGAGATGATAATTAAACACCTGGGAGCTACTGATGTCAGAGAGAGAAGGAGCCATCAGAGGTAGGAGAACCAAGAAAGAGTATCGAGGAGGAGAATGTGGTCAATAATGTCAAATGTTCCAGAAAGATCAAGAAGAATAAGGACTGAGGAAAGGCCATCAGATTGGGCAAAAAGAGCATTAGTGATTTCGGAGATTGCACATTAGTAAATTTGATTCTGCTTGCTAATGTGACAGACATTTGTACATGTTTTCAGTTGATTGTTCAGGTCAGAAGCAAAGAGTTGAGACCTGAGTCATAGAGGAAGTGAGGCCAATGAGTATAGACAACTCTTTCTAGGAGTTTGGACTTTTTTCCAGTCTTTTTAGTTATTTTTTATTTTTAGTTTGCAACATTCAGTTCCCCAAGTTTTTGAGTTCCAAATTTTCTCTCCTCCCCATTCCCCGCCAAGACTGCATGTAATCCAATATAGATTCTATGTATACCTTCACATTGAACTTATTTACATAATAGTCCAGTTGTAAAGAAGAATTATAACCAATGGAATGAGTCTGAGAAAGAAGAAAGGAAACCAAAAAAGGAGAAAAAAAAGAAGAAATAGGAGTTTGGATTTGAAAGGGAGTAGTGGTTACAGGGCAATAGAGTGAGGGGACAATAAAGTCTCGTGAAAGTTTTTGTTGAATGTATTTGTAAGCAGCAGTACCTAGGGAGAGTTTGAAGATGGGTGGGACCAGTCTGCAGGAGAATAGAGAAAGGGAAAACAAAAATGTGCCCAAGTACTTAGCTCTTAATGAGATGGTTTCTAATGGTTCTTCCATGGACCTGTTACCTACCCGTATTTGGGATAAATTAAGATTGTAGGGCTAGAAAAGCATAGAGAGATCATTTAGTATCTGTTTCCAGATAGGACTTTGCTTAAACTCTTACAGATATTTGCTTTTTTCTTTAAAAGTCTCTGGAGATAATGGCTGTGCACCTAGTTTGTCAGATTGCTATTCTTGATGTCTAATCTAAAGCCCTTGTGAGATTTAGACTCATTTTATCCATTCCCTGGTAGAAATAGAACAGCAGCTCATTATGCCACTCTCCTTCGCCTCCAAAACATCCTTTCTTATATTTGAAGATTGTCTACCCCCAGCCTTTGCTTCTTTAGACTAAATTGACAGAAGTTTATTATTAGACATTTTTTGCTAGTGTTCTTAAACTTGCTTTGGATGGAGTCTCTGAACAGGCTGGATTCTAGTGGTTTCAAGCTGCTAACTGATCTCTGCAGACTACATACATTTTAGTCTGAACATTCAAATTATATAGTCAGCATATTCTTGTCAGAAACAGCTTTCATCGGGTCCAATATTGGATGATTTTTGTTTTCCTGCAGTAAACATTTTTGAAGGAAGTTGGACTGTTGAAAGTGAGAGACTTGATTCTGCTTGCTAATATAGCAGACATCTGCACAACTATCCTTCTCTCTCTACTCTCCCCCCTTACCCTCCCCCCCCCCAATTTCTTCTAGCTGTGCTGGAGTCTCATTAGGGAGCCCTACTCTGGAGCTTTGCAGCCCTTCTATTCTTCCCCTTCCTGAAGTCTTTATTCTTTCGCTTCCTGAAGTCTTCTGGCTCCAAGAGGCTGGTTGGAAAGTCCAGCAGAATGGATCTCCCCCTCTGTGAAGAGGGTTGTCTTAGTGACTGAAGACTACTTTGCTGCTGCTTAAAATATTCCACTAGCATCTCTTCCATAGAAACTGTTTCAGAGGCCATGAGCCTCTCTTGCTGCTGTTTTTGCTAAGGCCCTGTAGAGTGATATCTGCCTTGTTTGCTTGTTTCTTTAAAGCTACTTTCCAGTGGGTCAAAAAAAAGCACAAAAGAACTTGAAAAGATAGGGTACAGTCTTGCCAAGTCTTTGACTACCCAGGTATTTTAGGTACTGTGTGAAAAGGCTGAGAACTACTGTAGTTCTCTTTTTTCCCTATATTTCTTTCAACTTGGAACATCATATGTGTACCCAGATTGACAAGGCCAAGGAGTAGCTTAAAATTTTTTTGCAGAACTTTTTCCTGTGCTCTGGATTGTAATAAATTACCTTTGAAACTCAGATTGGAGGCAGTGGGGCAGTGTTTTTAATTCCTTGAAACCCGTTTTCTTTAGGGATCTCCATGTCAGACAGCCTTAACCACTAAAGTGTTGCTTTGTTATGAAGAATTAGATATCTTAGTTGATTTTTTTTGACTCTTCTGTGATTGTGCCAGAATTATACTTTTGAAGAAAGACTGAAATAATGAAATTGTATTCCCGGTTGTACCTTGTGATATTTGGAGATTCTGTCTCTGCACAATGCAGACACAGCATCCCCATCTTTAAGAAATTGACATTCTGGAGATGAGAAAGAACAGTCTTTGTATACCTAGTAGGCTTACCAGCACCAATAGTTTGCAGTATCAGTACAGTTAAATATTGCTTAATGGGAAGGTAAATTAATGGGAAGGGAAAAGCATTTATTAAGTACCTAATATGTGCCAGGCACTGTGCTAAATGCTTTATAAATATGGAAGGGAATAGTGAAGGGAGAAATACAAAATCAGAAATAATCTAAAATTATTAATTTTTAAAAACATGCTTTTTATTGGTATACTGACCTTCCAGATCTGTTTTGACGTATTAAAGTGAGTTTTTGCACTTTTGGGACTTGTACTACACTGGCTGATAGTATGGAGGTGGGATGAAAAATATTTTTGGTGTTTAGGGAAAGTTATCTTTGGATTGAAAATATGGATAATTCATATATAGATAGAACTATCCCAAGAGGTCATTATTTGTACTGTGCGTTGTTTCTTTTCTAGTTTCTTTTCCACCAGAAAGCAGGCAGGGTACAGAAATAGTGGAATCCAAACCATTTATTTTATTGTTGAAGGATTTTGTTTGTCTTATAAACCAGTGTTTTTAAGTTTCAGTGGGTAATAATGGATTCATGGACTCAGGCCTCTTCATGTGAACATAAGTTTTGGAGTTGGCTAGAAGGGGACTTTGTAGACCCCTACTTTTACATCTGAAGGTTACTGTATTGTTAAACTACAACTTTAAGGATCAAAACTGAAAAGCAACTAATATTTCTGGCTTAAGCATGAAGGTTTTTTGTTTTTCTTCTTTGCAAGGTTGTCTGCTTAGGTTTTCTTTGTTGGGGGAAATAGACCAAGCTTTCTTAGCCTCTCTTCTTTAGTCTAGTTATGACTGTTTTCAGCATGTTACTTGTTTCTAGTGGGAAGAACTGAACCAAATTTCCTAAATTTTCTGTTCTTTTTATCTCTCAGCTTGCCAGCAAAGCTCGAACAGAGAAAGAGGAGAAGCTGAGCCAGGCCTATGCAATTAGTGCTGGTGTCTCTCTGGAGGGACAACAGCTTTTCCAGACCATTCATAAGACGTAAGTAGTTGCAGGAGGGGAGTGGGTGGAGACTGGTTGTCTTCTCTATTTTTTTCCTCTTTCCCAGAGGTCATCGTTGTCAAATGCTTAGCCATGCCATCTGTTTGCAATATTTTAGGTTATCCTGATTTTAAAACACAGGGTCTTGTGACCCACAGGTCAGGATCTTGGGGATCTTAAGTTTTTCTTTTATATCTCTATGATCTCTTTCCCCAAAAGGACAAAAGAAGCTCTTGGTTTTCTTTTGTTAACTCATAATAAACCCCCTCCCCCATCCCTCCCCCCTAACATTACTCTCTCTTGATGAGCACAGGGAGTAGAGGAGTACAGGTTTTGCTATAATTGCTCCATCAAGAGGAATACCCTTGTTATTGTTCCAACAAGACCTTTGCCACAGCACAAGTCATTTGACATTCCACTGGGTCCCCTGGCTGTTGAAAAAATAAAATATCATGCCTTCTCCTTTCATGCTATCTTCACCTGCCCCTTTTAAATGCCAGGGCTTGAACTCACAGATGGCAGCTGGCATCACTGTTGTCATGAGGCCAAGCTTTAAGAATCTGAGCATTTACAGGTATGTGAAGGAGCCTCTGTTAGGACTCTCATGTAGCCTTGGTGCGTTGTTCAGCCATCAGATACATAAGAGGGACCAGGCCACAGGGCAGATGGCCAAACTAGCTAGAATTTATCAAGTATGAGTTATAGCTCTTTTGCTATGAGAAGAATTGTCTCCCTCCAGGACTCCCTGGACTGCTGAGTTGGATCCAGCAGCTCAAGTCTAGCTTTTCTTTGAACCTGAGCTTGGTTTGGAATTCTGAGTCTACAACCATCAGGCAAGTGAGTCTCTCTGGGGAACACAATTTTCTAACACTCTTCACGTCACTCAGACTGTAGAGTGGCTCCCCTGAGCCTCACTTTTGTTTGTTTGGTGTTACTTTTGTTCATTTAAAGTGCATATCCTCTGTAAAAGGAGTCTTAATATATAGTGTTAAGCAGCTGTTCAATAGCCATCCCTTTCTTTACATGTTTGTAGCTGGTACTCCGGGCTCTTGGGCCCATTTCTTTAGGGTGCTGTCCTTGGGAGTAGAGAAAGTGGTGTGCTTGAGACGATGAAGTGGCCTTTCACCTTTTCTCTTCTCCCTCTCCCAGCATTAAGGACTGTAAATGGCAAGAAAAAAACATTGTAGTAATGGAAGAAGTTGTTATTGCACCTCCCTATCAAGTGGAAAACTGTAAAGGCAAAGAAGGGAGTGCATTGAGCCACGTACGAAAAATAGTAAGTACAAGGAATGCGGCCCTCAGCATTCATCTTCCTACTTCATGGCAGAATCATGTTCTAAAACATCAGTGGCTGCTTTTGCATGTTTTCTAGCATGTCCTGCTGCATAAGACCAACTTCTTGTTTTGCTTTTTACTTTCATGCCACATATTCTTAATAAACACCCAGGGCGATTAGCAGCTCTTAAGGGGTTGAGTGAGAACCTATGTGTCAAAGAGAATTCTTTGTTTCCTAAACTAGCTCTGTGGTATCCACCGTTGTGTGGAACTGAGATCAGATCATGTGCCATTAAACCTCTCTTCATTCATTTATTCAGTCAGTGTTTAGTGGCTGCTGTGTGCAATGCTCTGTGCTAGCTGCTGTGTGGAGATGCAGAAGGAAGATCTTTATCTTACTATCTTTACAAAGCTTATCATTTAGCTGGGAAGATCAGAAGATCAGACATGAACACAAATAATTGTAATGTAGGACATGAGAGTGTAATTAGAGGTGTGAACGAAGTGCTATAGGAATTCAGATACAGGAGATTGTGGGCAGTTGGGGAAGGCAGGGAAGCCTTTGTGAGCAGGCCTTGAAGAACTAGGGAGGAACTAAATAATCAGTCACCCAAGCTTGCAACCTTAGTGTCATCCTGGATGCCTCTTGTACACTCAATCCATACACATGTAATTTATTGCCCAGTGTTGTTGTTTTGACTTGCACATCTTTTGTATATTTCCCTTTCCACTCATGCAGCTACTACCACCCTTGTGTGGGTCTCCATTCCATCATGCCAGGTCTAGTGCAATAGCCCTGTGTTTGGTCTTCCTGCTTCTCAAGTCTCTTGACTCTAGTCCATACTCCACTTAGC
Source organism: Phalanger gymnotis (assembly GCA_028646595.1). NCBI lineage: Eukaryota > Metazoa > Chordata > Mammalia > Diprotodontia > Phalangeridae > Phalanger > Phalanger gymnotis. The sequence goes on from CM053626.1 coordinate 185,463,217, forward strand.
TGCCAAAGTGATAAAAAGCAAGTGTGTCCATATAGCTCCTCCTCCAGTAAACCCTAGTGTCTCCCTGTTACCTCAGGATCAAATACAAAATCTGCTTTTTGGCTTTTAAAGCCCTTTATAACCTGATGACTTCCTAGCTTTCCAGTCTGTTTTACACCTTATATTCTTTTCTACTGACTGATTCAGTTACAGTCAGTTCTGCTATAACACTTGTTTGAAAATGTGAATTTGTTCCAATGTGTATGATATATTAGGGAGCATTTTGAGCGTAACTCAAATTTTGAGTTTGTTTATATGTGAGAAATAGCAAGAATGAAGAAACATGCACTGCTTCACAATCAGTCACAAGCTGCAACCCTTCCAGTGCCCATTTCCCCAAACAAGCATCAGGTCTTTTTCAAGGTAAAGTATCATTTATTGTATATCTTTTGGTGCACAAGGAACTGTGGGTGGAGGAAGGCTGGTCCTCAGGTCCCCCCCCTCCATGCCCCACTCTTCTCCCATGGCCTTTGAATCATATCATATCATGCCCCATCCTGCCCCCCCTTTTAGATTTTTGCCTTGCCTATCTTGTAGAAATGGGCCACTTAGCAGCAGCGGGAGGCTAAGGACAGCTATAGGCCATTTTTGTAGTATTTTTGGATTTCTTAACCATTTAATGTATCTAAAACTGTGCTACCATTTTTATTGGGTTTCTATCCTTTTATTATGAATCATTGAAAAAGATTTTTGAGCATTGTGCCCCTAAAGCCGTTTTCCCCAGTTTTTGTAGCGGAATGCTTTTTGGGAGCACATATGTTGAGTTATAGGAGAACTGACTGTACAGTAGTCTACTGTTGCTCATACACATTATTTCTTGACTCTGTGTCTTTTTAACTGGAACCCTCACCTCTTCCTCCTGCCTGTCTTCCTTGGACTCCTTCAGGATTTGGCTGAAATCTCATTCTCTGTAAGAGGCCTTTCCTGGTCCCTTCCATTTATGCTGTATATATCTTGTATGTATATAGTTATTTGCATGTTGTCTCCCTCATTGGAATATAAGTTCCTTCAGGTCGACCACTGTTTACCTTTCTTTGTATCTCCCAGTATTTCTTGTGCTTAGCACAGTGCCAGACACATAGCAAATGCGTAGTAAGTCCTGGTTGACTGAGCAAGGTGGTTAGCCCTTTTGACTCTTTCCCCTATGTCTGGAATGGTCACTATTAGTTGCTACTCCTTGACATTCGATTAACTCTCCCATATATTATCGCATTAGCGTCCTAACTAGTCTCTCCTTCCCCCTACCTTCTAATCCAAACTGAATTCTGTTGCCAGAGTAACTTTCCTAATATGGTTGGTCACTTTCTCAAAAATTTCAGTGGCTTTCCATTGCCGATTGAATGCAGTCCAAATTGCTTGGTCTGCTATTCAAGATTTTCTAGCCTCATCTCTTACTAGTATTCTTTAAAATACTCTTTACTTGATTCAAATTGGGCTCCTGTTCCTCAGATGTGTCCTCCCTTCCCCCTTCCAAATACTGCTGCTGTCCTACGTTCCAGTGGAAATAATCTTTTCCTCCTTAGTTCTTTCGTAGTACTTCGTACCTCTCCTCTGTATTCATGTATTACCTCATCTGGTCTGTGTTCTAGTGGTTTGTCGACCTGTCATCTTCTGTGCTATTGAGAATCCACTGGAAGTAAGCCTGTATCTGTCAGTGCCTAGCACAGAGCCTTGCACAGAGTCACCTGCATAATGTCTGTCAGATTGAACCGAACATTTAGCATTGTTAAAAGTCATGTTCTTTTGCTTTCTGAATTGACACTGTTACTTTGGTGTGGGGGTGGTTACAGAATATTGAGAAGACCTGGATTGGCAGTGTGAAGTTTTAGTCACTGTTGTGCTGGTGGCTTGTCATGTGACCTAGGACGAGTCTACCCAACTTCTCTGATCATAGTTACGTTGTTTGTAAAGAACTCCTGCCCCTTCTTAGAAGGAGGTCAGATATTTGAAATGTTCGATATAAAAAGCATGATAGAAATACAAGACACTGCTAACTCTTGAGTGTCCATAGTAGTAATAGTGGCAATGAAAGCATGTATCTCCCATTTTGGGGGATGGTCTCCCCAAATTTCAGTAGCTTATAGATCCAAGTTCTTTTCCACGAAGTTGCATACTGGAATTGCACTGAATGTTTTCTCTCTTTTCTGCTCACCTTTGGGTTAAAGGGAGCAGGAATTAATCGATCTGATTAAGCAGTTGCTGACTAGTCCAGTATGGGCAACGACGGTATTTAAGCTGAATCTGTGGGAGGTGTTGCCTCTTTCCATCCCCTTCCTTATTGCTGGTTTCTTGCAGGTTGAGAAACATTTTAGAGATGTGGAAAGCCAAAAGGTAATGCAGCGTTCACAAGCACAGCAGACACAGAAGGAGGCCGCTCTGTCATCCTGAGTCCCCACACCCCGCACACTTGGGGGACTCTTTCAACATCCAACAGAGGAGGGAGGCGACATTGGCGTCTTCATCGGAGGCAGGCCGGGGGAGGGGAGGGAATTCCTTTATTTCCCGTTAGCTCTTTTTAATGAAGGGCTAACAATTCCAAACCTTAGACTTGAACAAAAAACAACAAAAGAACGAGAGAATAATTTAAAAGTTGAATCATTACTTGACTAACAGACTTGTTTTGTCTACCATGTTTTTTTTCCTTTTTTCTCTCCTGGAACAGTCATCTTGTTAATTTTATTTTTGAAAATACTCTGTACCCTTCCCTCTTTGTCCTTTCACCCTTGACTTTCTTCTCCTACTGTGTTCCCTGCCATTCAGTTTTTATAAGTGGTTATACTTGCCTTCTGAGCAAATGGGAGAAACTTTGACATCTTCCATTCTGAAATAAAAATAACAAGCTGACTGTGATATTTGTGTTGAGGCCAGAACAGCAAATAGGTGCCTCACTTTAATTTTTTTTTGCACAGGGCATGGCTTGAATTAGTTTTATTTTTCTTATCTTTAAATATATATATGAAAATATATATTAAAATGTTCTCTAAATATTTTCTGCTTCTTGCAGGTCTCTATATTAGATCATGGCCCAACCCACCTCTACTCCCCCCTATCTCCCCCCCCAAAAAAAGCCCCTTAGCAAAGTAACCAACTCGGCCTAGTCCCAGAATCTCTTGCCAGCCTTTGGAGAGTCAGGTTTGTGTAGATTGAATGCAGGACTCGAGGGAAGGAGGACTCATAGTATGTTACCTTTTTAAGTGTGTGTGTTCTAGCTGCTTCCTTGGGCTAGAATTTCTCACGTGTCCTGGAACTCTAGGGTTCTCTCTTCACCCCCACTTCATGGTACTAGAAATAAATCTCAACATTCCCTGGTGGACTGGAGACGCAACTGTTGATTTTTTATCCTCTGCAAGGATCATCTTGCATGGCATATTTCATCTCTCCTACTTGAATGACAAGCTCTCTTCCAAGTGACTTGGGATAATAAGCTTCTTGTCCCTATCTCATTCCACCCTAGATTGTCCCTACCCCTTTGGTTTCTCTCTTCCTGACTTTGCACCCAAATTTTCTGGTCCAGGTAAATCTTGACTAATCTCCAAACTCCCTCTTTCCTTCCCTTTACCAGCTGATCACAGTTTGTGCTCAGCAAATAGTCTAAAAACCTATGTGTTTCTCAAATTTAGGCCACTTGTTTGGCTGGCTGTGGTTAACTTGCCGAGAATTAACTATCATTCCTTTCCTCATGTGCCTCAGGGCAATAATATTGGGTAGAGTGTGCTGTCGTTCTTCTATCAGGCACAGAGTGGGTTGTCTGTAGCATCCATGAAACTGGCTAGAGTCTGGGGGTGAAACTAGTTTAAAAAAAATTGGCCATGATCTCTTACCCTCCTCCCTCCCTCTCTTTTTTTTTAAATAAATGGATCAAAACTAAATAATTCAAGCCCTGCCTTCAAAAATAATTTTTTTTTAGTATTGTTTAGCAAAAACAATAAAACCCAAATTTTTTAACCATCAGCTATGTCTCGTTGGGTTTGCGTGTGCCATGGGTTAGGGAGGGGACTGGAGTGAAGGGGATGTGATTTAACAAGGTAGAGTAACCCCTCTACCTTCTTCAGAATCTGGATATTCTGGATAATGTCTGATCATAAGAAGAAGAAAGTGATTGGAGAGCATTTCACAAGTCTACTGTGTATATACACACAAGTAAAGCTGTGTTTTGTTGAAGTTGTTTGACAAAAGGTTGTATTTATATGTCCCATAAGAACCAAGAAGTAGTCTTCCGAGTGTAATTGCTGTTAGGTATTTAAGAGCTTGGAGCCTCCATTTTGAATTCCATAATAGAAGCATGAAAAGGTCGATGAGAGGGCCAGAAAATCAAGTAAAAGAGAGTAAAAGGGGAAGAGGAAAATTTAGTTCAGAGGAACAAAATTAGAAGTATTGAATGAAGCTCTTTTTCCTAAGCATTTTTTAGGAAATTAAGGACCAACTAGTTTTTCTTCATTTTCATTGAGGATGTGTAAAGAATTGTTCAACAAGAAAGATTTAGGGTTGAACTCAGGAAATACCTTTGCTAGGGTTACATTTGACATTAGAGTGGGTGATCAAGGCGGATTGTGGGATCTCTCTGTGATAGTTCAGTGCATATTTTTCTAAAGACAGGGATTAGGCTTCCAGAGAGGTCTGGCCTGAGGTAAGTAATCATTTACATCTTTTCTGTTTGGAATGGTAGAGTTGTAGTCAGGAAGGGTGAGACAGATTGGGAAAGTAAGGCTGGAGTTCCTCAGGGGAATAATTTGAGACTGATATTCTTCAACCGTGATATATCCTTTAAAAAGTCAGGAAGGAATGTGTTGCTTTTACCTACTCTCTCTTAGTCCTCCTTTCTCACCAAAGAACATTTTTTTCAATCAGCAAGTATTATGGTATGTTATGTGTTCTCTCATTATGGTACTCTCTGGACAAAACCAGGGAAGTGAGTTTCCCCCCAAGAAACAAACAGAACCATCTTAGATTACATCAAGGGAACAAGATATATAGACAGATTTTAATACAATATATTGTAAGTGGAAATCATGGAACACATAGTACCATCTATACTTGATGAGGAAGAGGAAGAAGAAATTGATTGCCAAGTTCAGATGGGGCTTGTGCTGGGCTTGGAATCCGAGTAAGCCTTGTCTGTTGGAGTAGAGGAGAGAGTTATTTGTTGCAAATTCTGCTTCGCTGAATGGGTGTTGATTGAAAAAAGTCTGATGTTTTGATGAATGCTTCACAAGAATCTTCCTCTGATATCTTCTTATGTCATGGTAGTGGCCCTGGGGCCCTGAAGTGTAGCTATATTCTTGGATCTGAAACTTTGGCAGGCCTGCTGGGCTCCAGAGACTTCAAGTTTGGGTCCTGTTAAACAGATTACTTGTTTCAAGGACCGTTTGAGTTGATAATCTCAGAGACGGTCATCATTGCATTGGTCACAGACTAATGAATTTGGCCACAACCACCCTGAAGACAGTTTGCAGCTTCATAAAGATGTGATTTGCTTTGGGGCAGTACCCACATAAAAGTCATGGATATTTAAGTCCTGAATGAGGGATCAGGAGATGAATCTTGATTGGGAGGGAAGAAGGGGTTCATTTTGGGTCTTAGTTGAAGATAAGGTACGTCTGGGTTCTAGATCGTCAATGTGTTTAAATACCACAGAGGAGTTGTACTTGATCCAACAGATCATGGGGAATGATTGGAAGTTTTTGTGTAGAGGAGTGAAAGGAGCAACTCTTTCAAATGTTACATTGTTGTTTTTTTGTTTTCTGTATCACTGTTCTCCACACTTCCCCTACCGCAGAATACCTCTTTTGCAACAAAGAAATTGTTAAGGAAAAGAGTCACCTTGACTACATTTGACAGTTTTTGTAACATTCTGCAACTATCATCCCTACCTCTTTGCTGGGATTGGGGAAGGGAAGGGGAGAGTTCTGTGTAACTGAGATTGGTCTTTGCATTTAATCTGTATTGTGATTTTTCCTAGTGTGGTTTTCATTTACATTGTTGTCCTTAGGTATTTTCTTGGTTCAGTAAGCAGTATTTTGGAGGATGAAGGATATGCAGTATGCAAGAGAAGGAAGAAAGTTTATACAAACTTGAGGCAAGATATCTGTAGAGTAGATTAGTGAGAGAAAAAAAATCAGGTCATGTTGATGAAGAAAAGATGGATATGATAGACATTAAAAAAGGAAAGATGGATGAGACCTGATTATTCTTTCTTTGGATTTAGAGAGTGAGGGAAAGGCAGAAGTCAAATGTATGGGAGGTTTTAAGTCTCAGTGGCTGATAATATGCTTCACTATAGACAAAATCATTAGGGAAGATTTGGGTGGGGACATAACATTTTGTACATCTAAAATTTGAGGTCATAGTAAGACCCTTTAGCATTTAATGTCAGTTTCACTTTGAGGCAGTGAGATTTAGAATTTGGGTTACAAGATAAAACTAATGAAAATAAATTATTTGGAAAGGAAGAGCTGAAAAGCCAAGAGTTAAGGATGGCACCTTGGGGAATGTCCATAATGAGAATTTGGAAAGAGGAGATGGAAATGAGGAGCATCTTATCTCAGGCTGGGAAGTAGCAGGAATGATACGTGGAATCCTGTCTGAGATTATCCTTCCCACTCCCCCCAAAATCAGATGTATTGAATTAGAGATGCTCTTATTTGTTTTTTGAGCTTAAACTAAAGTGGAAGGGAAAGATATCCTTCTGTCTACTTGACCTTGAGTTTTCCCAACCCACTCTCCACCCCTCCACCCTCACCCCAACTTCTCTCCCTTGCTGGTAATCTGATACCTCCAGTGCTGGACAAGGGTAAATCCAAGACCATCACTGAAGTTGGTGTATTTGACTTCCTCCTCACGATAGTTAACACTGCAGCTTGATCTCTGAAACTGCCTCTTAGAAGGTAGAAAAAGGTGGGGGGCGGGGCTACTTTGGTGTGTTTAATCCTAATCAATAGAGAAGAATTGGTTGGTGAAGTGAAATTTATGGGAATCTTAGGACAATGTGATTGTCATCTTAGAGGTCATAGCAATAATGGAACAAAATGTTGGATGCAGTTAATGTGTCATCTGCATGAAGCAGATTTTAGAAGTTCAGAGAATGTGAACTTGTTACTGGATACTTGAGAAAGGAAGAAGGCTGGAGATAGGTGTGAGCCACCTGAAAACAAAGTTCTGCTGGTGGCAGTCATGATCCTGCTGAAGAAGAGGAGCAGACATTTAAAGAAATCAAAGTGGCTGTACAGGGAGCTCTTGGGTTTTTTTAAATAAGATATATACAAAGACAAAAGGAAGAACACATAACTAAGGTTTAGTAAGGCTAGGATGATTTGAGGCTTATGAAAAATGTCTAAAGACAACAGGAGGACTTTAAAGTGTGATTGTGATTAAGTGTGTGATCACGATAGGATTTTGATCAAGAAGATCTAGAGAGCGGTAAGGAAGGCTGCTCTTTGGTCCAGAAGATGCAGTGTTAACAGATAATGGAGATGTACTGTGCTTTTGTCAAGTAAATCATCTTCAAACTAGAGAAGGTAAGAATAAATATAGTGAGTTGAGCTGTGAAACCCAAGGTAAGTGAAGGGATAACAAGAAGACAACCTACCTGCTTTAAATGTATTTGAATCATTGCATCTGCAGTTCCTATGGATTCCATCCCAAGATACTGAAAGAGCTTATGTTTGTGATTTTGAACCTGCTCTTAGTACTTTTTGAGGCATGTACTTTGAGCAAGGGGTTCTAGAAACTGAGCTTGTTGCTTAGTCTCAGCAGAATTCTGAGATAGACTAAATTTTTAAAGATGGTTTATGACAACTCAGGAAGAATAGTAAGAAGTGACACCTGGCATGTGTTCTGTAAGAACAAGTCACACCAAATTTCCTTTTGTTACAGAATGGATTGACTGACCATAAAATAGTACATTTTGATCTAGAAGCGACTGAAAGGTCAACTGGTTTAATCTCTTCATTTTGCAGATGAAGAAACACCCAGAGAGGAGAGGTGACTTGCTCCAGGGCCACACTGAACTACATTGATTCCCTTATCATACAGACCTAGTAAATACATGTATTTTAGTAAGACATTGGACATACTTTTTAAAACGTCTTTGTGGACGAGACCCAGAAATGTACATTGTCACCAAACCTGAAGAGCGATTAATGGCTACATGTCCATCTGGAGGAACATGTCTGTTCTTGATGCTATTTTATTCAAATTTATTTATAATCAGTGACTTGGATAACAGTGTGAATGACAAAGGTAAAAAGGGCTCTTCAATATGTCACTCAAAGTAGTGGGGAAAAAGGCACTATGATTTTAGTTTTACTCAACATGAGCTGACTGGTTAATGGTAGCATCATGAATGGACTCCAGGTTTTCTGGCAGCCCAAATGTAACTTCATGCCAGAAAATGGGAGAGAGGCAGAGTTGTGGATGGATTTTTAGTTTCAAAAGACCTTAAAGGCAGCTAGGTGGGCACATTGAGTAAAGCACTGGCCCTGGAGTCAGAAGGACCTGAGTTCAAATGTGGCCTCAGACACTTGACACACTTACTAGCTGTGTGACCTTGGGCAAGTCACTTAACCCCAATTGCCCTGCCTTCCCCCTCCAAAAAAAAGTTCAACCCCCTCATTCCCTAATTGAGGAAAAAGCTTCAGGATTAAAAGGATTGGCTCAAGGTCACATAGGTAGAGAGCTGGAGAACCCAGCCCTCAACTTGAGTGCTTTTTCTGATATACTACCTACCAGTTTGGGAGGCATTATAGTAGAGAAATTTAGGTAGGAGTCATGGGTTCTGGTTCTGACTGCTCTAAAATAGTTGTGTGACTTTGGCCTCTATGCCTTACTTTCCTCATTTATAAAAGAAGGAAGTGGGATTAGATGATCTCTAAGTTTCTCTCAGTTCCTCTTCCACATGAGAACCTTCCAGATATTTTATCTTTTTTATGACTTGTGTAGAGGATATAGAACTGACCTTGGATCCAGGAAGACCTAGGTTCAAGTTCTACCTTTGACACAAAGTAGCTGTGTGATGTTGGGTAAATTGCTTAACATTCCAGTATTCTAGGCAACTCTAAGAATACTAAGTTACAGAAAAGGTGCTGACCTGTATTGGTAAATAGAGTTTCTTCATCTGGGCATTCCTATGAAATCACAGCTCCAGTCCCTTTCCCCCCATAAACAAACACAAATATTCCATTATGCAAATAAAAAAATAGTAACTGAACTTGTTATGAAGTTTAGTTTTTCAAAAATATGTTTAACATAGTAAGAAAAATTGCCCTTGTTATATCCCCCTGTGAACTTTAATAACAGATAAGTACAGTTGAGCTAAACAAATGTCTTGATCTGCACCTGTAGTCCATCTCTGCCAAGTGTCATAACTGATCATTGGTGATGTCACTGATGAGAGTTTTGAAATCTGAATTTCAGAGTTATATTCTTTATACTCTTCTGGCTGTCATATATTTTTTCTGGGTTCTGCTAATTCCATTCAACATCTGTTCATACACATCTTTTCAAGTTTCTCTGAATTCATATTTAATCATATCTTATGGCTCAATTTTAGATTACAATTACATTCATATGCCATAATGTTTTTAGCCATGCCCCAACTGATGTCACAATATGCTACAAAAAAAAATATTTTTCCTAAGCCATCTTGAGGGTAAACACCTCAAGCTCCCTCAGTTGTTTTTCATGTTTTTCATTTCAACCTATAAGGGACCATAGAGATTATCTAGTCTAGCTCCCTTGTTTTGCCAAAAAAGGAACTGAGATTCCCATTAAGATTAAGTGCCTTAAAGGGCAAGGGCTTCAAATGGACACCACTGACCTGCATGATCACAGTCAAGTGTATAACTGAAACGGGGATAAGATAATTTTAAAACTTTGACTTAAAGCCCTGGGATAATTCATTGAGAGGCAGAAGCCCCAATCCCTGGAAAGGATGGGGACCCAAATTTATTGACTAACTTTAATCATTAAGACATGGAGCTTATCAACTAAGGCTCTTAAGTCTTTAGGAAAATCACACTAAACAAATACCAAAAAAGTAAGCATTTTCATATGCACATAAGCATAAAAAGGGATTGTAGATGAAAATGAATCTCCATTTTGTACCACTTGATTTTTCTTAATGAATTTCTTTGCTGATTCCATAGGATTTTCTCAGTAAACCCTCATATCAGCAAATCTGCCTGCTTTTTTTTAAAGTGTGTAATAAATCCCACTTGCCAACTTTCAAAACTCTTGCTTGTCTGTTGTGTGGGACAGTGACCCTTCCCCAAACTAAATTCAGAGGCTTCTCAAGGTAGAAAGTAGAAAGGAATTTTATTGCTTTCTCATGAGAAAGGACACCACCCAAGTGGGTTGTTCTAATTATGTTTAACATTTATTCAGTCTGAATAAATGGGCACGTCCCCCGAACAGAGTACAGGAGAGTACAAAGGACTGGGATGCCAGTCCTTTTATTGGCTTTCCCTTCGGATCTCCATTGGCCAGATACAACCCCCTGACTGCCTACGTCATTCCGTCCTCAAATGGCTTGTTTAATCATGTGTACAAACCTCTGGTCTTTCACCTGACCAACCTGAGGCCTGGTTTCTGCTAGATCAGAGCTCAGATTGGAAGTAGTTCCAATCAGTCACCTGACTTACATTCTGCTAAAGCTGGGGTGGGGAAGGGGTAGAAGGGTACCTTCAACTCTGTGGAACAACACCCTTCCCCCCCATCTCTTACATCTGTGTTTCTGAACTTCTGTATATTTCAAAAAATGTTTCAATGGCCTTGTTTTTGACATCATTGTTACTATCCTATTTCATCCCCCCCCCATTCAAAACAGAAAAACATTGTACAGAAACATTGTAACAAATAAATCCATGCAGTTGCCATGTCCAAAAATGTGTGTTGCTTTCTGCACCTGTTAGGTGAGTAACACTTCATTATTGGTCCTCTGTAGACTTGGTTGAGTATTGCTTGATCAGAATTCCTAAGTCTTTGAAAGTTGTTTTTCTTTACTGTGTTGCTTTGCTTATACAAATTGTTCTGTTTCTGTTATTTGCATAAGTTCATTCTCAGGATTCTCTGAAGTCACCTCTCATCATGGCTTACAGCTTAATAGTGAACCTTAATACAAGTTAATAGTTAATCATTTTTTGTTTTTCTTTTAGCATTTCAATCTCAGATCATGAAATTTGTTTTCCTTTTCCTTTCCTTCCTATTCCCTCTCTGGTATTACCCACTTAACTTCTCCCTCACCTCCAATACATTTTCATCAATCTTTCTCCTGCTGATTTTGACATTTCTGTACCACACTTGTGTTGTATGCATATGTTCAACGATACTTCGTCCAGTTCAGATAAGAATGAGGTTCATCTAATGTCACCTTCCTTCACCCGTTCCTCCATCCATGTTTGTTTACTCTTCTCACACCTTCTATTCATGAGAAATAAGTTCCAACCCTTTTTCCTCCTTTCTCCACATCCATATTTCTTTTTTTTAAAACCCTATGAACAGAATCAATCCATTCTCAAGTCCTCTGTTTTTCTTCTTTAACTCCCTCACTGCCATTTGAAGACATGGCTGTGAAGGGGCACTTGTTTCTTCTCCCCCATTAGAAAGTTAGCACTGTATTATGCAGCTCTTTCCAACTGCTCAACTAAATTTGCCTTTCTAGGTTTCTGACTCTTGTGTTTGTATTTCAAAGTACCTCTCATCAAAGTACCTCTTTTCATCAGAAAGGCTTGAAAGACCTCTATTAAAGACCTATTTCCTACCCCACCCCCAATTATATTCAGCTGTGCTGGGTAAGTTATTCTTGGTTGTAAGCCTGTATCATTTGCCTTTTCAAATACTGTATTCTAAGATCTCTGTTTTTTAGTAGAAGCTGCCAGGTATTTTGTGCTTTTGACTGGTTATTTGGTACTTGAATTACTTCTTGCTGGATGCTTGCAGTATTTTTTATTTGACTTGGGAGTTCTGGATTTTGGCTGCAATCTTCCTGGTTGTCCCTTTTGTTGTTTCCTTCAAGAAATGCTAAGTGACTTCTTTTGGTCTTCACTTTGCCCTCTAGTTCTAATAAATCTTGGCAGTTTTCATTTACAGTTTCTTGAAATGTGTCCAAGCTTTTAAAAAAAAATTGTTTTCAGATAGTCCAATGATTCTTAATTTATTTCTTTGACCTAGTTTCCAGATCAGTTATTTTTTTTAAACAGGTAACTCACTTTTTTTTTTTTTAATTTTTAAAATCTTTTGACTTTGTTCTAGTATTGCTGTTTTGTGGAGATACTGATTTGTTTGGTACATTCTAGTTTTGTCATTTGTAAATTTGTTGAGTATGCCACTTTAATCCACCTTAATGATAAAAATATTATACAGAACAAAGACATAAAATATACTACTAGAGAACAACCTTTAGTTGTGAATGATTCATTAAAGAATATTTTTGAGTGCAATTTACAAAGTTATGACTCCACTTCTGTCATGAAATCCGTAGGAATAAGCATCGTCAAATTGCTTTGCCGAAATCGATGCATTTTATCTGTGGCACTCCCCTGTTTTACCTGTCTGATAGTAACCCTCTTAGAAAAGGAAATAAGATGAGATTAACATGGCTTGTTCCTAGTAAATCCATGTTGGATCCTAGTGGTCCCAACTTTATAGAATAGTCTATAAATTTGCCAAGGATTGTTAAATTTGTTTTTAAATTTCTAGAATCTTTATGTGCTCATTTTTTGGAAAGGACATTTACCCTTAATCTTCTGGCACGTTTCTGTCCTGCATGGTGTTTCAAAGATGTTGGTTTTGCCATCATAGCTGCAGGTTCTTCTAATACCCTGCCATGTGTTGATCTTGGTCTTCAGGATCTGTACTAATTGAAAGGGGTAAGGTGCACTTTTGCCGTCTTTTCTCCAGCTTTAGGCTCCCTCAAACTCATAGCATCATAGTATTTGAAACTAGAAGATACTTTGGAGATCATCTAGTTTAGTCTCCTTATTTCACTGTTGGAACTCAGAGAAAACAGATTTAGGAGGTAGGTCCCATAGTAAGTAAGGAGAGCCAGAATTAGAACCCAGATCTTCTGACTCCAAATCCATTTTATAATCAGAGATCTCTACAAATGCTTGATGCTCATTAAAATGTCTTTGGGGTTTAACTAGTGATAGCTGTTCCTCATTTCCTTCCTTTAGAAATTCTTTATGCTCAAGTCTGGGTCTTCCACAAAGGGCAGTGTTAATATCACAGTAAACTCTCTTGCTATACCTTTTCCCTGGTTTGTGGGGGATGGAGTATTCTTTGAGGATACTTAGTGGGTTGGGGGTATGAGGGACTTTAACTTTTTTGAGAAATCTATTCTAAGCTGAGACCTCATAGGCCAGGAAGATAAAGAAACTTAGAAAAGAGAAGATATAAAGGAGATGAGGGAAACAAATGGATTTATCTCCCAGGGTAAGGCAGAGAAGCTGCCTGCCCATAGCTTAAGCATCCAGGCCTCCCCCTTTAACAAGAGGCTTTGTTTCCATTGAAGGTGTAGCTGAATCACTTCCTTTGGTCCTGAAAAAACAAGAGGACAAAACAATTCCTTCCTAACCCTACTACTTCTCCCTAGTACCCCTCACCAAAATCTAGGGCAGTAAGTTGGCCTGTTGAATTACAGATGGTGATGGATTTCTTTGGTAGCTTAAATGGATGTTCCCAATCAGAGCTGCCTTGATCCAAGCAATGAGTCTGGGCAGTAGGGAACAGGGCAGTTGGCCTTTCCTACTAGCACTTACCCATCTCTCTTGTGATGCACACTGTCTTTTGATTTGAAAGTCAGGTGAGACTTAGGCTTTCAGTGGGGTAAAAAGGATTGATGAGAATTTTAATGGCCACAGGCACTATCTTTATCATAATTTGTAAACCACCTTTGAGGTTTGCAAAATGTTTACTCAACATAATCCTGTGCAGTAAGTAGTATACTCAGTTTACATGAGGAATTTTGTTTAGAGATATTCAGTGATGTGCTTCGGATCACGTAGCTAGTATGTGTTGGAGCTAGGATTTGAATCCAGGCCTTTCAGTTCCCAAGTTCAGAGTTCTTTTTATTATGCTACAACTCTTTCACAGAATATGAAATAATGGAAAGAGCATTAGATTTAGCTAATTGCCTTTGTGAATTTGGGCAAACCACTATCTAGAAGTGCCTCAATTTCTGTCTTTAAAATGAAGGGGAAGACTAGATAATGTCAGAGTCCCCTTCCAGTTCTCAATCTTTGTTCCTGTGATGGAAAGTAGAAGATACTTTTAGCATGTTGGCCTGTCAGAGTCTCTCTTTCCCCTTGTATTTTGTCCTGTTATTCCTGCCAGAAGATGAGGATCTTGCAGTCCAGATAGACTGGTGTTAATAAGAAGTACTATTCTACTTTTCTCCTTGGAGTGGGTGGGTGAGTGAATGTGGGCTGTCAGTAAAGAGATGGAGAAGGTGCTGCTGCTGGAGTCTTGAAACATGCTGCTGAAATAGGGAAGGAAAGGTGGTGGTACCAGGTATGACTCAAGAGACAACCTCAGCATTAACAAGGGAGGAGGAATCTTTTTACTTGTCTCTTTGAACCAAGTGGAGTCAATGGGAAAATGTTAGCTATTTTGCCCTGAAAATTTGGCTAGCATCAGATCATTGGGACCATAGGGGTAGGAACAGACATAGGAAAGGTTCATTGATTGCTCTTTTCCTTCTTCCCTGTTAGAGCCACGTAGGGACCAGCAAACTAGCAGAATCTCCAGAGGATGGAAACACCAAATCCGGAACCAGGCTGCCTAGGAGTCAGTGCCTGGATCTCATTATTGTCCTTGTGGCCTCAATTTCTCCTCTTTCATGGCAAATTTTTCCTAATTTAGGCCAAATTGGGCAGCTAGATGGTGAGGTAGATACAGCACTGGGGCTGGAGTCAGGAAGACCTGTGTTCAAATCTGGCCTCAGACACTAAATAGTGTGACCCTGGGCAAGTCACTTAACCTCTGTTTTCCTCAGTTTCCTCATTTCTAAAAAGGATCAAAGGAGATCACATTTGTAAAGTGCTTAGCTCACAGAGCCTGGCAAATAATAGGTGCTATGTAAATGTTAGCTATCATCATTATCATCACCACTATTATAATAATTACTATGTTTATTATTGGTTGGGTAGTGGGGTTTTTAGGAAGAGTGATTTGGGGTAGGGACCCTAGTTTATTACTGATGATCATCTCTTTTTTTGTTCAAGTATCAACAAACATTTTGAGGGCCTGGGTGGATAGGTGAGATGTACAGGTCTCTTCAAGTCCCAAGCAATATTGATAACCATCTAGCCATTGGGGTCCTCATCCTGTTTCTTTCCCCTTCCCTCAGTGGGCTTGGAGACTGGTGTTGCCATGGTGATGAACTTTCTTCTCTTGGTGTGGCAGCAAGCCCCATATTGGAGGTGTCTTTGTTACACAAGGCTATTCCAAGACAAGCAGGAACCTGTCCTGTTCTCTGCTCTTGCCAAGTTCCTAGGACCGTGTTGGAAAATTGCCGGGGACATGGCTTCCTCAGCCCTTCCCCAGGGGTCACTATCATAGACCCTGTCTTTTGGAAAGATGTGTCAGAGGCATGGCCCTCTTTTACTCTCCAGTTCAGTACTAGTGGTTGTCAGTAAGTACTTAATGAGCATCTACTACATGCCAGGCACTGTGCTAAGTCCTTGGGATACAAAGAAAGGCAAGACAATCCCTGCTCTGGAGCTCAGTCTAGTGAGAGACAACATGAAAACAACTATGTACAAATAAAGACAGGATAAATTCAAGATAATCAATAGAAGGAACTAGCATCAAGAGAAAGCAGGAAAGGCTAAAAGTGGTAGAGGGAAAGAATGCTAGGCTTCCTTCTTGTTTGTATTCTAAGAGTACTGAGCTAAGAAATGACTCCTATCTCGACTTGCAAGTTAATGACTAAGTGTTCCTCACTGGTCCATCCATCTGCTCTTTTGTCCTCCAAATCTGAATTGGGTATGGAGTTCAGGAGAAATAAACTTGTTGGAGAATGGCTTCTTTTTGTTGTGCCAGTTTTAGTTAGGGGGGAGGGAATCCTGAATTTGGAAGGTGCTTGTTATCATCACCACCAGCTCAATTTGCCCCCCACCCCCATCTTCCTCTACCCCACTATGTCACCAGTTGTCTTACATAGTCATACCCCATTGCCCCCTCCACACAGTGCCCTAAATGTCCAAACTATAACTTGGTGATTTAGATAAAAATAACAGCTTATCGTCTATCTGATAGTCTATACTTTGCCAGACATTGGACTAGAAACTTTAAGGAATATAAAGGAAAAAATGGGAGTCATTACCCATGCGCACCTTGTAACCCTGGGGAGATAAGACATTTAAACAGATAGAAGGTAAGATACAAGTGCCATGAAAAAGGCAGAGGGGAACAGTAACGGTAAAGGTACAGAACAGGAAATCTTGGGGACAGGGTAACAGTGAATACAATTTGACAGAAGCCTGGGACATACAAATGGTGATAAGCTTGAAAGATGAGTGCTATGCATATAACCTATATCAAATTGCATACTGTCTTGGAGCGGGGTGAGAGTAGGGGAGAGGGTTTTGTCTATATGTGTAATTGGAAAAAAATTTTAAAAAGATGAGTGCTAGGCTGACAACGACCACTGAAGATTTTTAAGCAGGAAGTGATGTGAGAAGAACTTTGCTTAGGAAGATCCATAAGATCATACTAGAAGGGATCTTAGAGGTTGTCTAGTTCAACTTCCTCATTTTATGGATAAGGAAACCGCTGAAGCCCAGAGAGGTTGAGTTGCCCAACGTCACAGAGGCAGGAAATGGTTTAGGGCTCAGGTCTGGGAATTCCAAATACAGACCTTTTCCACTGCACTGTGACTCTGATCTGTCTTGCAACTGACAGGGAGACTAGGAGATGTTACTACTGATAGTCCAGGTGAGATGCCCTGAACTTGAGGGATGACGATAGCAATGCTGACAAACTTGTAGTGAGGAGAAGCTAGATTGTGGTGGAGAAGAGGGGGTTAAGCAGAAGATGGTGAGAAAGCTGAAGCAGTTAATGTGTAATTACTCTTTAAAAAAGTAGATTTGTACTGATATCTTTTGTTTTTACAATGCTTATTATTTTCCCCTACATCTCTCTTCCCTCTCCCAGACAGCCATCTCTTAGAAAAGATATTTTTTTAAGAAGAAATGGAAATCAATCATATAGAAAAAAATGACATGCAGTGTTCCACACTGGTGCACTGTCTCCTCCCCACATACCTCTACAAAGAAGTAGAAGTAACAGACTACTATAGAATTGTATAAAATTGGGATCCTAGAGATTAGGGAGGTGACTTCAGCAGCTAGGTGGTGAAGTAATTAGAACACTGGGCCTGGAATCTGGAAGACATGATTTCAAAATCCTGCTTCAGACACTTTCTAGCTCTGTGACCTTGAGCAAGTTTCAACTTCTGCCTCAGTTTCCTCACCTGTAAAATGGGCATAATAGCACCTACCTTTCTAGGTTAGGACCAATTGAGATAATATTTGTAAAACAGTACAGTGGCTGGCAGATACAAGGTATGATGTAAATGTTTATTTTCTTTCCTTTTCCCTTCAGGGTATTGTTAAGATATTTTTGTTTTGCTGTGTAAATAGGGGAAGATCTGAAAATGTTAGGAGAAGGGAAGGGGCCAGCAGAGCTGAGGAGCTGACAGGGAGGCTAAGTGTTCGTATCACTTTCATTTTCCAGTACCCCTCCCCCTCCACAGAAAGAGGATAAAAACCTATTCAATAAAACATGAGCTAAGTACAATAGTATATGCAATTTTCACATTCACAATACCCCACCTCCAGAAAAAAAAAAGGAGTTTCTTGGTCACATCCCTTCTTTAGAACCAAGTTTGGATCCTTGTAATTGATTTTTTTCTTTCTTTTTATACTGTATATATTGTTTATAGTTATAGTCATTGTGCATGTTGCTTACCTGGTTCTGCTTATCTGCATCACGCTTCTCTAGGCTTCATAGTCATCCTTCTTTATGGAGCAGTAATATTCCATTTCATTCATGTATCACAGTTTGTTTACCTATTCCTCAATTGATGGCACCTGTATTTCCACCTCTTTATTACTTGCCCCAAAAGTTTTGGTGTGTATTTGAACCTATGTTTGAGCTCCGTGGGTTCTGTAGTGGCACATGAATATGTCAATGGGTAAAGGCATGGTGGTCATTCTTAGCATATTCCAGAGTACTTTCCTGAATGGCTGGGCTAATTCACAGATCCACTAACAACTTAAGCCTGTCTTTCCACAACTAAGAACTATAATTGATAAAAGAGGATCTGGAGGAGGTGGGAAGAATGAGATTGAATGGTGAAGTGGAGTTAGCCTCCAAGGAAGCAGGACACTTCCTCTGCGTCAGAAAGGGTGAGTGCATTTTGTAGTGGAGAATGGAATGGTCTGGAAAATCCTTCCTCTCCAACTTTGTTCGTTTCAATTATAACTATCCTTTGAAATATCTAACGTAATACCGTCTCTTCCACGATCCATTCCCTTGGCAGGGAAGGTTCCATCCTACCCTCAACATTGAGTGTGAACCCCCCAAACGGGTTTAATCTTTGTGGGGGGCATGGAAGCAGGATTCGGCGAGACAAGATGAACCAAGTGAACAAACGAATGAAAAGGCTTCTTTTTAGCACTGGTCTACTGGCCCCGGGGTCTGTAAGGCTTTGCCTCGTAGGAGTCGGTGCTGCTGGAAGGGACCTTGGAGGTCGCGTCTAATCCCAACCCTCTATTAGGGAACTGAGGACCAGAGAGGGGAATTAACTTGCCCACTGACCTGCATGCTTATCAAATTTTCAAGACTACTGGAAGAGGGAAATTTGACTATAGGATCACGACGTTTAGCGCTGAAAGGACCGTAAGCGGTCCTCTTACCCCCAAACCCTCATTTTACGGATGGGGAAACAGGCTCAGAGAAGTGCCACACCTCCCTCCTTCCAATGGGCAAAGCTCAATCTATTTGCACTCTTGAATCTGGATTTCAAATGACCGAAATAAGCTGCAGCCAGCCGCCCAAAACAAACGCGAAAAGTGGTAGCCTGGGAAGGACGGAACGCCGAGCTGCCCTTTGTCTCCGCAGACTGACGTCCCAGACGCGCCTCCCCGCGCCAGCCGGAACCACGTGTTGCCCGGTGTGGGTCGGGCCGGGCTCAGTTTCCGGTCGGAAGAGAGAAGCCGGCGGCTCCGGAAGTCTCCGTTCGCGTTACCCCGTCACCCTTTCCCGCCCGCCCCCGCTGCTCGCTCAGGAGCGAGGTCGAGGTCGAGGCCGGGTGCCGACTGTCTTTCCCCAAGATGGCTGCGGGGCCGGGCCGGCGGCGGCGGCTGTTGCAGCTACTCATGCAGTTCGGTTCGGTGCTGCTCACGCGGTGTCCGTTCTGGGGCTGCTTCAGCCAGCTCATGCTGTATGCCGAGCGAGCCGACGCGCGCCGGTGAGCTAGCCCGCTCGGCCACCGTAGGCGGGTGGGCCCGGGGGGGTGGGCAGAGGGGAGGAGCGGGGCGGGCTCGGAGGAGGCGGGCGGCCCACCTGCTACTGAGCGGGACAACAAACACCTACTAGAGCTACGTTATCGGGATACTGCGTGGGACTGCAGCAGGTTAGCATAGGGAGGATAGCACTTCCTGAAGGCTGAAAGAGGCATTCTTGCCCCTTGGGATTGGGGTGCCCTGGGTTGTGGGGTGGCAGTGCACACCCAGAAAGTGAGCAAGCAATTCATGGGATCATATATTTAAAGTAGAAGTTTTCTTTGTATGCCCCTGCGCCCCGACCTTAACACAGTGCGGACACACTAGGCTATTAATAAATGCTTGTTGAGTTGATTTGAAAGGCTCTTTGCTTAGGAGTCCTTCTCTAGCCCAACCTCAGCTTACAGTTTTGGAAACTGATTGGCAGGTGGGGTGGGGGTGGGGCGGAGCAGTGTGGTAGTGACTCGCTCGAGGTCGAACAGGCAGTGGTTGGGCCACAATTCAATTTCAGGTCTTCTGACTCCAAATACAGTATGCTGTGGTGCCCACTAGGAACTTGGCATAGATATTGTGCCTGCTGGGCAGCCTACAGGACCCCACATTGCTGCTTTGCTTACCCTTCAGGAAGCCGGATATCCCAGTGCCCTACCTGTACTTTGATATGGGGGCTGCTGTGCTCTGTGCCAGCTTCATGTCGTTTGGGGTGAAGCGCCGTTGGTTTGCGCTGGGAGCTGCACTCCAGCTGGCTGTCAGCACCTATGCTGCCTATGTAGGGGGCTATGTTCACTATGGAGACTGGCTTAAGGTGAGTGTTGGCCTCCTGGGCTGGGGATGTAGCAGCCTGAGCAGGGAGGGGAAGGGAGTGGGCAGAAGGCTAGAGTTTCTGTGCTAAAGCCATGTGGGTCATCTTCTACTCATGGTATCTAGGTGAATGGGTATGGTGCCCAATTAGTGGGAGAGGGGGTGTGTGTGATGCTGGGGCCCCAAGAATTGAGCCAGGACAGATTTGGTAGTTAGTACCATCAGTGGTGTCAATGGGAGGGAAGATGGCTTTAGGAATCAAGCTGGGAGATCTGAAGAGAAGGTTAGGGGAGGGGAGAAGAGGGCATCAAAAGAGACTTCCTAGGGAGGAAGATTTGTGTTGTAAAATAGGAGACTGTTCTGTTGACTGTTTTGGGAAAGACAAAAGCGGAGCTTGGCTCTACAGAGGCTTCTTTGGATGAACTGTTTCTGATAGAGTCTCCTCTCCCATTTTCAGGTCCGAATGTATTCCAGAACCATTGCCATTATTGGTGGTTTTCTGGTGTTGGCTAGTGGGGCAGGTGAACTCTATCGCCAGAAACCACGAAGCCGCTCTCTGCAATCTACAGGCCAAGTGTTCTTGGGCATCTACCTCATCTGTGTGGTAGGTTGGGAGGGTTTGAAGGGTTGGGGTGGGTCTTTCCATCAATATCCAGTCTTTGGAGAGAGAGTTCCAGTTAGCTGAACAGGGGTGGGGTTTCCCTACATTCCAGTGGAGCTTCGCCAGGGATCTGGAGGGTAGCTGGCATATTGTGCTTTTCCAGGAGAGGAAGGAACATCCTAAAGCCACATATCCTTTCTGCACAGCAGCTTGGCCATGTTCCTGAGTGATTCAGGGAAAGGTGTTCTTACTTGCTGGGCCCCCTTTGTTCCCTGGGATCAGTCTGGCTCTGTTTTGGGGTTTCTCTTGTATCAGCACTGAGAAGCCTGGGTTAAAAGGTTGTTTCTTATCCTCATCCCCACCTTAGCTTGGGTTGTACTATAGAGAATTTTGATTCTTTTCAGGGGCCCACATATGGACTGACTAAGCTGGGATGGTCAGAGGGGTAATTTCAGACTAAGTGTCCTCTGGGGCAATTGTTGATAATGGAAAATGGGTCAGCTTCAGAGTCCCGCACCTTATACTCAGTAAAGCTGGACTGTTCATTTCAGCAATTCAATAAACATTTATTAAGGATCTGATCTATGGAGTACCCTGCAATAGACACTGAACAAGACAAAAAAGAAATAAGACCTAGGCCCTAATGGCCTAGGAGGGAGACAAAACATGTATACAGATAAATGTAAGACAAAATAAGGCCCATAAAAAAAAGCTTTTCAGCAGGTGGGTCAAGAAAAGCTTCATTGAGTGGCAGGAGCCCTTGAGCTGAGCCTTGAGGAAGGGGTGAGTTATCAAGAGTACAGATGGGAGAGGGCCTTCTAGGCTTGACTGGGGTGGGAGTGGGGATTGCTTCTGTGTGTATTGGGTACAGTTAGAATGAAGGAAGAGGGATGGAGATGGGAAAGTGTGGTGCATATTGGAGCCATCTAGCTGTGTCGAAATATTTTTGAGGGAGTCTAGACCTGCAATTTCAACAGCATCAGGAATTTTTTGTGTGGAGACTCCATTTACTTATGCAGATAACCAGCTTACCTGAAATTTATAGCCTTAGTGAGTGTCTGGGACACAGGGATAGCTTGTAGGTATCAAAAGCAAGACTTGAAACCAAGTCTCTCTGGTTCTATGTCCACTTGGCTGTCTTTTCTTGGCTGGAAAAAACTTTTGTATAAGATGTAGTTCCTGTTTTTGTAAAATGTACAGTTTAGTTTGGTGATATGGCTCAAACAATGCAACTAGCACCAGCGATCAGATCATTGCCTCCTCTGGCCTGCAGTAACTCTTCTGTGGCCTGGCAAAAGGTACTGGTGAGTCTCTGGCAGAAAGATTTATCCTTCTACCCTTTACAGGATGAATTTCTTCATACCCTGCTAGGCTGGTCCATGGCCATCCATCCCCAGGCCTGTGGAGCCCTCTTTTCTGGGATAGTTCTGTCGTTTTTCAAGACTTTCTTTTTTAAGTGGTATTTTATTTTTTCCCAATTACATGTAAAAATAATTTTTAACATTCATTTTTTTAAAAATTTTGAGTTCCAAATTTTCTCCCTCCTTCAACTCCGTCTTCCCTGAGATGGTAAGCACTTTGATATAAGTTGTATATGTGCACTCATGTAAAACATTTCCATATTAGTCATGTTGTGAAAGAAGAAACAGACCAAAAGGAATACACACACACACGCACGCACGCACACACAAGTAGTATGCTTTGATCTGCATTCAGACTCCATCAGTTCTTTCTCTGGTTGTGGAGAGCATTTTACATCATGAGTCCTTGTTTCCAAGATTTTCTGATTCTTTGTGGTATCTCTTTAAGACTGAGTTTCAGAGAAGGTACTGATTGGCGTTGATTGGGGAAGCCCTTTCCTGGGAGACTCCTCCACTGATGGAGCCACAGGTCTGGTTTAAAAGGCAAAGTGTACGTATATGTGTGTTTGGTCTCATCTCTTGCCTCTGCCTTTGCCATGATTCCTGGAATGGACACCCTACTCAGCTGTCCCACCTTGATTCTCTGTCTTCCTTGAGGGAACAGCTTAGGGTCCACCTTCTACAGGACACTTTTGCTTCTTTAGCACTTTCTCCCTCTTAAAATTACTGTGCATTGCTTTTTTATACTTTGTATTGACATATCTAGGTACATGTAGAATCCCCTACTCAGGAGGGATATAAGCATCTTTTGGGCAGGAACTATTTAGTTTTTGTCTTTGTTTCCTCAGTGCCTAGCACATAGTAAACACATGTTTGTTGAATTGAATTGAAATACGTGAAGGGGAGTAGCATAAGACAATATTGGAAAAAGAAGGGGTCTCAGATGCCAGGCTCATAAGGTTGGACTTGATTCACTTGCCAGTGGGAAACCACTAAGGGCTTTTGGGTAGCAAGTAATGTCAGTTTTGTACATTAGGTTGATTACTATGGCGGCCATAGTAAGACAGATTGAAAGAGGTAGACTTGGAGGTAAAGATATCTATTAAGTGAATTGACTGTATCAGTAGCCCAGTACCTCTTATATAGTTGGTGCAGATCCTTATTGATATAAAGATTGTGGGAGAGGTGTCAACAGTGACTCAGTTTTGTGTGTAGTTGTAAAGTACCTACTGAGGTGGTGTCAATAATGTCATGTTTTAGAGATGTTAAAGACTCAGGTGCCATTTAATGTGGCAGTTAGGAGATTATTAGTGACTTTAAGAAAACAGTTTTGGGAAGAGTAGGGAAAAAGGAACTGCAATTGCAAGGCGTTGAGTGGTTAGGGGTTTAAATAAGTATAAATTGTTTTTTTTTGGAGGTTTGTTGGTGAGAAGGTGGAGAGAGAGAGGCTAGCAGTTAGAGGCAGTATCAGGGTAAGATTTGTTAGGAAAGAGAAGGGAAGGGGAGTGAGTGGAGAGAGGGCTTAAACATGCAGAGAGATCAGCCACATCAGTCAGAGGTGGTCGGGGATAGGATTAAAAGGCTTTGGAATGAGGAAGGCTAGTATGCAAGGGATTGCAGGATGAAGTGGAGGCTAAGAACTTGGAGGCCCTGGGCGTGTCAGTGGAAACAAGGCTAGAGATGAGGGCTGTGAGATGGTGGCTGGAGGAGTCAGCATAATTTAAGACAACTACAGATGAGGTGGGTGAATCAGTGAATCTCTAAAGGGTGATCAGTGGTTGAATTTAATTTATATAGAGGAGAAAGTATTCCAGTTAGGGGTAACGCTGTGTCCCAGGGACCACTGACCTCCCCCTGCCCTCGCCCCAGGCTTACTCCCTCCAGCACAGCAAAGAAGACCGGCTGGCATATCTGAACCACATCCCGGGAGGGGAGCTTACACTGCAGCTGCTCTTCATCCTTTATGGTGTCCTGGCTCTGGCCTTCCTCTCTGGCTGCTATGTGGCCCTGGCTGCTCAGATCCTGGCTGTGCTGCTGCCTCTCATCATCCTCCTCATTGATGGAAACATCATCTATTGGCACAACACTCGGCGAGTTGAGTTCTGGAATCAGATGAAGCTCATTGGCGAGAATGTGGGCATCTTCGGGGCTGCAGTGATCTTGGCCACGGATGGCTGAATGGCACTCTTAGGGATGGGGTGAGAGGGGCAGATTTTTTGGGGGGTGGTGGCGCAGGGAATTTTCTTTCACAGGCTGTTTATTTATGCTTTTTAAAAAAACCAAAACCAAAAAAACTTTCTTTTGTAATGATTGGCATGAAAAGAGTCTTTACCCTGTTACCCTAGGAAATGCACTTTAAAAGAAAGGAAGAAGCCTTAGCAGCTGGGGTGGGATGGCGGTGATGAACTCCTCCAAGGCTTCTCTGACCCAGAAGGGAGGATTTATTTTAGGAGAAGAGCCTCTGGGAAGATCTGGGGAGGATTGTAGGGGGGTAGAGTAGGGCCAGTAGAGGAAGGGAGAAGCTGGATAGACAGAAGGAGACCAGGTGAGAAGGAAAGACACGGAGAAAGACAAGGACCAGAGGTGTAT
Source organism: Phalanger gymnotis (assembly GCA_028646595.1). Taxonomy (NCBI): domain Eukaryota; kingdom Metazoa; phylum Chordata; class Mammalia; order Diprotodontia; family Phalangeridae; genus Phalanger; species Phalanger gymnotis. The sequence goes on from CM053626.1 coordinate 185,488,113, forward strand.
ATTTCTTTTTGTACAGCGTCCAGTCTTGTTGAAAGCATTTTGATGATGAGTGAGTGTGAGCGTGAGTGTGTGTGGACCAGCATGGACCAGACTCAGGAGTAACTAAGGGGACTGGCCCAGCCCAGTTTCAGTTTTGGGTTCTCTGGGTTTCTGGAGGCTAGGGGCAATGCTAATCTCTTCTTATCAGCCCCCTTCACCGATCTGCTTAACATTGCTCATTGACTGGGGCCCAGGGTAAGGTGATTCACAATGGCTGTTCTCTGACTCATTGTACCCACTTTGACGGAAACGTTCTCCAGGCTCTGCCACGTCTTTGCCCCAGGTTGTAAGGTGGGCATCCTGGGGCACAAGCACCTCTCTCCCTCTGCTTTTCTGTGCTCCCCAGTCAGCATACTCCACCATCTTCCAGAAATAAACACTCTATGCACACTTGTGGGTTTGCTTTCCTAGTTTCCCTGCAGGCGCCTTTGGTTTGAACTAGATCATCTTTTCTAGCACTTGCCTCCCAGTCTGCGCTCTGTTTTGGAGACTTCACACTAAAACACTCCTGCTTACAACTTTGGCTCTGTCCTTTTTGGGAGTTCTTCCTGATGGCTCACTTTACTGTTTCCTGGTACAGCTCATTGATTCCTCGTGCCACACTCCCCAGCCTTTTTTTTAATGATGAAGAAATATGTGGATACCTGATTTCTTGTGTAATCAAGAGTTAGTGACTTATTTCTGTCCAAACGTGCAGGAAGGGAAAGATGACAGTGGTTGGAATGTACTCGTGGCCCCTGGCTCCCCACTACCTACTCCCTGGAGTCTGGGTACCTGCTGCTTTTGCCCGGCTTCTAGAGGTTTGCAAGTAGTCTCATTCCCCAAACCCCAAATCCAGCCTGTCATCTGAGCTTTTGAAATCAAAATATAGATGGGTCTGCCTCTTTCTCTCTCAATTGATGTTGCCGTAGCAGCCTTAGATAAATGTTGCTTTTTTTGTGCTTATTGGCTTTACAGGAGGGAAGAGGAGGGAGGGGCCTTGCAGAGACTTGTTTCGCCCATCTTCCCAATTTAGATCAAGAAGGTTTTTTTTGGAGGGGTGGGGGTGGGGTGGAGGTCTTGGGCTACAGAAAGAGTAGGACTTGGGATAGGGACCAAGGCTGCTGATGGCCTGATTTGGATGTGCAGTGACTGTTGCTGGATCTGAAGGTCACTGGGAACTGTACAGGGGTCTTTTCTGCTTGTTTTTCCACCAGGACTTCTTTTTCTTCCTTATACTCTTACAGAGGGTAGGAGTAGAGTCTGTCAGTGAGGGGCAGAGTCTTGGTCAGCAGAGTCTGGCTTTGAACCCGCTCCCACTTTGCTACTTTTCTCCCCAACTCCGGGAACCTCTTCTGCATCCTATTTTCTCAGGACTTTGCTCTCCTTCTTTGTTAACGCCACCCTGCCCCCACAAATCTGATAGCTGAAAGGGGCTAACATTTAAATAGGAGACTCAAGAAAAACCTAGGACCTGAAGAAACTAATTTTAAATGGTGAATTTTAGGAGTAGTGAGAGGCAAGGGTAATATCTGGGGATAGGAAACCTCAAATCACACATGGAGGTGGCCATGTGTTTCACCAACACTTTGGTTCACCCTGGGTAGGAGTCCTGGTGGGATTGGGGTTCCTAGGGAAGATGAAGAAATAGATACCAGTTGTTTTGGAACAGCTGGCAGAGTTCTGGACAGCAGGTTCCAGGTACCCATACTCTATCCAGCCTCCCTGTTTCTGCTACTTCACTGGCTCCCTCCCCTCCCCAGAGTCCAAGGGCCTTAAGGCCTTCCCATCTCCCCTTCTATTCAAGTTTCTCAGCTGGCAAGCCTAGGCCTGCCTCCTAAGTTCCCTGAGACCACTGCCTCAGTGTGGCTCTTGGCTATGCGCTCAGTTGGGCTGGGGCCAGAAGGGTTGATGGTTCCTATCAGCTGCCTGGGTCAGAGGCAGGTTTGCAGAAGGAGTCAGGCAGTCCCTTGGCATGGTTAACAAGCTCATAGGAGTCCCGGATGTCAGACAGGCCAAACCAGAAGAAGATCCACTGTTTGTTGGAGAAGCTGCCGTCACAGTTCTTAAAGTACCTGCGGTAGGAAAGGAGCAGTAGAGTCAGTGCATGGGGCCACTGCCCTCCTCCAGGCCCAGCACACCCAATTGCCCCAGCTTGTGGGAAGGATTCCTGGACTCAGACTCTGAGAGGTCTATGCTACCCTCTTTCTGGCTAGTGCCGTGCTTTGTCTGACCAGGGAGCAGGTTCTTGTTTTGCAATGCTGGCTAGTACTCCCTCAGTTTCTTCTTGGTCTGGCCTGAATGCCCCCCTCCCAGCTGGGCAGGGTCTTCTTCCCTTGAACAATAATTCTCTGCTTACTGCCTGTGAGAGATAATCCAGCAGAGCACAGCTGGGAGGCAGGGGCAGAGGATGGCCAAGTGGAAGCGGAAGACCACTGCCCATGGCTAACCTAAGAATTGTTAACCGATTTTGGTGCCATGGACCGTGTTGGCAGCAATCTGGGTAAGCCTGTGGACCCCTTCTCACAATTGTGTTTTTAAAGGAAGCCTATTATGTTCAAATGCAGGTATCCTCTCCTTTTGTTTTAAAGAATGCACAGATCCCTGGCCCAGAGGGATGGAGAGGAGTCTATTTGGTGGAGGAAATCATTGAATTAATATAAAGAAAAGCCTTTTCTCAGGTGCTGCAAGTTTGTGCATCTGCTAATCAGCTGTGCTTCTCTATACTAACTCTATACGGTGTGCTCCCTAGAGGCCACAGGCTTGAATGGAGCGATTGCTTAGTGAATAGGAGGAGAGTGGCTGTAACAGCTGGATCTAAGGGAGGGCTGGGTCCTGGGGCATCAGAGGCACTCCACTGTTTTCTGAGGGGGTGAGTGCAGTGTGCAGTGTTTAACTCGGCCCGAAGTGGGGAGAGGCCAGGAGCAGAATCCAGACTTTGTAGACCAGAGTGGAGATCAGGCTGGGAATGGGCTGAGCCAAAGTGACTGAACACAGGTTCCTAGGCTCAAAGGATCGCAGTGAATGTTTGCCCTTTTGCTAGATGAAGCTGAGTTTTGTAACTATTTTGTGAGCTCTAATCAATATAGAGCCTGTCTCTGGAAATCTCACACCTAGATGGGTCTATGAATGTGTTAACTCCTCACTGGCAGGGAAATGACAAAGAAAGGCAATGGGAAGATGCTGCGATCTCTGGAGAACCCCTGAGCTTTGGAGGATCTGCAGCAAGGGGGCCTCTCAGTGCACAGAAATGATGGTATCTGGAGTTGATGAAGAAGGCCAGGCCACAGGGTCAGGGTGACAGATTTGCCAGTTCTCTGATGGCAATAGCATCTGCTGCTTGAACCCTGGACTTGGAGGGAGTATTAGGGGCACAGTAGATCAGGGAGTCACTTACACATCTGTACTATGCTATATTTGTAAATACATTGGGCCTGGAGACAGGAAACCCTGATTCAAGTTTCTGGTCAGCCACTAACTTGCTTTGTGACCATGGGCTTCAGGTTTTGGGGGTCAAATAATGGATCTGCACTAAATGATCCCTCTAGTGTCTTTCATTTAAGAGTTAAAATAGAGACAATGCCTACCAGGGGTTGATGGGATTGGTGACACGGGACCTCCAGAAAAGTCGGTGCAGGTCCTGCCGCATGCACTCCCATAGCATCTGGCCTGATCCCTGGCTCTTTCTGCTTGAGTTCACCACAAACTTGTCCAGGTATGGGGTGCCTCCCAGCACAGGTTCAGTGGTCAGGATGGCTGCAGCATTGTACCTGGAACCAGGATGAGTGGGACAGGGTCAGAGTTTCTACCCTTACCATTCTCAATCTCACCAGCAGCTTCCTGGTCCTCTCCTTCCATTGGCTCAGAGACCTATGAGGCTTGTCAACATTTCCCAAGGGTTCCTTCAGATTCTTTACAACAATTGGATAAATTTGTCCTCTGTTTCCCCCCTCATTCTCTCCTGCTTCCTCCCCTCTCTGACACCTCCAGGAGCACAGATGCTACCTGTGGCATAGACACTGCTCCTGGGTCAGCACTGCCTTGGCTCACCCTTCAGAATAGTAAATGGAGTGCAGCCGTGGTTGAAGAGAGGCCAAATAGTCGTCCCGAAGCTTTTTGCCAAAACTCGCATTTACGAGGTCTACCAGCCGCTTCTGATCCAGCTTCTCTAGGCTCTCTACTCGAAGCATCCGCTCAGCATTCTTAAAAAGGGTCCCTGATCCTAGAACAGGGAGATAACAGGACAACTAAGCTGCTTACTCCCCACCCCCCTTGCCCTGCCATGGAAAAGTTAACAGGGATTCCATTATCATCCTTGTCCCCCATCAAGTACTCCCAAAGCTGTTCCCTTGCCCAGGGTTATCTACTCAGTGGGCTACCCATTTTTTCCCAGCTCCCCCAGGAAACAAATGGAATGTGGTGCTGACCTGGCCTGAAAAAGCATCTCCTCATAACTCCATCTCCATTTTGGTACAGCCGTTTCTCCCCACTGGGAGTTCTCATGCTGGTGTCACCACCCTCCCCTTGAAACCCATAATAACTAACGAGGGGAAAAAATGAGTAACCAAAGGGATATTGCAACTTGCTTGCCTGGTGTGTTGCTATACATCTTTGGTTGCCAATCTTACATGCCCACTGGCACCCTGAGATTATCATTCATTTGGTAGATCTCTTCCCACTGCCTAGGCTTACCCTTGTTGCTGAAGAGTTCCGTAAGCAAGGTATTGGCAGATGTTATGACAGCTGAAGAGTCATGGGATAGTCGGCCTAGCACGTCCACAATGAGTCGAATTTGCTGCCTCTCCTTGCTGGTCATCCACTGGGCATTTGTCACTAGGTCTAGGTCAGCTGGCAAGTTTACATTACTCAGAACCTAGGGGCAGGGAGAGAGCATGACAATGAACCCATCACTAGCCCCTTTCTCTGAGCCTAGACCTTTCTCAGGAATTTCCCACGCTGACTGACCGCTCCTCTCAGTGACTTCCCAGCCACCTTACTGGTTACCCTTTCCATGGTGTATCCCCAAATTCAAGGGCTGGTCACATGAAGTGATACAATGAAGAGAACAGAACCAAAAGAACCATGCACAGACTAATGTAAGGATCTTGGAGAGCTGATAAAAGGAAGTGCCTTCCCTCTCGGGAGAGAGTTGGGGACTGTGGTCTTGGGCAAATCATTTCCCTTCACTATCAGACATGGTTGCCCTGGGTTTGATGGGGGTAGAATAAAGGATGTTGAAGGAAATGACAGGCATAAAAACAACAACAACAAAAAAAATGATTAAACTTAAAAAAACAATCAGTGGCTAGTCTGATCTTAACAGGTCCACTGCATATCAACCTGACCCTTTCAGTACGGGGTGCTGGGAATCTCGGAACCCAGAGGGAACAAGTGCAAGGTGAGACATGGGAGGTAAACAAAGGGGGCTAGATAAGAGAATTGATCTTGGGGTCGAGGTGGGATGAAGAGATAGGAAAATGGAGGATTGGCAAGATAGATACGATCTACCTTCTGATTGGCATCCTGGAGGCCCCCGGTAGTATTGAGGAAGATAATCTTGGTGGGCCGCAGAGCCTTGGCCAGAGCAGCAGTGACCTCCAAGGAATTGAGCAGCACAGAGCGCCGGACACCTGTCTCGCCAATAGGACACAGGATGGGGATGCTACCCGACTCCAGGCACCATTTTAGCAGGTCTGTCTCCACAGAGACAATGCCACCATAGCTGCAGGTAAGAGTTGCAGTAGGGGCTCAGCTGTCTGGGGTTCCATAACTTGGGGAGCAGGAGGCACAGATGGGCAAAGTGCCAACCTACTCAGTATGGGGAAGTGGCAGGTTTGGAAGTATATGGACTTAGGAAGGAAGGGTACTATTAACCTGGTATGGGTTTGCAAAGAACAGATAGGGAATGGTACTGATGGAGTTAGGGGATAGGCTGAGTCATCCATAAAACTCTGGGTGGGTGCTACACAGTTGGCATAGAATGTGCCTAGGGAACAGTGGATGTGGAAATGAAAGGCACTTACGTGGCATGGGGAGCAGGTTCAGCAGCGCTCAGCACAGACCCTCCCCCAAAAAAGGGCACAGCAGTGGCTGCATTGTGTCGTAGAGAGTCCACAAGGACTTTGCAGCTCTGAGCCATCTGGGCCTTGGCCTCCCAGAAGGAAAGGCAGCCAGACGGTGCAGTGGGTTCTGGGAGTCCAAGAACCACAAGTGGCTTCATATCCATCCGTTGCAAGAAGGCCAGCGCGAAGGCCAGACTTAGGACTGCCTCTGTGCTCTTGAATATACCTTCATCCACCTTCAGGGGAGGAGGTGATGAGAGCGTTGGGAATGGCCCAACCATCCTGTGTAATGTGCACTTAATGTTCTCACCCTTATGTGACCCAATGTCACTATTGCTTTTGGTATCATATCCTTAAGGCCAATGACCTCTGTCCCCTCCAGATGTCTACGCCAGCTCCCTCATGCCTACATATGATCCCATACTCTGCTGTCATCTGCCAGGGTGTCCAATGCCAACCATGCCCCTTTGTCCTGGCCCCAATCCTTGGTGTCTCCCCTCAGGGTTCTAGCTTTCCCCCATCCCCTAGTATAGTCACGGGGGACCCGCAGTATGGCCCTAAACCTCTGAAGGTTTTCTTTTCCTTTCTGCCTCCTAGACCATATGCCCAGACCTCAGAGGCTCTGATTAGTCCTCTACTTCACTCTTGGACTGGTGCTCCGCCCTTCCTTCTCCCCACCCCTCAATCTCATTCTCTGCTCCTTCAACATTCCCCTCCTCCTGTTTAGAGGTGGCCTTGGACCCCAGGGCTTACACAGGGCAGGGTAGGTGGGGCACTGATTGTTGGGGGTGGGCCGGGACAGGCAGGCTTTTGTCCTGTTTTTCCTTCCTTAACCCCTTTCCAGCTCCTTCCCAAACCCACTGGATTTCTTTGTTTCTCACATGGTGTCCTACTTGCTGCCCAGAGTTTCCACTTGCCTGCCTTATTTTTCCCACCCCTACTCTGATCTGGGAAGCATGCCCCACCGTTACCCTAACAGTCAGTGGTGGGGCCAAAGCAAAGACCTCCCAAGATGGGCCTGTCTGCAGCTGGGATAGTCCCTTTCCAACCTCACCATACCCATCTGCAGGGTCAAAGGTGCCCTGTGCTCGTTTGGTTGCACTAATGCCCCATTTCTGTCGCCATGTATGCTGCTGGGGGCTATCCACAACTCCACCCCTCCTCCAGTATAAGGAGCCACATTAGTTTTGCCCATCGGGCCCAACCAGTGACATGGCAGGCTTCCTGTCGAGATTTGCCAAGCCCGTTATCGAGATGTGCCAATGTCGGTTCCTTCCCAGGACGCGCCTCACCTCGATGATGGCAAAAGGTTTATCTGCCGAGTCATAGGTGGTCTGGAACTGGGTGAGCCAGTGCCTCGCCTCCCCGGGGCTGGCCCCACACTCGGTCAGGAACGCCTGGATATCCCGCTGGACCAGCGAGCGGCTGGAGTTCCGCGCGGGGGCCAAGGCTGGAGGCGGCGGCGGAGCGGCGTCTGGACCCAGTGGGGTGGGGGCGGCAGGTGGCCCCACTCCCGGAGGAGGTCCCTTGTCACCTTCCGTCTCTTCAGGATCTTTCTCTGCCTTCTCTTTAGGCAGCTGGGTCCGAATCCGGGCGGTACTGAGGCGGTGACTGGGGCTGGCACCCCCAGATCCCCGGCGCCTGGCACTACTGCTGAATCTGCGGGCACCTCTCAGGGCCCGGAGCCGCGAGCTTGCTCTTGGTCCTACTCCTACTCCTGCAGCCGCTGCTACTCCGGCCAGGGTCCGAGACAGCGGAGCCGTCGCCATGGTAACCACTCTGGCCCCTCAGCCTGCGACAGTATGGACCCTGCACCCCGTGCCAGGGGGACTCTTAACCCTCAGGGGGCGGGGTCCAGTCCTGCGTAGCTGGGGGGCGGGATCCCTGCAGAGTTGGGGTGAGGGAGGGCAGAGCTCAGCTCTGTGACCTATTTGGGGCGAGGTCAGGAGGCGGGGCCCGGAGACGAACCACCCAGGTGTCCCATCCCTACCCCCAACCCGGGACAGACAACCAAGTAAGTCCTAAGTCATGCGGTCCCTGAGATAAGGCGGTGGGAGCGGGGTTGCCTTTGATCAGCTGCCAGGGCTGGTTCCAGGAACAGAACGAGAAGGGAGACTTGACCAGAAAAGCCTGGTGGCAGGGGTGGGGCCAAGGGAGAGGAGATTGATATTGGGTAGGAGAGGAGCTGGAGGTCGAGGGGCTGAGGGAAGAGTTGTAGAATTAGAGAAAAGGTTAAGGGAAGACTGGGAATTAAGAGCTCCCAGACCCTCTCCGCTGGCCTCTGGACCAGAGTTGGGGGATCAGAGTAGAGAGGACAGAGGTCGGAGACAAGGATTGGGACAGGAGTCAAGGAGAAGGAGCGGGAGAAAGGACAGGGATGAGGACACGTGGTTTGGCGAGGCGTGGACTGGGGCGGGGCGGGGCGTGTTTCGACGGGCAGTCTCTCCCCTCCAAAGTTATGTGGGCTTCCGTCTACTCTCCCCTGGAAGTCAGGATTGCCCAGTTGTGGAATGAGCACTTTAGTCCTCCAGTTCCTACTCTCAAAGGCCGAGTGGCCAGTAGAAAAATGACACAAGTCGTCTCCATTCCCCTGCCTTCCCCCATGTAAACATAGGCTCCAGTTTATTTTTCTATCACTTGCTGTCCTCAGCTGGAGTTTAGAGAAGGCGAGGGAGAGGGGAGAAAGCAGTGAGGTACTTCTAACTAACTGGATTGGTTTTTCCTATTTCCTGCTTGGGAATTCAGGGCGGGGAGCAAGTCGATGAACCAATGTCATCAAGGATCCAGCTCCCCTCCCTATTAGTGGTACGCCCTTTATTTTACTCATCTTTCCTCCTAACCCTTCCTTTCCCCTTCTCCCTCCTCACTGTCCCATCTGAGTCCAAATCTGCTTAGAATCAACTTGCTCCTGACACAGAGACCAGCAATGATGACAATTTCCCCCCTTCCTCAGTCCTGCTATTTCCTCCTTGTCTTAGAGGCAGGCCTGGTTTGTACCCGTCTACCTGACATCACCCAGCCAATCTGAAAATCTATACCTTGTCTTACTCTGTCTTTGAGTTTTGCCAGCAGGCATTCCCCTGGGTCAGGATCCCTTTCTATTACCTTTTCCCTGAGTCCTGACTGTCCCTGAAAAAGTTACCTTTTCGTAGTCATTCTTGAATCCCTCCCCTTCCATCCTCATCCTTCTAACCTTTTTTTTTTTTTTTGCAGGGAGGAAAGGCAGAGCAATTGGGTTTAAGTGACCTGCCCGAGGTCACACAGCTAGTAAGTGTGTCAAGTATCCGAGGTCACATTTGAACTCAGGTCTTCCTGACTCCAGGGCCGGTGCTCTACTCACTGCATAACCTAGTTGTCCCCTATCCTTCTAACCTTGATGTGTATTCACTGGCTCGCGTCTCATCTCCACTTCCTGGGTGCTCTGGCTTCCATCTAGTCCCAGCTAAAATCCTCCCCTCTACATGGAGCCTTTCCCAATCCTTCTGAATTCTAGTATCTTCTCTGTTGATTATTTTCTATTTATCTGGTATGTTACTTATTTATACCTAGTTGTTTGCTTGTTGTCTCCCCCATTAGAAAATGGTCTCTTCTCTGAGGGCAGGACTGCCTTTGCCCTTCTTTGTGTCCCCAGGGCTTAGCATAGTGCTTGGCATACAGAGATGCTTAATAAATATTTATTGACTGTCAATCAATCAGCAAGCATTTATTAAATGCCTACTATATTGTGCTGAGCCTTGGGGATACAAATACAAAGGTTGAAACAATTTCTATTCTTGAGTAGCTTATAGTATAACAGGGATACACAGGTATTTATGTTTATATGTCTCTATGGGCAGCTAGATGGTGAAATTATCAGATAGAATGCTGGGCCTGAAATCAGGAAGAATCATCTTCCTGAGTTCAAATCTGGCTATATGACCCTGGGCAAGTCACTTAACCCCATTTGCCTCTGTTTCTTCATCTGCAAAATGAGCTGGAGAAGGAATTGGCAAACCACTCCAATATTGCTGCCAAGAAAGCCCTAAATGGGGTCATGAAGAGTCAAACACGACTGAAAAACAACTGAGCACACACAGATTATATGTACTTATAGCTATATGTTCATTTACACTGACCTACATGCACATACATGCAAGATAAATATAAAAAGAAGCTCTGTGGTACAGTGGATGGAGCACTGAATCTGGAGTCAGGAGGTCCTGAGTTCAAATATAGTTTCAGATATTTCCTAGCTTTGAGATCCTGGGCAAATCACCTAACCTGTTTGCCTGAGTTTCCTAACCTGCAAAATAGAGATAATAATAGCACCTATCTCTTGTAAACTGCTCAATACAATGTCTGGGAAGATAGTACATGTGATATGAGTGTTAACTATTATTATTTTTTTAAAATAATATTTCCCCCAATTACTATTATTAAAATAAATGCAAATAAATAGAAGGTTGTTATATAAATAAGGAAGGAGGGCACAAGCAGTTGGGATCTGGAAAGACTGTAGAATGGTGCTTCAGCTCTCTTTTAAAAACTAATATTTTATTTTTTTCAATTACATGTAAAAATTAATTTTAATATTATTTTTTGGGGTAAAATTTTGAGCTCCAAATTTTTTCCCTTCCTTTCCTCCCCCCCTCCCTAAGATGTTAAGCAATTTGATATAGGTTATATATATGCAATCATGTAAAACATATTTCCATATTAGTCATGTTGTGAAAGAAGAAACAGTTTGCAAAAGAAAAAAAAACACAAAACGAAGTGAAAATAGTATGCTTCAATCTGTATTCAGACTCCATCAGTTCTTTCTCTGGATGTGGATAGCATTTTCATCGTGAGTCATTTGGAGTTGTCTTGGATCATTGTATTGCTGAGAAGAGCCAAGTCAATCATAGTTGATCATCACACAATGTTGCTGTTATTATGTACAATGTTCTCCTGGTTCTGCTCACTTTACTTTGTATCAGTTCATGTAAGTCTTTCCAGGTTTTTCTGAAATCTGCCTGTTGAGCTTCATCTTGAAGGAAGTGAGGAATTCCATTGGGGGAGGTGAGGAAGGGAGTCCATTCCAAATTTATGGGGGATGATAAATACAAAGGCTTAGAAATGACAGATGGAGTAATGTGTTCAAGCAACAGAGAGAAGACCAAGGGAAGCAATGTATAATGAGGTTGGAAAAATAGATTGGGGCCAGGTTGTTTTTACTTCAGAAGGAGTTTATAGTTGATCTTGGAAGCAATAGGGAGCCACTGGGGTTTATTGAGTAGGAGAGTGACATATACAAATCTGTGCTTAAGGAAAATCACTTTTGCAGCTGGGTAGAGGAAAGATTAGAGGAATGAAAGACGAAGCAGGAATATTGATTAGGAGGGCAATGCCAAAGTCTAGGTGAGAGGTGATAAGGGCTTGAACTAAGTAACTGTGTGAGTAAAGGAAAGGGGTTGGATATAAGAGCTGTTGCAGAAAGAGAAAGGAAGGAAACAAGCATTTGTTAAATGTCTAGTGTGGCAGGCACTGTGCCGAGTGCTTTACAAATATCAGTACAAATACAACCCCATTTTACATTTAAGCCAATGGAGGCAGACAGAAGGTGACTTGCCCAGGATTGTCCGAGGCCAGATTTGAACTTCCTAACTCTAGGCCCAATGTGAAAAGTCTAGGTTAGGCAGAAGTGTCAAACACTTTTACTACTGTGGAACCAGATTAAAATGTAATCAGAAAATATTTAACACAATAAATATAAACACAATAAAAATAGATAATGTTACATTTTAAAATTAAGTCAATATGCGGCTGACAGGGATCCTTATGTATGGATTAGTAGCTCTGTTTTGATTTGAGTTTGAGTTTGATACCACTAAGGTTAGGGATCTGCAAGACTGTAAGAATTGTGATTCTTTTTTTCCCCTGTCTATACATAGTGGGCATTTAATCAATATTTGTTGATTTGAAATTATTTCTTCGGATTTGAGGAAACTCTTCTTAATGGTAAAGCTTTGATTTCATGACACCAAGCATCTGGGAGAATTGTGATTCTTTCAGCAGAAATAGGAAAGTTCGGGTATAGGGAAGCTAATAAATTCTGTTTTGGACATGTTGCATTTGAGATGTCTTTGGGATATACAGTTTGAAATGTCCCATAGGCAGTTAGTGATTCCAGACTGAAGCTCTGGGGAGTGTATGAGACTGGTTATATAGAGCTGCTTTAGACAGTATAAAATACCTGGGAGTACTCCTGCCAAAATAAGCCCAGGAACTATATGAACAAAATTAATTATAAAAACATTGTACAAAAAACAGATTAAATAATTGGAGAAATATTAATTGTTCATGGGTAGGCAGGGCCAATATAATAAAAATGACAATTTTACCTAAACTAATTTATATATCCAATGCCACCCCAATTAAATTACCAAAAATTATTTTACTGAGTTAAAAAAAATAAAATTCCTTTGGAAGAACAAAAGGTCAAGATTATCAAGGGAGCTAACTGGAAAAAATGTAAAGGAAAAAGGTTTAACAGTACCAGATCTTAAACTATGTTATAAGGCAGTGATTATCAAAACTTATATGGTACTGGCTAAGAAATAGAAAGGTACATCAGTGGGACATAATAAACATACAATTTGCAGGAGTGACTGACTATAATAACCTTGTATTTGACAAGTGTAAAAGCAAGTTTTGGGGATAAAAATTCATTATTTGGTAAAAACTGTTGGGAAAGCTGGAAAGGAATCTGACAGAAATTGGGCATAGACCTGTCTTATACCATTTACCAAGATAAGGTCAAAATGGATCCATGAACTCCTACATATAAATAAAAATATTACAAGAAAATTTGAAGAACATGGAACATATTACCTATCAGACTTATGGATAGGTGAGCAATTTGTGAATAAGCAAGAGATAGAGAGCAGTGTGAGGTGTAAAGTGGGTAATTTCAATTAAATCAAAAAGTTTTTGTGCAACTAAAACAAATGTAGCCAAGATCAGAAGGAAAGCAGAAAATTGGGGTAACATTTTTACTCAGATAAAAGTCTCATATCTCAAATATATCAAGAACTTTGTCAAATTTGTAAGAATATATGAGTCATTCTCCAATTGATAAGTGGTCCTTCTAAAGAGTTTGGCTGAGAAAGGGAGGAGAGATAGCTTGGGGGTATGGCAGGGTATAGTCATGGTTCTTGTCGTAAAGTATGGGAGAAACTTTTTGTGTTCGAAGGTAAAAGGGAAGGGACCAACCCACACCTCTATGGATCCAGAGAGTCTGCCCTTGTCTTTGTGCCCATGTTTGTCCCGAGTGGGAATCCAATCTTACCTTTTTCAGTTAAGGAGCACCCCTAGCACAGGAACTGAGTTGTTCCTCATCACACACCCCAGAGGTCAGAAACTGTGCTTTTATCATATCAGATTAAAGGTTCTCTGAGGTCAGGGATTGTTTCCCTGCTGTCAAAAAGAAAGGAGGAGGGGTCATTATATCCCCCTACCAGAATACAAGCTCCTTGGGACCAGGAGCTACCTCCTCCCTGTCAGCCCACAGTTTACTGAAGGCAGGGAATAGCTTCACAAAGGGTCTGACTATGCTTCTTCTATTGGGGTCTCTAAGATGGCAATGATTGTTTCTCTCATCAAATTGGAACTCCACCAGAACAGAGACTTATATCCCCTCTCAGAATAAGAGCTTCTTGCGGGTAGAGGCTGCATCTGTTAGGCTGGGAGCTACAAGGAGCTTTGATGTTTGCTATGTACTCTCCTCACAACTACTTTGTAATGTAAGTAGTCTATTACTATACAGATGATGAAACTGATCCTTAGGTCACTGACTTGTTTACAATCACATAGCTAAGAAGTCTCCAAGTGGGCACTTGAAACTGTCATCTGACTCCAAGATTGGTGGTCTTTCCATTGCACACTCTGCCCTTTCTTCCCTCAATAAACTTATTTTCTCAGGTTTAATTGAATTTCTTCTTCTGGATCTGTATCCAGTGACTGCCAAAGAATTCTCTAAGGGAGAAAGCGCTCATTAAGGAGCCAAAGAAGGACTTGTGGTAGGAGCCATTTCCTCCTGTGCCCCAACTCCAGTGAGGACATATTGCTTCTGTAGCTCCATCCTCCAAAATGACCCCAAAGCTCCCCTGGTATTGATCCCTTTCATGTGCCTCAGTGGGATGGACCAACTACCCCTTAGTGTCCCCAGGCACAGTGCCAGGACCTCAGCCAAGAGGGTTGTGCCCTGGGGCAGCCAATGAGAGGTAGGGGTGGTCCCAAAATCAATAATTAACCCTGGGCAACTTTCTAACCTCAGACCTAATGCATGCTTCCCCTCACTCTTTTTTTCCTATAGGGGGAGAGGCAGAGCTGGTTGGCCTAAGGGGGTCCTTCTTACTCAATTGTGGAGGGGGGGAGGGTACATAAAGAGGCAATGTTTCTAGTTGCCAAGGAAAACGTGATCGGGGTCAGTGAACTTTAGTGGAACTCTCACTGCAAAGGCCTGAAAGATAGATTGTTCCCCATGGTTGGGCAGCTGCTTTTTAATTCATTTAACTCACAACCTGGGTTTTCTTAGAACAGAGCCTAGGGTCATAGCTGTACAGAGTCTCAGGGCAGGGGTCCTTACTGTGGCTCAGAATCTGAGAGCTAGTGGGATTGAAGCACTTAAACTTCATATCCCCCTCCCCCCTACCCCCCAGCCACCAGCCCTTGACATAGAGATTGGAAGTGGGAGTTGTTACAGTAAAGTGCTATTGACCAATCCTGGGAGGAGGGAGAGTGAGTTGGGGCAGAATAGGGAACCAGAGATCAGTGGGGAGAGAGGGTGGGTGAATGTAGAGACACTGACTTGACTTGATGGTCTTGTCCACTTACCTAAGAGGACTTTCTCTCTCTCTCTCTCTCTCTCTCTCTCTCTCTCTGCAGGAAAGCCAGAGAGAAGCCAATATATACATAAGACACAATAGGAGTACATTAAATATTGGTTGAATTTACTGCAGCAAGGGAGAGACAATGAAGTACAATGGAAAGATTAGATTGGGTCTTAACTAGATTGCGAGTCAGAGGACCTGGGTTCAAGTCCTGTCTCTTCTACCTCCTACCTGTGTAACCTTGGACAAGTTATTTGATCTCTTTTTGCCTCAGTTTCCTTATTTGTTAAGGCATTGAACTAGATGGCCCTCGAAAGTCCCAGCTCTCTATGATCCTTTGATAAAGGAAAAGAGTACCGGGAAGGTTGCCATCAGTGCCAGATGCTGCAGAGATCAAGGAGTTTGAGGACAGAGGAAAAAGTCATTGGCTCTGGGAATGAGGAGCTCTCTGATGACCTTAGCCCAGTGTAGCTCCAGTCCAGTGAGTGAGTATGGGAGCCAAATGACAGGAGGCTGAGGAGAAAGAGAGCCATGGGAGGGAAAGGGAGTGGAAGAGGTGGACATGGGAGGAATTTGGTGTGTAGGATAAGGATGGAGACAGGGCGGCTGCTAGAGGCTTGTAGAGGTAAGTGATAATATTTCAAAAAGGAACACTGAGCTTTATTTGAAGAAAGCCAAGAAGGGGCTACAAGGGACAGAAATAAAAGATGTTGAAAATAGAGTAATGGATGGAGTAAGATCCCTTGGGGGGGGGGGTAGGGGAGGAAGGGAAGGGAGCAAGCTTTATTAAGTGCCAATTATTTGCCAGCTGCTGTGCTGTCTTCTTTATAAATATCGTCTCATTTATTCCTCACAAGAACCCTGGGAGATAGGTGCTGTTTTTGTTGTTTAGTCGTTTTTCAGTCATGTCTGACTCTTTGTGACTCTTTTTGGGGTTTTCTTGGCAGAAATACTGGAGCACTTTACCATTTTTTTTCTCCAGCTTATTTTACAGTTGAGGAAAACTGAGGCAAACAGGATGAAGTGACTTGCCCAGGGTCACACATCTAGTAAGTATCTGAGGCCAGATTGGAACTCAGGAAGAGGAGTCTTCTTGACCCCAGGCCTGGCACTCTATCCACTTTGACACCTAACTGCCATTATTTCTCTTTTATAAGTGAGAAAAAAGACAGAGGCAAGTTTAGATGACACATGCACAGGGCCACACAGCTAGTGTCTGAGTGGAAATGTGAATGCAAATCTTCCTGACTTCAGTGCCAGCAAAGGGTGGTGTGTAGAGAGGAACGTTGTTTGTCTGTGTAGGTTTCATATTGACTTATTGTATTTTCTTTGAGGGGGGAAGGCAGGGCAATTGGGGTTAAGTGACTTGCCCAGGGTCACATAGCTAGTACATGTGTCAAGTATCTGAGGTCACGTTTGCACTCAGGTCCTCCTCACTCCAGGGCCGGTGCTGTACTCACTGAGCCACGTAGCTACCCTGACTTATTGTATTTATATCTGTATTTGAGGGATGTTATATGTATCCATCCCACAGAAAGGTTGAGGAATGTGTGTGTGTATTAAATTCTTATGAATAAGGATTTATCAAACCTTACTAAGGGCCAGGAACAATGCTAGGCTTTGGGGGAACGAAGGCAATAAACAATCCCTATTCTTAAGGAGCTCATTTTTTGAGGGAAATTTTTAAGTTTCATTGAGATATTGGTTTTCTGTTGCCAATGGACTCCTGGGTGCTAGTTCAGATTGAAGGGTTGTTATTACCCACTGTGGCCACATGGTGGCAATGCTAGCCTGGCGTTGGCCAAGCCAGGCTGCCTCCCCAGCCCCAGATTGAATGAAACTTTTCTCTCATGACTCTGTTCTTATATTGTTCTAGCATTTGGTTCCCGAGACATACCTTCAAATTCTGAGCTTATAAATAATGGATAAAATGATAACCTGGGATAAAATGATCCAAGGTGGTTTAATGGAACCTAGTCTTTCCTTCCCTGGTCCCCTCAATTCTTGAGATTCTCTCCCATCCCATTCAGGCCTTCCCTTTCTCCAAAGCACTTGTGCCTTTCTCACCTCAATTGCCATCTTATTGCCTACTAACTGTGTTGGGTGAAATCCGAAGTAAATGAGGTAACAAAGGTTCGAGTTGCTAAGCCTATTGATTTATTAAGCAATGAGTGCTAATTGCATAACAAATCGGGACCAGGCCTCCTCAGCTTGGCACTGGACTCCAAATACAGGGCTTTTTTTAATGCATTAAAAGAAATCAACTAACAGGATATAAACCAGGATACAAGTTTAGGTAATCTGATTTTTAATTGGAGGAAAGATTAAGGGCTTTCCAAGTTGGGAGGGGGATGAGTGAATTTCGAAAGTTTTTTGTTTTTTATTTTATTTTATTTTTAACATTTTTTTAATTAAATTTTTTTTTTCATTTTTTTTGTTGAGTTTTGAAAGTTGGGAAGGGGGAGCAAGAACAACTGCAATTCCCTGAAATCAGAAAAAGGCGGGGTGGAGCCAAGATGGCGGCTGGGAAGCAGTAACTGGCGTGAGCTCCCCACCAAGTC
>CM053626.1:185506105-185531366 GCA_028646595.1 Phalanger gymnotis
CAAAAATATACTGAAGAAAACAGCACCTTAAAAAATAGACTAACTCAAATGGCAAAAGAGCTCCAAAAAGCCAATGAGGAGAAGAATGCCTTGAAAGGCAGAATTGGCCAAATGGAAAAGGAGGTCCAAAAGACCACTGAGGAAAATACTAGCTGAAATCAGAAAAAGAGGTCTCCTACTCCCTACAAGTGTCTGTATCCAATCAATGGAACAAGGAAAGAGTAACTAATTGACCAATATGGGGCTAATTTTCAGATAAGACATATGGTTGCTTGAGATGGGTAATTGTGAGAAAACTCCTTGTATCAGCCTTTGGATCTGGCTGAGTTTCTGGTCAGACTAACCCAGGTCCTTAGTGAAGGATCTCTAAGCAACAGGTAGAGGTGACCCAGCTTCCTAGACACATAGGGTTAGGTTCAAATGATACAAAAAAGTATTCTCACAGTTCCCATAATTGAATAAAGTTTTCTCAAAAGACAGAAATTGGACTAGAGCCACAATTGAATAGAAAGGGAACTGAGTTAGATCCAGAATTGAGTCAGATGGAGTCAGTATGGCTCATTCAATTCCCACAATTCCCATGTATCTTCCTTTTTTTCCCTTCTGGGACCAAGATCTGTTCCCTAACCTAACTCCAGAGGTTGTAGAATTAGAGGGATTCTGAGCATAGAGGCTGAAGGCAAATAAATGAGCCCCAAGACCAGTAGGGGATTAGGGGAAAGGCATAGTTTCCTTTTACCTAAGGATGAAGAACATAGGTTTGATGGCTCTTGTCCATCTACCTAAGAGGATGTTTGCGTGGCCGTGTACGTGCACACATACACATGCATTCACACTCTTCAGTAAATCCAGAGATAAACCAAGACATGTACAAGACAGGCATAGTAGGAGTGCATTAAATATTGGTTGAATTTACAATATGGTACAATGGAAAAGTGTTGGATTGGGGTTCAGAGGACCTGGGTCCTAGGTCCTGGGTAAAGGAGAGACCAAGAATTAAGTTTAGAAAAGTGAACTTTCCTCTCAGTCAAAATGAATTACATTCACTTCAAATCAATAAATGTTAGGTGCCTAGGGTGTACAAAACACTGAGGTGGGTGCTGGGGATACAAGAAAACAACCCTTAAAACACTCTTTGCCTTCGAGGAGCCTCCATTCGAGAGGAAGGTGCATTCTGGGTACACAGATAAGTAAACTGAGGTGATTTGAAGGAAGGACGCTAATGAGGTTGAGGAAAATAAGAAAAGCTGGGCTTTAGAAAGGCTTGGAATAAGCTAAGGATTCTAGGAGGTAGGCTTGCAGAGGGAAATGGATTCCAAGCATTGGGAACAGCTTGTGCCACCTAGCTGTCCACTAGTGTGGACACTATTCATTTGTGGCTGTGTATCCATTATTGTTCTGTCTTGAACTTGAAGATTATAAAAGAATTGTTGTTCAGTTGTGTCCCACTCTTCATGACCCCATTTGGGGTTTTCTTGGCAAAG
The DNA here is from genome assembly GCA_028646595.1 of Phalanger gymnotis. NCBI lineage: Eukaryota > Metazoa > Chordata > Mammalia > Diprotodontia > Phalangeridae > Phalanger > Phalanger gymnotis. Next base: position 185,507,590 of record CM053626.1, read on the forward strand.
ATACTAGAGTAACAGTTTACCATTTCCTTCTCCAGCCCATTTTACAGATGAGGAAACTGAGGCAAGCAGCAGTTAAGTGACTTTTCCAGGTCACACGGCTAGTAAGTGTCTGAGGTTGGATTTGAACTCTCCAAGATGAGTCTTCCTGACTCCAGGCACAGCCCTCTATCCACTGCACCAGCTAGCTGCCCTATAAAAGAACAGAGTAACACTGAGGAAAGCATAGAGCCCAGTAACAAGAAGAGAAATATTTTTCTATGGAGCCTTGTGATGGAGTAGAAAGAGCTCTGGAGAACAAAGAGACCTGGGTTCAAATCCTGGGTCTTCCATATACTAGCTGTGTGATATTGGTCAAGCTACATAATCTCTATGACCTTTGTTGTTCTAGATTGTTAAATGGGAATAATCATGCTTTTCACTCTTTCCCTGTTGTGAAGAGAGTGCTTTGCACATAGAAACTTGCTGTAGAAAAGTGAATTCTTGTTATGTGTCTAAATTGTGCTTTACAGTTTCCAAAGTATTTTCCCATCTCTTATGTCATCTGGCTTTACAAGAGCTGGAGACAGGCAGGGCAGGTGTTAATGTTCCTATTTCACAGATAGGAAATCGAGGCCAAGAGAGGAGAGAAGGAACTTGCCTGGAGTCACTCTGACACCAGTGCTAGATTCAAACCTAGCATACCCCTACTATACATAGTTGAATATGTTCAGCTCTTTATTACGTAATCTTTCCCAAATTTTATTTGATGCATTATTGTGAGTAGAGATTCCATGAGAGCATTTCCAGACAAAAGATTTAGCATCAAGTTACACAAAACGATGACATTGGATCTTATGAGCCTATCAAAAATATATGCTTGCCCTTTCAGGATGGGAGAAGGGAGGGAGAGATGGAGAGAATTTAGAACTCAAAATTAAAAAAAAGAAGAGTGTTCAAAATTATTTTTACATACAATTGGGAAAGAAATATTAGGAAAAAATAAAGGAATTGTAAGGAAATAAATTCTTGGAACTGATGGGTTGATTTGCAGGATAATGCTAGCAAACTTTTAAAGAACAGTTAGTATCCATACTTCACAAATTATTCTCAAAAATTGAGAAAGAAAGCATTCTACCAGCACCTTTTGGTAAGAAAATATAGGATAAGGCAGCAATCAAGATCTATATGAACTGATGCATGCCGAAGTAAGCAGAGACAGGAAAACAACATTCATAGTAACCACAACAATGTAGATGGAAAGATCAGTGACACACCAAAAAAGTCAAGTAAATACAACAAAATTGTAGAGGGCCAGCTCTGAGAAAGTCCATTCTGGGATACAGATACAGGCCAGGTTTTCCCTGGGGCCTGTTCTTGCCCTTGGGCTGATAACTCAGCACATGGGCTCTCCTAATCCCCAACCCCACCTTGGCATACACGTGCTCTCTTCAAAACCCCCATGGCACACGCGTGCTAAATACCACCTGTGGGCTATTAACACAATTTTGTTTATGACAAAAGGGAACAAAGCTCGAGGAAGTCATGCAATGCAAATGTTTTCATACGTGAACTTGTTGATTCTGCTTGCCTAAAAAAGTATATAAGCCCTGTCCTTCAGTTTAATAAACGGAGATGTCCTTTACTCTTCCGCCTGGCCCATGTTTTCTTTTCACTCTCTGGTGGCCATGGCCGCTGGCGGCAAGTGGCGGCACAAAACTATCAAGATCAAAGTAGGACATGAATGAAAAGACGAGGCTTCTTGAACCTACCCCTTCATGAAGGTGGGAAGTTACATATTACACATGTTTTGGGAATTTTTCAATGAATCGATCATTTGTGCTGATTTTTTTTTCCTCTCTAAAAAATGCTATTTGTTATATGGGATGTCTCTCGGGGAGTTGAAGGGGGAAGGATTGATGGGACACCATGATATATAAGAAATAGAAAATGTCAATAAAAACTTTAAAAAGAAAAAAAATAATTGTGTGTAACATGTGGCAGTTTTTCAGGATGAAAAATAAGCTTAATTTCCTTTATGTTGCTGCAAAATTATCTCAATAGACCTTTTACCCAAGCAACATTCTCTGTTTTCACATTATCTCCCTCCCTTGGGTCCAGCATTTACAGATTTCATGCTCCAAAGTGTCCTATGGCCAGATTAATTTAAGCACCATACACCAGGCTTCACCCTGTCTGAAGCAGCTTCACATCAGAAGTGTGTAGGGTGTGGAGGAGGAGGGTGAGTGATGCAGGGGGACCCAGAAGGGAACAAGCCACAGTATCTTTCCAAAAAGAGGCCCTGGGAGTTTTGATCTCTTCAACAACCTCTTTCCTTATTCTTCTTCCTCCTTGTGGGCCCACACTGGGATTTGTAAGTGGGGTGACCTCAACAGAAGGGAACGGGGCTGGCTATGCCTGCTCTTAATGAAGTTTTCTGTCCCAGGGGCCAGGAGTCATTTATTACAGCACCATTAATGAGTAATTAAACCAGGGAGCTGTTGGGAAGAACAGAGGCAATGATTGTCTCATTCCTTGATGAAACTGGTTCCAGCGTAGCCTGAACCTAACTAGGAGATGTCCATTGTCATGGACACATGAGTATATAGATAGAGGGATTCAGGAAGACACAGGAAGACAGACAGATATCTGGAGGGGAATGCAGGAATACCTGGCTGGGAACCCAAAGAGCCTTTAAAGCATTGACTTGTTCAACCCTCTTATTTTTGTTGTTGTTGACCCCATTTGGGTCATGCCCATTTGGGCAAAGAAATTGGAGTGGTTTGCCATTTCCTTCTCCAGCTCATTTTACAGATGAGGAAACTGAGGCAAATGGGGTTAAGTGACTTGCCCAGGGTCACACAGCTAGTAAGTATCTGAGGCTGGATTTGAACTCAGGAAGATAAGTCTTCCTGACTACAGGCCCAGTGCTCCAACTGACAGGGGTACAGGCCCTGAAACCCCCTCCCTTTTTGAACTTTCCCCTAAACTCTCCTTAAATTTTTCCACAAGGTCAAGTCTCTGGCATTCACTTGAGACATGGACCCATTCCAGTAATCCTTTTATTGTGGCCTACACCCAATCTCCCAATTCTCTGTTACCTCTAACCTAGCCCAGCCCATCATTGTCTGTTACCTCCAGATCACCCCCAGCTACTTCCCCACCCTTGATCCTTGGCCACTGGATCCAGATCCTGGCCCTTCTCTGTTACTTCTGAGTCACCCCCCCCCCCATTACTTGGCTGCTCCTAGATCCTTCCCGAAGTCTTTCTGTATATAAGATCCACCTCACCTCCGTTAAAGGGCCCAGATTCCTTAAGAGTCTGGCCTGCTTGTCAATACGAGCATCACAAATATGGCGGATTTTTAGAATTATGCCCACCCTGACAGATGTCCTAAAAAACCCTGTCTTTGTCTGAAAGAAGGTTTGGGTCGAATTCATTAAGGTGTGTTGCTCTTTCGGAGTCCCAGCACCCCTAAACCTCAACACAGCTACTGCATCATCTAGCTGCCCTAATATGATGCAGGTGCTATTATTATATCTATTTTGCAGTTGAGAAAACTGAGGATCAGAGAGTTCAAGTGACTTGCCCAGGGTCACACAGCTAATAAATATCTGAACTCAGGTCTTCAGGACTCCAGGTCTGGATTTCTATCCACTGTGCCACCTGACTGCTTGACCACGTGGTCCCAAATTTTGATTTGGAAAATATGACTGTGTATATAATGATGTTCCTTTCTCTGTTCTGAGGAAAGCATTAAGCACAGGTAGCAATGGCAGAACCATGGCTAAGGGACAAGTAAGCAGCCTGGCTGAAGCACTTAGCACCCTAAAGGAGAGACAGGAGCTCTTGTTTGCCAGGTGAATCAAATCTCCACCTCTACCACCTCCACTATCCCTTCCACTCATACCTAGGTGAAGGTAGCCCAGCATACTGAGTGCAAGAGCCCTTGGAACAGAAGTGTCACCTAGACAACTGGCCCTGCTACTGGAAGGGACCAACCATCCCCATCAACTGCTGACCATATTCCTATTGCCTATGGTGGATGCAAACCAGCCTGGCCGAAGCACCCTGAGGGAGAGATGGGAAGCCACATGTACCAGGAGGTTCAAATCACTACCACCTGGACCAATGACAGGGTATAGGCTCTGGAAACCCTCTTGAACTCTCCTTGAATCTTCTCACTTGGTCTGGTGTTCTCCTGAGGCATCTACTCATCTCAGTCAACTGGCCTTTCATTGTCTGCCCCTGGCCCCACCCTGGACTTGCCACCTGTGATCCTAGCTAGACCTCATTCTCCCTTGGCCAAGTGGTTCAGATACCTGGTGGTTCAGGCCCTTCTCTGTTACTTCATGGTCACCCCAGCCTATTGGCTATTCCCATCAAAATCCTTAGACCCCTCCTCCAGTCACCCCAGACTATTTGGCCACCCTAGATCCCTCCCACAGTCTTTCTGTATATAAGATCCATATTGTTTTCATGAAAGTGCTCGGATTCCTTAAGAAGCTGCCCAATATGGTGACTGTTTAATATATCTTGTTTTTCTTTGGCTGAAAAAAGGCTTGTGTCTAATTCATTTAGTCAGGACCTGCATGTTGCTATTTCGGGGTCCCAGCACCCCCAAACCCCAACACCACTACTTCCCCTGAGCCCAAGAGTCTTGAGAGCGGCAAACTCTTCTTCTCCCTCCCACCATTTCTTCCAGCCCAGTTCCCAAAGTGATTATCTCAAGAAGCAATCCCTTTGGCAATTGTAGCCTGGCAACTGTTTCTTCAGGTGCTATAGACACATCTACTGAAGAGGGAGAAAACAAAGTTCTTGCCAGTGTCAAATGGTTTAACACCAGAAACTGCTGCTGAGAGAAATGATGATTTTTCTTAGTATTCATAACTAATTATTGAATCAGGACCAAAGTTTTCCCCCTTTTCTACTTCCTCATCCAGAAGTCAACCTATATGGAAAATCTCGGGCAAAGACTTACCCAGGCTAAGATCTAATGAGACACTACAAGAAATTCTAAGTTTGGGCTAATGGGGGGGATTCCTGTTCATTGTGTTTACCTCGGGTCTGGGGTAGAAGTGCATTCCCTCTTTGATATGTATATTGATAAATCTCTTTGACCAAGACTAGCACCCTCAAGACCCTCATTGCCCACCTCTTATTGTAATATTCATTCTCTCATTGGTAACCAATCAGAGTTGATTGCCACCCTCAGGAACACCCACTCTTCCAAGGGCATATAAACTGTGAGCCCACCATCATGGCAGGTCTTTGGCATTCAGGAATGCCATTGACCTTCTTTATAAAAAATGAATAAACATGCTAGCCTTTTCAATAACATGATTAAGTTATCCAGAAACTATGTCTCTTGAACTTTTAAGATGTCACATTGCTATGATTTTATTAGTTGAGATGACTTGAGAGAGGAGGTGTTACAGCAACCTGCATTGCTGCCACACCCTAAGAACCAGGGGACCTTTCCATCTCCGACCTTTCCGAATTATAGCTGAGACTTCTAATATGTTTGGTCTTCCTCATTAGAAAATGAGGCCTTTGCAAGCAGAGACTGTCTTTAATTTTCTGTTTGTGTCCCCAGGGTTTAGCACAGTGCTTGACACGTAGTGCCTGATAAATGCTTTTTCATTCATTCACTCATTACTGACATGGTGAGTTATACTCCTCCCTACAAGGGCACTGTTTCTCCTTAAGGTGTCTGCCCTTCTCACCCTTTATCTTGAAGTTCTTGGGAGGCTTATAACTCCACATGATTTCAGCAAAAGACCACCAATACAAAAATAATCACAGTGACCGAGCCATCCCAATGGACAAATACCTTGAAATAGGGGGCCATCTCCAATCGTCTCGATCTGTATCTTGCTACTGGGCCCAGATGGCTCCAGAGGAGAAAGTGAGGCTGGTGACCTTGCACAGCCCTCCCTCACTTAAATCTAATTCACTTGCAAGTCATGGCATCCTCTTCCTGATGTCATGGTCCTCTTTGAGAATGAAGGACAAACAACAACAACCCCACATGGGACTAGTATCAGATGCCACCTCTCTTGTTTTTGCACCAGGTGAAAATAGTCTTGGTTACAGCTCTGGTTAGTTAATAACAGTAATAATAGGTAGCATTTATGTAGCCTTTTAAGGTTGGAAAAGTGCTTTACAGATACCATTTCATTTTATCCTCATAACAACCTTGGGAGATAGGTGCTTTTGAGGTGCCAGTTGGGCGAACTGGTTCAGATGTGAAAGAATTCACTTAGATGCTTTCCTCCTAAGCAAGGGGAGCTTTATTGACGCAAAAGCAGCGGACTAGCCCTGGAAGAAGGGACTAGCAATTTACAGAGGGCCAGGGACTTGTTTTTATAAGAACAGGATAAGAAAAATAGGGGAAAAGTTATAGCCTAGGATGAGGGAGATGAGGAATTTTGTGGTCCAGGATAAGGGGGAAGTTTTATGGTATTCCCAGATAAGGGAAAGAGACTTTAGGACTTCTTCAGGCTCAGGAGGGGCCTCATAAGGTACTGAAATAGCAGCCCTTAATATTAACCCTTAGGGCACCTTCGTATCCACATCAATGCTATTTTTATTTTCATCCTACTGATGAATAAACTGAGACAGGCAGTGGATAAGTGCCCAGGGTCGCACGGCTAGCAAATATATGATACAGGCTTTGAACTCAGGTCTTCCTGACTCCAAGTTCAGCACCCTACCCACTGCATCACCTAGCTCCCTCAGTATTGGTGTTACAATTTAAGTACACATCTGTCTTAAGTCTTGCCTAAAGTCTGTCCCTGTTTAATAATAATAGTAAGAGCTAACATTTATATGGCACCCACTGTGTGCCAGGTACTGTGGTGAGTGCTTTACAATTATTATCTCATTTGATCCTCACAACAACCCTGGGAGGTGGGTGCTATCATTTATCCCCATTTTACAGATGGGAAAACAGGGAGCAAAACCCAAGTTAAGTGACTTGCCCAGAGCCACAGAGCTAGCTGGTCCGTGAAGCCAGATTTGAATTCAAGTCTTCATGATGTCTAGGTCCAGCACTCTGCTCACTGTATCCATCACCTGGCTGCCCTGGTAATTGGTGTTATAATCAGAAACGTCTGTCTTAAATTTTACCCAATGCCTGTTCCTGTTCTGCGAACTCAGTTCCATATTAGGGAGCCAGAGAAGGGAGTGGTGAGCTAGCGGAGTATAATGTGTGGTGGGGTTGGCAGGGGTGGGGTGCAATTCTTGAGAATCCTAGAACACATTGCCAGAACTGGAAAGGAACTCAGAGGCTGGCTAGTCCAAATATCTCATGTTCCAATTTCCACTAAGAAACTGAGGCATTGAGAATTTGGCTGAAATAAAGATGGTGGTGTTGGTGCTGGTCCCACAATGGAGACTCTAGGGCACTCCCAGTTCCTCTGGCCCTACCACTCTGGCCAGCTAGTCTGTAATCTTTGATGGGGTGGATAAGATAAGGATTTTCCGGACTAAGGGGTTAATGAGCACATTGAAAACCATCTATAAAACTCTTCCAGGTGTGGGGAGCGGCGAGATGGAAGGTAAGTGGGTGTTTCAGGGAGATAAGGCCCGGATGGGTACATCTCTGCCTCAGCTCTGTACACAGATGCCACTTACCTTGGCAAACATACTCCTCTCACCTCAAGAAGCTTAGGGGCCCCAGATTTCCTCTCCTCCCTCCCTCCATCCCCCATCCTGGCCAGAGATGGGTATCTTTGATTCATGGGCTCTCAATAGTGGTAAATAACTTGAAAGGGGTCCCAAAGGTCAGTGTGTACAGAGAGGGGGCAAGGGCTTTGAGGATAGAGAATTATAATCGCTTTGGGGTCTATAGTCTGGGTTTAAGCCAGGCTCTTTCTCTCTCTCTCTCTCTCTCTCTCTCTCTCTCTCTCTCTCTCTCTCTTTCTCTCTCTCTCTCTCTCTCTCTTACAGAGAGACAGAGGAGGTGGGGTGGGGTGGGGTGGATACAGAGACATGGAGAAACAGAGACACAGAGAGAGAGAAACACACAGAGACAGTGAGAGGTGGTAGGGGGAGAGAGAGGGAAAGAGAGAGAGAGAGAATGAGTTTAGGTGGTTAAATGTTTGTAGAGGAGTATGAGTGTGCTTGTGCCTATGCATTAGTGTGGGTTTACTTAGTCTTATAAAACTACTCAGGAAATGGTGTGAATGAAAGATTCAGGCCTGAAGCTTGGATGGTCCAATTTTTGTTTGGATTACTGAGGTCTGATCTTCTGCCCTCCTAGGACACATCCAGCAGGGAATCTCTTGGGTCCAAGAGGCATCAATTTCCCTCTCTGCTATGCCCCCAAGCTCCAGAGGGATGGGATCTGTGACTAGCCTCCTGGAGATGGGGGTTGCCTGGCTTCTGCCCTAGGGGAGAGGCATATGTAGAAAGCCCAGGAGAGAAGGGATGGGGGCCATTGTCTCTCCCCACAAAGACTCTGAGTACCTTGGGGCTGAAGCCTGATACTTGTTGATGGTCAGCTGGCCCCTTAGAATATACTCTGCCCTTTCTTCTCCCACACCCATCTTTTCCCCATTCCCTTGCCAGGAAGCAGGTGAGTATAATGAGGTTGAAGGGAAGAGTTAGGGAGGGCTCCAGGTGTCACGATTTACAGCCTGGCAAACTGGGAGGCCCCGTGTTCCCTTCCCAGATGTCCCCGCCACATTTATCCTGGGCAGCCAGCCGTGATGCAGATGGGAGGCAATCGTTCTCCTGGTTCTCCCCGCTTCCCTGCCCTCCAGTTGCTGATGGATGGCTCTGATCTGATATAACCAGGACTAATGACTTTTCCGTGGGATTCAGAACTAATGGAGATGTTAAAGAGTAAATGACATGAAGTGGTTTCAATCCTTTCCTCCCCTCCCCCAGCACACATTCACGTCCTGCCCCAGGATAGTTATCCAGATAGATATCCAGAGCCTTCCTAATTGGGAAAGGGGGTAGTGAAAAAGGTGGAGGCAGGGAGGGAGATAGATGGGGAAAAGATTGGTGTGGGAGAAGCATATTCTCAGGGGGCAGCTGATTCTTAACAACTCGGTGGTCCCAGATGGGAGAGGGAAAGAAAGAGAGGGCAAGAGATGAGAAGCAAAATTGGGAGAGAGAGAAGAGAAAAGATATAGAGAGGATGATTAGGAAAGAGTTTAGGATTAGGGATTTAGAGCTGGAAAAGAGAGATGAAAAGAGATAGAAAGAGATAAATGGAGGAGAGAGATAAGAGATGGAGAGAGAGATAAATGGAGAAGACAGAAATAAGAAGAGTTGGGGAGAAAGAGAAATGGTGGAGAGAGATGAGGAGAGAGGTGGAAAGAGAGATGAGGGAGAGAGAAATGGAGGAAAGAGATGATAAGAGATGGGAGAGAGAGAAATAGAGGAGAGATAAGAAGGGGGGGGGGAGAGAGAGAAATGGAGGAGAGAGATGAGATGGAGAGAGAGGTGGAAAAGAGAGATAAGAGATGGAGGAGAGAGATAAGAAGGGGTGGGGGAAGAGAAAAAAATGGAGGAGAGAGATGAGAAGAAATGAGGAGGAGAGAGATAAATGGTGGGGAGAGAAATGGAGAAGAGAGATGAAAAGAGGTAGGGGAGAGAGATAAATGGAGGAGACCATGAGAGAGAAAGAGAAATGGAGGAGAGAGAAGAGAAGATAGATAAATGGAGAAGACAGAATTGGAAAAGAGAGATAAGAGATGGGGAGGCATAAATAGAGGAGAGAGATAAGAGATGAGGGAGAGAGAAATGGAGGGGAGAGATAAGAAGAGGTGTGGAGAGAGAGATGGAAAAGAGAGATAAGAGATCAGGGAAAGAGAGAAAAGGAGGAAAGAGATAAGAGATGAGAGAGAGAGAAAGAGAGAGAGAGAGAGGCCAGAGATAAGAAGAAATGAAAGAGAGAGATAAATGGAGAAGACAGAGATAAGAAGAAATAGAAGAGAAATGGAAGGAAATGAAGGAGAAAGTAAGAAGAGATAGGCAGAGAGGAAGAGAAAATGGAAAAATAGAGAAGAATAGGAAGAGAAAGGAAAGGTCCAGAGATAGGAAAGGAGAAGAGGAGAAGGATGAGGAGGGAGATGAGGAGAGAGATTGTGAGGAAGTGTCTATCTTCCTGCTCCCCTGTCCAGTTGCTGCTGCTACTCAAGGTCGCTACCTCTTTTGAGTGACTTCAGGCCTGATTCATTGTCTTATCTCTTCACCTCAGCAGCAACAGATTAACAAGTCAGGACTCTTGGGCCAGGTTCCTTTTAGGCAATAAAACCTACTTCATTACCAATGGGCAGGTGCTCGAGGGCATAGACCAAAATCAGGATGGCAAGCACTGATTTGCAAACAGGATGTCTGGATTCTCTTCTTCCTGTCTCAATGCTTCTACCCCCAGTTTCAGGAGAGCTCCAGCTTCCCTGGCCACTGAGGAAATGGGGTCCTTCTTGCCCCTGTGTCTTGTCCCAGCAGAAACAGACATCCCAGGACTCATTCTTCAGGGCATCTCGGCTTACATGAGTGACCTGGTCTTCAGAGAGAGGATCCCTCTCTATTAATGCACTCCTTTCTTTATCTAAATCATCTTTACTTTTCTTTAGCCATCTAGATTCCCCTTCATCTGGTGCCCTGCTGGCTAATTACTCTAGTTCCTTGCTTAGCTATTAACTGTTAACACTTGGAAAAGATAGTTGTTCCCTCTATCGCTCATCTCAATATGCACAGAAGGGAGACTCTCTCCCCCACATTATGGAGAGAGGGTCAAGAAGCTAGAGGACAAGGATAAGAAGAGTCATGGAGCTAAATATTTCCTCTCTTCTCTTTCTGGGGTGACTCACTCATCTAACCTCTACTCATGTTGGCAGGTCAGGGATTCCCAGAAGGGTTGCCATGGTGCAGCTTACTGTCAGTGTCTTAGGGATAACCCTAGCGAAGGGCACCCACTTCTACTACTCACAGCTTTAGCTCCCAAGCCTCCACCATTGTGTTTCCTATCTCACAAATTAACCAAACTTAAACACCAAAAAAGGAGCATTTTCATGCACACAGCAGAGGATAAGAAGAGAATTCTATATGAAACTGTATCTCTAGATTGTATGACTTGCTTTTTTATACAAAAGTACATAATAAATTCTACATGTCACTTTCGAAACTATCCTGCTGGTCTGTTCTTCCTTCTGAAGTTTCTTCTGTACTTTTCTGTGCCTATCTCCTCCTTATTGTGCCATTTCTCTTAATAGTTTTGAGATCACCCTTTCTCCTTTGCTATGGAGTTCAGGGTATGTTTTAGAGAGACAGAGTTTTGCCTGAAGGGAAGATTTGGGAAAGAGTTTCCTCCCTAACCCCCACCTAAGGATGGGGACCAGAGAGAGGGAACAGATAGTTGTCTTGCTAAGGTAAATATCTCCAATTCTAGCTATCCTTACAGAGGCATATTATGTTGGTGGCATTTTCTTGATCTACAAGTCTAATAAATCTGGCAAAAATAAGAGAGGAAAAACAGTTAATTTGACATGACCCATCCTTGATGAAGCCATGTTGAACTTTAGCGATGGTGGTGGTACAGTAGATGGAATGCCAGGCCTGGAGTCAGGAAGACACATTTTCCTGAATTCAAATCCAGCGTCAGACACTTAGCAGCTATGTGACTCTGGGCAAGTCACTTAACCCCATTTGCCTCAGTTTCCTCATCTTTTAAATGAACTGGAAAAGGAAATGGCAAACTACTCCAGAATCTTTGCCAAGAAAACACCAAATGGGGTCATGAAGAGTCTGACACAGAACTGAAAAATGACCAAACAACTTCTTTTTCTATATAATCATGAATCATCCTTTTAATAGTAGGTTCTAGAATTTTGCCAATTCAAACTACCCTCTTCCCTTTTTTATTTGAAAATCAGAATATGTTTTCCTCTTCAGTCCTGTGGCTCCTCTGTAGTACCCATTTTCCATAAATTTCCATAGATCATCAGTGATGACTCAACATTTGTCTGGGATGTAGTTCTTTTGGACTCAGTTGGCTTGAACTCCTTGAAGGCAGCTATGTATTCTTTCTGGACATTGTCACTGAGAGCTTTGGAAACAATAAGTTACAGAATGTAAAATACAGAATCCTAACCTAAGCTCCTCTATCAGATGGCCTCATGGGCAAGGACAAAGTTATGTGGACTGAAACCAACCCATCTGTTTTAGCCTAACCAATCTGTCACACTATGGGTTATGGACTGAGGCCTTCTGCAGCCTTCCACATGGTCTCCAATATCAGGAGTATCAGCCTTCAGTTCCATAAGGGCTGAGCTATTCTCAATCTGGAAATATATCAACTTCTGGGAAAAAAAACCCCTAAAACTTTCCTCCTCCATAGCAGCAATACTCTGCCATCATACATCTTCCCCGTTGAGAGGCAGATGGATAGTTCATTGGATAGAGGGCTGACCTTGGAGTCTGGAGGACCTGAGGTCAAATATAGCCTAGCTGTACGTCCCTGGAATTCACTTAACCTTGTTTGTCTCCATTTCCTTACCTGTAAAATGAGAAGGAAATGGCAAAACCATTCCAGTATCTTTGACAAGAAAACTCCAAATGGGGTCACGAATAGTCAGACACAACTGAAAATGATTGAACCACAGCCCCATCACATTGAACGTCCATCCCCTCATCTGTGTTAAGGTTGTAAGGACAGTGATTGAAAAGACTTTTTGTACACCCCATCCCAGGATAACAAGAGATTGTGGATTCATCCTAAGTGGGCTGGCACCTTTCGATTTTCACTAAACAAAGAAATGGGGGGGGGGCAGCGTTCAAAAGAAGACTGATCGGTGTAATGACCTTTGTTTGGGGATTCGATTGGGCCTCTCTGTTGAGAGTGTGGCACATGCCCATTGACAACCTCCAGGAGGGGATTATCAAGATCTCCTGGATAGCTGGGATGTTTTGATTGGCTTAGCTGTTGAGGTTTGAAACTAAAGTCTGACCACGTCACAATACATGTCCCCCCACCCCCCCACCCCATTCAATAAACTCCAGGGGTTTCTTGTTGCCTCCAAGATTAAGTAGAAAATCCTGTTTGTTTTCAAAGTTTTTTATAAGCTGGCTCCTTCCTACCCTTCCAGTCTTTTTGTACTTTACTCCAAGGGGTGTGGGGTGTTCAGGAGGATGAACACTTGGGTGTGAGGGCTTGAGGCTCATTCAGCTTTGGCCTTCTCCCCACTCTCACCTGTGGCTCCAAGAAGCTGTAGCATGCTCAGTGGCCACATACTGGTAAACCATCTCAGCAGATGGGCTATACCAGGTTGTGGGAAACTGACAAGCCTCAGACCTGTCAGTGAGTTAGTGTCTGAGGTCAGAATTGAACTCAGGTCTTCCTGACTCCGGGCCCAGCTCTCTAACCACTGCGTCATTTAACTGCTTCAGAATGGTGGATAGGGCACCAGATCGGGATTCAAGGAAGACCTAAGTGGTGCAGTACTAACTGCTCTTTGGCGCCACCTGTAGTACCCACCTCACAGAGCTGTTACGAGGCGTAAATAAGGCAGTGTATGTAAAGCCCCTTTATATACTGTGAAGGACTATCTAAATGTTAGAGGCAATATGGTCTTGGAGTTGGGAAGATCTAGGTTCTGACACAAACTAAGTGTGTCATCCTGGGCAAGTCACTTGACTGTCCGATGCCTCAGGCAACTGTCGGAGTTGAGTTACCAACCTGCATGGGTAGAGGCTGATGAAAGAAAACACATCTATGGACTGTTTTTTTTTTTCTTTTCACTACGGTCCTGACCAGCTAACCCATCTTCTACTCTCTGCCGCCATGTTTTGTAACCTCCCAACCCCATTTCTGCATTCTGGCCTCTCTTTCTTATTAAATCTCTGTTTCCCTTCTCTAGGTAATTAGCAAAGCCTTCCAGAGATGGCCCTCTTTCCTGTCTTCAGACTCAAGTATACAGAATGTTCTCTTCTTCATTCTGTCCCCCTCCTGTGTCTTTCACTGTTCACGGTGTCAGTCACCACCTACACAGTGCCCTCTCACCACCCGCCTGCCCTTATTTCTACAAAAAACCAGAAAGCTAATACTGTTCATCCATCTGGTCCAGGTCCTTATTCTGGCCTCCCAACAGCTACTCTAATGCGATGTCTCTTCTTGGGGCCTCACAATATACAGCTGTGTTTTAAAGTTGAATCCCACCAAGGCCAACTATAACTTTAAAAAGAGTTAAGACTCTCAGCCTGTTTTTATGGTATAGCACGACTTAGTGGAGAAAGTGTTAGACTTGGAATCAGGAAATCCCCCTTCTGACACCTGCTAGCTGTATGACCATGAGTGAATCACTGAGCTTCTCTGAGACTTAATTACTGTTATTTTTGTCAATCAATAAAGAAGCTTTTATTAAATGCTTTTTTATGTGCCAGGCACTGTGCTAAGTATCAAGAGACAAGGAAAAAGCAAAAAAAAATCTTGCCCTCAGTAACTTAACATTCTAATGAGTCTTGGCATTGACAATATATAAAAATTACAACGTAAACATAGAGTAGATGGAAACTTATTTTTCTCCTGTTGTTTTAACATTTTTATCTTGTGTTCATTGATCCATTCTCATGAGGCATATTGTTATTGTTTGTCTTTTGTTCTTGAAGAGGACATGACTTCAGGAAGGTGATGCCATTGTAAGTGAATAGAATTTAAGAGAGGGAGGGCTGTGGAAAGTCACCAGCCTCACTCTTTCCTCCAGAGCCATCTGATTGGTGACATAGTGGACAGAGCACTGGGCCTAGAGTCAGGAAGACCTGAGTTAAAATCTCACTTCAGATGCTTAGTAGTTGTGAGACCTTGGGCAAGTCGCTTAACCTCTGTTTCCTCATCTGGAAAAGGGGGGTAATGATAGCACCTATGTCCCAAGGTTGTTGTGAGGATAAAATGACATAATGTGTAAAGCACCTGCCACATAGTATGTATTCATATAAATGCTAGCCATTATTTATTTATACAACTTTTTAAAAGTTATAGACAAGTGTCTACATTGGTAAGGGGGGAGTTTCCAGACTAAGGAAATCATAGAACCTTTGAATATTGATTCAGAGCCTTCTTTCAAGGGAATCAAGACAAGAACAGAGGTTGCCCTTAGGTACATTATCAATTTGTTGGGAGGGGGAATTTTGCATGGCATGGTGGATTTCAGCCAAGCCTCTTCTTCTTCCAATCCTTGCTTTTCTCTGTCTTACTACACTTCAGGATCATTTCCCTGATTAACCTTGTCACTCCTTCCTCATCACCCCTAACACTGGCATACACAGTCCAGATTTAATTCATCTGCTCTTATTTCAGTGACAGTATCTGTCCTGTCACTGTCAGGATAGTGTCCTGCCTCTCCCTTCAGGGAGCTCCCTGAGGACAAAGACTGGATTTCCTTCATCAGACTGGGAGGTCCCTGCAGGTGGAGCCTTTATCAGAGCCCCGAACCTAGTATCGGGCTGTGTGAGGGAGATGTGTTCAATCCATATGACACGACTCACTGATAAAGAATAATTTCCAGAGAATCAGAGTGATTTGACTCAGAAACAGGTAATTAAAAGGAGCAGTAGAGTTGCCATCCCTGGAAAGCTTTAAAAATAGGACCAATGGCCATCTGGCTTGGGTGTTGTAGTCACAAACCTGCCTAGAGACAGAGGGCTGGATAATGTAATCCTAATTGCTCCCACCGTTTCTCCCTAGGGGCTGATTGTTTCATGAATTTGGTTGAAATTTTTTTGGTCACTTTATCTCAATGTAACTGGTTTCCTCCATAGATCTATGTATTTTATGTATTTACAAACATTACTTTGAGGAGGTAAACTTCACCAGAATGCCAGAGGGGCCCACAGCACCAAAAAGGTTAAGAATCCCTTCCCTAAAGGGAAAGGGGGATGGGAGGGGAATGGGGTGACGGAGGGGAGGGCAGACTGGGGAACAGGGCAACCAGAGTGTACGCCATCTTGGAGTGGGGGAGGAGGAAATGGGGAGAAAATTTGTAATTCAAACGCCTGTGAAAATCAATGCTGAAAACCAAACATATTAAAAATAAATAAATAAATAAATAAAAGAATCCCTTCCCTAGAGGAACTGAGGACTCCCCAAAAACCTCCTTTTTCTCCAGGATGGGAGATGAGATGTCAACAGTTCTATCTTCTCAGTTGTGTTGAGTGTGTCTTGAGTGAATAGGGAAGGACCAACTCTGTTGCTCAACCAAGGGGTAGAAATAAAGGTGTCCTTGTCTGTCTTCAGATGTCTGTCTCCAACCCTTGTGAAGCCGACTGTCTTTCCTTTTCATTCTTGTGAACCCATCCCTCTCCTCCCATCCCATAACCAGTAAAATCTATCTTTAGGGCTTCATTCCAGATATGATTCTATATTTCAGTCACTGTTTCTCCTTCTTTGTGTGTGTAATACCTATCTTCAGTATGTCTCCTTGCTTCTGATCTGTTTCACTACCTCTTGACTTCTTTAAATTGTTTGTTAATTCTATTGAAATGCTCATCTCATTCTCCATTTCTTTTTTGATTAATACTTGGTTTCTGCTTTCCCTTTCTCTCTCTTAGTTCTGTTCATTTTATCTGTCTCACCACCTGTCTTTGTCTCTCTCATTTTCTGTCTTTATCTTGATCTCTCATAGTCTGTTAGCCTGACTCTGTCCCTTTCTATTAGCTAGGACTCTGGTTCTGTAAACAGGATGTCCCAGCAGAATGGAAAATGGAAAACTTAATTATTTTAATGTAATCATTACATACTTTCTAGAAATCCACTGGCTGCTTTGGTGTCAAGCAGATACACCTATGGTCTCCTTGTATCGCTCATCTGCTCCAAATCTTCCACGGGTCCAAAGTAGCTGCTGAAGGTGCTGAATTTGCCATCTGGTTTCTCCACACATGTGGGATGGTCTTATTTAGAAACTAGATCAGAGTCTAGGCTTAGTGTGGTGCCATGTCTACTGGTGACATGCTCTGAACATTACTGGCATAATTCTTGTTTTCAGACCCCAGTCTAAGTTGAGATGGATTGGGAAGTGAAGTGAGGGACTAGAGAAAGTCATCTCTTATTCTTCATAAGACTTGGGTGAATTTTCCAAGTATCTGAGTGCTTAGGTCTCTCCACTGTTGTATATGAATCTTAGGAAGAGAGCGCTCTTCCCTTGAAAAGGGCAATATTCTTGGTCAACCTCACCATTCCTTAGGAAGGTGGTGTTGAATGGCTGGTCAGGCAGGATTCCAGTCACTGATAGCCTCTTTGGCCCCCTTTGTCAGGCTTATACCTGGCTGGCACCGGTGTCAGCAGAGATGCAACTATTTTGGGGAGTAGAAACTTGTAAAGTTGACTACTGCCCACCACATGTATTTTAGTATACGTGAAGGTAGGAGGCTAAATGGCACAGTGGATAGAGCACTAGATCTGGAGTCAGGCAGAACCAAGTTGAAATCTAGCCTCAGACATGTACTGTGTGACCCTGGGCAGGTCATTTAAACTCCTTCTGCCTCAGTTTCCTTAACTGGAAAATGGGGATAATAATAGCACTTACTTCCTTCATAAGAGTCAAATGAGATAGTATTTGTGAAGCACTTAGCACAATGCCTGGTAAGGTAATAAATACTTATTTTCTTTTGGAGAGGGGACATTGCAAGGGCCTTTAGGCACTTCCTCCTTTCCAGATGAAGTCATGGGGCCAAAAAGTTATTCAGTCCAATCCCCAGCCTCAATGTAAAAGACATCTTCCTTTTTCCATGCTTCAGCTGGTACCTTTAACCATTCCCCCCCACCCCTCCCAAAAGAGTCTCTGTTCTCTCTCCTTTCCCCACTCAAATGTGCTGAATAAATATTGGAATGAGACCTTAGAAGCCAGCTAGTCCGATCCCTTCTCCTACTCTGTGGTTTGAGATCTTTCTGGGAAGGGAGTCATCACTGGTCAGAGAAAAGAAATGTCTAGATGGACAGCTGTGTTGGGAGAAGCAGGTTTGGCATGGATTCAAAGCAGTGCACTCACCCTACAGATTTGAAACCCTAACCACACCTGGTCTTTTCTTTGTTCAGCTGAGTGGAGCAGATAGGACGAGAATGGGGACTCCTCTCCAGAAGGACCCTTGATCTTGTCTTTATCAATCTACCCCACCCTAGATCCTAAAGAGGTAGCAACAGCACCTTTCTCCATGTTGGCGAAGAAGCCAGGTGATCCTGTTAGATGGGGAGGAATGGATCTCCCCCTCTCTTTATCACCCCCTTGTTTCCCCTCCCCCTCTCTTAATTGCCCTCTCCTTTTCCTTCCCCTCCTTCTTCTCAGGCAGTAATATAAACCCCAGGAGGAAAGAACCCGGAGGGAGTTAGCTGGACCCAGCAAACAGCTAAAACCCCTACACTAACTCCATTCTTGCTTTATCTCCCTCTTGCTCCCAGCTTCCCATATTAATACTGTGAGTATTTAACCAAGGTACAAGCAAGGAGGGTTTGGGGGCAGGGTAAACGGGTGGTGGAAGGAGATTGCCATCTCTAGGGAAGTGAGGGCAATTGAGAGTGGAATGGCAGGAGACTTAGAAAGAGCACTTAGCTCTGAGAGGGGACTAGGAGAATGATGAGAGGAACTGGGACTGAGGAGAGCACCTAGGTCCGAGACTCCCCCATTAACCAGAGAGGGACAAGAGGTGGGGAGTCTTTAATAGAGGATAGGATGTTCTGGGGATAGAGGATCTAGATGGGCCTTTTAGAGCTCCCTGAATCTGAAGGTCTTGCCATTTATGGTCTGAGGTGGGTATAAGGATGGTATCAGGGACAGGCAAGGTTGTAAGAACGCAGGCTGTTTTCTCACAGGGTCCCTGCCTTCCTTCTGATAACAAGGATTCTGTAGGGCGAGGATAAGGAAGAGCCAGGGTAGTGATGGGGAGGTGGGCCAGTCAATAAGTTCCCAGTCACTCAGACGTGCAATCTGGGATTGGGAAAATAGTGAATGTGGGTGTGATTGTGCTTGTATTTAGGTGTCTGTTCCTAAGTCTGCATAAGATTTGTTATTATTTATTATTAATAATTATATAATATATAATAATTATTATTATTGCTATTACCAGTGTGACCTTGAGCAAATTAGTTCTCTCTGAGCCTCAGTTGCCTTATCTGTAAAATGAGAAGGTTGAGCTCTAAGGTCCCTTCCAGCTCTAAATCCTAAAATCCTTTAGCCGCTCCTGGGGGTGTCTTACGGCGGGCGGATGGGGAGGGGAGCTGGGAAGGTGAGGGGAGAGATAGATATGTGGTGGGAAGACTGAGGCTACCCCCCTTTTCCTCTGCAGATAATGACTATTCGGAGGCCATGGACGATCTCGGCTGCAGCGCTCCTGGCTCTGCTGGCCTGCTTAGGGGTTCTGGTGGAGGGCTACCCTTCCAAACCTAAGGCCCCGCGAGGGGACGCTTCCCCGGAGGAGCTCAGTCGCTACTACGCTTCCCTTCGACATTATCTCAATTTGGTCACCAGGCAGCGGTGAGAGGCCGAGGCTGTGTGTGTGTGTGTGTGTGTGTGTGTGTGTGTGCGCGCGTGCGTGTATGTATGTGTGTATGTTGCACGCCCACGGTGCACTCCACACCTTTGCCCAGCTTCTCTCCTGCCTGCGGTGGATGAGGGAATAGCGGGCGGATAGGACGAGGTGGGACGTACTTTGAGGCTTATTACCCTCAACTCTCACCCATCAGTCTCGAGCTCTGGGGCAACTACCGTCCCCCGAGATTTCCTCCAGCCAGGTAGTACCGCCAACCTTCTCACTGTGAAGAGGAGAGCAAGAGGCGGAACCAACGCTTAGCCCCTCCCCTCACCTGGCTCTTCTTGCTCTGCCTCCAGGTTTGGGAAGAGGGACGGTACAGAAGCCCAGCTGGCTGAGAGTCTCTTTCTGGACAGCAGCGGAAACCAGAACAGCAAGTCTGGGTGAATTCACCCCCTCCTCCCAGACCTTCTTTACTCCCCCCACCCCACCCCCCACCATCTATTAGATTGTAAGTTCCTTGAGGGCAGGGACTTGTCTAGTTATTTCTGGTGCTTAGCACAGGACCTTGCACAAGACAGGCAGGCTTTATGTAGGTTTGTTGAACGACTGGTGCCTCCTTTTCCCCATTCACATTTGAAGGACTCCAGTGGTTTTCTAGACCATTCATCCATTTGTTCTACAAGCATTCATTAAATAACTACATTGTGGAATGCCCTGGGCAAAGCAATAGGAGATATAAGGCAGGTAAGATGTAGTTTCTTCTAGGAATTAGATGGAGTCAATTCTCTGTCTCCATCTTATAAGCCTCACCTTCCTTCTCCATTTCTCTACTCCCCAAGACCAGGATTCTGTATTTCTGCGTGTTGGCTCTTGCCTCCTCCCTATACCCCAATCTCTTCCTTTGGCCAATCTCAGATGGTAGTCAAAACTGTTCATCTCTGATCAGGTCATCCCTCAATAAAGGAAGCTCCCCCTCCTCCCCGGGTACATACATCCTTTAAATCGTGGCTGGGAAGCACACTCCCTCTCCCTCTTCCCCTCCAGGTCAGAAGAGCCTTATGCTTGGTGATAGTTCCACCTTCTGATTGATCTCATTTGCATACCAGAGAACTTCCCAAAGGTCAAGACTCTGCTGAACCTCTGATCCTCAAACTCTTGGGGGCAGCACCTGGGGGCTTCCAGTTTGGTGAGCTCTAAGTCCTACACCTCTGCACCTGTGGAAGGACTATAGGTGACTGCTTCCTGATTCCTAAATAAAAAAGCAAGTTTCATGGAAACAATGTGTCTGTCTCCTTTTTTTGTGCCTTCCATTGGTCTTTCTTGCTTGGTCTTTGCCTCCTGGTGCTGGAGGAGATAGATGTTAAAGAAATTTGAGCCCCACCAGGCTGAAGTAGGCCAAGGGAGAGTGGAGACTCTGTTCCAATGAGAGAAAGTTAAGGTTGACCTCAGTCAGCTGATCAGTGACATTCAGCGCCCCCTGGGTGCAGAGCTAGCTCTCAAAGGAGAAAGTGGTGGGGGAGAATCTGTGTAAAAGGGGAGATAGAGCTTTCTCTTCTGATAAGAGCAGATACTGTCCCTCCCCTCCCCCACCCCAGCCCCCCCTCTAATGGCTACAAACACTATTTCTTCCTTCTGAGAGCTTTCAGCCCAATGGTACACACACAAGACCCTGTCCTTGGTGAACTCTTAGTTTGACAGAGAAGACATATGCCCAGATCTCAGGGAATGAGAGACAAGGACAGACTCTCCAGTAAAATAAAATTCTGGAAACCAAGGCTGGAGGAATGGGGAGGGGATTGAAGAGAGGCAAAGTGGAGTAAGTAGAGTAGGAGAGCCTTCCTGGAGGAGGGGAGGATGGAAGAGGGGAATCAAAAGTGCCCTAAGCCTTTAGGGGAAGAGCTTTCCGAAGGCTTAGAGGGGATGGGGGATGGGAGATAGAATGCCTTGGTTAGAGAGGCAGAATGGGAGGAGCAATGGAATTAATGGCTATGGGAGTAAGAGGAAGAAAGGGAGTGGCAGCAGATCCCTGGGAGGGGGGGGGGGTGCAGGGCAGAGATGAGATTGAGATCACAGGGGCTCCACAGGGTGTGTTCCAGGCTTAGGAGGCTACTTGAGAAGTAGGTAGATCAGAGGTGGGAGGGAGGGAGAGTCTGAGCAAAGGGATCATCTAACATTTCCCCTCACACAGCTTCTACTCTTGTTCAGGTCATTGTCACCACTCACCTGGAGCACTGCAAGATCCTATTTGTTCTCCTTGCCTCAAGTCTCTTCCCTTTCTAATCTCTTCTACTCTTGGCTGCCAAAGTGATATTACTAAAACGTAGGTTAAGCCATGGTGCTGATGGAGTGCTTGTGCTTGGCCCCCACTTCCAAGATCACATTTCTCCCTAGCTTCCAAACACTATCCCTGACAGTTTTCTCCCCATCCCAAGGACAGTATGCCCAGCAATAACTCATCAGCGGGCCCCAGTAGGACAAACTACCTTTACCCTCAATTATTCATGAGCAGGGCCCAGTAAAACAAACTATCTTTCCCCATCACAAGAACAAGTTGACCTCTGAAAAAATTCTCTTGTAAAAACAGGACTATCTTGTAACCACAGAATTATCATGTGTTGATTCTCAGTTATCATATTCAATCCAGAGGTCAAGCTATAGTCATCAACTCTCAAATCTATCTTGCTACAGACATAACGGACCAAAAATACACCCCTGAGAAACCTCTTCCCCTGGTTTCCAGTAGTGAATGATGTCTGTGACCAAGGTTATAAATTATCACCTAATTAGTATATCTGCCAGATAATCCACTACTTTTTCTACATAAGCTTTAGCATCATTCCTGTTAAGTGGCAAGCTCCTTAGGGAGCTCTGCCCACCATATTGGCTTTGTAATAAACCTTTGCCACCTTGACTTGAAGAATGCTTGAGTCCATGAATTCATTCCAGATGACCCTGTCCAATATTCTGGTCTTTGGGAAGTCCCTGAACCCCTTAAACCACAACAGTGCTCCCCTGCTCAAAAAGCTTCACTGGCCCTATTGCTTCTAGGATCAAATTCAAATATTTCTGTCTAACATATAAAGCCCTCACAGTTTGTCTCCAGCCTACATTTCTAAGCTTATTACACCATATTCTCCCTACACAATCTACAATCCAACCAAAGTGGCCTATTTGCTCTTGCCTTACATGACGTTGCATCTCCTATCTTGATGCTTTTCTTTGCCAGGGCTGTCCCCTATGCCTGGAATGCACTCCCTCTTCACCTACTTCTCTTAGAAATCCTCACTTTTCTTTGAAACTCATCTCAAACACCATCTTCTGCTACATGAGGCTTTTTCTGACATCATCCCCATCTCCATAGCTGCTAGTGTCCCCTAAAGTTATCTTATGTTATCTTGTGTATACATATATTTATTGCATATTTGTTATATTTGTGTGTGTACATAAATATGAATACATGTATACATATTCATATATGTGTGTATACATGTAACAACAATGTTGCTTGCAGCTGCTGTGGAGGTGTTAGGCCAATAATACAACATACAGGAGGGCTGATAGCACAAGTTCTTTGATCTGCTTTTCTAAGAAAGCAGCTTTAAGGGGGTTACAATCTCACTTTAATCAAACATACATATATCATTCATTTAGTTCAGGGGAAAAAGTCAGCACCCTGAACTTCAGAGAAAACACAAACAGAAATTACAAGCAGAAATTGTATAAACAGAGCAAAATAACACAAATCAACAGATAGGCTTCTAGCTGTCTGACTAAAACATCACATACATGGTTACCAGAGAGAGAAGCATCAACATCTGGGTTTTCAAAGCCAGGGGGCTCCTTAACGGCTACCCAGGGTCTTTGGCCAAATCACATGACACTCTTCCAGTGAGAGAGCCCCAAACAAAATGTTAACCACAGAGTATAAATACACTTCTTCAGGGTCAGAGTGCTTCACACCTCTCTAGGGCTTTATACCTGTCCTGACCTAATTAGTGTTTCCACAATCTGGCTAGCAGCTTCTGTGGGGGGTCCAGATCCACCCACAGCCAGCACCCAGAAAGCTGCCGGACAGCCAGAAAGCCCAGGTTCTTTTGATATGCCTTAATAAGGAGAGCAAGGTTAAGGAGTCGGCAAGATTACTTTAATTCAGCCCACAAATATCCTTCACTTAGTTCTGGGGAAAAAACCAGCACCCTGAACTTCAGAGCAAAATACAAGCAAATTACAAACATCAACAGACGGACCTTGTCTGATTCAAATCCTAATACATAGTTACCAGAGTTCAACAAAGTCTCAGCATCCGGATTTACAAGCTGGAGGG
>CM053626.1:185531866-185617262 GCA_028646595.1 Phalanger gymnotis
ACCATGAACATCTGAGTTCAGGTGAGAGCTCAACAAGGCTGGCTCAGAGTCACACACCACTCCTGCTGCGTCTCAGAGCTCCCAGGAAGAAGAGGCCAACCCCTGGCTTTTATATCTTTTTCAGCATCAGGGGTGAGTCACACATGCGACTCACCCACGTGACCCAAAATCGCCACAAAGAGGTGGACTCAAACCCACGTGGTCCAAGAGCCCCTGCTGTCCCAGACATGTCACTCAAACTCATGTCTAAACTAAGCCCTCCCCTGAGGCAAGGAGGCACCAAGGACACTCAAATCTTGGGCCTGGGGCTTAGCACTTAACAAGATTCAATGAAATAGCTGAATGACTCAACGGCAAACAAAAGCCAAACTCTTCAAGGGCACCCCTTGAACCAAGTGCTAAGGAGCCCACCCTGCCTTTCCGACACAATTAGCAAAAGGGTGTGGGCCTTCCTACAAACAAAGGCAAGACTCAGTCAAAGGCACTTGATTCCCTTGGTGCTGAGAAGCACTCCAAAAGAAAAAACAGTAAAAAGTCCCACTTTGCTTGCCCTTACACATGTATATGTGCGTGTGTATATACACACCTGTATATATGTATGTGTGCATGCATGTATGTATATATGTCATATATAAAATAAAATATATATTAAAGTAGGGGAAACATTTATGTGTGTATATATGTGTGTGTATATACGTATACATACACACACACACACATGTTGTTTTCCCTATTATAATGTAAGCTTCTTGAGGGCAGGGACTTCTTCATTTTAGTCTTTGTATCTCCAGTGCCTAGGACAGTGCTTGGCACATAGGAAGCACATAATAAATGCTCATTGATCGATTTTCCCTCTCTTAGCCTCTTGACAAGCTGAACATCTCATTGCTCTTAGAGAAAAGATAGAGGGAGGGGTTCAAAACCCTCAGGGAAGGAATCATCCCAGTTCTACTTAGTTTCACTTCTGGTTAAGTCTCTGCTGATTAATTCCACTAAATTAATTAATCATGAACTCATCACTGTTTATTTGAACCCCTAGCCCCCCTAACCCTAGTACCCCTCACAAGATAGTCCCCATATGGGTCCCAATCCAGGAAAGGGCTCCACTATCAGGCAGGCAAAAGCTAGGGGGAATTTGGGGGGGAAGGGGAAGATTTATTCAGAATCAAATGTTAGGGAATAATGAAGTTCCCTCTTGTCACCATCTTCAGCTGCCAGAAGAATAATACTTCAGAGCTATTTTGAACTGAAATGAGCCTAGGAGACTCAGTGATGAAGTATGAATCATTACCAAGGAGTGAATCCCCTCCAAATCCATTGCCAGCACCAAGTCTGCAGGGTTAGCCTTTCTGAGGAGCACCGGTCCATTGTGACTGACCAGTAGGACCCACATACCATAAAGCAGTTCCAAGAATGGCCCTTGCCCCTAATCACAGAATTGCTTTCTTCCTCTGAAAATGAAGGGATTAGGAATACTATTGTACTATGAGAAATGATGAGCTGGTGGATTTTAGAAAAAATGTGGAAAGACTGGTATGAAATAATGAAGAGTGAAATGAGCAGAACCAAGAGAACACTGTATACAGTAACAGCACTATTTTTCTAAGAACAACTTTGAACCAATAAGTCATTTTGAGTAGTAGAAATACTCAACTCTAAAGCACCTATACCCATATCCAGAGAAAGAGCTGATAAATAGAAGGATGTATAGTACGGCTTTACATCAATATACATTTTTGTGCTTAATAGTAGCTTTCTCTAGGGTGGGGTGGAGGTGGGAGAGAAAACATGTATGGCAGACAGCAAAAGAAAACTTAGAAGGAAGTACAGAACTGCAGGGTAGCTTTGAAAGTGATGTGTAGTATTTAATACATAGTTTTCAAAAAAAAGTAAGCTGTGAAATGGAAATTCATGGTTTTATATTGACTCCTCTTTTTATGGCCTGCTATGTACATGGAAATGTTCTCTTTTTTGTCTTTTTGTATATAAGTTCAAAATGAATATAATTTTTAAAACCCAAGAAGATGGAGAGATTAGATACGTGTCTAAGAGCCCTTGCCACCCTGATACTCTGTTTAATGTTTCTTCCAGTCCTAATATGCTAGGTTCCAAGGTTCTTTCCAGTTCATACTTTCTATGTTTTAAGGCTCCTTTCAATCAATTAAACAATTATCAAATCTTTATTAAACATTTACTAGGTACCAGGCACTGTGCTAAGCACTAAGGATCAAAATTCAGTGAATCGAATAATGCCTTCTTGGCAACGAAGGAGCTGACATTCTAAAGGGGGAGGAAAAGGCATATACTCATATGTACCAAATAAACAGAAAGAGAATTAATAGAAATAAATACAAAATTGTTAAATACAAGGTAATTTGGGAGAGAGGGCTTTAGTATTTTGGGGATCAGGAGAGACTTCATGGAAGGGATCAGACTTCAGCTGGACTTGAAGGAGAGACAGAATTTGGATTAGACTGAAGAGAGAGAGAACATTTCTGGCCAGGGGAGAAGGCAAAGGTACCTGATATGTACAGTGAAGAAACAGCCTAGAGTACGGAAAAGGATACATGATGGGGAGGTAGAGGAGATCACTTTAGCTAGATAGCCAAGGACTGGAGTGCAGAGAGATCCTTGAAAAGCCAGACAGAGGAGTCCAGATTTAATAGGGTTGGCATCATTTCTCTTCTTCCAGGGGAAGATCAGAGCCCCCAGTCAAATCTCCTGATTCCTGGTTCAGGAATCTTTCTAAAGATTTCTAGATATCAATGAATGACATGTGGAATCCTAGAACTTTAGGATGTTGGAGCTGGAAGAAACCTTAGAACATGAGACATAGGCTTTTAAAAAATACATTTTATTAATCTTTTGTCTTTACATTACCAGTTTTCCCCATTATCTTTTCTTCTTCCTCTCCAAGAGAGTCATCCCATTTAACAAGCAGTACTTTTTAAAGAAAAAAAGAATTGGAAAAAAGCCAGCATGATCAATCAATACATTAAAAAAGCCTCAAATTATATACAATGTACATTTTTTGTGGGCCTCCCACCTCTGCAAAGGGGAGAATGGGGGGAGAAGGAAGAATGTCTTTTCATATCTCTGCTTTTGAGTTCTGCTGTATATAGCACAGACTATCTTTTAAAAAATATATATATTTTTATTTCATTAAATATTTCCTAATTACATGTGAAAAAATTAACATTCAGTGAAAAAAAAATTTGAATTTCAAATTCTGAGAGTCTGTGGGATACATTCTTAGGCCTGGATAATAAAGACTTGTGTGGCCATCTGGAAGTCACAGAGCTTATCAGACTCATGGATGCTGGAGTCTTATTACCTATCTAAGTTAGAAGTGGGGTAATAGTGGATAAATAGTGGAGTTCCAAAAATTTGGGTTTGAATCCTGCATAAGACACTCAATGTGTGACCCTGGGCCAGTTATTTCATCTCTCTCAGCCTCAGTTTCCTCATGGGGATGTTAGATATTAGATATATTAGATGCTAGATATAATAGATAGATAATATCCCCAATGGGGATATTAGAAGCACCTACCTCACAGGGTTCTTGTGAAGATACAATGAGATAATACTGTATATGGGAAGCACTTTGTGAACCTCAAAGTGCTATGTAAGTGTCAGCTATTATTACTAGCCATGTGACCTTGGGCAAGTCACTTAACCTCAGCCTCTGTTTTACTCATCTGGAAAATAAGGATACTAATGCCTGCAGCACTCATCTCACAGGCTTGATGAAAGCATAAAATAGGATTGTGTGTTATATAAAGCTCTTTGCAAACCTAAAAAACCCAATCCCTTTATTTTACGGAGGAAAAGGGATCAAGGAAAGTGACTTGTCTAAGGTCACTCAGCAAGTTAGCATCAAACTAACCCCAAGTCTCCTGACTTTTATGCTATCTGTTTTATCCCCCCCACCCCCCACCTGTCCCACTCCCTATGGTCAAAAAGCACTGGATTAGAAGTCAGAGGACCTGATCATTCAGTTCTGGACAGCATTTTTTCATCATGAGTCCTTTGGAATTGTCTTGAATCATTGTATGATCAGAGTAACCAGGTCTTTCACAGTGAACCATCATTACAACATTGCTCTTCCTACGCACAATGCTCTCCCAGTTCTTCTCACTTCATGTCACATCAGTTTGTATAGGTCTTACTAGGTTTTTCTGAAGCCATTCCCCTCATCATTTCTTATAGGGCTTCTTATAGCACAGTTCTTATAGCACTTCTTATAGTATTCCATCGCAATCATGCTACAACTTGTTTAGCCATTCCCCAATCGGTGAGCATCCCCTCAATTTCTAATTCTTTGCCATCACAAAGATAGTTGCTATATTTGTATATAAATGGATTTTTTTTTCTTTCTTCTTTGATCTTTGTGGAGTATAGACCTAATAGTGGTAGTGCTGGGTCAAAGGGTTTACATAGTTTGATAGCCCTTTGGGCATAGTTCCAAATTGTTCTCCAGAATGGTTGGAGCAGTTCACAACTCCATCAACAGTGGAGTGTACTATTTTTCCACACCTCTTCCAGCATTTATCATTTTCCTTTTCTATTGTGTGAGCCAATCCGATTGGTGTGAGGCGGAACCTCAGAGTTGTTTTAATTTGCATTTCTCTAATAGATAGTAATTTAGAGCTTTTTTTTTTCCATATGACTATAGATAGTTTTGATTTCCTCTTCTGAAAACTATCTGTTTATATTCTTTGACCATTTATCAATTGGGGAATGGATCTTATTTTGACTCTGTCCTCCGTATATTTGAGAAGGCCTGTATTAGAGAAACTTGCTGCAAAAGTTTTTGATATTACTTCATTGTCTATGGTATCTTTTAATAAAATATAGTTTCCTTGATTATCTCTTTTAATTAGGTCTATTTTTGTTTTGGCTTTGTCTGAGATCATGATTGCTACTCTGTCTTTTTCACTTCAGCTGAAGCATAATAGATTCTGCTCCAGCCCTTTCTTTTAACTTTGTATGTGTCTTTCTGTTTCAAATGTGTCTCTTGTAACAATATATTGTTGGATTCTGGTTTCTAATCCATTCTGCTGTCTGCTTCTGTTTTATGGGTGAGCTTGTTCCATTCACATTCACACTTATAATTACTAACTGTGTATTTCCCTCCATCTCGTTTTCTTCTGTTTGTTCTGTTCTCTTTCTTTTTAACCTGTCCCTCCTATTTTGCTTCTAACTACTACCTCCCTTAATCTGCCTGCCCTTTTATCACTCCCCCCCACTTTCTCTTATCCCCTTTTCCTCCCATTCCCCTATTGTGATAGATAAATTTCTATACACAATTGAGTGTGTATATGTAACCTTCCTTCTTTGAACTACTTCTGATGAGAGTGAAGTTCAAGCATTGTCTGCAATGCCACCCCCCCCCATTTTCCTCTTCATTGTAAAAGCTCTTCCTTGCATCCTTTTTTTTTTTTATATAGGAAAAATTTCCCCACTGTACTTCTCCCTGTCCCCGTCTCCCAGTGAATCCTTCTTTCTCATGCCTTCATTTTTTGGGGGAGACCATTCCAACATCATTGACCGTAGTCAATGCCCTCTGTCTACGTAGATTGCTTTTAACTATTCTAATAATGATAAAGTTCTTAGGAGTTACAGGAATCATCCTTCCACATAGGAATGTGAACAGTGTAATCATGTTGAATCCCTTACGAATTCTCTTTCACATTTACCTTTTTATGTTTCTCTTGAGTCTTATGTTTGAATGTCAAATTTTCTATTCAGCTCTGATCTTTTAATCGGGAATGCTTGAAAGTCCTCTATTTCATTAAATATTAATTTTTTCCCCTGAAGGATTATACTCAGTTTTGCTGGGTAGGTTATTCTTGGTTGTAATTCTAATTCCTTTGCCTTCTGGAATATCATATTCTAAACCCTCTGCTCCTTTAATGTGGAAGATGCTAAACTTTCTGTGATCCTGATTGTGACTCCATGATATTTGAATTGTTTCTTTCTGTCTGCTTGTGATATTTTCTCTTTGATCTCGGAGCTTTGGAATTTAGCTATAATACTCCTGGGAAATTTCATTTTGTGATCTCTTTCAGGAGGTGATTGGTAGATTCTTTCAATTTCTATTTTACCCTCCGGATCTAAGATATCAGGACCATTTTCCTTGATAATTTCTTGAAATATGATGTTTAGGCTCTTTTTTTTTTTTATCATGGCATTCTGGTAGTTCAATATTTCTTGAAATGATCTCTCTTTGATCTATTTTCCAAGTCAGTTTTTTTTATGAGATATTTCACATTTTCTTCTTTTTTTTTATTCTTTGACTTTGTTTATTTGTTACTTGTCTCATGGAATTATTCGCTTCTTCTAGCCCAATTCTGCTTTTTAAGGAATAATTTTCTTCAGTGAATTTTTGTCTTTTTTTTTTAACCACTAGGCCAATTCTATTTTTTAGAGGTGTTATTTTCTTCAACAGTTTTTTGTGCCTCTTTTACTAAGCTGTTAATTCTCTTGGCATAATTTTCTTGCATCACTTTTATTTCTTTTACCAATTTTTCCTATACCACTCTGTATCAGTAAGGCAATAAACACAACATTGTGAATATGCCTATGTAGTTCTGTATCGCAAAGTATGAGAGACTCTCCATATAGAAGGTAGAAGAAATATGACATTTATTCAAACACCAGAGAACCATATCCCATAACCAAATGTTCAGCTCCCACAGTCAGTCAGCCCACTTCACCATAACAGCAAGGAACTTATAATACAATAACACAGTATGGAGCTTCGCCATCCCAAAACCTCTCTGACCCCCTGCTGAGGCCTTCCCACAAAACTCACTCACTGACAGCCACAAACTATCACAGGTAAACTTTCTTTACCTCAGTTCTAACTATCACTATGGCCATTAACAGCATTTCTCTCTTGGCATTTCCTGTGACACAACTTCCTTTTCTTCTCAGCAAGCTCCTCCTACCACATGTGACTTAGGCTTCCTGTGATGTAAGCAGGTCACATGGCCTATTAATGGGTGGGAAAGATCTTCAAATCTAAATTGCTAGTATACACTCTTGTCTCTTTTTTTTTTTTTTAAAGTTTTCCAGGAATTCTTTTCAGGTTTGTGTCCAGTTAAAATTTTTTTTTTGAGGTTTTGGTTGTAGTTGTTTTCATGTTAGTGTCATCTTCTGAGTTTGTGTCCTGGTCTTCCTTGTCGCTGTAATAGCTTTTATAGTCAAGTTTTTTTTTTTTTGCTAATTTTCTAGCCTATTTCTTGACTTTGAACTTTATGTTAAAGTTGGACACTGTTCACCTGCGGGTGGGGAGGCACTCTCCCAAGCTTCAGGTTTTTTTATGCTGCTGTTTTCAGAGTCATTTCTGAGGTCTGCAAGTTTTTTGTGCTTTCAAGGTGGTGTTGTAATACAGGGAGAGGTGTGGTCACTGTTCTGGTCTGCGTTCTGGTCTTTACTCAGGGAAGGCCCCTTCTGCCTTGCAGCTGCACTCTGCTTGGCCCTGGAACTGTGACGAGGGCCCTTTGTGACTGAGCACAGGTGCTCCTCTCTGCTAGGAACTACGGCCCAGAACTGTGTATGGGCAATAGAGTTACCAATCAGTGCCAACTGTACCCAGGGCCAGTTAACAGGTCCCCTGCAATCTCTTTCTGACCAGTTGTCTGACCCCTTTACCATCTCTGGGCTGAGAGCTCCCAAAGCTGATGCTGTGGCTATTGCTGCCATGGGACAGACCTCCACCCTGGAGTCATAAACGTCTTCTGCAGACTTTTCAAGTTTTCTCAGGCCAGAAAAATATCTACCCTGACCTTTTTTGGCCCTGCTATTCCAAGATTTTATACAAGACATTATTTTAAAGTTGTTTGGAGGGGAATGTCGAGAGAGTTCAGTTGGGTTGCTGCCTCTAATCCACCGTCTTAGGACCCAACCTCTTGAACTCCCAAAGTGGCTTTCAAGGCTTGAAATGTCCATCTCGGGATTGTCATTTGATCACCTACATTCAGGAAAGAAATCCAAGTCAGAAGTGGCAAATAGGGTTTTGAGATACAGTTTCTCATGTGAGCCAGCTCGTGTAGCTCATGTAGGCAAGCATTTGTACTGCCTGCCAAGTTTGAGCAGTTTGCCATTCCTGCTGGATTGGGGAGGGCACCTTTCTATTGAGAATTCGGAAGAGTCCGGAGGAGAATAGCAACATTATATAATATAAAGCATAAATGACAATGGCTAGAATTTATAGCATGTCTTAAGGTTTGCAAAGTGCTTTTAAAAATTATCTCAATTATTCTCACAACAACCCTGAGAAGTAGGTGTTCTTATCATACTCAATTTACAGATGAGGCAATTGAGACAGACAGAAGGGACTTGCTCAGGGTCAGACAGCTAGTCACTTGGTCAGCATTTGAACTCAGGTCTTCTTTAGGTCCAGCGCCCTCTTTGTCCACTTTAGCTAGGTGATATGGTAGATAGGGAGGACTCTGGGCCTGGAGTGAGGAAGACTAAGTTCAAATCTAGCCTCAGATACTTACTAGCTATGTGACCCTGGGCAAGTCAGTTAACCTCTGCCTGCCTCAGTTTTCTTAACTATAAAATGAGAAATGATAATAATAGCACTTACTTCCCAGGCTTATTGTGAGGACCAAATGGGATAATATCTATAAAGAGCCTAGCACAGTGCCTCGCACACAGTAGGTGCTAAATAAATGCTTATCTCCTTCCCTTTCCCCATTTGTCATCCAACTGGACCTAGAGGACGGGGTCATTTTCTTAAAAAACGGCTTCAGACTTCATCCGACCAGGTCCTTCCCCTTCGATAATGTCTTCCCTTTTGTACTGAATCCCAGACATTTTCTAAGGATTGACTCAAAACTTTGAAGTTACTTATTCTTTAATTTGGGCCTCTCCCCCCTCAGTTGGGACCCCTCCTTGCTCTATCCATTCAGCTCAAAGTCCCCTTGCCTGATTGTCTTGTCTCTGGGCCTCCGGCTGGCAGTCAGCTTTGGGTTAGGCCTCCATCTGGTGGTGTACTTTGAATATTGCAAGACTTGCAATATTGCAGGACACAGGTAAGGCCTGGATTTCACACATTTACATTCAATCCAATCCTACAAGCTTGTATTAAGAGCCCACACAATGTTAGGCACTGGAGATGCCCTCAAAGCGCCTGTCTGGGAGTTTCTTCCTTTTCTTTCTCTTCCAGATTTTCTTCTTATTCTCTCTTCTCTTCTCTTCTCTTCTCTTCTCTTCTCTTCTCTTCTCTTCTCTTCTCTTCTCTTCTCTTCTCTTCTCTTCTCTTCTCTTCTCCTTTTTATTCCCTTAACCATTATTCTGTCTCTCCCCTTCCCCCAGATACAATCTTTCTTCTCCCTTAAGAGTGAGGGGAATCACACGCTCCCGTGGCTCCTGTTGGCAGCCATAGAATAGTGTATATTTTTACAGTGAAACTGTAGTGAGGTCTTCCCAGTATTGGTAATCTATGGAGTTCCTTAGAATGACGAGGGAATTGAAATCTACAGTCACAGGGCAGACTAACTGACCTCTCACTCTTCTTCTCCCCCAGCCCCCCAGACCCCCAGCCCTCCAGCCCTTGTATCTGAATCTAGTGACCTTGACTAGGAGAGGAGCCTGGAGGATGACGGTGAGCAGGGTTGGTGGGTAGAGAAATGGAAATATATTCCGGGGGAAGACTACTTCTTCAGGAGGCTGGCTAGCACTGGGGGAATGGCTTGGGGCTGGGGGTGTCCCCTAAATTCAGTTATTGTCACAAAATCTAAGGGGCCATCGGTTTTCCCTTTTACCGTTCTGTCCCTCCTCTGAGTGGGGACTGGAGGGGGGGAAGTTGGTGCAAGGAGAGGGATGATGACAGTGAGGAGGCGGAGACTTTGGGGGAGGTGGTCAGGGAGGAATATAAAATAGGCAGAATGAGTTGTGGGGAAGACCCCAACTAACCTGAAGCCCGTACCTTGTACCTCCGGCAACAACAGGTTAGCTCGCCCCCTTGTGGACTCAGGGTAAGTGGTGACAAGGATGAAGAAACTGAGGAGTGATAGTTCTGTCCTTTGAGTTTAATAGACTACTTGGGAAGGTAGGCTTTTGGGGGACTAGAATTGGGTGTTGGAGGCTGATGCAGATGAAGGAAACTTGGAACTGGGGGGACAATGCAAGGGTACAACTTGGGGAGGTTTAGATGAGGGAACTGGGTTATAGAGTACCCCTCTATAGGGTGAAGGGCTGAGGCTCTGGGGCTGGAGTTTTTCTCTTGGGACCTCCAAGAAATCTGATTCTCGAGCCAGCTGACCCGTGTATCCGTAAAGTGATACGTCCTAGGGACTCTGGGGTGGGGGTGAGTGGCTGGTCTTTTGAAGGGAATATGTCCAGGTACGTTCTTATATCCTTGAATATGCATGATTGTGTGCATATATATCACCAAGAAGGTATGTATGTGTGTGCCTGTATAGCTGTGTATCACAAGGGATGCTACCCCAATGCCTGGGTCAGGCTTCCTACAAGTTCTCCTTCTTCAGGAAGCCCTCCCTGGAATGAGTCGATGTAGGCATATGTTCTTCTCCTCCCATCCCCGATTCTCCACTTTCTGGTTGTCACGTGAATCCATTTTCCTTTGCAGGAACTCTCAATGTTGGGTTGTCCATACATCTAGTTCTTGCATTCACCAAATGTTGGGGTTGGTCATTCTGAGGCAGAGCTAAAACTAGGAAATTTGGTGTTGAGGACAAACTCCATATGGCAAACCTCAAGTCCACTTCAAGACAAAATCAATAGGGATAGAATTCAGAACACTGCTCTGCTAGGGAAGGATGCATAGCCCACAACTCTGGAGGCAGTCATTGGGACTCCTTAAGGCCATTTTGCCAGGGAGATTAGTGTCTGAGGGGTTGGTGAACAGGCCCCCTGGGGCATATCATCCACCAGGAAGATGAAGCATGGCTCCTTGAAGCTTTCTATTTTAACAAATTATTCTTACTAACTGGAAACTAAGCTCAGTTATTTCTACACTGCTTGCCGAAGGACTGACTGTAAGTGCTATTGGTGCTTTTTGGATTTCAGCTACTGGGACAAAGCCCTGATTGTCTCACCCTAGTTATGTCTCTGTACTTGTGGCACGGAGTTTCTGTGCATGTGTCCCTTGTCCTGTATAATGCAGGCCTTGGTCATGCACTACTTTGGAGAGTGAGGCTGGGTGGGAGTTAGGGGTAGAGGAAGATAAGCGAAATATCAATAGAGTTGGGCAACTGGGAGTTCTGCTATTATTCTCCCTTTGGAATGACCATTGAGTATCCAGTTGGACAGGTGTTCTCTAGATTCTTAGGCATCTGGAACATTTTTATATTGTACGCTTTCTCTCTCTCTCTCTCTCTCTCTCTCTCTCTCTCTCTCTCTTCCTTCTATCTCTCTCTGTTCTTTCTCTCTCTCTATTCCTTCTCTCTCTCTCTGTTCCTTCTATCTCTCTGTTCCTTCTCTCTTTCTCTGTTCCTTCTATCTCTCTGTGTTACTTCTCTTTCTCTCTCTGTTCCTTCTATCTCTCTTTCTCTTACCCCCTGTCTTTCTGTCTCTGTCTCTGTCCCTCTCTTTTCATTTCCCTCCCTCTCCCTGAATTCTCTCTCTTTCTCTCTTTTCATTCTTCTCTGTTCTCTTCTCCTTTGCTCCGTTCATTTCTCCCTTATCCCAACACCTATTTCCCTTTTCCCTTCTCCTTTTTCCTCTTTCTTTCCTTCTTTATCTCCATTTCTCTTTGGCTTCTTCCCCTGGCCTTCTCCTTCTACTCTTCCCTCTCATCCTTTGTTCCTCAGATGGCTGCCTCTCAATATTGGCTCTCTGTTCTGGTCGTCTCCTGCTGCATGGCCCTCTTGCTGCCGCCATGTGCTCAGGGGGCCCCACAGGAGCCAGTGTATCCTGGTGATGATGCCACCCCTGAGCAGATGGCCCTGTATGCTGCAGAGCTCCGAAGATATATCAATAGGCTGACCCGGCCCAGGTGAGTGAGTCACTAGGGTGGGTGGGGGCAGCTCTGGGGTCTGTGAGTCTGCAAAATGGCAAAGTCAGGTAGTGAAGACGGTAAATTCTTCATAGCCAGGATGTCTGAAAACAGGTTTTTAACTGGAGACGTTGCAAAGGTATGTGTTGGATGGGTAATCTCTGAGGTCTTTTCCATCTTTGCAGTTCTGGGTATACATACAGCATGCTTATGCATGTATGTGAGCAAATGCATGAGTGTGAGTCTGGACTACTTTTCTTAACAGTGAGACTTTAATGTTAATGTCAGATACAGTGGGGAAAAAAGTCTACAAATTCCCACCAACTCTAATCCTGGAAACCAACCACACCTCTAATCATACACTTCTCTACTAGACATACAATTCAAATCCTATCCTTTGTCCTAGGCAGAGATTAGAAATGTCATTCTCAGATGGGAAGAAGGGGATCTACGTGTGTGTCTTAATGACTGTATGCCTGAATTTGTGAGACTAAATGTTTGTATGTGTGTGAGCATGGCCTTGTCCAGGTGGTGGGGGTGTAGACAGCTCTGGCCCCAGATATATTTTCCATATTATTCCGCAGGTATGGGAAGAGAGCAGTGGGTCAGAGAATCTACCAGGATGGGGTGGATTTCTTGGAGTAGATGGTTCTGTTGCAGCATTCCCAGGTACCAAGTACCCCAAAATCTCTGAACTTCTCTGGATTGGGGGGGAAGAAGGTATAGCCATGTATGTATGTGTCTGTCCTCCAGAGCTAGGGAAGTAGAGGGGATGGAGGAAGGAGGGAGAAGCTGTTAGATGAGCAACAAGGCCCTCAGGGACAGGATTAGGGTCCCCTGGCAAAGAATATGGGCAGAGTCTCTCAGGGGATGGGGACAAGATGTCATGCTAACTGGGAGAGGCTTTGTCTCTGTCCTGCCACTCTGCTATCCCTTCTCTTCTCTTACAGGACACTCAGTCAGCTGAAACTTTAGTGCTCCTGGTTCATTCCCCTCTCCCCATTTCCAGAGCCCTGTAGGAAGTCCTGGTTCTAGATCCTATGGCTCTGGCAGAAGCTGAGCTATAGAATTCTATCCTCATCACCAACCATGCTTAATAAAGCTGAATCAAAATCACAGTCCCTTTGTCTCTCTGTGGGTTTCTCTTTATAAACCGATTCCTTATAATTTATGGAGTGATTCCATAGATATTATCTGATTTGAACATGAGGTAGACAGGGCAGGTAGAATTTCCCATTTTACAGATAAGTATACTGAGGCTTATCAGTAATAAGAAGCTTGCCCAAGGTTTATCAATGAAAATGTAAGGAATAGAATCCAGGTCTCTATGGGGTCCATGAAGGGTGGCTATAGTATAATGGAGGCACTCAAGGGTTGTGGGGGGGGAGGGGGAGATGAAGCTTTAGGACTTCAGTAAAGTAGGTGAGGCCTGAGTTGGGGGTATGCTATTGTAACCACTGCTCTCCTGAATATTCTGAAAACTGGCTCTAGAATCTCTTGTTACCTTTCTCAGATTTGGACAAACCACAGTCCATGGCCCCATCTAGTACAGTCATATGTATTACAAGAGTCACTGACCCATACACAAAAATGTAGGTAAATAAACAATGTAAATAATGAGGAGGAATCAAGTAGGGAAGGCATTCTCTATCCTCACCCTCCTGCCCACCCCCATCGCGCGCGCACACACACACACACACACACACACACACACACACACACACAAACACATACACACACAGATACACACACATGCGCATGTATGCACACTACACTCCGAGGTTATAAAACCATAGAATGCTCAAGGTGGAAGGGATCTTTGAATTAATTTAGCCCACCTCTCATTTTTCGTAGCTGGGTGGCTCAGAGGATCCCTAGAACACTGGATTTGGAGGCAGGAAAACATGAGCAAAAAGCCTACCTCAGACACTTAGTAGCTCTGTGATCCCAGGTAAATCACTTAATCCTTCTCAGCCTCAGTTTTCTCAACTGTAAAATGAAGATAATAATAGCCCCTACCTCCCAGGTGAGGATGTGAGGATGTGATGTGAGGATGCAGTGAGATAATATTTGTAAAGAGCTTTTCACAATTTAAAGTGCTATACAAATGCTAGCTGCTATTATTATTTTACAGTAGGAGAAACTGAGGCTTTGAGAGAAGAAATGATGGGCAAGGTCACACAACTAAGTTAATGTCAGAGTTGGGACTAGAACCGAGGTCTTCTGATCTCTCTCTCTCTCTTTCTCTCTCTCTCTCTCTCTCTGCCATGTTGCTTCTTCATTCCTCATTGCTAACTCTCTTCTTGATTGACAAGGGATTATCTTCTTCAGAGCTTGGTCTTCCTTCTTAAGTCTACCTGAAAAAATCAAAGGAGAAGTGAACAAAATTGAAAACAACTAGGAACAAGACTAGAAAATTTTTTTGAAAAAAATCCAACAAACCAATAAGCCATTAGCTAATTTGATTAAAAAGAAGAAAACCAAATTACCAGTGTCAAAAATGAAAAAGGAATATTCACCACAAATGAAAGAGAAATAAAGGATATCATTAGAAACTTTTTTGTCCAACTATATCCCAACAAAACCAACTTAAATGAAATAAATACTTACAAAAGTATAAACTATCCAAGAAATAGAAAGTATAAGTAACCCAATGTCAGAGAGAAAAAAATAAACAAGGCATAGATGAACTTCTGAAGGGAAAAAACAAAACAAAACCTAGGACCAGATAAATTCATAAGTGTATTTCTATCAAACAATTAAAGAAAAAATAGTTCCAATATTAGATGAACTGTTTACAAGACTAGCAAAAGACAGGATCCTACCAAATTCCTTCTATGACACAAATATGGTCTTGATACATAAAACAGGTACAATCAAAACAGAAATAGAAAACTATAGACCCATATTACTAATGAACATAGACATGAAAATTTTAAATAAAATATTAACAAATATACTAAAATATCACAAATATTTTATACTATGACCAAGTTGGAGTTATATCAGTAACATAAGATTGGTTTATTATTAGGAAAACTATATACTTAACCATATTAATGACAAAAACACATGATTATGTCAATAGGTGCAGAAAAACCTTGATGAAATACTTCTGCTAAAAACACTGGAAAATAAAGGGAGAAATGGACCTTTCCTTAAATTAATAAATAATATATATTTTAAACCGAGTTACCTTATATGCAATGGAGATAAACTAGAGTCTTTTCTAATAAAATCAGGGATGAAACAAAGATGTCCATTTTTGCCACTTCCATTTGACATAATATTATTAATGCTGGCAATAAGACAAGGAAAAGAAATTGACGGCATAATCATAGGTTAAAAAAAGAAGCATAATTGTCACTTTTTGCAGATAATTTGATGGTGTATGTAAAAAACCCTAAAGAATCAACTAGAAATTTATTGAAACAATTAAAACCAGCAAATTTGCAGAATCTAAAATAAATCCACAGAAATTCCCAGCATTTCTGTATAATAGCAATAAAAGTTAACAAGAAGAGATAGAAAGAGAAATTCCATTTAAAATCACTACAGAATCTATAAAATACTTGGGAGTCTATCTTCCAAGATACACACAAGAACTATATAAATATAATTATAAACCATTGTTTACAGAAATAAAGGTGGACCTAAGTAATTGGAGAATATTAACTGATTATGGGTATAGCAAGTCAATATAATAAAAATAGTAATATTTTCTAAATTAATTTATTCATTTAGTACTATACCAATCAAATAATCGAAGGATTACTTAATAGAACAAGAAAAAGATAACAAAATTCATATGGAGGCAAAAAAAGGGTCAAGATTCTCAAGAAAAAAGTAATGAAAATAAGTGGGGAGAAAGGGAGCCTGTCAGTACCAGATCTCTAGCTATATGGCAAAGCAGTAATTCTCAAAACAATTTTGTACTGGTTAAAAAAACAGAGAGATAAGAAGGAATAAGCAGAGATGAAATTGTGGCCAAGATCCTCTAGTTTCAAATCGTCTAACAGGTATTAAGTAACTATTGTGTACCAGAAGCTGCCCACTGTACCACTGTCTCCTGATTCTTCTCTTTTATGGATGGCATTGTGAAAGTTATATCAAGCCCTGTAACATTATATAATCTCTTAGATTGGTCCATGATTCCTCAAAAGAATTTAGCCTAATATCCACATAGGTAGCTGTAAGCATAAGAAGTTTGGTTTTCTAGGATCCATGGCCATAACAATCTTCCCAGGTGTTAGATATGAGCTATGATTCAAAACATCTCCACCACGACCTGTGTAGATTGTAAAGGTCAGGACCCGGGAGGGGAGGAGTATAAGTATAAAGCAGGTATGCACTGGTCAGTGAGTGGAGAACCTTTAGGGTTGAAATGCACAAGATAGGATGCTGTGTGTACTTGACCAGCCCCCATCAAGGCTTGGGGGGAATCTGTGTTTGCCTCAACTGGCCCTCATTGAGGCTTGAAGGGATTTAGGGGAATGCACAAGTTTTTCCTATCTCCATTGGCCCCATCTAGATGTAGGGGGAATTGTCCAACCCCACTTCTTGCCGGCCCCTGTGAGAAATGTGTCTAGGGAATGCTATAGGAGTTGGTGCTCAGCAACCCTTGTGAGAAGGTTAGATAGAATAAAGTCTACATGGTTTAATTAAAGTAGGATTGTTAACCCCTTTGAAGTTGTCTTTCCTTTATGAAAGCAGATCAAAGAACCTGTGCTAATTATCCCTTCCACATTGTGGGGGTTAGAGATGCAAAGCCTCCACGATCTGGAAAATCCACATAAAATTTTTTGGCCCTCCCTTTGTACCAGAGAAGTCTGAATTTTTTTTCTTTTTTTTATGGGGTATTGACTGTACCTTATTGTACAATTTAGATTAGTATTTGATCATAGGCTCTGTGTCATCTGTTGGCCTGTGTCATTTTCTGACACGAAACTCCCCCCAAATTCCCACTTAATTTCTTATGCCTCCCTCTTTCCCCCCTCCCCATACAGAAACTGCAATGGGGAAAATCTCAAAGTGGAAGAGAAATCTGTATCTTCCTCCTTTCCTCCCCACCCCTCACTAAAGAAGACCACCATTTCACACACACACACACACACACACACACACACCCATACCACGCATACTTCCATCTATCAGTTCCTTCTCTGGAGTTGGATAGCATCTTCCTTCATAGGTCCTAACAGTAAGGAAGCTTGAATAGAACTGCAGCTGGTCTGTAACTTAAAGTCTTAGAGAAAGCTGCCTGGAGCACTAAGGAAGCAATTTGGAATTATATGTAAAAAGTTACTAAACAGTTACTAAACAAGCTCTTTGACTCAATTATACCACTGGTAGGCCTATAGCAAAAATAGATTGAAATGGTAAGAAAAGGTCCTATAAGTACAAAAATATTTAGAGCAGCCTTTTTTGTGTGTGGGATGGCAGCACCTGCCCCCCCCCCCCCCCAAATCCCAGAAACTAAAAGGATTCCCATCAATTCCCAAAAAATGAATGGCTAAATGAATTATAGTAGATGAATGTTCTGTAAGAAATGAGGAAATGGATGATTTTGAAGAGATATGGAATGAATTATATGAATGGATGCAGAGTAAAGTGGGCAGGACCAAAACAATTTGGACTACACATTAGTATCATACAAATGAATCATTCTGAAGAATTGTAAGCCAATGAAAAAGGAAATGTGCAGAACCAGGAGAAAACTGTGTACATTAACACCAATGTAAAGACAAACAACTCTGGAAACTGTAAGATCTCCGATTGCTACAATCGATGACCCCAGGGGACCAGTGATGGAACATACTATCCACCTCCTGACAGAGAAGTGATAGATTTGGTGTGCAAAATGAAACATGTATTTTTGTATACAGCCAAAGAGGGAATTTGTTTTGTTTGACAATGCGTATTTGTTAGGAGTTTGTTTTTCTTTTCTCCTTCCATCCCACTCTGTGTGGAATGTGTGTGGAGGGTGATGGATAAGAGAGAAAATAGACTTCTATTAAAAAAAATAAAAAGATAGAGAGGTGGGAGGTACTACTGATATGGAATGTTGCATGTACTTTCAGAGGAAGCCACCATTTCATTAGTTTTACCTAATTTTTAAACTTTGTTACAAGATACCTTTCACAGTGGAGATAATCTGTAAGTGTAATATAAAAGCAAACATGTCAATAAAACTAAAACTATAATTGTGTAAAAATTCATTAATAAAAAATTATTTAAAAAACCCACCAAACTGGCCCAGAAATAGTGGTGGATTAGTGGAATAGGTTAGGTACACAAGACACAGTAGTAAATGACTATAGTAATCTACTGTTTGATAAACCCAAAGACTCCAGCTTCTGGGATAAGAACTCACTATCTGACAAAAACTTCAGGGAAAACTGGAAAATAGTATGGCAGAAACTTGGCATAGGCCAACATCTCACACCATATAACAAGTTATGGTCAAAACGATTACATGATTTAAACATAAAGGGTGATACCATAAGCAAATTAGGAGAGCAAGGAACAGTTTATCAGTCAGATCTATGGAGAAGGGCAGAATTTATGACCAAACATTTGCATTATGAGATGCAAAATGGATAATTTTGATTATAT
This sequence comes from Phalanger gymnotis, assembly GCA_028646595.1. NCBI lineage: Eukaryota > Metazoa > Chordata > Mammalia > Diprotodontia > Phalangeridae > Phalanger > Phalanger gymnotis. The sequence goes on from CM053626.1 coordinate 185,550,456, forward strand.
TAAGTTAAAAAGGTATGCACAAGCAAAACCAATGCAACCAAGATTAGAAGAGAAGCAGAAAGCTGGGAAACAGTTTTTACAGCCAATGTTTCTGATACAGGCTTTACTTCTAAAATATATAGAGATCTGAATCAAATTTATGTGAATACAAGTCATTCCCCAATTGATAAATGGTCAAGGGATATGAACAAGCAGTTTTCAGATAAAGAAATTAAAGCTATTTATAGTCATGTGACTATGTGAGTGTTCCTCAAGGCTCTGTTCTGGGCTATTTTCTCTTTTTTCTTTACACTATCTCATTCAGGCAGCTAGGTGGTGCAGTGGATAGAGTGCTGGGCCTGGAGCTAGAAAGACTCATCTTTCCGAGTTCAAATCTGGCCTAAGATACTTACTATCTGTGTGACCCTGGGCAAGTCACTTAACCCTGTTTGCCTCAGTTTCCTCATGTGTAAAATGAACTGAAGAAGGAAATGGCAAACCACTCCAGCATCTTTGCTAAGAAAACCCCAAATGAGGTCACAAAAAGTTGAAAATGACTGAACAACAACATAATAGTTAACCGTGAATTACTCTGCAAAACCTTGTTGGCCTCTCCCATGTGTTTGTATTATAGTTCACCATCACTACTCTTGGCACACGAAACTGTGGAGGCAGCATGTGCCAGGCAAGTCTGACTACCTCTACCACCTTGACTACCATCTCCCTTCAGATCCTAATGGAGACAACCCAGAATTGAGAATCCAAGAACTCTGGGAATAGAATAGCTTCCAGCCCAGGGCCCCCAGCTATCATTGTGGGAGGCAGCCTCTGTGAAGATGCAACCTGGCAACCAAAAACCACCCAAAGAATATTCTTTCCACCAAAGTCCTTCTCATTGTCATATGGTCTGTCAATCTTTCACAGAGTTTGTTCTAAGAAAAAGACAAATGCAATTAGGTTTGTCCACATTTTTAATTTCTCTCAACCTGGTGACATACATGCATTGCATGGGAGTTACAGTCCAGAGTTGGCTCCATTTGGAGACTGAGGTGCCCAGTTTATACACCTTTTCAACAGTGGCTGATATCACCCCACTATCATTTTACCTCTGGACAGAGGAACTACCTGTCCTATCAGACCACCCCCACAACCATACCAGACTACTCCTAGCCTAGGGCTATCTGTCTGCACCCAAGCCTGAGCAGAACACAATGGAGCTTACACACCTTTGATTAAATCAATACAGGCTTGGGATGGGGTTTGACCAGGATAAGACTCAATGCAATCTCATCATCAGCAATGTCCTTGTGAAGAACTTTAGAGAAGGGGGGCAGGGAGGGGGGAGATCTGAGTGTCCAAGATACTGATTACTAAGAAAAATTATTTTTCACAGGTCTGTATTAGCAAGGCAATAAACAACAACATAGATGATAATTGTCATTATGACTATGTGTTTCTGTATCACAAAATATAAGAGATGCTCCACATAGAAGGTAGAAGTAAACCATTTATTCAGACACCAGAGAACCAGGTCCCATAACCAATAAGCCCAATCCATCACAGCAGCAAAGAATTCAATGCACAATATCACAGTAGAGAAACACTCCAACCCATAACCTTTCTGCCCTGTGCTGGGGTCTTGACACCAACAATCACACTCGCAGCACAGCACAGCACAGCACACATCTGCTCTCTCTCCCTCAGCTCCAGCTGCTCTCTCTGTATTTCCTGTGACACACTTTCCTTTTCCTTTCAGTAAGCTCCTCCCACCACGTGTGACTTAAGCTTCCTGTGACGTAAGCAGGTCACATGGCCTATCAACGATTGAGAAAGATCTTCAAATCTAAATTGTTATTACAAGGTCCTACATCAGAAATTCATATCATTTTATCAGTGGAAATGACATTAAATAAGATGCATTACCATCTGCTTTGCCTCCGAAGCCTGAGGAACAAGAGACTTTCCAACTGACTTGGAGCTAAAATCTTCTATGTATATTCTCTCCCCCATTAGAAGATGAGCTTCTTGAGAGCAGGGACTGTCTTACTTCTTTTCTTTTTGCACCCCTCGGCTTAGCACAGTGATTTGCACACAGTAAGAACTTAATAAATGCCTTAATTATTCATTCAAATGTGTATGGGGCAGGTTTTCCCTCCACCCTGCCACCAAATGAAGGTTTACTTGGCTGCCATACTGGTCTGTCTTCTGAAAGAGAGGAGAGAGAGAGAGAGAGATGTAAGAAGCAAGTGTTTTACCACAAGCTTCTTGCCAAGAACTTCACGAAGCTGTGGGGGAACCAGGAATGACTTTTATCAATGTTTTTGCAAGAGCAGGTGTCCAACAAAGTAGGCACTTCCATTGAGACAAATACACAGCTTTTTATTCCTTATTCCCAATTCACATTTTCCTCCCCCGTTTCTCCATTGGCTGGGTACTGCAGGGTTTACATCGTATCTGGAGGTTCTAAACCCCTAACATGAGTCTCTGCCCCTTTTACATCTTCCATTCCCCACATTTTGGTGCCCCCTTCCCTTTATTTTCTTTTTACCTTATTTGCTCATAGTTCCCCATAGCTGTAAGCTTAAGTGGACATGCTGGACTGAAAAACCAGTTTCAATCAGTTTCAACTGGTTTTAACCAGGCCAGTTCCACTATATGTTCTCAAATGTGCTGACATGGAGGCATCCACACCCTGATGAGTGATATGCAGAAGCAACATCCCCAATTACATTTTCTATAATCCCTCCTTTTCTTCTTATTTACTCTTTGTGGCCCCTGCGTCTCATTTCATTATACCATAAGAAGATTGTAGTTTTGATAACATTATTTCACTTTCCTTGTCATAATTAGGGTTCACCTCAGTCTCTTCATTTAGTAGGAATAGGTTATTTGCTTGAGTGTTTGTGGGTATTTGTTTTGTTACTGCTGTTTCCATGCATCTCTGTACCAAGCCCCTGACATGAGGTACTATACAACAGCAACTAGCATTAAGGAGGTCAAGATAGAGACTGGCATTCCCTTCTACTTACCAAACCATGATTTCCTGTCAATGAATGATCTATCTCAGAGTTCTCTGGCAATTCTTCAGCTAAATTGGTTAGACCTTGCAATGCCTTAGTAATGGTTCCATCTGGGGCTGTGTTGTTGGGAATAAACACACAACATCTTTCCTGTAACATGCTTAAGTCCTTAACTTCAATAATCTTCACAATCTTAGGGTTATTCCGGGGTCTCCATTCCTCCACTGGAGGCCTTATGGTTTCACTAGGGCTTCCTTGTATCTCCGGTTTCCAAACCGCTATCCTAAATCTTGCTACTGGATCTTGACCTGTCATGTCTATTTAAAATCCATAGGTTCAACCACTTCCCAATCTGCATTTTTTTATAGTTAAAATTATGGGATTACATTTTAACTGTTGACAACTGAGTCTGGCTTCTTCCTTGAATGTGTTCAATTTTGATTTTTTGGATTTATTTTTGGCAAATGGAGCTATCTATCCATTGTACTCTATGGTGAACCAAACATTGCTCCCTTTGCAGAGAGACCCATAGTATCTGGGTGTTTCACCAGAAGATTGCTGTTCTGTGCATAGGTATTTATGGTAACTACTTGTCTTTGACTACTTATGTTTCTACATTCTGTAATTTGACGTGTATCAAATGGAACTGTTTGTGGGATAGCTTCTTCAGTGATGTTTATATAAGTTTTAATGGGGTACCCCCCTTCCCTGTACCAATTATCTTGAGCATGTCCTAGACCTGCTTGATTGGCTGTTGGAGTTGCCCACAATAGCAGTCCTCTCCACAGGATTAATAAGCCCTTCATCTGTCCTCAGTTTCTCACAGAACTTTTCCTTTTCAATAAAACAAATGAATATTATTCCTACAAAGATCAAAAACAAAATTCTAGCAGCTAACGTCCTCTAGAGTATATTCCCCATTTCCCATTTTTCTTAACGTCTTTTTAATCTCAGCTTCAAGGGATCTTTGGTTGGATGTATACTCCATTTTTCAGGTTTCACAGGAGAGACTTCCTCTGGTCCCTTGATCCTGGTGTAGTGAATCCAACCTTTTTCAGCCATCCAGATTGCAGTTTCCGTGGTCAGGAGCACCCGCTAGGGCCCTTCCCAACTGGAATGCAACTTAGTCTTTCTACAGGATTTGACTAAGACCCAATTTCCTGGTTGTATAATTCCATAATTGTAGCGCAAACTCAAGAGGTGGCATCTGGGCATGTAGTCCTTTCTTCCTAAGATGGGATAGAGAGGAAGACAATGCCAGTACATAGTCCTCTAAAAATCTATCCTTTGTTTCTATTGTTGGCATATCTCCAATCCCCCCCATACAAAGTAAACCAAACAACATCTCATAGGGCGATAGTCCTAAGTCTCTTCTTGGGGCTGTTCTAATTCTCAACAAGGTAATGGGCATGCATTTAGTCCATGGGAGCTTGGTTTTTAGTACTAATTTAGAAAGACTTTTTTTAGTGTCTGATTCATACATTCAACCCGTCCTGATGGAGGAGGATGCTGGGGGTATGAAAGTCCCAGGATACTCCTAAACTTTCCATTATTCCTTATAATACCCTGGAGGTAAAGTGGCTACCATTATCTGAATCTATACTTTCCACTAAACTGCATCAGGGAATAATTTGTTCAAAAATTATCTTAGAGATCCCTGTAGCTGTAGCTGTCACCATCAAATAGACCTTACCCCATCCTGTTAAGTGATCGACCACTACCTGGACATATTTCAGCCTGCCCACTGTAAGCATCTCAGTAAAATCTATGTGGATGTTCTGGAAGGGTCGAAGGCCTGCTTCCCATCCTCTGGGGTCTGTTTCCTCAATATCTTCTTATTCATTTTTTTTTCACAAGTTACACACCCTTCTCAGACTCATTTAGCTACTGTGTATATTCCTACACATCCATATTTCCTTAGTACTAGGTCGCACATTACTTGAACTCCCCAATGACTCCCCTGGTGTAGAATGGATAGAAAGAAGTTCTCTCACAACTTGTTTATCATTTCTCTCCCATCTAGTAATAACCATCGACTGTCTTCTGTCTTTACTACCTTGAGTTCAGTCATTCCCTTTACTTCTTGTTTAGTAAATGTCAGGACTGCCTTTGGGTCAGAGACTGAAGGAATTAAGACATATACTTCTTTGGGCTCAGGGTTTAGGGTGGCTTCCTTAGCCATTTCATCAGTCAATCTGTTTCCTCTTGCCTCAAATGTATTCCCTTTTTGGTGTCCATTCACATGGACACTGCAACTTCATTTGGCAATAGCAAGTTTGTTAATACTTGCCTTAATGATTCACCATGTACTTGTTCTTTCCATTTGCTATTGATTAATCCTCTTTCATAACAAATTTTCCCAAAAGCGTGTACTACCCCATAAGCACATTTGGAATCGGTGTCAATGGTTCCCTCTGTTAGAGCCACCAGTTTTAATGCTTGATTTAATACATATAGCTCACAAGTTTGTGCTGACCGTGTGTTTCGTAATCTAACTCAGCAAATTCTTATTCCTATTGATTATGACATAACCATTGTGTCTTTTCCCATTTATCACCCTACATGACCCATCAATAAATGGGCGAGGTCTCTCATGAAGAGGGATATCTGTCAAGTCTGGATGCACCTGTGTCTGGTATGCAATGATATCTAGACAATTGTGTTCTAAATCCTCACTTTCAGTTCCCCCTTTCCACAAAAAGATAGCTAGATTTAGACAGGAGTCGGTGGTAAGCACCAGGCCGTCCCTTTCCATAAAAATTGCCTCCTATTTTAGAATTTGGGAGTCAGTTAACCATCTCTCAGCTTTTTGGTTCAAAATGTTCCTGACCCGATGGTGGATGCTTACCACCAGGGCTCCTCCAAAGGTTACCTTTCTACTTCCTTCCACCAATATAGCAATGGCGGCTACTGCCTGAACACACTCCAGCCAGCCTTGTGAGATGGGTCTAATAATTTTGACAGAAAGGCCACTGGTCATCTTTTTCCTCCCCGGTTCTGAGTCAGAACCCCCAGTGCCACTCCCTTGTCCACTATTGCAACTAGATAAGGGAGTGCCAATGCTGGGGCCTGAATCAGGGCTTGTTTTAATTCCTTGACTGAGTCTTTTTCTTCTTGTGTCCATTGGAGTATACTTGGCTCCTCTTCTAGCAATTTGAAATATAAGCCCTTGGTTTTCTGAGCATAGGAATCAATCCACAATAACTGGTCAGGACTAAGAATTTCCTAAGTTCCTTTTTATTCCTTGGAAGGGGTAGCTTGACAATTCCCTTAATTCTCTCTGGATTTATTCTGCTTTGTCCTTCACTAATTAAGTAGCCCAAATATCTTACTTCTTTCTTGACCTACTACACTTTACCTTTGGATACTCTTAGTCCTTGTTCCCCCAGGGAGTTTAACAAGGCATTAGTGGCCTCTGCTACCTCTCTCCTCTTTTTTTCTCTGAGATTAGTAAATCATCTACATATAGTAATGAAGTAGTCCCTGAGGGAAGTTTGAATTTCTCTAGCTCTAATACTTGGCCAAATAGATTAGGGGATTCTGTGAAGCCCTGGGGAAGGATTGTCCACTGAAATTGCTGTTTCTGTTCATCCATTGAAGGGGTTTTCCAATTCAAAGTGAACATGTCTCTGCTATCCTGGGCCAATGAGGGCATCCTTCAAATAAACTTCACTAACCCATCTGTGATCAAAGGGGATCTTACTGAGAAGGGTGTAAGGGTTGGGTGCAATCGGATGTCTTATTTGAACAATTTTGTTGAGGGCCCTCAGATCTTGGATCATGCAGTACATCTCATCAGGTTTCTGCACTGGGAGAATGGGCATGTTAAAAGGGGACATACAGGGCTCAAGGAGCCTATCTTTAATCAGGCTATCTATAACCAGTTGCAGTCCCTTACATCCCTTGAGTAGAATAGGGTATTGTTTTAGACATACTACCTCTCCCTTTTTCTTGAGTGTAATACTAAGGGGGGGGGGGGGGGGGAATTCTCAATCCCTCTCTGTTTCCCTCCTTCACCCAAACCTTTGGATCTATCTGTTTTTAATCTTCTTCGGTTAAAAAAGCCACAGTAACCACAATTTGTTCATCACATACCCCAAGATCCAAACCTAGTTGTATTATCGAGTCTCTTCCTAATAAATTACTCCCTGCCTTGGGGATATAAAGCAATTGTTCCTGTATTCCTTTATTGCCCAATCTAAGGGTAGTTGTTTCAGATATTGGGACTGGGAATCCCTTCCCTTTATCTCCTGAAACTATAAAACTTTGATTAGAAACTTTTACTCCCTCTCGTATAAAATTCAATGAGGATCTAGAAGCCCCAGTGTCCACCAGGAAAACAGTTTCCTCCTCTAGTGTTCCCACCTTTAAATTTATCAAGGGTTCCCCGTGGAACCTGGATTTAAGGAACCCCCGACCCCTCTAATCCTCCTCATCAAAAGTCATGAGGGGGATTACTTTTTCCTCCCTTTTTAATTCTGGGTGCTCATGCTTGAAATGACCAGGTTTCCCACATTAGCCGCACCTGGCAGGGGTCAGAGGGGTAAGCCATGTCTGGCCACATCCTCACCCACCTCTTTCTCCTAGTCCTCCTCTCCCTCTTCCTCTTACTTTAACCCATGTTTTCTTTTCCCTTCCTGAAACTGGTTCCATTCTCTTTTTCATCATCTCTGTAACTGTCGTCATCATTATTTTTGCCTTCTATTTCTGTTTTTCCTCTTCCTTTTTTACAAACACTTTTTGTGACTCTCTCAATAATTCCTCTAGGGGTTTTTCACTCCACCCATCCAGTTTTTGAATCTTTTTCCTAATATCTGGCCAAGCTTTGGTAACAAAATGGACCTTCAGCAGGTCTTGGGCTACTGGGTCTTCAGGGTCCATGCCAGAATACTTTCTCTCTCCGTCCCCTGGATTATTATTATTATCCCAATTGGGGTCAATATTTGGAAATTTTTTGTTCAGCTGCCATCACCTCCTGACCTGGGGGGGGCGGTGTTGTCTTTCCCATTCTTTCATAGCCGCCCTACTTTTCATGCCTCTTTCTTCTCCTGTGAACAAAATGTTCATGATGGCCACCATCTCAGGCCAGGCATAAAAATTCAGTCCCAAGAACTGGTCTAATTGTTCAAATTGCCCTATGGGATCCTCAATAAGAAAACTGATTTCTTTTTTAAAATTTAGGGGTACATTTACAAACTCTATTTCTCCTTGTCCTATGGGGACCTCTCAGAGAGGGTAAAGAGCCTCTGAAGATTTCATTCTACGAAGAGGGCATTCCTTCCCCAATGAGAGGGGGAAATTCTGAATATCTTGTCTGCACTTCTCTAATTCCTGATGTAACCTGGAGTGCGGTGGTGCACTAGGGGTGACGCTAAGTATAGTATGACCAGTAGCAGCCTCCTGACCTCTAGTCCTGTTGTTACTGGCATCAGCCAAGCCTAATAATTCTCCTAAATCTATCAAATTTTGTCCTGGTAAATCTGGGGGGACATATGGTGGGGGCAGGGTCAACAATGGGTCCCAGGCTTTAGGTTTTGTCTCTCCATTTTGTCTTTGATTCGTCTTTTCATTAACATAGATATTAAAGGCTTGAAATAGCCAGCTTTTATCTGTCCCATATCTAGGCCAGAAAACAGTAGGAGGTTGTATACTCTGTTTTGGCCAGATAAAATAACAATATTTTACCATCCTTTTCTTGTCTTTCTGTCTAGTACAGGTTGTATCTTCTCAGTATTTCAACATCCTCCTTAAGTGACTGTCTGGAAGATATCCATAGGGATATTCTCATCATCCCCTTTTATTTCCCTTAAATTTTATTATTTCCTTTAATTGTTATTATTTTATATTTTTATTTATATTAAATAATATTTTATTTATATATTTTATTTATATTAAGTAATTAAGTAATAAATATTATAAATATTTATATATATTATTAATAATTATTATTTCCCTTAAACTTTATATGCTTATTCTCCATCCTATATCTTTATCCAAGATTTTTTAGAAATTTTTGTTCAGCTGCCATCACTCCCTGACCTGGGGAGTGTTGTCTTTCTTGAGACTTCTTGTGTCAAAACCAGACGTTTTGTCCTTTTCCGGCTGTGTCCCTCGTGGGATCGACAGAACCACAGATCCAGATTCCTCACTCGCTTAGTACTTTACCAGTATGTTTCACACACACACACACACACACACACACACACACACACACACACACACATACTCTCTGTCTCTCTCAGTCTCAGAACCCCATTGGGATGCTCCAACCACCGAGGCAACACTTTACATCCTCTTTTCTCACCTTGGTTGGTGTACTGAGTTACCTGGTTACCATCCATGGTGCCTACTTTCTCTTTGCCCTTTATGTTCCTGGATCCAAAGCAGCCTTGTTCATTAATGTGGTCTTAGGATCTTGAACAGCTTGTGAGCAGGGACACTCATCAGCAATACACAGGACCGTCTAAAGTCAATGGGATGTGTCTTACCATCCTTTGGCTTCAGCTGCCCCTCACTCAGGATGTCGGGATCCCTGATGAGCTCCCATCTATAAGAAACAAGCAGCTTACCAAGAACTCCATGAAGCCGTCAGTGAACCAGGAAGGACTTTTATTAACATTTTTGCAAGAGCAGGTTTCCAGCAAGTAGGCACACCCATTAAGAGGAATACACAGCTTTTTATTCCCTGTTCCCAATTCACATCTCCCTCCCTTGTGTGTGAGGTAAATAAAATGTGAAGACTTCACAGGGAAGATATGTATAATATATATCTATATCTATACTAAGAAATGTTTAAAAATCAAGAAATAGGGAAGTGGAAAAGTTCTGAGGCCGTGACAGTCTGATGGCTCAGACTCTGGGAAAGTTTACCCTGAAACTTTTTGTTCTTTCTTCTGGTTCTGGTTTAAAGATCTGCTCAGTAAGGATAGGGTCACCATGACCTGTTTTCCTTTACTGTAAAAGTACTGTAGAAGAATGGAGAGAGTCTCCCCCTCCCCTTAACCTATTCTCCTTCTTTAGATTTATAGATGTCACCTCAGTTGTAATCATTAACTAAGGGAGTGGGAATTGGAGTTTCTGTGCCTCAATTTCCCGGTTCTTTGTCTAGCTTTCGTGCTCAGATTGTAGGCCCGCCTCCCAGCGAATGGTAAGAAGGGTCAGAGATGGTCAGAAATTCTCTTGTGTTAGGTATAATTATGAGTGCTTTGCCCCTTGTAAAGCACCTCCTTTGCTGGTTCTGCTCTGTGCTAACAGAGGATGCCCAATTCTTAAGAGTTGAATAAAATTTATTTCTGTTCCCGCCCTGAGATGGCTCCTTATTAACTTTTAATTGGTGAGGGTCTTTGATCCTACACACTTGTATCCCCCTTGGCTGGGTACTACAGGGCTTACAACCTCTCTGAGGTGCCTAAACCCCCCACGTGAGTCTCTGGCCCTGTTCACATCTCCCATTCCCCACATTTCTATGTCCCCTTCCCCTTATTTTCTTTTTACCTCATTTGGCCATAGTTCCCCATAGGTGTAAGCTTAAGTGGGCTGTTGAACTGTGAAACCAGTTTCAACCGGTTTTAACTGGTTTTAACCCGGCCAGTTCTGCTACATGTTCTCAGATGTGCTCACATGGAGGCGTCCACACCCAGAGGAATGATATGCAGAAGCAACATCTTTGACTACATTTTCTGAGGGAGACAGAGAGAGAGGGAGAGACGGAGACAGAGAGAGAGAATGAGACAGAAGGAGGGAGGGAGAGAAAGAGAATGAGAAAGAAAGAGAGGGAGAGAGAGTCAATAGGGGAAAGGAAGGAGAGAGAGAAAGGGAGAAGTAGGGGGAGGGAAAAGAGGAGAGAGAGAAAGAGAGAGAGAGAGAGAAAGAGAGAGAGAGAGAGAGAGAGAGGAAGAGAGAGGGAGAGGGAGAGGGAGAGATGCCCTTCAGATATCACCAAACAAAACCCATGCCCAGTAATCTCATCAGATTGATGCACTCCTCAAATTCAATAGGAACATAGAATTAAAATTGAGTCAAGTCGTTCATTTTAGAGATGAGGAGGCTGAGGCTTAAAACACTGTGAACGACCTGTGGCCATACAAGTAGTACAAAGCAGAGCCAGAATTTGAATGCAGACGTTTTTACTCCAAATCCAGCCCTCTTTCCACTGTGCCACAGAGACTGACTATCCTTATCACCTCTCTCTTAGTAAACCTTCAAGTGTTTTTTAAACGTCAGTTGTTATTATTTTCCCAATTCTGATATGTGTAGTTAGCCTTTATATAGGGCTTTACAATTTCCAAGTTGTTATTGTTCAGTCCTGTCCAACTCTCTGTGACCCCATTTGGGGTTTTCTTGGCAGAGATACCGGAGTGGTTTACCATTTCCTTCTCCAGCTCATTTTATAGATGAAGAAACTGAGGCAAACAAGTGACTTGCCCAGGGTCAATCAGCTAGTCCATGTCAGAAGCCAGATTTGAACTCAGGCCTGACTCCAGGCCTGGCACTCTATCCACTGCACCACCTAGTTGCCCTTATAATTTGCAAAGTTCTTGGCAAATGCTTCATTTTATTTTCATGACAATCCTGGAAGGTAGGTGCTATTATCATAATAATGAGGAAACGGAGGCTGGGAGAACTTAAGTGATTTGCCTAGGATCACCCTGTGGGCCAGAGTCTGAGGCCACATTTGAACTCATGTCTTTCCGACTGCAGGTCTAGTTGCCTCTGATATTCTATGATCCTATAGCTTATGCTAGTCCGGGAGCATTACCATGAACTTGTTTGTATTATAATAGTTCGATAACTATATTTCAGCATAATAAGTTTTCCTCGAAGTCCTGTGTATTTTATTTTATGCATTGAAAAATATTCTTCTGAGAAGGGGTTCATGGACTTTACCAGATTTCTATGATACAAAAAAAGCTAGAAAACCTCTGGGCTAGTCACCTTTAAATATTAGAAAGGCTCTCAAGTAGGACAGGGTTCTCATTGGCCAAGTCAGGAGGGGAGGAGAAGGTGTCATTACTGGCTTGGCATTACAAAGGCATTACAACTCGATCAGTCTGGTTTAGAGCATCCCTTCTCCTTTCTTGTTCAGGGTAAGAGGGAATTTTAGGGAGGGAGAAGGATGATTGGCAAGCCTCCTGGATGAGTGTGTGTGTGTGTGTGTGTGTGTGTGTGTGTGTGTATGTGTGTGAAAGACAGAGAGAGACAGAGAGACAGAGAGACAGAGAGAGACAGAGAAATATTGAGTTGTTTCTTACTCTGTATCTCCTCTTTTCAGATGACTACCCCTGACCCCTGGCTCTGTTGCACTTTCCTTCTCCTCCTGGCCTGCCTGCAGGTCCAGCTGGTGTCAGCTGGCTTAAAGGAACAAATGCCTGTCAGACCCAAGTGGCCAGGCAAGAAAGCCAGCCCTGAGGTTCTTAAGAACTACTGGAGGTCCATGAGGCGCTTTTTGGATTACCAACGGATGCTGTTGTGAGTTTGCTTGTGCATATGTGTCTGTATGCCTGTGTGTCTGTGTGTCTTTGTGTATATCCGTGTTTGTGTGCCTTTGGAGCCAACAGTCTCTGACTCATGCTTCTGTTTCCTCTCCCCTCATCCTCCACCCCCAATCACAAAAGCATAGAAGGAAAAGGCCGAAGAGATCAATGAGTCAAAACTCTGAGGACCTGCCCTTACCTTTCTTCCCCAACTCATGGATTCCGGAAAGACCTCACCCCACCAAACCTCTGAAGTCCATTCTTTCCTCTGACAAGAAGTTCAATCATGGGAACAAGTGGCCTTCTGAGTTTCACAAGTGGCACTAGATACTGTCATCTGCCTCTCTCCCCACAGTCGTAACTTCCCCCCAGCCAAAGCTGATGGGAATGGTCAAATTCTTTGTCCAGGACATGAAACAATAAAATAGAATCTCTGGCAGAGTTGTTGGGCTTTTTAGTGGGCTGCTGGCATCAGAGAAGGGTGCTGGTCAGAGGGGAAGGAGCCTGTCTCTCTAGGGGGAAAGAATCATCGGGACTAGGGGAGCTTTTGGAGGAGGGCATAGGGAAGAAAGCGGAAAGACTGGTTTTTACTCTCTGACCCTTTACAGAGCTCAATGTAAGGAGCGCTGGCTTTGGAATCAGAAGACTTGGATTCTAGTCCCCTCTCCGGCACTAAATAGCTTTGGACCTGGGAAGTCGTATCCCTTCTCTCGGCCTCAGTCTCCTTATCTGTAAAATGAGGAGATTGGGTCCTAATCCAACTTCTAGGGCACCTGCCAGCTCTACTATTCTATGACACTTCCTGAATCAGGATGTGGGTTGAGGAAGGGTATGGGGGAGGGGACCCCAGGGAGATCAAGATTAGTTAGGGGTATGGGGGAGGGGGCCCTAGGAGAACACTAGTCTCAACCATAGGGTGCGGGCCTGGATTACATCCATCCAGAGTTGCTCAGGTATAAGAGAATGATTCAAGTGGAGGTTGTGTTCTTGGGTCTGAGAATCAGTAGGGAATGGAGTGGGTGTAGGAAAGAGGTGCCCTTCCATCACCCTGTTGACTTCATGTTAGAGATCAGATGCCCTCGGAGCCTTAGTTCTTGCCCGTCAACCAGACTCCCTCCCTCCCAGCAGCTTGTAGAGTTCTCCAGCATCCCCTCTCTCCTTCTTCTGTCCCCCAAACTCCTGGTCTCAAGGTCATTGTCATCTTTGCTCAGGACTCTTGGTGGATATTGCAAAAGAGGCAAATTTCAGCCTGCTTTAAGGGTGGACTCCCTAGCTATCAGAGCTAACCATAGCTCCCCAATTACGTCAAAAAGTAGAACAGATTGTTTCAGGTGACTGGCTGCCCATTTCTGAGCCTCCCCTTCTCCACCCAAGCCTTTAGGCAAAGCCTGGTTGACCACTGGGGGTGGGGTGGGGCTTATTTATAATATTAGAGGCCCCTTCCAGCTTGTAGAATCACAGAATCACAGCATTTGAGAGTTGCAAGGGACTCCAGAAGTTACCTAGTCCAATCCTTATTGGATCCTATAGCTTTTCTGAGAGTGAGGATTTCAATGATTGTCACCATTCCCATACTGGCCCCACCAGCTTTAACTTCTTTACCCTACTTACTTAAGGGTGGGGGTGGGGGGTGAGGAAGAGGGCATGGTTCCAGCTTTCTTCAGAGCGCACTCTTCCTGGGCACTTACACCTCTGAGTCTAGACAGTTTGTGTGGGTGTCCTGAGACAGGGAGACCTTGGAGCCATGTGTTCATACTACCCACCGCTATCACTGGAATGGGAGGGGGGAGGTGGGGCTGGTAAGCAGACAGAGAGGTTATGACTGGCTGAGACTTTCTTAGGGACATCACTCAGGGGGTGAGGTGTGATAGGAAGGATGCTGGATTTGGGATCAAGAGACTTGGGTTTGAATTGAATCCTAACTTTGTCCCTTACTATTTGAAAGGTACCTGGAGGAAAGTTTATAAAATGAGGGGGTTGGACAAGACAGCTCTTAAATTTTTGATACACTTCATTGTGTGACCCTGGGCAAGTTACTCACCTTTTCCCAGCCTCAGTTTCCTCATGTGTTAAATGGGGACAATGATGATTCCCACCTCACAGGGTTGTTGTGAAGAGCATATGTGGTAATCTCAATAAAGCACTTTGAAGTCTTCGCTTTATAAATGCTTAACTTTAAGGCTACAGAAATATTAGCTAGCATCTGTGGTTCTAATGGCCAAGCAGTCACTGGGAAGGGGAGAGGGGCAAGGGCTGTTTCAAGCACGTGATGGAGAGGTGTGGGTGGTAGGGTCTTCTAGCCTGGGACTGGGAGAAAGTAAGGCAGGCTTGACTGGCTGTGTTAGCTTCTCCCTCCAAACTCCTCACCACCTGTCCAGCCCTAAAACCCTCTGTGCCCTGAACCACCTCCATTTCTCCCCTCCCCCCATTATTGTGCTTGAAAGCAGATTGGATGGGGGTTCTTCTTCCCTGTCAATGTGGGTGTGGGCAGATCTATTAAAATAAGCCCAGGTTAGGTCCTGAGACAAATTGCAGGAATGTTCCCTTGCTGGACATTGCTTAGGTCTGTCCTGGGCACCAGAAGCAAATCTGTCGTCCTAGTAGGTGGGCAGTGGGAGTAGGGAAGTGTGGGAGGATTGGAGAGGGATCATCTCTGGTTCTATGAGTGCCAATCATGGCCTAAAAAGCCAGAAAAAGGTGGGAAACTGAGCTCCCCCTCCCCAATACCCTTGGTAATACTCTGGAATGGGTGGATGAGAACAATTTGTCCCAAAGATCATGAAGGCGGCTGAAGCAGGCACCATGGAACCCTTAGAGCTTGGTCAGATATTGAAGATGCCAATTTCATCCAGTGCATCCTGGGCCATCACCGGTTGTCTTGACTTGTCCTTTCACTGGCCTCAATAACCCTGGAAGAGTTCTAAGGCTGATGACTTTGTGCAGCTCTGCCTCACTTAAATCCAGTTCATACCCAGGTGGTGACATCACCCATGATATCAATGGTCCTCTTTGAAAATGAAGGGGGTGGGGCAGGGGGGAGAAAATGAAGGATCAGCAATAACAAGCCCTGGTATGGGAGATGGGGAGGAGATAATGTCTAATTTCAGCAGCAGTGTACAGACTGCAAAGAAGAGTAAGAGGAGTTTTGCTATGGGGACCCAGAGCCTCTTGGGCTTTATTTGATGGTTTAGAAGATTAACCTTGGGTTTTGTGTTATAGAAGGAGAAGGAGAGGGGGGCAGGGGTGGAAGGGACTGTGGTAGCCTAGTTAATTGGTCTGTCACAATGGACACACTCCACCCCTGTGTCCCTCCCACACTCACACCAAGGTAGCTGTAGGCAGTGGGGACAGAGAGAGCCCTCTGCCCCAAGAGGTCGCCTGATAGGAGGCAAGGCTTCTTGCTACTCTCAGATCTCCGTGTGTGTCCTTCTTCAGGGGGTGCAGGAAGGGTGGGGGGTTGTTGCCTATGTTTCTTTGTTAATGACTGAATTGATTCTCTGTGGATGAATGATTGCTGGAGCTTTTGGTATCTTCCGGGACAGACTAAATGACCCTAGGGCTTGAGAGCAGTCAGATCAAAGAGAAACCAGGTGTCCAGGACATTGAGATAAACAGAAAATAATTTTAGTTCAGAAGAGGAAGGGGTTGGTCTTGCAAAAGCTGCAGTTTGGGAAAATCTCTGCTCAGACAGAGAATGAAAGAGGGACAGAGAAATGTCATCCATGCTCAAGCACCCCAAGCTCTGGGACCACCCCCCAAATCACTATCTCTGGCTCATGTTACCCCCCATTCAGATTGCTACTGGGAAATCTCAGACTATAGCTCCAATATAGCTCATGTCTGGGTCTCTACAGATGTGAATAAGAGGAACCTCAGTTCCTGTATGAGCACTCAAGGTTACGACACACATATTGAGTAAAGGAAAGTCTGCATTACACCACATAGAAAATGCAAAAACAATATGAAAGACTCAGAACAGCCTGAAAAGGATACAATTCCCCCTCTTCTCTAATGAGGTCTGCCTTTCTCAGATATGGATATTCTTTCTCCAAGGGCCTGGCACTACTGGATGGCTAAATCTTTGAACTTGGGGTTGCCTGAGACAGAACCACCTGAGAGTGGTGCTGAGGCTGGCTTTCCGGAAATCTCAACCTTCTTCCAGACCCCTCAGACAACATGTCCCCCTTCCCCTCTGCTGTCATCTCTCAGGCTGGGAGGTCATCATCAACTTTCCAACTCTAGGGCCAGGAACTTGGGGTCCAAGAATTCTCCTTTTTGGCCATGTAAAAGCCCATGTAATTAACCCCCATGTGTCCTTGTTCCTAGTGACTGCTGGGCCCACATCACTTGTCTTTGCTCTGCTGGGGTGTGGTGTATCATGCAAAAAAAACCAACAAAAAACCAAACGGGAAAAGATGACATCAGGAGTTAAAGATTCCTTTTTTAAAGACCAACCCAAAGGGGACAGCTCTTTCCACCACAATCAGCCTTACAGAAATCTGAGCCAAGGAATTCAATCATAATTGGTGAGATGTCCTCCTCCAAAGGACCCACATTTTCCAAATGAGGCTATAATCCAAACCTAGGCTTGCTACCCAGTAGCTCACGAAGCTAATCTGGACCAAGATCCTTCTCCTCAGGGAATCAATAGATGGAACCCTGGACCTTGGAAGCAGGCAGGATATAGGTATTCAGACCGAGAGAAGGAACAAGTAGGACTCCAAAGCTGGGCCCCTATAGGCCCTGCTTCTTGTCTCTGTATCTTTGATAACCTTATTTATATATCATTTAATCCTGTTATAAGATCCCTGCTCTGGGAACAGCAGAGACTTGAAACTCCATGAAGGCTGCCCTAATGTCATTTCTGAACTTTGTGTCTCTCGAT
Source organism: Phalanger gymnotis (assembly GCA_028646595.1). NCBI lineage: Eukaryota > Metazoa > Chordata > Mammalia > Diprotodontia > Phalangeridae > Phalanger > Phalanger gymnotis. The sequence continues at coordinate 185,567,813 of CM053626.1, forward strand.
GGGTTCTGTCAAGTGAGGGAAACACACACCCCTGAAACACCTCAAAACAAACAAATGTGCCTTAAAGAAAAAAAAAGAGTAAAAAATAAAGAAAAATTTTAAAAAAGAAAAAAGTAAAGAAAAAAAGGAACACTAAAAAAGAAAAGAGGTAGAAGAGAAACTTTTATAGGAAAACTAATTTAAAATTGGAAAAAAAAAGGAATGAAAAAAGAGACCCTACTGTAATTAATAAATATGGATGAGGGGCAGCTAGGTGGCACAGTGAGTAGAGCACTGGCCTGGAGTCAGGAGGACCTGAGTTCAAATCTGGCTTCAGACACTTGACACACTTAGTAGCTGTGTGACCTTGGGCAAGGCACTTAACACCCATTGCCCTGCCTTCTCCCCTCCAAAAAGAACAAAAACAAAAAGAATCAAAAGAAACAAAAAATTCTGTCAATTCTGTAGTTGTTCAGTCATTTCTGACTGTTTTTGACCCCATTTGGGGTTTTCTTGGCAAAGAGTGGTGTATCAACGATGGGACCAGCAGCTGCTGGGGGTGCATAAGACTGACAGCACCAGCACCCAGGAGGGCTGCTAGCACAGGTTCTTTGATCTGCTTTTCTAAGGAAAGCAACTTTAAGGGGTTTACAATCTCACTTTAATTAAACATACACATATCATTCACTTAGTTCAGGGAAAAAGTCAGCACTCTGAACTTTCGGAGAAAACACAAATAGAAATTACAAACAGGAATTATGAGCAGAGAGAATAACAGAAACCAATAGACAGGCTTCTGTCTGTCTGACCAAATCACAATACATAGTTACCAGAGAGAGAAACACCAACATCTGGGTTTTCAAAGAGGGGGGGAGGCATGGGGGCGGCTCTTAACGGCTACTCAGAGTCTGGCCAAACCAGGAGACCACTCTTCCGATGAGTGAAACCCCCAAAACAAAGCCAACCTCAGAGCATATATATATATATATATATATATATATGTATATATATACCACTTAGTGCAGGCCCTACTAGTCTCTCTGCCTCCTCTCTCCCTACTCCATTCTACCTTATACCTGGCTATCAATCAATCTTTCTAAAGTGTATGTCTGACCATGTCACCCTGCTTCCTACCCCATGCAGCAAACTCCACTAGCTCCCTATCATCTCTAGGATCAACTATTAAATTCTTTGCTGGGCTTTTGAAATCCTTCCTAGCCTGCCTCACCCTAACTTTCCAGTCCTCTTATATGTTACTTCCCCCAATATGCTCTGTGATGCAGTGATGCGGGGCCCCTTTGCTGATCATACATGTATAAAGAAGGTCTGGCATTTATACATATATCTTATATATGTATAAATTTATAAGATTTATTTATAAGATCAGAAAAAAAATCACTGAAGGAAGAGTAAGAAGATACACTGTGTCAAGTCAAGAACTGGAACATGGAAAGAAGGCAGAAAATCTCAGGGAAGTGATGGACTTTCTAAGGAGCAGAACAGGTCAGGAAGAACAGAAAAATGTAGAGCTGCATATATAAACAACATTCTAGCCTAAGATCTTTTTAGATCCACTTGGCTATCCCCTTCCTGCTTTGTGTCAACTCTGGAGTTTGATTGAATCACTGATTGTCTCACCCCAACCCAAATTTCCAGACTTCCTTAGATTTTACCCTTCCACTTCTTTTTCAATTTGCTACTCTTTTCTATTTGTGATCTCTGCCTTCTGAGGGTCTGCCCCTTCTCTTAGTTATTTCAGTGGTCAATATCTCTGATAATATTCATCAGCTGAATGGGCAGATGAAAACCATTTGTTCCAATGATAATGAAGGTAGCTGAAGCCGACTCTGTGGAGGCTTAGAGATTAGTCAGACATCAAAGATGCCAAGGACACCCACTGTATAACATGACATCTCCAGTTGTCCTGACTTTTGTCCTGATGCTTGATGACTCAGGAAGAGAGACTGAGGCTGGTGAGTTTGAACAACTCTGCCTCACTTAAATGCAATTCATAGGTCCTCTTTGAGAACAAAGGATGGGCAGCCAGTGACTCCTGGTCCCAGGGACTGAGTCCAAACACCCCCCCCTCCTTCAGCCTCTCCTGGTTCGGTTCCTTCATCTGACCATCTCCCTTCCCCCGGACTGCCCCATGCCCTCCAGACCGCAGGCAGGACGGTGAGACTGGGTCTCTGCAAATCCACCCCAAAGAAGTGCCCCGGGACCTGTCTCAGCCTTGAGCCTCCACCTCCACCGCAGCCCCTGCAGGCTCTTCTCGCTGCCGCCTGCTTTAGCTGTGGAGCAAGAAAAGCACAGACCTGCTGATCAGGAAGGCATCTTTTGGTCAACTCGTTAGAGAAATATGCCTCCGATATACTCGAGGAGTGGACTTTTATTGGCAATCTCAAGGCCTACTGGTCCTACAGGAGGCAGCAGAAGCATTTATAACTCATTTATTTGAAGATGCCTACCTCCTCTCCATACATGCCTGGAGGGTAACCCTGCATCCCAAAGATATTCAACTGGCCAGAAGGATCCGAGGTTTGCAGGAAGGACTAGGCTAAATAACTTGAGTACCCATGGACCCTTAAACCCAGGAGTTAAAAAAAATCTAACTCCTTTTTTTGGCACTATCTTCATCACCTTGTCATTGTATTCATCTCTTCGGCACAGTTCTCTGGAGAATCTTGGATTGTTCCTTTATGCAAAATTTAAATAAAATGCTTTTAATTAAAAAAAATGAAGGATGAACAAGAACCACAAGTCAGCCAGGTAATCTCTGGAGCCCTGGCCACCACTCACTCACCTGTGTGTGGAAGAATCCATTATTTGAGCAGAGAACCCTGCATTCAGGGCTAGAAAGAACCTTGAATGCCAACTAGTCCAATCCAATCTTCTCATTTTATGGATAAGCAAGCTGAAGCCCTGAGAATTGATTTAGGCTCACAGATTTTGAGCCGGAAGGGAATCTTAGTTCAACATTCTTTCCCTCCCCTGCCTCTGGCTCCCCATCATTTTACAGAGAGGAGAACTAAAGTTAAATGACTTACCCAGAGTCACACTGCTAGTGTCTGAGGCAGGATTTGAACTCCTGAGGAGTTTCAGATTCCATATCCAACCCTTTATCTATTGTATCACTTTTTTGGAGTTGTTGTTGAGTCATTTTTCAGTTGTGTTGGACTCTTTGTGATCCCATTTGTAATTTTCTTAGCAGAGATACTGGACTGGTTTGCCATTTCCTTCTTCAGTTCATTTTACAGATGAGGAAAGGAAATAGGGTTAAGTGACTTGCCCAGGTTCACACAGCTAGGAAGTGGCTGAGGCCAGATTTGCACTCAAGAAAATGTCAAGAAGAGTCCAGGCCTGGCACTCTGTGCACTATGGTGCCACCTAGCTGCCCCACTAGGATTTGAGCCAGATTCCTCTGACTCCAAATCTCTCTCTCTCATACTCTCTCTCTGCAGATTGAATAAGTTATTTTGTTTTGGTTTATGCAAAACTTTAATAGGCATTGTTGTTATTTTTTTGTTCTTTTTTATTAATCAATTTATTATAGTTTACAACACTCAGTTCCAAGTTTTTGAGTTCCAAATTTTCTCCCCCCTCTCTCCTTCCCCCTCCCCCACCAAGATGACATGTAATCTGACATTGGTTCTACATATACCTTCACGTTAAACTTCTTTTCCCAATAATCAAATCGTAAAGAATTATAACAATGAAATGAACCATGAGAAAGATGTAACAAAACCACAAATAAAATAAAAAAGTCTAGCTCTCTTTCTACTGGGATTGGGAGGACTAGTGCACATACCCCTGCAGATTTTCTCCATGTTTTGGTAAAGCCTCAGGGTGATCGTTGCCCTCTGGGTACCATGGGAAGGGTGGTAGCTTTCCCTGCCCCTGATGGAGGGAGTAGCTCTAACATGCAGAGGAGGGTGAGGGCAGCAAGCCTCATGGAGAATCGGTCTCCACAGTCATTTGGGGAAAGTGTCTGGGAAGAGGGATTAGAACATTTTCTATGTAAGGTATGATGCTTCTCATGCTGTGTACTAGAACTGGTAACTGTGGCCAGACTTGGTTGTGGCTGGGCTCAGATTTTCTCAGGATAAGATTTCGAGATCTGCTAGTTCCTCAATGCTCTGTCTTTATATTTTGAGGGAGTTTGATTTTTCCTTTTGTCTCCCCGTAAGCCCCCTTTTGAAAAACTAGGCTTTGATTCCTTTGAGTTACTGATGGAAGGGATTAGGTCACACCCAGCCCAAGAGAACTCCAGTGACCAGGTGTGTTGGCAGTGGAGTAAGCTGTACTTGCAGCCTGGTAATAACTATAGGTAGATACCAGGCTGGGGGCTTCAGTCTAGGAACGACTGACACCTTTCACATCTGTCTCTTCTGCACTCAAGTTAGCTCAGGCTGCTAGAGAGCATAAATGGGTAGAGTGCTTGGCCTGGTGTTTGGAAGAATCTGACTTCAGATGCTTCCTAGCTGTACGATTGTGGGTCTGTCACTTAGCCTTTTCTGCTTCCATTTCCTTGACTATTGTTATTGTTTGTCCTTCTGTTTTCAAAGAGGACCATGACATCAGGAAGCTGATGCCATGACTTGCACTGAATTGGATTGAAGTGAGGGAGGCCTGTGCAAAGTCACCAGCCTCACTTTGTCCTCTGGAGCCATCTGGGTCCAATGGCCAGATATAGATCAGGATGACTGGAGATGGCCCCCTTCCATAACTGTAAAGGGGTGCTAACAATAGCACTTACCTGGTGGGATTATGGGGCAGCTGGATGGTGGTGCAGTAGATAAAGTACTGGCTCTGGAGTCAGGAGGACCTGAGTTCAAATGTGAACTCACACACTTACTAGCTGTGCGACTCTGGGCAAACTACTTAACCCTGTTTGCCTCAGTTTCCTCATCTGTAAAATGAGCTGGAGAAAGAAATGACAAACCACTCCAGTATCTCTGCTAAGAAAACTACCAAATGGAGTCAGATGGGACTGAAAAAACTTAACACAGGGTCATTGTCTCCCAGCATTGTTGTGAGGATCAAATGAAATAATGAATGAACAGACTTTTACTAAGCACCTACTATGTGCTAAGCTTTGGATAATATTGGCTAAAAACACATACACAGGACAGTGCCTGGCACATAGTAGGTGATTAATAAATGATCCTTCTCCTCATAATAATAGTTAGCATTTATACAGTGCCTACAATGAGCCAGGCACTGTGCTAAGCACTTTATCAATATTAACTCATTTATTCCTCACAAAAACTCTGGGAGGTAGGTGCTATTATTATACCTATACTAGAGATGAGGAAACAGAAAAACAGAGATTGAGTGATTTGTCCAAGGTGATACAGCTAGTAAATGTCTGATGTAGGATTTGAACTCACACCTTCCTGACTCCTGTGCCACTTACCTCCTCACCTCTCACCTAGACTAGTACAAAAATCACCTAATTTAGAGTCCCATCATGGTTACTCCCCTGCTCAAGGATCTTTGGTGGCTCCCTTTTCATGTCTAGGATAAAATATAAATCTCTCAGCTTGGCATTTAAAACCCATATTTCCAAACTTATTTCACTATACTCCCTTTGCACACTCTAAGTTCCAGCCCAACTGACCTATTATCTGTGACCCCAATCTTAGGATTCCATCTCCTACCCCCACACCTTTGCCTTTTCTGTTCTACAGTTTCTGCCACTTTAGGAGTAGTACAATCCAGGGCAGCTAGGTGGTAAAATTGATAGAGCACTGGGCTTAGAATCAGGAAGACTCATCTTCCTGAATTCAAATCTGCCCTCAGACACTGACTACCTGCATGACCTTGGGTAAGTCACTTAATCCTGTTTGCCTCAGCTTCCTCATCTGTAAAGTGAACTGAAGAAGGAAATGGCAAACCACTCCAGTATTTTTGCCAAGAAAACACCAAATGGGGTAATGAAGAATCAGACATACCTGAAATGACTCAAAAAAAAAATTTCCAATTTCTTCATTTTACCTACAATGGAATTGAGACCGGGAGAGATTACGTAACTTTTTCCGGGTCACACAGAGAGTAGGAACAGTATTGGTGACTATCTTACTAGAACCCTCCTACCTTAGACCTGATCTGCCTCAGTGACTGCCCCCAAGTCTAAGAAAGTCCCTAGGCCCTGCATATCTCTCTCACTGCCAATCCCACTCGAGCGAGTGCCCTTTCTCAACCAAGCCAGATGCAAGAAGCTGGATGTAGAGTCAACAACATTGGATTCCTTTCGTCTTCCTGAGGAAATCTGAGAGGTCTTTGGGGGTCTTTGAGGGTGGAATAGAGATACCTGTTCAGTGAGGAGTGTTGCCTTCTCTTAGGGTAGGTTCACCTTCCCAAATGGACACTGAATGAAAGCTTGTTGACTTATTGGGCACATACCTAGGGTGTCAGGCTACTGGGCAGAATGTCTGGGGGTTCAGGGTATTAACAGTCAGGAAAGGCAAGAGAAGTAGATTTCTTCCTTCCTCCACCCCATGCCTTTCTCTCTATATATCCCCATCCCTCAGCAGTAGCTTGCTTCCCAGGAAATTCACTTAGCCAGACAATTTACTCGAGCTAAAAGATACAGGTAGGATCATGTATGGTAGGGGCCCCGGAGACCTGGACATCAGAGACAGAATGTTCTGAGTGATGCAACCCTAGTCTCTATAGTATGAAAGGGATGGGGGAGGAAAGATGTATATCAAAGTTGAAATTAATTGAGCCCAGAGCTGCTGTGAGGTACTAGCCAAGACTGACTGGAGGCCAAAAATGGAAGAATCTCAGAATTTCAAAATTAGATGAGAATTCAGTACCATCTAGAAGTGTGGCACCCTCTCACCTCCTATCGAACCTCTTCTCTCCCCTCTCTCTTTTTCTCTTGGTCTCAGCCTCCCCTTGAGCACAGATTCTTTTTCCTAAACTATCCTCACCTCAGGTAGCTGTTCTAATCAATTTCCCTGCCCCATGCCCCAGTAGGACGAGAGCGAGTGTGTGAGGATATACCAAAGTTCACAAGGGATGAAGAGCTGTTTCCAAGGGCATGTTCATTAGAGCCTTGGAAAGATGACAAACCCTCAAGAACCAAACGAATGACTCTAGTGCCCTCTCCCTTTTTTAGCACCCCTACCCCTCTGCCATTGTTACATGTGTGTAGGGAGATGTGACTCCTGATTGTCTGTGAGACCTTTGACACTGTGACACTTATTACGCATAGAGGAATATTACTTTGGATTGTTGGAGAGTCTTTAGAGATATGGTGAAGATAAGGGACAAGGCAGGGAAAATGAATGCCTAAAGAGAGGCCCCAAAGAAAGCTGACACTCTAACTCGTCCTTTGATTCCTAGTGCCTGAACCTCCAGAGACTAAGAATGGATTTAGCAGCTAAGATCATCCTCTCCTGGATTCAGCTGCAAATTTTATCTTGCTCCCGAGTCAGAGCCCCTTTGCTCAGGAGCATTTCATTGTCTAAACTAATCTGTATAATTTCCCTGATTATGTCTTACTACTTACTTCATTGAATGTTTGCTGACTGTGATTGTCTTTTGCGTAATAAACATTTGGTGAGTGGGAAGGTAAACTGGACTGCATTAAAACTTACATTCCTGATTGGGGGTGGGACTACTTCTCTCTTAGAGTAACCAGGGAAAGTGGCTTTTATCCTGAACCCCCAAAGAATATCATATTTCTAGACTGCAGATATCTGGTGTGTAACAGATATAATTCTAGCCCAATTCTCTCTCTCCCCTCTTTGAATATTGGAGAAAGAAAAGAGGTAATTACCTAGTTATGGCCATCTTCTTCCTCCATGAAGGCAGAAATTGAAGTCTTCCTTGAAGACATTCAAGATCATATCTATCTAATTGAATCTCTGCAATGTGGGCCGCTCTGGGTCCTTGTGGCTTGGTTTAAACTCCTACACACTGAACCATAGAACTACAAAATGTTAGTACCAGAAAGAACCTTAGAAAACATCTAGTCCAACTCTTTCTTTGTATAGAGGCTAACAGGGAGGACGATAGAAGGCGAATGATTTGTCTAAAGCAGTCAATGTCAGAAGCTGGACTAGAATGCAGGACAAAATTAGGATACTGTTCCCCCTCTTTTGTTAGCAATGTCTCTTTGCTGGAGTTTGCAGTTTAAATAGGTTCTCTAGGCAAAGGATCATGTGAGAAGAGGACCTGATCCAAGCCCAGTCTGACCCAGTTGGTTTTTACCCCCACAGAGTGTTTTTTCTACTTTGGAGTCAAGTACTGGGCACATTCCCAGGACCAATGTGATACATGCTGGCATGGCAAACTATAATGGCTCCTGGCCATGATCTATTTCCTTAACAACCACACAGGGAGTAAATAGCAGACCTGGATTGCAAATTCCAATCCTCTGGTAATAAATTCAGTCCTGTATTGATTAAATCACCTGTTAATAGACAGAGCTAGAAGTAAACCCAGAGATTGTGTAATAAATACTGTATATTATAATAAGCACAGTATTTGTGTTCATGTCTTATCCCCACTACTGTGAGCTCCATGAGGGAAGGGATGATGTCTTATCTCAATTTCTTATGAACCTACTTGCCCCCTAATTCAGTGTTTTGTAAATAGTAATTACTTACTACATGTTTGCTGTCTCCTGACTCTCAGACCAGTGCTGTTTTCCACCACAACAGAGTACTAGCAATTTTAAGACATTTGTTGCTTCTCCCTTCATTGGCCACCCTAAATTCTAACTTTTTCTGAAGGTCTGAAGTCATTGGACATAATTGGACATAATAATTGGGCAACATAAAATTGACTAGATTGGGAACAGAGTCTGGATCTGTGATTATATTGGTATAGGGAATTCTTAGCAGAGGAAACTTTCTTTAAAAATTCTGGTTGGCATCTTCTGCAAGTTATAATCTTAGCAAGCTGCCAAAAGGCTAAAATACCAAGAAGTTAAGTGACTTGTCTATAGTCACACAGCCAATATATGCCAAAGGCAAGACTTGAAGACTGATATCTACCTATCTGAAGTCTTCTTTTCACCAGGCTAAATGTTCCCGATTCCTTCAAATGAAAGTCATATGACATATTTTCAAGTCCTGACATTCTCCTGGCCATTGTCCTCTAGGCACCCCCTGACTTGTTACTTATATTCCTAAAATGTGGTGCCTAGAACTGAACACCGTGCTTCCAGTGTGATCTGACCATGCATTAGTACTGACTACCACTTTACTTTGTAAACACCATCGCCTCTATTACTGTGTTAGCTTTTGTGGCTAAATTGTCATGTCAAATCTATACCTGTTCATCAATTTACTGATTTAGGAGTTTTTTTGTTTTTGTATTTTTTTTTTGCTACAGTTACACAGGATCATAGGCTCAGAGACAGAAGAGACTCATAAAATTCATTTCATTGGAATGTAAGTTTATTGATGGTAGGGCCTTTTCCTCCCCTTTTTCTTTGAATCCTCAGTGCTTATCATTGGAACATAATAAGTACTTAATAAATGTTGGTAGATTGATTGTTGATTTCTAGTCTAACTCCATTTGAATTTCATCTTCTACAAGGAATCTTTTAAAAATATTTTATTTTCCCCAATTACATGTAAAAACAAATTTTAACATTTGGTTTTTTTTAATTTTGAGTTCCAAAATCTCTCCCCATCCCCTTGAGATGGTAATCTATTTGACATAGATTATACATACATAATCATACAAAGCACATTTCCATGTTAGTCATGTTATGAAAGAAAACACAGACAAAAAAAACAAAGAAAAATCAAATTTAAAAAAAGTATCCTTTGATTTGCATTCAGACTCCATCAATTCTTTCTCTGTAGGTGGATAGCATTTTTCATCATGCATCGTTTGGAAATGTCTTAGATTATTGTATTGCTGAGAATAGCTGAGTCATTCACAATTGTTTGTAGCACAATACGGTTGTTACTGTGTACAGTGTTCTGGTTCTGCTCATTTCACTTGTCATCCGTTCATATAAGTCTTTCCAGATTTTTCTGAAACCATCCTGCTTGTCACTTCTTCTGGTACAATAATATTCCATCACAATCCTATACCATAACTTGTTTAACCATCTCCCAACTGATGGGCATCCCCTCAATTTCCCAATTCTTTGCCACTATAAAGAGAGCTGCTATAAATATTTTTGTACAAATAGGTCCTTCCCCCTCCTTGCTTTTTTGATCTCTTTGGGATCCAGACCTAGTTGCGCCATTGCTGGGTCAAAGGGTATGCACAATTTTATAGCTCTTTGGGCATAAATCCAAATTGCTCTCCAGAATGGTTGGATCAGTTTACAACTTTACCAACAGTGCTTTAGTGTTTCAATTTTCTCATATTCGCTCTAGCATTACAAGGAGTCTTAATGTTAATTCCTTCCTTCTGTTGATTCTCTCCAATTTATCTTGTGTATATCTTTTTGGTTTCAAGTTGTTTCCCCCATCAGACTATGAGCTCCTGGAGATCAGGGACTGTCTTTTGCCTTTCTTTGTATCCCTAGTGCTTAGCACAGCACCTGGCATACAGTAGGTAGTTAATAAATGTTTGTTCACTAACTAAAAGCCCAGAGAGTTGCAGCATCTTGCCCAAGGTCATACAAGTTACAAGAGGCAGTGTTCATACGCTCTGTATTCTTGTGAGAAATAATTCATTTGGAGCCCTACTCTCTTCTAATCAGTATTAATCAGTTTGCTATTCTACATAAATCATATAGGGATAGATAGGTTCTTATAGTGGGCCTCAAACTTTATGTAACATTCACTACTTGTTTACTAAGTTATGAGGCTCCCTTGTGCAACCATAAGAATGCTGGCAAGGGTATCTCCAAACCGTTTTGCTCAAATTCCATGACCAAACCAAGCATAAGTGGTGGCATGGTATGGAAAGTCCCCTCAAGTCCACCCCACCCTGCTATGTTCTTGGAGGGTAAGTATAGCTTGTATCATCTCCTCCTGCCTAGCCTAAGGAGGATCCCATCTATATTATAACCACCTAGTCAGTAGAGATATTCCTTGCTTCACCCAACTCATGACCCTGCTGACAGATCATTTTTGCTTATTTTGACTAATTTATCATATGTCAACCAAGGAGATTCTGTATTTTGCCATGTTTCTTTTGCAAATTGGGGTACAAAGCTCTATAAATACAAGGTCCTGGAAGAAGGGGGCATCTCAGATCATGAGCAAGATCTGAGGTCCATTTCATTAGAGGAGATCATGGACCCTTGAATAAAGTGCCATTGGCTCAGAGCTCTGCCTCAGTCTCTTTTACTTTCTCCCTGTAGTTTGGTTCTTTTCCAGGAGGAAGACAAACACACACACACACACACACACACACACATACACCAAGGCAGGGTGGGGTGGGGGAGAGAGAGAGAGACAGAGAGAGACAGAGACTGAGAGAGACAGAGACAGAGAGACAGAGACAGAGAGAGATACAGAGAGAAAGTCATATATGTAAAAGTAATTCCAATGAGACTTTATTTCTGTTCTATCAGAATTTTAGACCTGGAAAGGCCCTTTTTTCCCTGGGTTGGGGATGAGGAGTTGGGTGAGGGCAGACGAGCATCCTGAAGCATCTCTCACCTTGGCTAGGGTTGTCCCAGGATGGTAAGAAAGGAGAATTCAAGCCATCACAGGGTGGTAACAACTCTAGGAGTAGTTTTCCAGGATCTCTGTGAGACACTGGAGAAAAAAAAAGTGTGGAGGAAGCAAAGAGTCCCAGGTGGAAAATGGTCTTTTCTTTCTTTTTTTTTTAAGGTTCTTTTCAACAGACCTCCTGTTCCTGAAGTTCCTGCCTTCCTCCTACCATATGGGGCATGACCACTCTGTTCTCTCTGTCTCCTAGACCCACTCACTCTACCTTCAGAAAGGAGGGAGGGGGTTTCTCTAGAGTTGTGTAAGGTTGATGGGGAATAAGATCTTCCCTATCAATAGGCCTCATGTGGAGCCCATTAAGGGAAGCTTGTTTGTAGGAAGGTCTTTTCTTAGTTTTTAATTAGGCACTGAGCCTAAAGAGTATATATTCTGAGAGGTGAGCTTTTTGCTTTGGGGGCTTGCTTATGAGAAAGATGCTGTGATTCCCTGGTTGAGACTATGAGTGGCTGTATGTTCAGACCTATGTTCAGACTGTATGTTCAGACGTATGCTCAGACTCCTCAGAGGTAAAGGCTCTCTTGATTCAGTGGTGGATGTAAAGCTTTGATTCAGACAGTAGAGCCCTATCTGTTGGTCTTTTTTTCTCTGTTCTATATTATTCTCTGTTTGTATTTTATGTAGTTAAAAAAGATTGTTGACCCCTGAAACAGCTATCTTTCCTTAGTCTGCACATGTGCGAACCTGCACCAGCAGCCATCCTGGGTATGCCAGTGTGGTTGCCATTACAAATCGATGCTCCCATTAGAATGTAAGGTAATCACAAGTAGGAATTGTTTCATTCTTTGTATTTGTATTCCTAGCACAAAGCGTAGTGAGCATAGGGTCTGGCACATAGTAGATACTTAATAAATACTTGCTGATTGATTGGAGTGGAGTGAGTGGCTCTCCCTACTCCAGCCCATTCCCTTTGTTCCCCTTACCTGGGGTGATTGCAGGTTATTAAGCACCAAAGGGAATCCAAGCATCTGCAGCTCTAGGTATTCCTGAAGAGGCTAGGGAAAGGTGGGGGAAGGTAACCTATCACTGCTCCCAGTAGTCACAAGGATTCTTACCTATAACTCAAGCTCCCTTCATAGGAACCCCCAATAGACACCAACAAAGGCAGGAAGGGTCTCCCAGTCTGTAGACATATATCTTTCTTACCCCGTCCCTCAAGCCCAACCCTTGGCTTCGTTTTGCCTGGCTCTCATTGACTTTCTAGTCAGCCCTTCCATGCAGCCAAATTGGAATTTACTCTCCTCTGTCTCCACATGGTTCTTTATGATTAAAATGGCCTCTTCCCCCCCCCCACTCCACCCCCACTTTCTTCATGGGTTGAAGCTTTACTTACCCTTTAAAGTCCAAATCAAATACCACTTCCTCGATGAAGTTTTCCCTGATACCTTAGACCTTTGTCCCACCCAGAGATCTTATTTCCTCTTTTGCTTTTCATGTCTAGTTCAGCAGTCTTCAAAGTCACTCTGTAGCTTGATCTCAAGAGGTGTGATTGGAGGGTGAAAAGATGGGTCAAATCCCACGAACTATCTGACTTGTTTCCAACAAGACTACACCTATCCTTATCTTCCCTTCCAACCTCCCCTTCCAAGCTTCCTTCCTCAACTCCCTCCTCCATAGAGCAAATTCCCAATTTCCTCATTTATTTTGGATGGGAAGAAGTGAATCTGTGGGGAGACATGCATCAGTTACAGTACATATAGCAGATCTTATGATATCTTTCCCTACCAAATTCATCCCGCTTCAGAAGTTCCCTATTTCTATTGAGGACATTGTCATTCTTCCTGTCGCTGGAATCTCACTCTCATCTCCAACTTCTCATTCCCCCTCATCCCACATATCCAATCAATTGCCAAATTCTGTTGGTTTTTTTTTGCCTCCCTAAATCTCTCACATCTATCTCTTTCTCTCCACTCGTATAGCCACCACCTTAGCTCAATCTCTTATCACCATTCACCTGGGTTACTTCAATAGTCTCTCAATTGCTCTCCCTACCTCAGAAATCTTCCCTACTCCAATCAATCTTCCACACAACTGCCAAAATGATTTTCCTAAAGCATGAGTCTGATCACATCATTCCCATACTCAACAAATACTAATGGCAGCTCCCTATTGACTCAAGATCAAATATTACTTTTTCTTTGTCTCATATTTTTTAAAAAATGTCTATTTTGTATATCTTATGATATATGCAATTATTAATACAATAGTACACATGTATAATTTTTTATATATGAGTACATCATTTATACATGGTACAAATATTTGGGGTTGCTCAAAATTTTTTTACTGATAGGGTGCATGATCAAAAATGTTTAGAGGCCTCTGCTCTAGTGCACTTATCATATAATATTGTGTATTGTGGTTATTCGTATTTGTGTCTGATCTGTCTACCAGAATATAAGCTCCATGAGGGCAAGGACTATGTCTTATCTAAGCTTTGTATTTCCCTAACACCAAGCACAGGGCTCTGTATACAATAGGTATTTAATAAATGTTCTTGCTCATCCACACCTGCTTTGACTAAGGTCCTCAATGTATTGATTCAGTTCTTGGGTATAAATGTCTACCTCTTGTTCAGTAGCCTCAAGGCCAGGGTGTGTGGGCATCTTTAGTTCAGCTGCCCAGATCCCCATAGATAGCAGTGACACACTGAAGCAGAGAAAGTCCAGTGCAGGTATCCAGGATGGGACAAACATCTGGGGAAAGAAGGAAGGATATACAGACAAATGGCACAGGGATGTTGGAGCAGGCACTCCTGTGGAACCTACTTAACTGGATGGGTAAAAAATACCACATTGGTTGAAACAATGTTACATGGTGGGTGGGGGCACCTCATTTCATAGAAATACACATAAAATCTTACAAACAGGTAATCATCCCAATGATGTTACAGAGGTCAAGATTGGCAATTTAAAAATAGGATGATAAGATCATATATACTAAAGGGTGAAAGGAACCTTATGAGGTCATTTTGTCCAACTCTTTCACTTTATTGATCAGAAAACTGAGGCCCAGGGGAGTTTAAGTGGCTTTCTCCAGGTCACACAGCTAGGAAGTTGTTTGGTTAGAATGCATTCCTGTGAGTGGTATTAGGAGATGCATGATATCCAAAATAGAGAACCACACACATATTCTTATCTATCCATTCCTCTATGGTATCCCAGGACTGTGTGTGTGTGTGTGGGGTGTTACTGGGGATCCCTAGAGGGTTTCCAGAATCTCCTACTGTGTTGGATGGAAACTCCCCCTCCCCTATTTTTCTTGCCCACCTGTCTTCTCTGCTCAGCCCCAGCTTTTAACTCAATTATCCTCACACTGTTCTCTTTCCCAGTAACCATGAGGAAGGATGCTCAAATGCCAGATTCTCCTCTCCCCAACTTGGGGCACAGAGGGATAAGAACTTGTCTGTCTGTTCGGTCCTTACTGTGTATGTCAGGCAACAGTTGAGCATATCAGAGTTAGCAGAAGAGACTGGAGTCCTGCCTCAGGCCAGATAGAATGTTTCTTCTTTGCTACTCAGGCCCTTTATGCCCCACTAAGCTCCACCTTTCCAGTCTATCCCTACTCCCTCAGGTCTTAAGGACCCAAAAGGAATTGGTGTAGCCAATTCTACCTTTCTTTTCTCATCTCCTTTCATGACACCACTGTGAAGGAAGGAGTGGGTGAGGGGATGGGCTATTCTTTGTTCCCACTACTCCCAGACCTCTCTGCAATGGACCAGAGTTGCCAAAAGAGGAAAGGAAGCAGGAGGAGGAAAGGAAGGAAGGAGGAAAGCAAGCAAGGAGGAAACTGGAGAAGAGAATGTTCTCAGGAGTTGATGAGAGGAAGGACAGACTGATTCTATCTCCGCTGTACAGAATCTCACTGGTCCTCCAAGATAAGATGTAGGCAATAGGTAACAAACATTTATTAAGCACTTACTGTATGCCAGACAAAGTGTTCTAGAAAGGAAGGAAATTTATCTCCAACCACCTGCCCCTCTCCACATCCTTGCCAAACTAGTGCATTGAATTACTTCAGTGCAGCTGCTAGGTGGACCTAAACCTCTGGATCCAAGATCTTTAGACTTATTTGAAATGGAATAATGGAGGTCTCTGCCCTCAGAGCACATAGGCAGCAGCTGCCTTATCTCATGATGATGTGATTTCCAGATACTCTGGAATGAAAAAAGCAGTAATTGAAATACTATTGACTTCAGTAACTCTGAGCTCAGAGCAGCACCTCGCATGGGAACTTGGCTAGCATGTAACTATCTAGTAAAGCTTATTTGCTGATGTTAATAGGCAGTATCCTTCATTCCTAAGACATGTGTTGTTGTTCAGTGGCACCTGACTCTGTGTGACCCCATTTGGGGTTTTCTTGGTAAAGATACTAGAGTGGATTGCCATTTCTTTGTCCAGCTCATTTTACAAATGAGGAAACTGAGGCCAACTGGGTTAAATGACTTGCCCAGAGTCACACAGCTAGTAAGTATCTGAAGCCAGATTTGAACTCAAGAAGATGAGTCTTGCTGACTCCAGGCCTAGCGCCCTATCCATTGTACCACCTAGCTGCCCCAAATATGTGTGTTCTGTGCAAACCTCTCCCCCAAAACCACAAATAAACAAACAAACAAAAACTAGACTGAGAGACAGAAATCTGGATTCATACCTTGACTGTGTCACTAGTTTAAAAGGAAGTTAGGTAGAATAGTGGAGAGTGTGGGCCTTGGAGTCAGGAAGACCTGAGTTCAGATCCTACATAAAACACTTATTAATTATGTGCAAATCACTTACCTTCTCTAGGTCCTAGTTTCCTTCATCGTAAAATGAAGGGAGGGCTTTGAGTAGGTCAGGGGTTCTTAAGCTTTTTTGTATCCTAGTACCCTCCAGAAATCTAATGAAACCTGTGGACCCCTATATCGAATGCATAAAGTACTAAAAAGGTTTGAAATAGGTATCATAATACAGTGTTCCAAAAGTCTTATTGCAGTTTTAAGCTTTAATAGCTTAAATAAAGAATAGCTAAAATAGAACCCCAGTATTTAAAAAAATACGGCTAGGTGGAGCAGTGGAAAGAGTGCCAGGGTTGGAGTTGGGCTGACCTGAGTTGAAATTTGACCTCAGACACTTAACTGGCTATATGGACCCAGACAAATAACTTAACCCCTTTTGCCTCAGTTTCCTCATCTGTAAAATGAGCCGGAGAAGGAAATGGCAAACTATTACAGTATCTTCGCCAAGAAAACCCCAAGTGGAGTCACACAGAATCGGGCAAGACTGAAATGACTGAACAAAAACAACTGAAAAAAAAAAACTTCATAGACTCTAGGTTAAGAATCCCTAGCCTAAAAAAAAAAAAAATCCCTAGCCTAGGGGCAGCTAGGTGGCACAGTGAATAGAGCATGTGTCCTGGAGTCAGGAGGACCTGAGTTCAAATCTGGCCTTGGACACTTGACACTTACTAGCTGTGTAACCTTGGACAAGTCACTTAACCTCAATTGCCTTGCCTTCCCCCCTCAAAAAAAAAAAAAAGAATCCATGGTCTAGATGATCTCTAGGGTCCCTTCTAGTCCTGACGCTCTATGATTCAGACTCATCTTTGTCTTGGAAGGAAAATTCTAGTGATAGATTTAAACTAAGCACTTTTGGTGATGCTAAAGGGGAAAAGTGACTTGGGACTACAGACTGGCAGGGTGTGTGGGGTAGAGCGCGAAGAGATATTGAAAGGAAACAGAAGAGACCATCTTCTGTATCTCCTTCCCGAGCCTCCCTAAAAGAACTCCAGCCTCTCTTTGATGCCCTTGAGGAGACATATTATGAATCAACAGAAATTATTAACCTGATGCTCTCGGATAGGAATAGGGAATGGATTTGTGATTTCACCGGTACAGATCACTCCTAGGTGTGGAAACCTCGTCTACTAGAGTAGGTCAATACCTTCTGGACAACTTGTAATCTTAGAGAAAGAGCTATTTAAAGCATTGAGAGGTTAAATGATCTGCATACTGCTGGGAAGGTAACAGGTCCCAGAACCAATAACTCCATGGAAGTGAGCTTGATCAGATGGGTTAAGGGAGAGGCACATCTCAGCTCCTTCTCACCTAAACGTGCTCCTGCACAGGCTGCTGCTTGCTCCTTTCATGCAGAGTGGGGCAACCAGATGTCTCCAGATATCTGCATGGAATGCAGGCAACACCCCTTGGCACCGGGCTCCTCTAGCTCTGCTCACCTTCAATTCAATTTAGTTCAAGCAAGCATTTATTGAGCACTTCCTATGTGCCATGCACTGTGCAAGGCAATGGGGATTAAAAGACAAAAATAATGTTCCTACCTTTGAAGAGTTTATAGTCTATGGGGGAGAGAGGACACTGTGTATATAGATAGGTATAAACAAATTATGTTGCATAAATACAAATAACTTCAGGGAGGGTGCACTGAAAGTTATGTTGATTGAATGACACATTGTTCCCAGCCCTGTTTGTCAATAGGTGTTGGGAGTGGCTCAGTTGGGAAAAGTGACACCCACAGCTTTTTGCATTATGTGCTCTTTGTCATGGACCTCTCCCTACCTGTGATGTTGTTACCCCCACCTGGAAATTGTCCTGTACTTTGCTGCCTTGGAGAATAACTGAGATGCAAGGACCCACCATCTTTTGCTTCCATTGACCTATCTGAATTGCCCATATTTCATTACAAAAATTCCCAATAAAAGCTGGCCCCATCTTGAAGACATTGCTGATATTCATTGATCAGCCCTTCATGGTGTTGTTACCTCACCATTCTTATAATAAATGCCTTTAATTCTCTTTGTCCTGGGCTTTGCTTCATTAATCAGCATAAAAGCCCAAAGGAGGAATTTTCTTTTCAATAAGGGGAGAACATTCCTCTCACGGGAGAGTGGCTGGTACAAATGCTTGGAAGGAGGAGATGGAATATCACAGAAAGGAAGTGGGTAGGAGGTTGGTTGGCTGGAACATAGAGCATGTAAAATGGAGTAGTATGAGGCTAGTCTGGAAAGAAGAGGTGGAACCAAAATGTTAAAAGCTTTAAATGCTAAACAGAAAAGTCTGTATTTTTTTTTTCCTGGAAGTAATAGGGAGCCATTGAAGCTTCTTGACCAAGAAAGTAATACGGTCAGACTTATACTTTAGGACTATCAGTTTGGTAACTGTGAAGAGGATGGATTGGAAAATAACAATAGCCGTCATGTATATAGCTCCTACTATGTGCCAGAAACTTCATGATAATCATCTCATTTGATCCTCCAACAACCCTGGGAGGTAGGTGCTCTTATTATCTCCATTTTACAGATGAAGAAACTGAGGTAAAGTGACCCGCTCAGGATCACGCAGCTACTAAGTGTCTAAGGGTAGATTTGAACTCAGGTCTCCTTGACTCAATTTACTGCACTGCCCAGCTGCCTCAAGCAGAGAGGAAAGAGAATGTGGTTGTGGGAAGACTAATTAGGAGGTTCTCATAATAGAGAGACAGATCCTTCCATTCCACAAGAAAAAAGCTTCAAATGTGCTTGGAGAGGAGCCCTAGGAACTTAGAACCCTAGATTTATAGACTGCTGAATGTAGTGGTTTGTGGGATTTGGAGACAAATACCGGTGTAACAGCCTTATTCCTCTCCATCCCTAGAGTAGATGGAGGAAAGCCTACCTCTTTTGTTTCACATCCAGGCTTAGTAATGAAGGGCTCGTGTCCCAATACCATGAGTATCCAGTGTGCCCAAGGTGCTTAGCTTCTGGGATGGGAAGAGAGAAGGCCCCACATGGGAGACTGCCTTTCTTGTACCCACCCAAGTGGTGTAGATCCAACAGCGACCACTTATTGTCAGGACACTTTCACTCTTGCTCAAGCCTTCTGTGACCTTACCTAGCTTTTCCAGTGTCAGGGAGTGCTGTGAGAGAGAGGAAAGATAGTCTTTGGAAATTCATGCTTCTGAAGTGCCCTTTTGAATGTTGTTGTTTGTGCTTTTGAATCAATGGATTTAAACCAAGAATTGCATGCAAGTAGAAGTCAATGGCCATTTCCTAAATTAACAAATAAATAAAAATAAAAACAAAAAAGACAAATGTCTAGCATAGCTCCTGTGTTCAGCTTAAAGATAAGGAAAGACACTGGAGACTAGATCCATTCTTCACAAGCCCTTATTCTGCTTGTCAGAGCTTTTTCGGGCTTTGGTTCTTGAGGAAACACATGGGCTTTTTTTTTGTTTGTTTTATTTTGTTTCTACTTTGAGTTGATTTTTGGTACTTACTAAATACAAAATTGCACTGTCACTTCTTGAAGCAGTAGGGGAAAAAGATTAGATAATTTATCTCTATTTGGAATGTGGATGTTGCCGTTCTTTTCCAACCACTTCCCTTCTCACAGGGCATGACTTTCTCTCTGGTTGCCCTTCCAGAGGCTCCATCATTCAAGGGGTCTCCAGGGTAAAACTGGTTGCCCACTCAACCTCCTACTAAACAAAAATGGCTACTTGGTCTCACCTTTTGCCTAGGGGAAAAAATGGATTCAAGATCTTACCTGATTGTAGGATGTTATAGAATATGAATCAATAAAATTCTCTTTCATTTGGCTCTAGAATCCCCAGCCTTAAGGTCCTGAGAACTCCCTACAGAGACGTTATTTTCTCTTTCTCATTTTCTCTCTCTCTGTAACATGCTGACTTCCCTCTTTTCTCTTGCATCCCAATTCCGCTAATGAAAAACATACAAGTCTGCTCTGGTTGGTCATTCTTTCATCTCATGCTGGTTTTCAATACTAACTGAATGGAAATGTAAACAAACTCTAAAGAACAGGTAAGCTTTTTTTACATGTTTTCCTGAACAAAGAGAGAAGGAGAAGCAGGGGCAGGGAAATCATTGTCTCCTTTCAGTTCCCTCAAATGGAAATTTCAACCAGGCCTGGTCTATCCAGACATGCCTCTTGTCTTGGTCTCAGGCTTCTCCCCTCCAAGTACCAGGCAGAAGTGGTGGCAGCATATATCAGTAAGGCAAAATTTGTGACCTCAGAGAGGACCATAGGTATGCCTGAATGGTTCAGAATTGCAAAGTATAATGAATTCTCTAGGTAGAAGGCAGAAGAAGTATAACATTTATTTAGACTCCAAAGGATCAGACTCAAGGACCAACGCCCCCAATTTGATATTGTGGCAATAACATTCCCAAACCAATAAGCCCACCTCACCGTAGTAACAAGGAGATTATAACAAAATATCTAATCAATAGTGATTTAGAGCATTTTTCATATGACTACAGCTTTAATTTCTTGATCTGAAAATTGCCGGTTCCTATCTTTTGACCATTTATCAATTAGGAAATGACTCATTGTATTCTCATAAATTTGACTCAATTCTCTATATGTTTTAGAAACAAGGCCTTTATCAGAGACACTGGCTGTAGGAATTGTTTTCCATCTTTCTGCTTCATTTCTAATCTTGGTTGCTTTGGCTTTGTTTGTGCAAAATCCTTTTTAATTTAATGCAATCAAAATGATCCATTTCTTGCATATTTTTAAGCACTTTTAATCTTTAGAGTTTTAAGCCCTGTCCCAGAGAATTAGAAATTTCATTTACATAAATTTTTTGATTCAGACTTCTGATTTCATGAGTGGTTTCCTCTGGTGAGGAATCTCTTTCCATCAATTCTAAGGGGAATTCATTTATATTGTATAGTCTTAGATCCTGAGCAACTCACTCAGCCAGAATGCTTAAAAAACAATAGATAGATGGATGCATAGATAGATAGATAGTCTTAGAGACTTGTTTTAGGACATTGAAAAGTTAAGTGACTTGTTGATGGTTACACCATATTATGTGTCAGAGGAAACACTTGACTCCAGGTTCTTTAGACTCTAAGATTGACCCTCTCTCTATTCACTACATCATGCTGTCTTTCCTACTTAGGTAAATGGTCCCCAGAAATAGATTTGAACCATGAACAATATATTTCTAATAACAGACACCGACTGGTAATCAGATTCCTCACAGAACTATACAGTGAGTATAAATGACAATATGTGACTTTCTGTCTTTGCCCTTTATGTCTCAGATGCATTTATTGGGCTTTCTCTAGGTTCAGATCTGTTTCTCTAAATAAAATGTGCTTTAGATACAAGTATAGGACCTAAGAATTGACATTTGCAGTTCTAGAGTCTTTTGCCTTGTTGCTAGTGGCTGTGTGCACTGGTGTGGAGTTGACTAATTGTGAGTTGTATAGGCTATATGAAAACCCATGCTCACACAGTTGCCATTATACTGCTGGGACACATGCTTTACAATGGCATTCATTATAGTTAATGGTCTGTTATCCTTCCCATTGTTAACCTAATTTTTTTTAGAGGTTCGTAACCCAGCAATAACAGTTTGTTCCAAGCCGAAATTGAATCAATGAGGGTACAATACAGTCGTGCTTTTGCTCCTGTCAATTTGGAGGAGGGGAAGGAACCTTTTTTTGAGCTATTTGCGGATTTATACTTTTTTTTGGTTTGTATTTGAGGCAATCGGGGGTAAGTGACTTGCCCAGAGTCACACAGCTAATAAGCGAGGCTAGATTTGAACTCAGGTTCTCCTGACTCCAGGGCTCTATCCATTGCACCACCTAGCTGCCCATTTATATTGGCACAGGTATGGGAAAATGGATAGATGCTGAAACTGAGGAGGAAGAGCAATCCAGGCATAGAGGACAGCCAGAGAAAAATGCCCAGAGCTGGGAGATGGAATGTCTTGTTTGAGGAACAGCAAGGAGGCCAGTGTCACTAGATCAAAGAGTACGTGTTAGGGAGCAAGGTATAAGACTAGAAAGGTGGGAGAAATGCGCTTACTTTATGAAGAGCCTGAATGCCAAACAGAAGATTTTATACATTCTTTGCCACTTGTGCTAATTTTGGCCTGATAATTAACACCAAGAAGACAGTGGTTCTCCACCAGCCAGTACCACACCATCTATATGTAGAACCAGCAGTTACTGCAAATGGAGAAATTTTCAGGCTGTGGATAAGTTCTCTTACTTTGGCAGTATACTTGCCAGGGATGTCCACATAAGTTGATGCACGCATTACCAGAGCTGGCTCAGTGTTTGGGAAGCTCTGAAGGAAAGTGTAAGAGAGAAGAGCTATTAGACTGCCCAACAAACCGAAGGTTTACAGAGCCATTTTGCTGACCTCATTGCTGCATGTCTATGAAACCTGGACAGTCTACCAGTGCCATGCTAGGAAACTAAATAGCTTCCATTTGAATTATCTTAGAAAGACTCTGAAGATTACTTGGCAAGATAAGATACCAGACACTGAAGGCCTTTCTCGAGCTGAATGCCACACATTCAAACAGTGAAACTTCTATGGGCTGGCCATGTTGTTTGAATGCCAAAGGTATATTTGCCTAAAAGACTATTTTATAGACAACTCATACAAGGCAAGTGCTCACACAGATGTCAGAAGAAGTGATACAAAGACACTCTCGAGGTCTCTCTTAAGAACTTTGGAATTGATTATGAGACATGGGAGACACTGGCAAAGGACCACCCAGCATGGTGTGGCCACATCAAAGAAGGTGCTGTGCTCTATGAGCAGAGCGGAATTGCAGTACCTCAAAGGAAATGTGAGATGTGCAAATTTAATGACATCTCCACTCCAAATATTCACATGAACTATTTGTGCCCGACCCAATGTAGAGCCTTCCAAGCTCATATTGGTCTGATCAGCCACAGTCAGACACACTATACCTTGACTCCAGCATAGTGATGCCATTTTGGTCCTCTTTGAAAACAAAATACAACGACTAACCAACACCGCACCCCCCCCAAGTATTCTTTATTCTAGTGACTCTGACCTCCTTGCTATTCCATGAACAAGACATTCTATTCTCTGAGCTCAGGACATTTTTACTGGCTGTTCCCCATGCCTAGAATATTCTCTCTTCTCATCTCTACCTCCTAGCTTCCCTTGGCTTCCTCGTCTCAGCTAAATTCTACCTTTTACAGGAAGCCTTTCCTAATCCCTCTTAATTCTAGTCCCCTCCCTCTGTGATTATTTCCTGTATATTTATCCAGTATATAGCTTGTTTGAACATAGTTGTTTATATGTTGTCTCCCCTATTAGCTTGAGGGCAGGAACTACCCCTTTCTTTGTGTCTCCAACACTTAGCACAGTGCCTGATGCATAGTAGGTGCTTAATGAATGTTTTTCATTTGACTGACTTTTAAAAATTACTATTTTGATAAAAGTATTTCAATATAATTGTTCCCTTAAAGCAGTAGAAGGCTCTCCTTTCACCCCTCTTACTTGACATAGCTATAGAAAATCTAGCAGTAGCAACAAAACAAGTAAGAACTTAAAGCCCAAACATAGGGCAAAGATGAGTAAAACTACTCCTGTTTGCTGACAACATGAGAGTTTACTTAGAAAATCCTGGAGAACTGAAGTATTGTAACTTCAGCAAAGTAAAAGCATACAAAATAAACGCACACAAATCCACAGTATTGCTATATAGCAATGTAGAAAAATGTATATTTTCCTCTGTACAGAGGAAGTATTAGCCAGAGGAGTCTCTATTTAAAATAAATACAAAATACATAAAGTGCCTGGGAGTCAATTACTAAGGCATACTCAAGGCAATATGTATGTGTGTGTATCTGTGTGTGTGTGTATATATATATATATATGTATATATATATATATATATATATATGAGTGTATGTATGTATATATATGAATGTAAATACATGCATATATGTATGTATGTGTATGTGTGTGTGTGTGTGTGTAAAACAGTTCTCACTTTAAGTAAATTTACATTATGCACATTCAACTTTATGTAAAGAATTCTGAAAGAAACCTCCATTCCCCAAAACACCTATGTTAGCTTTACTGTACAGTTACTGCTCCCTCTCTGCTCTCAGAGGAGAAAGTGAGGCTGGTGCCTTTGCACAGCCCTTCCTCACTTAAATCAAATTCACTTGCAACTTACAGCATGACCTTCCTGATGTCATGGTCCTCTTCAAGAACTAAGGACCAATGGCAATAACACCAACACAACATGTATGTGTGTGTATACATGCCACAGTATAACTATAAATAAGTAAATATCTATATCTATCTATCAATCATTGAGTCTGGCTGTGTGTATCACTGAGTAGCATTCATGAGAGCCCTGTCATGTGGCACATAGAACACTGTATTAGAATCAGGAATATCTAAAGTTTCAAATGTGAGCTCTGACACCTATAAACTGTGTGACTTTAGGCAAATGACTTAAATTTTAGTTTCTAAAACAATAAAGTGAGATTTTTGCGTTCCCTGACTCACAGGGTTTTTATGAGACAAGGGGTTTGTAATTCTTAGTGAGCCATAGAAATGGAAGTTAGTATTGTGTATCCCCGTGCATTCATTATTCTCTGGGTGTATTACTGTGTCAGTCACCGGATATATCCCCTCTTCCTTCCCCCGCTCTCACCTGGACTTCACTCCAGATGCCTGCCCTGCACCGGGTGCCCGCCACGGCCTTCCTCTTCTCCAACCGGGATTCTACCTGCTTCTCTGAAGACTTGGGGAGCCTCTCATATATTCTACCTGTTATTCCTCTCCTGTATCCATTAAAGAAGTCTGGGTTGGTGAGTAAGAATCCTGATGATGATGGGAAATAACACTTGGACATGTGCATCTCTTCCCTGGGATTCTCAGAAACATGGAAGAGTGGTGATGTTTCATTGAGAGACAATGATGCCAGTGGTGGATGAGGAGTGCTTAGCATAGTATCTCTAACATAGTAGGCTCTTAGGAAATGTTCATTGATTGATTTATTGTGGCCCTGTAGGTCCTTCCCTGTAGTATGTAATGTTAAAATAATGTTAAAAAAACTAAAACAAAACAAGAACTATACATACATAATAAAGGTATACTTACCATAAAGTTTAAAAAATTATAGACCTTATGATGGAAAATAGGCTTTCCTCTCTTATCTATTATTGTCTTAAAACATTTTAATGTGTATTTGAAGCATGGAATATATAAGAAAATAGTGACTGTTGCTAGATTTTTTTAATGGGGGCTTGATTTGCCAAAGAACTAGATTTCTGGGAGGCAAAAATTATATTAGTTGCAAATGATAAATTCTTTGTTATAAGGGATGATTCTCTGGGAGCAGGGAGGGCTGAGGGATACAGGAAGAAATTAATGTAGAAGCAGAAGGGGTCAACACAAATTTATTTTAAAAAGTATAAACTGGGAGAAAGTATACATCAGTGCTTCATGGGAATCTGTGACCTTCTCCTTCCACTGGTGTAGATGGCCTTTAGTACTTGTTCTGTGTGATTCTTGTCTGTGTCCTCCCATAAATGCTCTCAAAGGGACCTACACAATGCATCATGGGTCTTTCTTTGGGTTCTTTAACATGTCATGGATAGCAGTTCGAGACTTGCTTTCTCTGTATGCTGTCCCTTGCTCACATTACACAACCATCTCTCCCTCCAAACTGAATGGTATCTTTCTCTTTTTTTTTTTTTTGGAGGGGAGAAGGCAGGGCAATTGGGGTTAAGTGACTTGCCTAAGGTCACACAGCTAGTCAATGTGTCAAGTGTCTGAGGTCAGATTTGAACTCAGATTCTCCTGACTCCAGGGCTGGTGCTCTACTCATTGCGTCATCTAGCTGCCCCAAATGGTATCTTTCATGCCACACTATCAGAACCCATTTGAGATGTCTAGAAATAGCCTCTGGGGGAAGGGGTATGTGCTCCTTTCTTCTCTTGCCTTCTCCCTTTCCACCTCTCCCCACCCATCCAGGGTCAGGTAGAGTCACTGCCTTTTGGGGGCACCCCGCCCCTTTCTTGCCCTCTTTGACCGGTCTGCTTCGCTGCTAACAAGGCTTGGATGAGATGAGAGTCAACAATTCCATTCCTTTCGGTAAGTGCTAGGAAAATCAAGCTTTTCCACCTTTGCTGTGGCTGCCTTCTATGACCCTCTAGGCCTTACCATCTCTCTTGTTTCTATGCCCTGTACCCCCATACTAACTATTTAACCTAAGGACCCTGGGCCTTGCCATCTGCCCTGTAGCTGAAATTTCTTTTATGTGTTGTCTCTTCCAATTAGATTATGAGTTTCTTGACAGCAGGGACTGTCTTGCTTGTTCTATCAGTATTTTCAGTGTTTAGAATAGTGCTGGGCACACAGTAAGTTTTTTCATTCATTAATTCACTTCTTGTATGTATGATATGCTATAGCACATAAAGCATACTGAGACCCTCCACTCATCTCTCCATCATCCTTAAGGTCACCCACAATTACTCTGGTTGTTTGGGGATCTTGTTGTTCCATGATTCATAGCCACACAGCATTCCATGCCTCAGTGGGGTACTCCAGCTAGTCTTCTGTTTGGCGAGATACCTTGTACTTGGTGAGTCATGCCCCTGATGTCCCCAAGGAAACAATAACAACTCATATTTCTATAGAATTTTAAGGTTTATAAGACATTTCCCCCACAACAATCTTGTGTAGAAGGTGGTATAAATATTAATATCCCCATTTTACAGATTAGGAAACTGGAGACCAGGGGTAATGGATGTGCTTTGCAAAAGGTCACGTGGTTACTAAGTGTTAGAGGTCTCTAGACTGACTATCCAGTGTTGTTTCCAAAAAGCTATATTTCATATCAGAAAATTCTGGGGAAGAGCAGAGGAGAATAGAAAATATTTGAAATGAAGAAGTTGTATGTGCTTGTGTGTATGTGTGTGTGTGGGGATACAAGGCTTTTGGGGGGAAAGGAGGACATTGCCACGCTTGTGGTTGTCTGGGAAGCCTAAATATTAAGTATCTTCATTCAGGAGCCATAGGGAGAATTCAGGTGGCATCTCACTTTTTTTTTTATGTCCTCTAACATTGTAATTCAATCTCTATGCTGTAGTCTGTGAGGACCTCCCCATCCCCCATCCAGCCCCACACTGTTGCAGCCTTTGGGACTCACTTGATTCATCTCACTTTAGAGTCTTGGTCCTGGAAGGGGATAGAATTTGGAGCCCGGCCTAAGGCTCTACCACCACAATCTGGGGAAACGATTCCTGATCTCCTAGTGTGTCCTTTTTCGGTAACTGCCAGGGAAAGAAGTAGAGTGGGCATTGCCTGTCTTGACCTAGTTGGCTTCCATCATGTAGTGCCTAGCATTCCCAAACAATCCTGTGCACAGACCCCATTCCCCCACCCTCTCCCTCCCCATTGGCACACCTTGCTTTCACACACATACACAGATACACAAACCAAGGGCTGCCCTGGTGCACCAGTCCCCACTCACGGGGACATGTTGATAGCCTCTAGCTCCTTGCCCAGCTTCAGCAGGAAGTCCTCCATCTGCTCGATGTTGGCATCTTCCCCTGGATAGTCTGGAATCTGCATTCTTGCACAGGCCCCCCAGCCTGCCAACATCAGCAGCAGACACACCACCAAAGACAGAGGCCATCTGCAGAAGCTTATCATCTGTGGAGAAGGGCAAACAGCAGGGGTCAGAGAAGGGGGAGATGGGAAAGGTAGTAGAGAATAAGAAAGGAGGTTGAAGAATAAGAGAAGAAGAGACAGGAGAGAGCAGGTGTGAGGAGGAAAAGGAAAGAGGCAAAGAGCTGGGGAATCTGGGAAAGGTGGGAAGAGAGGTGTCTGGGAAAGATTGGAAGAGTTGGGATGGGAGGCCCAAGGTAGAAAGGAGAAATGGGATAAGGATAGGGAATATAAGAAGAAAAAAGGGAGGGTAAGAAGAACATAAAAGGAAAAATATGTAGTATCTTCCCATTTGCACTTACCCCAGGGCTTCAGTAACTGATAGGGTTCCTTGACAGCCTGTTTCCCTGACCCCCAAGATGAGGATTGAGAGTAACTCACCGTAGGATTCTCAGTGCCTTCTCTTACCCTGAAAGATGGGAATTTGGGAGCTTGAGATTTGAAGACTGAATAAAGGCTAGGGCCTGGGCTGTTCCTCTTCTTCACTTCCCTTCTAGACTTTAGTCTTTCCTCCAATGCCCAACCTTTAATTCTCTGGCTCCCTCACAGCCCTCTGGTCCATTCCTTCCTCAGGCACTTGGAAATCCTCTGCTTGGCCACACAAGCTGCTCTTTTTCAGTGTTCTAGGGTAATATCCAAAGAATCAAACACTTGGCCTCTTAGGGTGCCTCCCACAGCTGCTTCAATAACAGCCCTGGGGGTAAACGAAGGGGTGGAGGGCAATGGGCATTGAGGAGTGGTTGCAAGAAGATGAGCTTGTATCAGGTCAGGGACTTAGCACTGTGGTATAATCAGAGGAATACTGAACTTGTCACTGGAGGCCTTGGTTTTGAGCCCCAGACCTATCTGACCATGGACCGACCAGTCATCCCCTTCCCAGGTCCTTCTCTATCTGCCTCCAAGACTGACAAAAAAGCAGTCAACTTTCATCCCATCTGGAGCCACCATGAGGGCTGGGTAGAGAGTGGCACTGGAAAGGACAGAGACAGAGAAGCCCTTCTTGGCATACAATGGAGTAATGAGCTTGACAATTAAAACAGTAACTGGCACTTTCATAATGCTTTCCACGGATTAAATCATTCAATTCTCAGGACACCCCCATGGGGCAGGTGTTAATTATTACTGTTGTCCTTTTACAGATGCAGATGTTGAGGCTGTGAGAGAGAGGTCAAGTCTCTACTCCAGGGTCACGCAGCTAATAAAGGTCTGAGGAAGGAATCCAATTCAGGTCTTTCTGATACCGAGTCGAGCCCTCTACTCACTTTGCCAGCCTCTCTTTGAATGGTAGCAGCAATCCATTTCTATAAGTTTCTCGATGATTTATCAGGCCCTCTTCTTTACTCACAACAGCCTGTCAGATCCCACAGCTTGGTTCCTATTCTGTTTCTTGATCATGAAGGGCCCCCATTATATCCTTGAGTGTGAAGGATTTGTCCAGTGAAGAAGGCCAGGGCAAAAAATGGGACGGGGTCCTAGTCAGCAGGCCAGATTCTCCTTCCTCCCCAGCTTTCCTCACTTATTAGGGTGTCGGCACCAAAACAACAACCCAAGTAGCCTGATTCAGTCCCTAGAAGTGGACTTCATTCTGCTCTGGCTCCAGGCTGGTCCTGTTCCCTCCCCGCCCCGCCCCACCCCCAACCTGTGCCTGTTAACTACAATTGAGGTGGAATGGCACAGTGAGAAGAACAATGGATTTAGTGTTTAGGAAAAACCTAGTTTCTCTCCTCTGACATTTATTAACTGTGACTGCAGGCCAGCCATAGCATCTCCAGGTCTCAGTTTCTTCGTCTATGAAATGGGAGCAATAATACCTGTAGAATCTGCCTCACAGGGTTGTTATGAGGATCAAATGATACAGTGTGTGCAGAACCTGATACAAATGTCAGCTATTCTTCCTTCATTATTTATTATTACAATTACCTTGAGTTCCTTGCTGTCCAGGAGCTCTTCTCTTGCTCTCCCACCCTGGTCCTGTTGGTTCCAGATGCTCTCCCAAGTCCCACTTGGTATATGACGAGGCTTTTTGGAGGCTGGATTCTTTGTGGTGATGTGGGAGAGGGTGGGGAAATGACACAAGCTCTCTCCAGATCTTTGACACACTTCAGAACAGTGAACATACTTCCTTGCCAAGGGACTCTGGTAGCCATGCCAACTTCCTGGTTGTGCTCCCTTCGCTCCACCGTCCCCATACTGACATTCTTTTTCCTGCTCGGCCTGGCTCCTGGCCCATCTTTTTACCCTTATGCCCACACACACAGAGCATGGGCAGGGAACAGGGTGGCATCAATTGTTCTGGGCAAGAGATTGAGAAGGGGATGTTCTGGGGGTAGGAATAGTACATGCTGAACATGTCCAGACTCCCGGGGGCTTTAGAAGGCACCCCCCATCAAGACAGAGAGTGAGGGTGTATGACAGAAGTGTATAGACAAAGACTTGGGGGATATCATGGGAGTGACTGGAGGTCAATGACAGCAATGGATTTACATAGGACTTGACAGTTTATACTTTCACATATGTGTAATTTCTTTTAAATTTTTATTCTTTTTTAAATGGATAAAAATCTATTTTTTCTTTGTCCCATCTTCCCCCTCCCCACATCGAGAAAAAGAAAAAGATAAAATCCTTGGTTCCACACTCCCCCCCAACTTATTAGTATTTTATTGTTTCCAATCACATGTAAAGATAGTTTTCAATATTCACTTTTATAAGCTTTTGAGTTCCAAAATTTTTTCTCCCTCCCTCCCTTCTCCCCCCTTCCCCAGGATGGCATGTGATCTGATATAGGCTGTACATGTACAATCATATTAAACATATTTCCACATTAGTCATGTTGTAGAAGGAGAATCAGAACAAAAGGGAAAACCTCTGAGAAATTAAAAAAAGAGAGAGAACAAACAGTCTGCTTTGATCTGCATTCAAACTTCACAGTTCTTTTTCTGGATGTGGAAAACATTTTCCATTATGAATCTTTTGGAATTGTCTTAGATCATTGTATTGCTGAAAAGAGCTAAGTCTATCAAAGTTGATCATTGCACAATGTGGCTGTTGCTGTGTACAATGTTCTCCTGGTTCTGCTCACTTCACTCAGCATCAGTCCATGTAAGTCTTTCCAGATTTTTCTGAAATCTGTCTGCTCATCATTTCTTGTAGCACAATAGTATTCTATTACATTCATATACCATAACTTAAACAAAATTCGTCTTCTTCTGTACTGTATGTCAC
The DNA here is from genome assembly GCA_028646595.1 of Phalanger gymnotis. Classification (NCBI taxonomy): domain Eukaryota; kingdom Metazoa; phylum Chordata; class Mammalia; order Diprotodontia; family Phalangeridae; genus Phalanger; species Phalanger gymnotis. The sequence continues at coordinate 185,599,139 of CM053626.1, forward strand.
ATTCTGTACTCTGAGTCTCTCACCTCTCCGGTAGCTAGGTGGTACAACAGATATCATGCTGGACCAAGAATTAGGAAGATATGAGTTCAAATCCTGCCTCAGAAACCCACTAGCTATGTGACCCTTGGCAAGTCACTTAAAGAAGGAAGGAAATGAGTATTTATTAAGCTCCTACTTTGTGCCAGGCACTATGCTAAATGCTTTACAAATATCTCTCTTGTTCCTCACAATAACGCTAGAAAATATGTTATTATTATCCCTATTTTATAATTAGGGAAACTGAGGCAGACAGAGGTTAAGTGACTTGCCCAGGGACAAACAACTAGTAAGTATCAGAAGCCAGATTTGAACTCCAGTCTTTCTGATTCTAGGCCCAGTGCTCTATCCACTGTACCACCTAGCTAGCTGCTTTAAAAAAAAAAATATTTGAAGTTTTCAGTTCCGAATTCTATCCTTCTCTCCTTCCCTCCTGTCCCCCCTTCCTGAGATTGTAAGCAATCAGATATAGGTTATAGATGTGCAATTATGTAAAAACTTCCATATTAGTCATTTTGTACAAGAAGATTCAAATGAAATTTAAAAAATGAAAGAAAGAAAGAAAGTGAAAAACGGTATGCTTCAGTCTGTAGTCAAACAATGTCAGTTCTTTATCTGGAGGTGGATAGTATGCTTCATCATTAGTCCTTTGGGATTGTCTTAGATCATTGGATTGCTGAGAATAGCTAAGTCATTCATAGTTGATCATCATACAATATGGCTGTTACTGTATACAATGTTCTCCTAGTTCTGCTCACTTCACTTTGCATCAGTTCATGTAAGTCTTCCCAGGTTTTTCTGAAACCATCCTGCTTGTCATTTCTTATACCACAATAATCTTCCATCACAATCCTATACCATAGCTTGTTTAGCCATTCCCCAATGGATGGGCATCCCTTTGATTTCCAATACTTAGCCACCACAAAAAGAGCTACTACAAATATTTTTGTACAAATAGGTCCTTTTCCTTTTTGGGGGATGTCTGTGGGATATAGGCCTTAGCTAGTTGCTTCTAATTTAAGCTACTTCTGTTTGCCTTAGTTTCCCTATCTGTAAAATGGGGATACTAATAGCTCCTATCTCCCCGGGTTGTTGTGAGGATCAAATATCATATCTGTAAAAGCTCTTAGAAAACCTTAGCCTGATATGTAAGTGCTAGCTATTATTATTAGTTTATATATTAGTTTTATATAATTTATATATTAGTTTCTATATTATTTATCTCTGTCAGGAGGTGGGTAGCATAGTTCATCTATTTCATCACGCATCCTTTGGAATCCTAGCCGGTCATTGAGTTGCTCAGAGTTCTTAAGTCTTTCAAAGTTGTTTATCTTTATAATGTTGTTGGTAATATACATTGTTCTCCTGGTTCTGCTCACTTAACTCAGCATCAGTTCATACAAAGTCTTCCTGGTTTCTTTGAAAGTCATCCCTTCCCCCATTCATGGGCATCCGCTTAGTTTCTAATTCTTTGCCACCACAAAAAGAGCTGCTATAAATATTGTTGTACATTTGGGCTCTTTTTCCACTTTCCTTGATCTTTTTTGGGAGGTAGTCACTGTAGTGGTATTGTTATGTGTAAATGGCGCATATTAATAGTAACTTTTCATGCATAGATAAAAATTACTTTTCCAGAATGACTGGACTAATTCACAGCTCTACCAACAGTAAAGACTGGCCAGTGTTTGTCATTTTCCTTTTTTGTCAGCTTTGCCAGTCTGATGGGTGTGAGCTGGGATTTCAGAATTTCTTCAATTTGCATTTTCTCTAATTATTAGTGATTTGGACCTTTTAAAAATATGGCTATAGATCACTTTAATTTCTTCCTTAGAAATGTGTCGGTTCATACATATCCCTTCACCATTATTAATTAAATAATGGTTCTCATAAAATTTGCATTAGTTCTTTAAATATCTTGGAAATTAAAATCTTAGAGAAACTTGCTGCAAAGATTTTTTTTCCAAATTACCTGCTTTCCTACTAATTTCTGCTCCATTTGTTTTGTTTGTGAAGAAATTTTTTAATTTTATGTAACCAAAACTGTCCTTTCCTCTACCCCCTTTCTTCTGTGTTACTTTATTCCTTACTTGGTCATGACTGCTTCCCTATCCAGCAGCTATCCACCAGGAGCTAGGTGGTACGGTGGATAGAGTGCTGGGCCTGGAGTCAAGAAGACATAAAAAAATTCAAATCTGGCCTTAGATACTTTCTAGCTGTCTGACCCTGGGCAAGTTACTTAAAAAAAACAAACCTCTATTTGCCTCAGTTTCCTCATCTGTAAAATGGGGATAACAGGACCTACCTCAAAGGGTTGTTGTGAAGAGCAAATGAGATAATATTTATAAGGTGTTTAACATAGTGCCAGGGACATAGCTGATGCCATATTGATGCTATTATTATTATCCATAGACCTAGAAGATAATTTATTCCATGCATGTGGCTTCATATGGTCCCCATACCAATCTTGTAACATAGGTGACATGAGTATGGTGAAATATATTTTATAGCTAACACTGAGGAACTGAATGGCTGGGATACTGCACCCATTTTCTCCTCATTGTAGTCCAGATCAGCTTTAGTCCTTGGAGATACTTATCTCTAATAAGAGAGAGACCAGGCTCCTTTTTCTCATGTTCTCTAGCTTGTTATATCCCCTATCTGGTCAAATTATTTAAAGCTTAGGGTTCTGGCCCATGTTGAGGTCTCTCTAATGACTGTGTGTGTGGGGAATGGGGAGAATAAAAATTCAGTGTATAATATGAATGAGGTATGAGGCAGGTAATTTATTCCTGCACACAAAAGAATGATAAACATAAAAAAACTGATTTTATGGATTGACAGAATGATGTAAACAGGATTCCTTAATTTATAACTAGTGTTACAGTCTGCTAGGAGGCTGATACTTTTTCATTTCATCACAACATAAGTGATGTTTGCAGGATGGTTGATTAGGCATTTTATATTTCACCTCAATTCTGCACTGTTTACCTCAATTTCCACTTGGTTTGTTTCATCTTCTCTCATATAGAAACTCCTTTTGCTCTACAGACTCCAGTCTGCTCTACTCAATAGACCCAATAGTTCCAGATCTCTCAGACTCACAAGACACTTCTAAGCCTAGATCTACCCACCTTGATATTTACCCTTAGTCACCTATTTAAGAAAGGAAACACACAAAAGGCAGCCGGAGTCTTAGGTGTAAGGTTTCCTAAGGGGATGTCCCTACTCTAGCTGCCTTGGGAGAGTGATCTCTATGTTGCTGGGTTGAGGAAGGGCCAGTCCATCCCTTACCCTTCCTGGAAGTCCCTGTTACTTAATGCCCTGGTGGGGTGGTGGTGGTGGAGTTGGTATGGTTGGGGTGAGCCTCCTTCCTGCTGCCATAGCTCTCCAGGCTGCAGTCCTGACTCTCCAGCCTTTTCCCATCATTGCATAGAGGTACAGTTTGCTCCACCCCTGGGCTTCTCACACTGAGCATGCACACCATCCCAGAAATCCCTTTCGCTAATTGACCCAACCCAGAACCTCTATTTTAAGAAAAGTTCCCAGGAGAGCCATGTCTTCTTTCTTCTCCAGGCTCCACTACATAGTCTCTGGACTTTCTCTACTTCAGCCATGGGCCTTCCCTTTCTTTTCACATAACTCCCCGTTTTTTAGCTTCCTTTTATGTGTTCTCTTCTGAGGCTGGTGATTTTGCACAGCCCTCCCTCACTTAAATCCAATTCACTTGCATGTCATGGCATCACCTCCCTGATGTTCAGGTCCTCTGTGAGAATGAAGAACAAACAACAAATAATTTTGTCCCTGTTAGAATGTAGCCTCCTTGAGGGCAGGACTGCCTTCATTTTTGCTTGTATCTTAGCACTATATCCGGCATTTAGAAAGTACTTAATGATTGTTGGCTTGATTTGCTGAGTCACTGGGTCTCTGGAATCCCCTTAAGAGCCCAGCGGGCCAGGTAGGTGGTGAAGTAGATAGAGCCCCAGACCTGGGATCAGGAGGACCTGAGTTCAAATCTGGCCTCAGACACTTGCCAGCTGTGTGACCCTGGGCCAGTTACTTAATCCTGGTTTCCTCATCTGTAAAATGAGTATATATTTTGCGAGGTGAGTTTTTGCTTTGGGAAGTTGCTTATGAAAAAGATGTTGTGATTCTTTGGTTGAGACTCTGAATGGCCATACGCTCAGAGCTCTCTGACTTCCCAGAGGTAAAGGCTCTCTTGATTCAGTGGCAGATGTAAAACTTTGATTCAGGCAGTAGAGCCCTATCTGTTGGTCTTCATATCTCTTTGTATTTTTTGTACATAATTAAAAAGAAGATCATTAACCCTTTTTAAGTTGCTTTCCTTAGATCTAAAGCAGATCTAAGAACCTGCACTAGCAGCCATCCTGGGTATGCCAGTGTGGTTGCCGTTACATAGGGTCATGAAGAGTTGGACACAACTGAACAACAACATAAAATTCCAGGAAAACAATGATATACACTCCCTGGGATGCCCCCATAAGCCAACTCAACCTTTGTTACATATAGATGAGGAAAATCACAACCATAGAAGAGAAGTTATTCATGGTTAAAGCCAGGTCTTAAATGCAGATCTTTTCACCCTAAATCCACCACTTTTCCCTTTATACCACACTTGCCTTCCTCAGATTACTAGAGGTATGCTGGGCTAATTCTGTCCCTAGCCTAGCCCACCACCCACTCACACTAAGCATTTAGGCCCATTGCTCCATCTGCTGGAAACCTCTTTCCATTTAAATCTGATCTGATTCCTATAGCAATCCAGACACTTTTCCTTCCCCACAAGTCCCCATAGGGCCATTTAGTACTGCCCTGTCCAGTGAGTCAAGAATAAACCATAGAAACGGTGGGGGGAGTAGAAGGAGGTGGGGATGAGTGGGTGGTGTTCCTTAAAGGAAGGCTGAGGATAGGAGGTGGAAGAAGACAAGGTCAGTGCTGGGTCTTCTTCCACCTTCTGTTCTCAGGTATTCCCTTCCTAAGAGCAGAGTGTAAGCCACTTCCCACAATTTTACATATAATCCACTCCCTTATTTCTAACCACCAACTCCTAACCCTGTCCCCACCATGTATCATCAAGTAACAGAGCAGTGTTTTGAATAATAGACTTGGGGTTAGTTCTAGTCTTAAGGCTGAGGCTAGGGTACCTGGTTGATCAGGCTGGAGAAGGTGGGGTGAGTGATTTGAGAGGAATGTGTGGCATTTAAGTGCAATAGTGTGGTGAATTTGGAGTCAGAGGTCCTAAGTTTAAATCTAGGCTCTGCTACTCCCTATCTGTGTGACTTTGGGCAAGTCCCTTCCTCTTTCTGGGACTCAGTTTCCTTATCTGTAAAATGGGAGGATAGGAGCAGAGAACTGTAACAACTATGTTGCTAGCAGCTGCTGTGGGAATGTAAGACCAATAACAAAAGCACACAGGAGAGCTGCTAGCACATGTTCTTTGATCTGCTTTTCTAAGGAAAGCAACTTCAAGGGTTAACATTTTACTTTAATTAAACATACATATACCATTCACTTAGTTCAGGGGGAAAAGCCAGCACCCTGAACTTCAGAGCAAATACAAACAGAAATTACAGAGAAAACACAAACAGATCAACATTTCTGTCTAACCAAATCACAATGAATAGTTACCAGAGAAGCATCAACATCTGGATTTTTCAAACGGGGGCGGGGTGCTGCTTAAACGGCTTACCCAGAGTTTTGTCACCAACACTCTTTCAATGAGCGTATCCCCAAAGGCAAAACACCAACCTCAAAGCTCCTATACCCTGTTCAGGTCCCTAAGGGCTCAGAGCCTACTTAGCAAAAAGGTGTGGGGCCTGGGGCTTGGGAGGCTTGTTTCTTAAGCAGGTCAAAGACTCTTGATTCTATCAAAGACTCCCAATTGAAACAAAGGCAAGAGTTAATCAAAGGCACTTGATGGCCTTAGCATTCCAAAAGAGAAAACAGTAAAAAAAAAAAAAAGAGTTCCACCTTAGTTACCATAACAAGAACCTATAAAGTCCTTTGTCTTAGTAGAAGGTGACCAGGTAACATGTTTTTGCTTTTCTTTGTATCCCTAGTACTTGGCACAGTACCTGAAACATGATAAGTACCTAATAAATGTTGACCGACTTCCATCTCTAAATTTCCATTATGAATTCCTTACCTTCCTCCAAGTAAGTTCTGATTTAGGATCTCCCTCCAGAGATTGGCTACAGAGCTCTTATTCTTGGCAGCAGGGTGATGGGGGATTTGGCAGCAGCTTGAAAAGAGACTATAGGCTTGGAATCCTGTTTCTTCCTTCTGCTCCCTCCCTCTAGCAGAGTAAAGGTTGATGGCCCCTGACAGGTGTCATTGGAACTTATGGGTTCCTTCCCAACCGTGTCTAGTGTCCCATGTCTTCCACTTTCTGGACTGAGTGCCTTAGTGTACACAGAGAGAGTGCAAATAATAATAGCTGGCATTTATGTAGCATTGTGAGAGGAGCGAATAAGGGAATAAGCATTCGTGTAATGCCTACTGTGTGTCAGACACTATGTTAAATGATTTAAAAATATTATATCATTTTTATCCTCACAACAACCCTGGGAAGCAGGTGCTATTATTATACCCATTTTACAGATGAAAAAACTGAGGCAGACAGAGGTTAAGTGACTTGCCCAGAGTCACAGAGCTAAGTATCTAAGAGCAGATTTAAAATAAGGCTTTCCTCAAGCATTTATTAAACACCTGCTATGTGCCAGGCATTCTGTTAAGTGTTTTACAGATATTATCACATTCCATCTTCATAACAATCCTGGAAGGTAGGTGCTATTGTTATCCCCATTTTTCAGTTGAAGAAATTGAGGTAGACAACAGAGGTTAAGTGACTGGCCCAGATTTATGCAACTAGTAGGTATCTGAGGCTAGATTTGAACTCAGGTCTTCCCGACTCCAGTCAGCTTGTGCCAAGAGTTGTGGGAACCAAGAAAAAGAGACTTCTAGTCTCCATCCTGGCTCTGGCTCTCAAGAGGGAAGGGGTAGCTTTGCCTCACTCACTCTCCACTGAACTCTCCTTAACAATCTCACCTCTGTCAGGATCACTATCATTCCTCCCAGCCATCCAGGTTCTAAAACTCAGTCGTCATCTCTGGCGTTTCTTCCTTAACCATCCCCCACCTAGCCAGTGAGTTGCCAAGTCCTGTTAATTCTACCTCCTAAATAACTGTAGTACCTAGTACACAGTAGGTGCCTAATAAACTTTTGCTGAATGAAATTATGCTCTTGCTGATTTCCTAATTTCTCTCCATATCATTACTTTAAATGAGGTTTTTAATTAGAGTGGGGTGTTGTTCTTCAGTCATTCAGTTGTGTCCAACCCAGTGAATTCTACTGTCCATGACTAGTTCAGTTGTGTCTGACTTGTTGTGACCCGATTTGGGGTTTTCTTGGCAAATATACTGGAGTGGTTTGCCATTTTTTTCTCCAGTGTAGATTGAGGCAAACAGAATTTAAGGGACTTGCCCAAGGTCACATAGCTAGTAAATGTCTAAGGCTAGATTTGAACTCAGGTCTTCTTAACTACAAGCCCAGCACTCTACCCACTTCACCACCTACCTGCTGTTCTTCCTATGTCTGGCCTGCTTTCTCTCCTCACTCTGGCTTCTTGGAATCCCTGGCTCCCTTTAAGGCTTAGCATGTGTTACCTGCTCTTTCTTGATCCTAACCCTTCCTCCCTCCCCCAACCAAAAAACCGATTACTTTTCATATACCTTATATTTTCATATCTCTTTATGTTTTGTTTACCTTAGTGAAATGTAAACACTTTAAGAGAAGGCATGTTTTATTTTGGGTATTTATATTTCCAAGGCCTAACACAGTGCACCTAAGCACCTAAAAATACTCATTGAATTATATTATGTTGGATTATCTCAACTATCCCATAGTTGCGGTTATTTCATAGGTAAATATCTTATCAATTAACCAACAAATATTTAACAAGTTCCTATTATATACCAGACATAGTTCTAGGGACTGGGGTACAAGAAAAAAAAGAATGAAATAATTCCTACTCAGATCTTAGCAATTAGATTATTTCAGAGAAATGGGTCCTGAGCTGAGTCAGGAGAATGAAGCTTAAGCTTGGTTCCACCACTAACTTGCTATATAACTCACTTCTCTGTGGGCAAAGCCATAACTAGCATTTTTTTGTGCCCAGGGTAAACTTTCATAAAAGATGACCAAGGCAAGCAACATAGCATAGTACCCTGAAATCAACTTTTAAAGACAAATTCAGTTAGGTTTGAGTGGGAGATGACAGAGGTCCTGGGATACTGGCTTTCATGAGCAGAGATCCCTAAAATATAACAAGATTGATTGGAAGGAGTTTTTTTGGAGGAGGCGGGGGGACAAGAAATAGCTGCCAGGAGAAGGAAGTTAGAGGTATCTAATACCTTCCTACTTTATTTTTTTTTCCAGTTTTTAAACATTTTTGTTTTAAAGTTTTGAGTTCCAAATTCTATCCCTCCCTCCTGCTCCCTGAGACAGGTAAGCAATTAGATATGTTATACATGTGCAATTATGTAAGACATTTTCATATAAGTCATTTTGTGCAGTAGCTCCCTATTTTAACTAACTATTTTTGCTTAGACCAGAGTTTGAATCCTGCCTCAGACATAGTCTGGTGGTGTGACCCTGGGCAAGTCACTTAACTTCCCTCTGACTCAGTTTACTCTTCTCTAAAATGGAGTTACCTCCCAGAGCTGTTGTACATGACTAAATATGTCTATATACACATACATATATGAATATATGTATATATGTGTATATACATGTGTGTATATATGTATATAACACAGGAGTGCTTTGCATATTAACTTAAAGTGCCATACTATTATTATTAGTGTTAATTAGATTCTGAGAGAGGTGAGTAGAGAGAGAGAGCTGGCCATGGAGTAAGGCAGAACTCTCCTGACACATTACTATTGGCTCCGTGACCAAATCATTTAAACCCTTAGTACCCCAGGTCTTAGTATATTGAAAGTGACCAAGCAGTTACCAATCTGTTCTGGGTAGAACCAGCAGAAGTTCCATTGGCAAAAACCAAAGCTCAGAAAAACCCAACCCCTAAACTCTAGGTTTTAAGCTTAGTTGTTTCTGTGCTTCTGAAAGAATGAAGTTGAGTATCTTTGGGACACCCATTACAGTGCCCTGGTTATGACCCTGTCTGTCAGCGTGTTTCCTTCCGCTTTTGGCCTAGAGCTTCAGCTCTAACCATCAATAAATTTTTAAGTCGATTGAGGCAAGGATTTCATCTTAAAATTCTCTATTCTTCCCATACATTAAAGAGAACAATCAGATAACTCGACTGGGTCAGCCTATAAAAATAACGGGCCTAGAGTCAGGAAGACTCATCTTCTTGAGTTCAAATCTGTCCTCAGACATTTATTAGCTGTGTGACCCTGGGCAAGTCACTTAACTCTTTGGCCGCAGTTTCCTCACCTATAAAGTGAACCAGAGAAGGAAATAGCGAACTACTCCAGTATCTTTGCCAAGAAAACCCCAAATGGGGTCACGGAGAGTTGGATACAACTGAGAATGACTGAACAATAACACCAATCTCTCAGACATGTCAACTGATAAGTCTAGAATCTGAAATTTCTACATCCCCCCCTCTTCTGCCCCCATCTCATCTCAGTCTTTGAGGAAGACAGGACCGGGCTTGCAGGTTGTGATGGGACTGATTTACTGGACCCTAGGCCAGGAGGTAGGGATGCTAAGCCTATTTCCTGTGCTCTCCCCACTAGACATAAAAAGCTAGAAGGCCTTTAGCTAGGAAAAAAGGACTAAGCACAGGGAGCTGGGATAGGCGGACTATAAATTGAGGGGCCCTCTCTGAGTCAGAATACAAGTAGACAGTCCCTAAGATTACAGATCTAAAGCGGGAAGGCATTTTAAAATTCATCTGTTTCAACTCCCAAACTTTACCGACGAGGAAACTGAAACCCAGAGATGTTAAGGGTCTTGCCCAATATCACATAAGTAGAAAGTACCACGGTTGGGATCTGAACTCAGGTCCCCTGGAATGCCAACTTCACAACTTTCCATCATACGGCCTCCAGCAGAAGACTCTGGGAAACTTAACATCTCAGAGAGGAAAGAGTTCATGAGACAAATCTCAGACATATCTCTCTGCCCTGGCCCCAGAGTGGACCCAGAAGAGAGCAGCTCCTTTGCTAGGTTGGGAAGTTGAACAATTCAGCCTCCTTGAATCTAATGGCCCTCTGAGGCAGGGGAAGGTGTCAGTCATCTTCTTTCTTCCCAGGCCTGCAGTCCCATTTATGGAATCCTCTCACTTTTGTCCTTCCTTGGGTGGGTCTATGCATCCAAAAGCTGAGAGTCAATAAGAATTCCCCTAAGGAGAAGATAGAGGCCAGTGTAGAATGCAGGCAGCTGTAGACAGTGCAGCTAAAATTCCATTAATATCTGTTTTTTTTTAATAATTAACTTTTGGTTTTCAACATTCATTTTTGTCAGATTTTGGATTTTAAATATTCTTCCCTCCTCTCTTCCCAAGACGATATGCAATCCAATATAGGATATATATCACATATAAGTACATATATGTACATATATGTATATAGATACACACAATCATATTAGACATATTTTCTTGTTTTTTTTTTAATGTTTTACTTTTCCCCTCAAAGACTGGTTCCTTAAAACAGATTTTCCTGAGATGGGAATAAAGAAATGACATCTGAGACTTCCAGAACCTCTTCATTCTTCACATTTTTGACAGTGTCTAGCGTTTCTCACAGTGCCTAGCACACAGCAGGCATTTAATAAATGTTCATTGACTGATTAACATTGTATATAAGGTTAGATTGTTTCTATGTACTGATTATCGTTGGCTTCCCTCAAGCCCTTCTTCCTCTTTTTTTTTTTCAAATAATTTATAATAAGGGATGGAGAGGGAAGAAGAAGGAATACGGGGGAAACCTAAGCAATGTAAAAAAATGATCATTAAATGGTATTTTAATTTTTGTTTTTTTTAAAATTGTGACCCTAGGTTAGACACCACCCTCTGTCCTGTAAGCCTGCGATAAGAGAATATCCATCTCCGTCCCAAATCCCTAGGCTGTCACTTCGACGAGGCAACCACCTTAGAATCCCTGTGGAATGTGAAGCCATGGGAAGCGAATTGGCTGAAATGTCAGAGGACATGGGTTTTGGGGCCTACCTCCGACACCAGTTATGTGACCTTGGGCAAACCTCTTCATATCTATAGGTCTCGGTTTCGTCATTAGTAAAACGAGAGGTAGCCGTTAGGTCTTTTTCAGCGCTAAAGCTATGATTCTATGATCTCCTGGGATCATCGGATTCCTACGCCCCAGGCTGGGCAGTCAAAGCCTTCTTGGGGATCTCCGAGCACACTTCCAAGAGTTCATTTCTGCTCCGCAGCTCTGAGAGAAAGGAAGGAGGTTAAAAAATATATCCATTGATTAGCAAGACAACGAGACATATCCAAAGAAATAATGTCATATGGCCTGAAATTCCCAAGAGCCTAAGTGAGAGAGGCTGGAGGCTGGAATCGAACCCTCAGCCCAAGCTTCCAAACTGCCCACTCCGGATACGCCCTAGGACCCAGCCTGCTTCCAGTTGACTTAGCATAGGGCAGGGGGGGGGGGCGGGAGGCTGTTAAACCCTTTGTTAAGTGCCCGGAGTTGGGGTGTGGAGGGAGGCGAAGGGGCAATCATCTGCGGCCCTACAGCTGGAGATCTGGGAGGAACTTAAGCTAGAGATTATCCAGTCTCTCCCAGCTTACAGTTTAGGAGACCGAGGCCCAGAAAAGGAAATGATTTGCCGGAAGACACCTAGGTAGTAAAATTACAGAGCTAGAATTCAAACCCAGGTCCTGGGACTCCAAGCTCAGGGCTATTTGCCTACACACTACCCTTTCCTATTGCCTGCCTGAAGAAAGGAGCTATCCTTAGCCTTCCTGCTCATGGTTCTAGTCCCTCTTTTAAGGCCAACTCTTCCTACTTTTAAAGTATGGGACCCTGGTACCCCCAGCTCTCAGGGTTCTTCTAGAACAGAACTTCCACTGTCCGAAGACGGGCTTTCAAATTTGCTGCAGTAGCTCCTGAGCAAGTTGCTAAACTACTTTGTGCCTCAGTTTCTTCATCTGTAAAACAGAGGGGGTTGGATTCAATGGCTGTGTGTGTGTGTGTGTGTGTGTGTTTCCCAAATCCTCACACTCACACTCCTTGGGAGGGAAAGGAAAATTGAGGTAGGGAGAAAGAAGGTGAGTAGCCATTTAACTTCTTCGGTAGCCCTTAAGTAGCCGCCCCCTCCCCGAAGCCTGGTAGGAGGGTGGGTATGATGAGACAGTCCGAACTCCTTCTTCATCGCCCCTTTAAGAGATTCCCTAAATACCAAGGGAAGGTTTCGGGGCTCAACCCGCCTCCTTCCCCTCCTCCCCTTTCGGCTCCTTTCTCAAAGCTGGGAAGGCAGTCGCTGGCCATGCCCCGCCTAGCCTCACCACTCGGGTTCCTAGATTCTGTCCCTCCGCCCATTATTCCAGCTGAAGGCCCCCACCCCCGCCCGACGCGCGCCCCCTCTCTTCTCCTAGGAGGCATTGCCGCTTTAAGAGAGAAGAGAGATTGACAAGCTCGAAGAGCCGCGGAGCACCGAGGCTGAGCCGGAGCTGCCGGGAGCAAAGGACTTCCCGGGGCGCAGGTAGGTGTCCTCCTCCCCTCTACCCTTTCCTTAGCCCTGGGCCCTTGTACACGGTCTCTGGGCCTCTGTCCTCTCCTCTGTCCTAGTGCATCCTTGAGAAGATGAGACTCTAGTGAAGGGGACGCTGGCCTCCTGCCTGTGCCACCCTCTCCCCACACCGACAGCCCACCACCCGTCATCCATCTGGCCCCTCCCAGAGGAATCTTCTACCCCAGACCCTTTTCCCGGGGCTCCCTGAGGGGGAGGGAAAATATTAGGAGAGAGCCGATATCCCATGTGAGCCCTCCTCCCTCAGTCTGGCCGTCTTCCTGTTGATCCTCCTTGCTTAGGACTCCAGAGGGATGGGGACGTAGGGGGTGGCACCAGGAGACCTCCCCTACCCACCATGTGAAGGGCTCCGAGGTGACGTCAAGAGGCATGGGTGTTGAGCTAACATCGGAGTGGTGTCTGGGGCCCTGAGTACCCCATAAGTGCTATGCCAATCAGGACTGTCAGTACGTTACGTTATATAAGGGTCTCCTTGCCCGGTCTACCCCGCCCCACCCCCCCGCATCCACCCCATCTCCCAGGTTTCGGGGAGAGCAGAGTTTGATGGAGGATGGAAGGCAAGGGATAAAGACCTTCTTGGGTCCCCTTGGTACCTTGTGTCCTCCGGTAAGGACGACCCTGAAGGCGCAGGTTTGCCTTGGGTGCCTTTGGGGTTGGGGGATCGATTGATCTCTATTGTGAGTGGAGCTGGGAGATGGGGAGGCTATTCTCAGTTACCTGGAATGGGTTGACCAGGAGGTGAGAGGCACCCAGGACTGGGGGATGCTGAAGGGATTCAGTAACTGAGGCGGGGGAGGACCATACTGTGACCTCATCGGTTCTTCTCCCTCAGGCACTCAAGATGCTGTTTCTTTTTATCCTGCACAACACTCGCACCCCTTCCTAGGTCCTAGTGCCGGGAGTGTTTGGTGGGGGGGAGCAGTAGGAATGGGAAGGAGAGGGGGCGGGGACTGGGCGGGGGGAACCTGGCGGCCAGTCTGTCCTTTTGATGGTGGTAGCCAAGCCCTCAGCCCATGTGACCTCGGTCAGTTCATCTTCTCTTTTATCTCGGTTATCCATGGAAGGGCGGGCGGGTATAGTAAGGCTATTCTTTTCTCTGAGTAACCCTCTCCCCTCCCACCTTCCCTCCTCTCATTCAGAAAGTAGCAATCAGAGGATTTAAAAAGATCAGTTATTACTCCACACCTCCGTTTTTACAGATAAGGCAACTGAGTCATTTACCGACTATATAGGGGCCTGGGAAGATGGCGGAAGTAGGGGTGGAGAGGGGTTCAGGGTAATGCTGGTCTCTCCCCTTTGCAGGGAATTCTCAGGGAATCATATGTGATTGAGACTTCTGAGACTCCATCCCATCTCATCTTTCCTGGGGCTTTGGAATTCCCAAACCTGTTAATTTCCAATGCCTGAAGCATTGGTGGTGGTGGTGGTAGGAGGGGATTGCTGATGCTCAGGGGTGTGGCTATAGATTGGGGAGAAGGTGGAAGAGGGTACCTGTGCTTGACTTCCTCTAGAACGTGGAAAACATTTTCCCAGCTGTGTTAGAGACCCAAGACTTTGGCACTGGACCAGGTTGGCTGGCGGAACTGGCACTGAGGTTTCTGCTTCACCACAGCCCTCACTCCACTCCCTTGGGAAGGCTGGAACTGAGCTGGGGGGATAAGGGGGCGGGAATTGAAATCGTGGGAAACAGCTTTTTCCACCAGAACAGATCCAGGCCTTCATGGGGATGGGTCAGTTGATGCAGGGGCATGGGCTAGAAGGCTCTCTTCTCACCCCCTGCACACCCTTAGCACACATCCCTTTTGGGGAGAGAGTTTTCTTGAGTTACCTTTGTACTGGGCTGTCCCATCTCTAATCAGGCACCACCAACTGGCAGGCATTGGGGAAGTGAAGAAAATTCCAGTGGGAAAGTAGAACCAGGAAACAAGGGTTATCTCCACTGTACTGCAAACGGGGACACTGTCTGGCATTCTGCCTGCTGAAACAAGGTCTGACCAGATCCCTCCCAGGCTGAGTATTAGCTTGAGAGCCCTTTTTTTCCCTCATCTTCCTCTCCAACCTTGTTCTTGGACTCCTGGGAGGAGAGAGGGGCTAAAAAGGCGGGTTTTCACCCCTCGTCTCAATTTTCTTACAGTGCCCAGCTGAGGATAGGACCAACTCAGGCCCAGAGAGGCCCACTCTTTTGGGGGGTGGGGGAGAGTAGAAGCTGGAGTGACCAGATAAGTCTCTGAAAAGATTTTTTTGGGGGGGAGCATTAAAGTTCAGGCATATCTCCTCTCCTCTCCAGGACACAGAACACACTGGGCATCATGCCTCACAGTGGGCATTGCTAACAGGCTTTTGAGCTTCTCTCTCTCCTGCAGATCCCCCCCCCCCATTCCCTCACCCTTGCCGTATGAGCCACAGGCTCCTGTTGCTATGACAACTGGGAATTAGAGTTGTATCTGGCAGCCCAACCCCTCCCTTAGAGCTTTGATGGGAGAAGGGAGAATGATCATTGGGTATACTATTCCCATTCTCTTCTGCCCTAGGGGAGGTGGAGATGCCTAAATTCTCCCCTTCTCTACCCCTGTCCCAAGTCTTGAATTTTTAAAAAATCCTCTGGCACAGGGTGAGCACAGGCCCTAGACTGTGGGCATCAGCCAGAGAGGGTATCAAAGGGAATATGGTAACTTCAGGCTTCATAGATGACTCTGACTCTACCTGCTTTGACTCTTCACTTGGCATCACTCAATTTTTGTTCAAGTTTATAGAGGACTTTGAGATCTTGGAAAGGTCCTTGGAAGGGAGTAGACAAAGATGACTCCCTGATAGAAAAAATGACTTTTGTGACAGTGGGAGGTGGGTAGGTTTGCTCCCAGCTGCCCTTTCAAGGGCCACAGAGAAAATTTATCTTAACTGGATTTAGAGCCAGAAAGGACGTTAGGGGCCATCTGGTCCAACCCTTTTGTTTTAACAGATGAGAAAACTGAGGCTCAGAGATTTGCTCGAGGTCACACAGGTAGTAAGGAGCAGACGCAAGACTTAAATCTAGGTTCTCCCATGCCAAATCCAGAGCTGTTTTCTTCGCACTGTATCGTCATGATGACTTGCAGTCTTAGCTCACCTTCAGGCTCCCTTCATACCCTCTCCCACCACATTCCTACCTTTTCCCCACAGACAGACAAGATATGGGATTCTTCTATGGGGCAGGGCATCCTGCTTCCTACTGCTAGCACATCTCTTCTCTGTCTCTTATTGCATCATGGCTGCTCTTGGGGGTCCTGGGCCAGGGTATCAAGATAGAGGACTGATGGGTAGCAGACATCCTGGGTACCACTGGACCTATCAGAAGCTCAATATGGCAATGCCTTTTCCCTCTCTTTCCTCCATTTTACTCCAATCCCTCATTTTCTCATAATCTCTTCTCTCTCTCCACAGGAGAGCTGCCTGACAACCACAGCTATCCTCATCATGCCAGTTGCTGCTACCAACTCTGAGTCTGGTAAGGGGGTAGGGTGTCCCTTCAGTTAGGACTCCCCTTTTGCGACCATGGAGGGCATTAACAGTAGGTACATAGGGAATGGAGAGGTCCCCCGCCTATCAGTGTCCAGAATTTGGAGACTTGTGGTAGCCTGGCAACCACTTGGGCAGAATGTAGGTGCCTATGAGAAGTGGCACCAAGGAAAGGTGACAATCTCTCTAGAGCCAGCCTGGCACATCCCATGTTGTTGTTCAGTCATATCAGTCATGATGATTCTTTGTGACCCCATTTGAGGTTTTATTTGGCAAAGATACTGGAGTGGTTGCCATTTTTTTCTCCAGCTCATTTTACAGATGAGGAAACTGAGGCAAACAGGGTTAAATGCCTACGGTCACACAGCTAGTAAGTATCTGATTTCCGATTTGAACTCAGGTCTTCCTGACTCCAGACCTGGCGCTCTATCCATTGGGTCACCTACCTGCCAAGGTGATGTGTTAGGGGGATTTAGGCCAATGGCTTCTCTTCCCTTGGGGAAAGGGCAAATTCATATCTCCTCCCCAGACTCATTAACTCATTCACTCCACATTTATTCCATTGCTCTATATTGTAAGATATACAAAGATGCATCCATTCAGTACATTCAACAAACAAGAATTTATTTTGTGAAAGACACTGAGGAGGAGAGACAGGCCCCCTGCCTCTGGACCACTTTCAGCCTAGAAGGGAGATAAGGTATATACAAAGATAACTATGATACAGGATGAAATATGACAAGTACTGCAGAGAGATACAAAAAGGCATGGGAGATCCATGAGAAGAGGGAGATTACTTCCAGCTGGCAGGATTAGGGAAGGCTGCCTGAAAGTGATAGCTTTTGGACCTTAGGATGAATGGGATTTCCAAAGATGGTGGACAGGTTGGGGAGAGGGACCAAGGAACACAAACAAACCCATGGAGGAAGGAAAGCATTGTCCATGGCTGGGGAACCCGTGACCTCGAGGCCACATGTGTCCTTCTAGGTCCTTGAGTGTAGCCCTTTGATGGATTCAGGCCATACTCAAGGACCTAGAGGGCCACTTGTGGCCTCCAGGCTGCAGGTTCCCCATCCCTGGCATGGTGCATGCTCTGGGAATAGTGAATAGTCTCATTTCTCTCCCTCTCTCTCCCTCTGTAAAGTATGAGATTAAGCTAAAAAGGAAGACTAGAATCAAATGTTGGAGATCCTTGAATGCCAAACTAAGAGTATGGACTTTATCTGTGAACAATAAGGAACTATTGAAAGCTTTTGAACAAGGGAGTGATGGGACCCATGTTTTAGAAAGAAGTTATTGTTTAGTCATGTCTGACCTCATTTGGAGTTTTCTTAGCAAAGATACTAGAGTAGTTGGCCATTTCCTTCTCTAGCTCATTTTGTAGATGAGGAACTGAGGCAAGCAAAGTTAAGTGACTTGCCTAAGGTCATACAGCTAGTATGTATCTGAGGCCAGATTTGAACCCAGGTTCTCCTGACTCTAGCCTTGGCACTCTATTCACTGCACCACCTAGCTGCCATTTAGAAAGAATCCTCTGGCATTAGTGTGTAGGATAGATTGAGGGTGAGAGAGAGGGAGAGGTGATTGCTATTCTAATGTGGTAAAACACAGCCTTCCCTTCAAGGAGCTTCTAATCTAGCTGGGGAGATAAAATATTTTCACAGATAACTATAATACAAGGTCTGTGTGGTAAATGCCTATGAGTGATAGAGATGAAAGAGAGAGAGGGAGAGAGAGGGGGGGGGGAGGGGAAGAGAGAGAGAGGAAGAGAGAGGGGAGAGAGAGAGAGAGAGAGAGAGAGAGAGAGAGAGAGAGAGAGAGAGGAAGA